>CM077098.1:68792029-69992029 GCA_039513925.1 Platanthera zijinensis | reverse complement strand
GTGTTGCAGGATTCACTTCTCTTGCAGGTAGATAAGACCATGATGTGACATCAAGACTATAAAGACCATTAAGTGGTATCAATACTAAGATGGACTCAAGTGTCCAGCAGAGGGAATGACAGGGATGCTCCCATTAAGGGGGAGCATATCATGCACTTGCTGGAATAGGATCAACCTCTTGTTAAGAAGGAGAAAGAAGCTACTGTTGTAGATGATGAGTCTGATTTATATAGGATTTTTAGGACTCATTTGGGATTGTCTTCTCACTTATGCACTGCATTTCAACCGGATTTCGGTTATATTTGCATTGTTCGGTCATTGACCATTTCGTGCATTGTTTTAGCTCATGGGTGTGCAATTGCACATTCTTTTATTGGGGGTATGCACATGGTGCTCCTCATGGCTCTTTTTGTGGTTATGGATTGCTATGTGTTGTTGGGAGCTTGTACTCTAGTTGGATTCATTACTGTGCAGGTAGTCGGGACGTCCCGAATTCCATTTTAAGTTCTGTGTAAAACGCATGGTCGTGCGCATTTTTTTGCGCACGGTTTCAGTGCAATCGTGCGTTTCACACAGCATTCCTGGGGGCATCTATTTCTACCCGTGCGATTTGTTCCCGCAAGGTTTCGGCCAAACCGTGCGAGAAGGAATTGCACGGCCTGCACCTTTTGCCAAGCTTTCCAGTGATATGTGGATAATCGTGCGTTTTGTTCACGCACGGGCGGCAGCGTCCGTGCGCAAGTAAAACACATGGTTCCCCCTACTTGCCTTGATTTCCAACTCTGTTGCTACCCATGTGATTTCCTTCACGCACGGGCGGAATCGCCCGTACACGAGTAAAACGCACGGGTCAACGCCTCTCTTCTATTAGATTTTCTGCGCGCGAATATCGCACGGTTCACGCACAGGCGTGCGCCAGACCGTGCATGACCGTTTTTTTTTTTAACTTTTCTATTTAAGCACAGATTTCCTGCCATTTTAGGGGAGCTTCTTCCCCGCCACTTCCTCTGTGTTTTTAGGGCAAAATCCGCCATTCCACCAAGGAGAGGAGATTCGGGCAAGCATTCTACGCCAAACTCGAGCTTGATCTTCCTCTCGGCCTCCTCCTTCATCCTTGGGCTTTAAGAAGATATTCGACCTTGCTTTCTCCATCAAGCTAGGATAAGTTGTGACATCCTCTGCCGGCTCGTGACACGAAGAAGACGGGTCCATTGGGAGTGAGTGACAGCCTCCTCTACCCCAGACGCAGTTGAGGACCGAGCTAGGATGTGGATTGACAACCCGACGAATCCTACCGTGAACCCTCAGCAAGACTTCAGATCCGGTCGATTTCTCACACTTTTCTTCTCTTGTTGTTGATAGTATAGGTGAACTCTTTGTATTTGATGAAGTATTCTTATTGAAATATATGTTTATGTTTAATCATGTCTATGTGATTATATGTGCTCGTTATTTTCTTGAGGTGCGCCTTTATTTTCCATCCTCCACTACATCCGATTGTGCCGCACTAGCAATTGATAGTGGCGTGCGTAGCGAAGAGGTGCTTACGACCCTCAAATTTCGCTGTTCTTTTGGTTCTTACACTTGCCTACTCATCCATCCGCTTAGCGATTCGGTGCATAGCAGTCCGACTAGTCTTCCATCCCGCCTGGCGAAGCATCGCGTAGCGGTGTTGCATAGGAGTAGTTTGTAGCATTTTACTTATTTTCCACAAACAATCAAAACCCCCCTTAGTTAACTCCGACCTAAGGACTTCAATCTCAAGTCCTCCTCAATATTAACTCCCATCTTACTGTATTCCCTCGTGATTGATACTTGGGCAAATTCGCCCATTTTATATTACTTGTGCAACCGGTACACTTTTCGTTCAACGCATCAAGTTTTTGGCGCCGTTGCAGGGGAACACAGTTGTGTGAGTCTTTAGAGAGGGAGATAGTAGATCGAGGCCCTTTTATATTTGTACATATCATTTTCTTCTTTACTATAGTTGTTAGAATTTTTATTTTGCTTATTTATTTTTACCTTTTTCTGATTTTTAGTTTAGATAGCAGATCCGTGCTATTTTTATTATAGTTGTGTAGCATTTTTTCGGCAATTATTTTTGTTCGCGATGTATTCTGTTGCCTAATGTTGTCTTTATAACGCATTGCGTCGATGCATCGATGTCATGGCTGATATGAAAGCCGAGCATTGCATTAGATCTTTGTTATGTCAAGGTGTATGCCACATGGTGAAGGATTGCCCTCGCTTGTGCGAGCCTTCCCCCTCTATGGGCGTGCCTGCAGCAACCTCCCATTCACGGAAGACTGCTGTAGACAGGCCTACCAGGGTATTGCCTTGTCCATACACTGACATAACGCACCTTGCTCATTCTTTGCCCGTTGAGATTACCGAAGAATCTCTCGCCACATACAGATCTTTCATGGGTCCCTCAGTTCCTTTTTACGAACTTACCTTGAGTGATGACGATCACTCTGGTGTTAGCCTACAAGAAGTGGATCTGGAACTCATGGATGCTCCTGAATGGGATGATGAGATTGTTCCGGTCGTCGATGGGGTGGCATCCGCGGATGATTTTGCGATGGGGCCTACTCATTCAGTGCTTGATTTTGAGAGAAGCTTCGCCCCTCCGCAATTTTTGCTTGATGGTGCTACGCCATTTTTGTGTGAGTCGGCTGAATATGCCGTATTTTTGGATGATTCGGTGCCTGAGGGTGCACCGATGTGGGATGAGGAATATTTCCTTTCCGATGCGGAGGTCTGCACCTCCTTATTGGATGAGGCAATCCCCCTTACCCCCGTGGACCTCGAGTTCTCGGATTCCCCACGCTACAACTCGTATGATACCGACGATGATCTTGGCTTTGATCTCGCTGAGAGTGATACCGGGATCACTCTCCCATTTTAAGATTATTTTATTTCTTCTTCTCTTTTATTACTTGACCCCCCTTCTCTATCTGAGCCTGTGCAGGATGAGCCTCCACGGGTATGTTGGGATGATGATGAGCCTGGTGTTCTTTCCATTTCCATCACTTCCTACAAACTTGTGGTGGACGATACCTCGCATGGCAAGGATTTCTTTTGTGATAAGATGAGTGAGGACCAGCGCTCCTCTTCTTCTTATTTCCTGCTTCCTCTACCTGAGATTTTTCAGGTATTATTATGTAGGTAGAGGGGTAACTGCTCTATCGCTGTATCGGTACTCGCAACCGCAATGGATATTAGGCCAGTTACCTGTGCATTTCTTGTTTCATAGGCCCATTAGCTAGAGATGTATAGAATCGAATAAGTCATGTCGGGATGACAATAACCCCAGTACTTATCTTTCATTTTCTGTATTTTTATTTTCATCTTTATCTTAGTTTTAGTATTACTTTGTATTTTGTATATTTTTATTTTGTTTTTACGGAGCTCACCCCTGCAGGTATTCATGGCAACTTTGTATTGGCGGGGTCGTGATTCTTCGTATGGCGGGCCTGCCTCAGTTTTTCAAGCGTCTTCTGGTTTGCTCACTAGCTGAGCATTGGGTAACCTCTTCCCTTGTCTTTATCTGATTTAAATTTCTATATCATATGCTGTGTAGTTTAGTTTAAGTCTGGCGGAGAGCCAGTATTTGTTACCTTTTGCACGCGCACATTTCATATGCATACTAGAAGCTTTTAGAGTTTTATTTTGATTAGTTCATTGCATTGCACACCACTGCACCCTCATGAGCGCAAGCTTAGCTGTTAGCATGCTGCGAGTTAAACTCATTTCTTTTGTATGATTTGGGAAAATTTTTGTGTTGGCATAGGATTGTGAGACGGAGTAATATGTTGACTCCTGTAGTGCTCTAAGTCGAGTGCTCTCGTCTCATGTAGAAATTGGAGTAGATTTTAGTTTTCTGTATGCTTATAGTTTTATATTTTTCTATTTGCGTAAAAACTCTTTATTCTACTCAAAAGTTGGAGAATACAGTGTGAATCGCACAGTAGTGTAGGGATGTTTGTAGCCATCACTAGACTCGTTTTGCTCGAGTCAGGAGGAAGGATCAATTTTATCGGTGGCTAAGAACTTGCCCCAAGCTACTCTCGAAGCATTGGTGCATGGTTAGTCTAGAGTGAGCGTGATGTAGGCCATAATTTTGGCCCGGTTGAGCTTTGTGATGTAGGCCACTCCCTAAGTAGGATTAAGGCATGAAAAGACAAGAGGGATTCCAATAGGAAATTTAGGCGAACACGTTGTGTGCGAATTAGATCTACGAATTAGCCACATATGCCTCTCAACAATTCAATCCTACACTCGCACATTCGTCACGCATCACACACGTTGAACAACTTTATAAAGTTAACGCTAACATACGGTAGCCACGCCGTTTTAAGATCGAACAAAAGGCTATAGGCCGTTGTTCTTTGAAGCTAAAAGGATCCACCCGATCTGAACGAGCGATGGTTGTACCAAAGGAGATCTACCGAAAAGTACGGTTCGGAAATGGTAGATCTCCCCCAACAAAATGAAAGCGAGGCTCGCCAAACCTCTCGGAAAACTAAGCAACTAGAAAGAACAACTTATGCAATGGAAAAATAAACCACGAACGAAAAGAACGATTCCAAAATAACGCAAATGTATTCCACCAAAATGAAACTCTAAAAATTATAGGAATCACACAAACAAGTAGAGGATCTCGTTACCCAACCGGAATAGATGATTTCGGTTCACTTTCAAGGACCGTTCTTCCATGACTCTGCCGGAGTGTCGCCAACCGGAGAGAAACTTGTCCGCTTCCTTCGCTTCACGTCGTAGAGGGGTTCCACAAAACTAGAGCTTGCCTTGGCCGATTTCTATCTAGAAGGGGGGCTGTTTGGGGTGTTGATGTAGGGTCGGTTTTGTGGAGGAAAGGGGGGGCTCGGGTTAGGAGATGAAGAGGTGGTGGTTGGATTAGTGAGTGAAGAGGGAGGGGCTCGGGTTTGGTGGTGGAGAAAGAGGATGGTGGCCGTGTAGTGCAAAGAGGGATAGTGGAGGTGGCGGCTATGGGGGGGAGATGGTGGCCGGAGCTTGTTGTTGGAGGAGGGAGGAGGAGGAATGCCGAGCAAGAGAAGGGGAGAGGAGTAGAAGGAGGAGGAGGGCCGAGCAAGAGGAGGGAAGGAGAAGGAAGGTCGGCGGCCAAGAGGGAGAGAGGAGAGGAGAGGGCGGCCAAGGAGAAGAGGAGAAGAGAATCCAAAGGGGTTTAGGGTTTTCTTAATTTTTCATTCACTAACTCAAAATGAAACAAGGTTAGCCTTATATAGGCTTTACATCATGCTTTGGCTATTTGCAGCCCACCTAAATAAAAATAAAACAATCCTCAAATGTTTAAACATTACATGATAAAAATAAAATGCAAGTAGAAATAACTAAATATTATTTGGTAATCTTCATCTTCATCATGTAGGAGAACGCCGTCGCCGTCGCCGTCATCATGTTCAACATGTAGGAGAACGCTGTCGCCGTCACCATCATCGTCTTCAACTTTAGCACGTTGGGGGTTGCCGCCATCAATCCTCCCCCGCTCAAAAGAACTCATCACCGATGAGTTGGCATGGAGGTGTCAGCGCCGAAGAACATCATCCAAAAGAACCATCGCCGAGTCCGGGATCCAAGAGTCTCCGGGGACTGGACGATCACACCATCGTATCATGGAACGCTGAATACTGCCGCTTGGAGAGGAGAGAAAACCACCAAATATGAACCTGTCTAGCAAAAAGATTGTCCTGCGGGTCTTGGGAAATGCATTAGGCAAATAAAGAGGAAAAATTTCTGCATCAACAATCAACGTACCTCCGTTGGAGACCAATGGAGAGAACGATCCAAGAACAAGCTCACCCCCCAACCCAAATGAAAATATAGTGGCACCAAACGTAGAGTTAGATATTTCAAATGGTGGAAAAACACAATGCGTGAAATTGGAAACATTTAAACTAGGGGAATGACACCATTCAGTGGTTAACTTCAACAGATATGTTGTTTCTCCTAATTGATTAAGAATCCAAAAAATTCTAACTCGCCGACTCACCAACATTTCTAAAGTGCCCGAAGGCATCCATTCAGGGATGAGACGCACCAAAAGTGAACCGTAAACCTTATAGGGAGACACTCTCTAATGTAGGTTAGCGATACATTGATAAGAAGAAACTAGTGTGACTAGCGCTACCATAATGTGTTTATGTAAAATGAGAACAAGAGAGACAAATACTACTGTAAATTTACTTGACATAACAAATGGCGTTAACGGAACTACATAAGGTGGCACAAATGGAAATAAATAGGGTGGCACCAGCGGAACTACATCAGGTGGCACCAATATAATGAGATCAGGTGGCACTAACGAGACTACAACTGGTGGTACTAGCAGAAAGAAATCAGGTGTCACAATCAACGGCCACATCAATAACGTATACTCAGGGATTTGACTAGACGAGGGAATTCGGGAGGATACAAGACTATCAAAAATTATATGGTGACCACACACGAATTCTTTCAACGCTTGTCGAGGCATGTCTAAAGACGGGACCAGCACGGTTGGTAAGATAAATTCATCTCCGAAAGGATCCGCTGGTCGGGTCAACATAACAGGGGGAAGAGTCGGTAAAACAAAAACTGGGAGAGAGTTAAGATCGCATTTAAATTCACGCCACGGTGTTAGCATCAGGGGACGCGCATCCGGATCCACGTCTATATCGTCTTCCAAAAATATAACTCTCTCGCTAGGACATTCTTCCAACTCATCCGTCATAACTTCCAAGTCAGTCGCTGTAAAAATCTCAGGAATGGGCACTACAATATGTCTCGGACTAAAAATAACTAGCTCGAGTACTAACATTTCATCGGCTACTTCACGAGTGGGTAACCTCTCAACATCAGGTAATTCTTCCGACTCAACCAGAATATCAACTGCCTCAGGGTCATCAGAAGACTCCATGGAAATTAAGGTAGACGGCTCCGAAATATCGTCGAAAGGGAATGGGGGTGATTCCTCAGAGGAGAAATCATCATCCAGATCACTCGGGTAACCAATCTCTTCAACATCAATACAATCGTCAGTAATTTCAGCCTCGCCCTCAATGACGGGCACAGTCCTAGGCACGACCTTAGACTCATCAGGGGAATTAACCACTAAGTCAGGCAACTCAGGGGAACACTCAAAATGTCCTATGGGCGTAATCGGGGTAGGACGCTCAATAGAGCCAATACCAGATTTGCCACTAGACTCACCTATAGTAATCATCTGACATGGAACTTTACTCCTAGGAATTTGGTTCTTCTCAATTTCCAATGTCGTGCAAAAGGTGGTGTCTAGATCGGTGTGACCATATTGCAGTAACTTTCCCTGGATGTAGGGGCTCAACCCCCTACGAAACCTAGACAGGGTGACCTCAGGCGATTCCTTCACACCGCTCCTAACCGTCAAATCCTTAAAGAGTTGCATATAATCTGAGACTGACTTATTCCCTTGTTTAAGGGTAGCCAAATCATCAGTTATTTGCCACTTGGCCTGGGCATTAGGTTTATCTTCATTCCTAAAGATGGGTATGGAACTATCGCCATCAGTAGGGCAACTAGGGTGTTGCCTTGGGAGAAATGGTGCAACTTGGCTAGCCTTTAGTTGGCTAATCAACACCATAATATCATCCACAACCGGGCAATGGAATGGCTTTCTACCGTTCCTAAGGGAACCTAAAGATTTTTCTCGGGAAGCATTGACGTCATAGGCCATATTGTGATAACCGGAGAGAAGACTCGATCCGGAATTTGTGCACATACAAGGGGAAATGCTTCTGGCTCAATTAAAATAAGTTTGTTGGAATTGTTCCCGCTTAACCACTAGGGTAATAATAATATAAAATAGATTTTCTTGCTGAATACAATATGAAGATTATAAATAAATTTTTTTTTTATTTTTTGCTGAAAAATAGGAAATTTAAGCCGCTATTGGCAGACCAAAAAAATATTTTTTTTGTGATTTTGACAACTAACGTGCAAACAGAAGTGCGGGTAACGTGCCACAAGATGGGGGAGAGGTGCCAATTAGGAAATTAACGTGAACCTCCCTCTGATACCAAATTGATGTAGGCCACTCCCTAAGTAGGATTAAGGCACGAAAAGACAAGAGAGATTCCAATGGGAAATTTAAGCGAACACGTTGTGTGCGAATTAGATCTACGAATTAGCCACATGTGCCTCTCAACAATTCAATCCTACACTCGCACATTCGTCACGCATCACACACGTTGAACAACTTTATCAAGTTAACGCTAATATACGGTAGCCACGCCATTTTAAGATCGAACAAAAGGCTATAGGCCGTTGTTCTTTGAAGATAAAAGGATCCACCCGATCCGAACGAGCGATGGTTGTACCAAAGGAGATCTACCGAAAAGTACGGTTCGGAAATGGTAGATCTCCCCCAACAAAACGAAAGCGAGGCTCGTCAAAACTCTCGGAAAACTAAACAACTAGAAAGAACAACCTATGCAATCGAAAAATAAACCACGAACGAAAAGAACGATTCCAAAATAACGCAAACGTATTCCCCAAAAATGAAACTCTAAAAATTATAGGAATCACACAAACAAGTAGAGGATCTCGTTACCCAACCGGAATAGATGATTTCGGTTCACTTTCAAGGACCGTTCTTCCACGACTCCGCCGGAGTGTCGCCAACCTGAGAGAAACTTGTCCGCTTCCTTCGCTTCACGCCGGAGAGGGGTTCCACAAAACTAGAGCTTGCCTTGGCCGATTTCTATCTAGAAGGGGGGCTGTTTGGGGTGTTGATGTAGGGTCAGTTTTGTGGAGAAAAGGGGAGGCTCGGGTTAGGAGATGAAGAGGTGGTGGTCGGATTAGTGAGTGAAGAGGGAGGGGCTCGGGTTTGGTGGTGGAGAAAGAGGATGGTGGCCGTGTGGTGCAAAGAGGGATAGTGGAGGTGGCAGCTATGGGGGGAGATGGTGGCCAGAGCTTGTTGTTGGAGGAGGGAGGAGGAGGAATGCCGAGCAAGAGAAGGGGAGAGGAGTAGAAGGAGGAGGAGGGCCGAGCAAGAGGAGGGAAGGAGAAGGAAGGCCGGCAGCTAAGAGGGAGAGAGGAGAGGAGGGGGCGGCCAAGGAGAAGAGGAGAAGAGAATCCAAAGGGGTTTAGGGTTTTCTTAATTTTTCATTCACTAACTCAAAATGAAATAAGGTTAGCCTTATATAGGCTTTACATCTTGCTTTGGCTATTTGCAGCCCACCTAAATAAAAATAAAACAATACTCAAATGTTTAAACATTACATGATAAAAATAAAATGCAAGTAGAAATAACTAAATATTATTTGGTAATCTTCATCTTCATCATGTAGGAGAACGCCGTCGCCGTCGCCGTCATCATGTTCAACAAGTAGGAGAATGCCGTCGTCGTCACCGTCATCGTCTTCAACTTTAACACGTTGGGGGTTGCCGCCATCACTTTGTACCATTCCTAACATCGTATCCTCGCTAAGCCCCGTTGTGCCTACCCCTTCTTTTGCTTCAGCTCCACCATTATTTCACCAAAACCTCATAGCCGATCCTAGTTGCACACCCAAATCGAGCTTTAAAGTTTTACATTTTCATGATGGGGTATTGATGTGGTATTATTCATGTGAATATGTGGATGTGCTAAAAGTTTATATTTGCTGATATTGTTCAAATAAAGATGAATTAAAAAAATTGTTGTGAAAAAGAAAAGTGAAAAGAAAAAGTTTGATTGAAAATACTTTTGGAGATGTGATTGTACTTGGAGTAGGCGGTGCACACACCCATATGTTAAAAGTTAAGTCTAGGGGTGAGGTGTACCAACATATATTTTGGTTAGCTGATGGATTCTTTTTATGATAGCTCATTTGGGTTAGGTGCATAGCCTTCTTGTTTATCATTGTTTACCTCACTGTAACCCAAGCGCCACGATAATTATAAAGTCCTGCGGATTCGCGCTTGAGTCGAACTAGTGTCGTGGAGAGAGTGTGAATGGGCAAGCGTATGATCCCCGACATTGGTGGATTCCTTTGGAGGTGATCTTGAGCCCTGATCTTTGGCAAAGCTCACCTTAGTGGCCTGCCTAATTTCTTCCTATGCATGACCGGAAGATTCACCGTGATTCCATTTTTGAGTAGTAATAAAATTTTGATACGCATTGTGAAAAGTATAGACTATTTTGTATACTTAGAAATTTACTCTATTATATTTTTACGCGTACGAGCATGCGACTTCGCATGGTACTTCGCATCGTAATTTCTATGTTAGCTAAATCATTTTCCCTATCTGCATAGATTTTGTTTGCTCGGGACGTGCAAACAGGTAAGTCTGGGGGTGTGATGAGTCTGATTTATATTGGGTTTTTAGGACTCATTGGGCTTGTTTTCTCACTCGTGCACTGCATTTCAACCGGATTTCGGTTTTATTTGCATCGTTCAGTTATTGACCATTTCATGCATTGTTTTAGCCCATGGGTGTGTAATTGCACATTTTTTTGTTGGGGGTATGCACATGGTGCTCTCCATGGCTCTTTTTGTGGTTATGGATTGCTATGTGTTGTTGGGAGCTTGTGCTCTAGTTGGATTCATTGTTGTGCAGATAGTCGGGACGTCCCGAATTCCATTTTCAGTTCTATGTAAAACACATGGTCGTGCGCATTTCTTCGCGTACGGTTTCAGTTCAATCGTGTGTTTCACACAGCATTCCTGGGGGCATCTGTTTCTACCCGTGCAATTTGTTCCCACACGATTTCGGTCAAACTGTGTGAGAAGGAATCGCACGGTCTGCATCTTTTGCCAAGCTTTCCAGTGATCTGTGGTTAATCGTGTGTTTTGTTCACGCACAGGCGGCAGCGCCCATGCGCGAGTAAAACGCACGGCTCCCCCTGCTTGCCTTGATTTCCAACTCAGTTGCTACCCGTGCGATTTCCTTCACGCACGGGCGGAATCTCCCTTGCGCTAGTAAAACGCGCAGGTCAAAGCCTCTCTTCTCCTAGATTTTCTGCGCACAAATATCGCACGGTTCACACACGGTCGTGCGCCAGATTGTGCATGACCATTTTTTCTGACTTTTTTATTTAAGCGCAGATTTCCTGCCATTTTAGGGGAGCTTCTTCCCCGCCACTTCCTCTGTGTTTTTAGGGCGAAATTCGCCGTTCCACTAAGGAGAGGAGATGCGGGCAAGCATTCCACGCCAAACTCGAGCCGGATCTTCCTCTCAGCCTCCTCCTTCATCCTTGGTCTTCAAGAAGAGATTCGACCTAGCTTCTCCATCAAGCTAGGAGAAGTTGTGCCATCCTCCACCAGCTCGTGACACGAAAAATATGGGTCCATTGGGAGTGAGTGACATCCTCCTCTACCCCGGACGTAGTTTAGGACCGAGCTAGGATGCGGATTGACAACCCGGCGAATCCTACCGTGAACCCTCAGCAAGACTTTGGATCCGTTCGATTTCGCACACTTTTCTTCTCTTATTGTTGATAATATAGTTGAACTCTTTGTATTTGATGAAGTATGCTTATTATAATATACGTTTATGTTTAATCATGTCTATGTGATTATATGTGCTCATTATTTTCATGAGGTGCGTCTTTATTTTCCATCCTCCACTACATCCGATTGTGCTGCACTAGCAATTGTTAGTGGCGTGCGTAGCGAAGAGGTTCTTAGGACCCGCAAATTTTGCTATTCTTCTGGTTCTTACACTTGCCTACTCGTCCATCCGCCAAGCAATTCGGTGTATAGCGGCCTGACTAGTCTTCCATCCTGCCTGGAAAAGCATCACATAGCGGCGTTGCATAGGAGTAGTTTGTAGTATTTTACTTTATTTTTCTGCAAACAATCGAAACCCCTCTTAGTTAACTCCGACCTAAGGACTTCAACCTCAAGTCCTCCTCGATATTAACTCCCCCCTTACTGTGTTCCCTCGAGATCGATACTTGGGGAAATTTGCCCATTTTATATTACTTGTGCGACCGGTACACTTGTCGTTCAATGCAACAGTATATCAGAGATCTTCACTGCTGACCAGTTTGTCCTAAGGACAATACATAGACTAAGGTGGAGATCATGAGAAGAGAGACAGCTTCCAGCCAGCTCAAGTGGATCCATGGTTCACTCAAGTGCCAAGGGGCTACAGAGATGTGGTATATCAATGATATCACCACAAGTGGATGCTGATTCTGTAGATACAAAATCAATAAGTGAAACTATGTGTGCAGCAAGTTCAAGTGATGCAGGGTTGTGTTGTTTAAATGTATCAACACAAAAGATATACCTATTAAAGAAGACAGAAAGGGGGAGATGTGTGTCAATACATAAGGGGGAGATATAAGAGCAATACTTGACATAACTAGGTCATGTTGAGTCGGTTCATATTACTGAAAAGATTCTAGTAGTATGAGAAATGCAATGACTGACTACATGTTGAGCCATGATTGTGTCAGTACATATTTTGAGGTAAGAGCTTATAGTGATGCTCCATTTAAATATTAAGTGGTATAAAGGAGAGTGCATATTACTTGAGCAATTGCTCAAGTAGTATGAGGATGCATTGACTTAACTCATTGAGTCAATACAATTAATTGGAGCACATTAAATTAATATAGCATAATCTAATAGTTGTAGCAGGTTATAATCAACACCTGCATGGATTTATTCTGCCTATTATGTTAATGCCTCTTTGTATTATTGGGTGTTCTGCCTTCTTCAAATAGGAGGAGATTCTTGGGTCCATTGCCCACAATGTTTCCTAAAGTGGATTTGAAGAGGCATCACCAGCCACACTAAGAACATAGTTATATTTGATGTTTTTTAAGTTCATCACGTACAGGATATTCCATGGAACAAGTCCAGACATATTGTCTAAGTGATGTGACAGATTATCATAAGGCAGAAAGGTGGACACTAAGAGAAGATGCTGGAAAGGCGGGATTTTGCCTAAGTCTACATACATTGAGTGAGATAAACTCACTCAACACCAGAAGTCAAGGAGCAATTGGAAATGCAGCCAAATCCATAGGCATTGAGTGGAGCAAGCTCACTCAGCGCTGGAGGTAAGGAAGAATGTTGGCATGCTAGAAATGTGGATGTCCACAGGCGTTGAGTGAAGGTCATTCACTCAACGTCATACATCTATAGGTAGAAATATGGCTAAGTAGTTTGGAATTGAGTGATGAAGACACACTCAATGCCATACAGCAAAAAGCTGTGAGTTGAACTGAGTTTAGAGTTCGTCGAGCTCAGTTCAGAGTTTGTCGAGCTCAGATCACCTTTCGTTGAGCTAAGTTCGGAACTTGAGTTCTGAGTTCGTTGAGCTCAGTTGAGATTTCATCGAACTCAGCTCAAAGTTCGTCGAACTCAGTTCACCATTTGTCGAACTCAGTTCAAAGTTAGACAGTCTAAGCCAGTAGTTTTAAACACAGAATTTTGGCTAAGGCAGAAAGCGTTGAGTGAGGCGTAATCACTCAACGCTCTAAACTCCTAAGATACTATAGAGGCAGAAATATGGTTAAGGCAAAAAGCATTGAGTGCAGGTTGCTCACTCAATGCTGTCAACGCCTACTAGAGATAGAATTTTGTCTGTGTTTTGGCATTGAGTGATGCTCACTCACTCAACGCCTAGCAGCAAAAAGCTGATAAAGCAAGTTTGGCATTGAGTGAAGCTGAATCACTCAAAGCCTAATTATATTCTAAGTAGTATGACGTTGAGTGAAGATTACTCACTCAATGCTAAGAGACAGTAAATCTGTCTAAGTGTTTTGGCGTTGAGTGTTGCTTACGCACTCAACGCCTATGCTAATGTTGTTTGATTTTTGACTAAGTCAACAGCCGATGACGTCTGCAAGTCAACATATTTCAAATTAGTACCGGGATGGCTATAGTACGTGACAAATGTTGTCGCAGACCTACTGTACGACAGTTGGCGTTAAAGTAATGTTGTTGATGGTCATTAATGATATGGGGGCCACTACGCAAGAGCCGATGGGACAAATCAAATAAAAGATAGAGACCTTTATAGGGAAAGATAGTTTTTAAGAAAGAGAATCAAGGGAAGTTCTTCCTCTCCGCCATTGTTGTGGAGCTGAAGAATAGGAACCTCAAGTCTACAAGACAAAGAGCAAGATAGTTGTTGGAATTAACATCTTCAATGGCAAGATAGCTGGTGCCACTCTCACCTGCACTAGCAAGCTAGTTCAAAGTACTTTCTCTGAGCATAATGTAGCAGCCAAGGGCTGACCCCGTCTGCAGGCTCTTCACAGTTCCAGCAACTCAAGCACCTGAAGGTCTTTGTTTGGAAGATGTGAAGAGAAGAAAGCTCGAAGAAGCAGAGATTTGAAAGAAGGCTCAGGTGACTATTCTCTGAAGTCAGAGTTAAGGCTGAATAACCTAAGCCTAGGAAAGAGAGAAGGGCAGAACAGGGTTCTGCAAGTTGCTTCCAACACAAGCATGCTTGTTGTTGTGAAGAAGTTGAGCTGAGATATTCTCAGCTCAGGTATCAGCTATAAGCTGCAGTTACTTCACACCTCCAACAGGAAAAATCCCTTATGTTGTGAAGGTGAAGTTAGGACTGAGTATATCTCAATTCAAGTAAGGTGGACTCAGGAAATACTTTTTTGGAGTCAAAGTTGGGTTGATTCTAACTCAGTCAAGGTAGATTGGCACAAAGAAATTTATCCTATGTCCAATCAAGACTCTAACCCACATTCATCCTATAGGATCCAAGTGTGGATCTGAGAGTAGGGCCTTTTGGCCTGAGGTAGGTGATAAGCTTGTTACTAAGCTTTAGGTTCCTGGAAAGGCACTGAGGTAGGTACCTCTTGGGTACTAAGCTGTAGGAGTGTTGCAGCACTCTGAGAGTAGGTTCTTGTGCCTGAAGTTGTAGGGCTGAAAAGCCTGAGCTGTAGGCCTTAGAAATAAGGCTACGGTAGGTTGCTTGAGGGTCACTGAATGTAGTAGCACTGCATAGCTCTGAGGTAGGATCCTTTGTGGATCTAAGGTAGGGCTGTCCTCCCAGCCTGAGTGTAGGGATTAACAGCCTGAGGTAGGTGGTTTGCTAACCACTGAGTTGTAGGACTTTGTGGCTGAGAAGTAAGCCTCGGAGGAGACTTAGAGATCCTGAGGGATCTGAGGTGTAATCTCCTTGGAGCAAGCTTTGGAGAAGTTTCTAATCCAATAAGATAATTGGATAGGTGGGAGAAAAAGTGGATGCACCCAGTTGGGGAACCACTATATATATATGTGTGCTTTTTTGTGGTTGTTCTTTCTTTTCTTACTTGTAGGTGTTAAGAACAAGCTCTAGATCACCCTAAGCTAAAATCAAAAAGAAAACCACAAGATATATGAAAAGATAGTCACTAAGGACTAAGAAACCTATTCACCCCCCCCCCCCCCCCCCCGCCCCCTCCCTCTAGGCGATTTAGCTATCCTTCAAATAAGGACTTTCACTGATGAAATAAGAAAACTAAATAGCAATTAAATATCATCGCAGCACATCAAACACAGCACAACAATCACAGCACAGTGCACAAGATTTATAGTGGTTCCCCAATTGATGGGTATATCCACTTTCCCCCTTCTCCTATCTAGTAATGAACTAGATTCGGCCAAACTCCTTCTTTCTTTACTCAGATCCTCAGATATTACAGCTTAGAGCCCAGCTGGCTCCTATAACTCAAACTATACCAGTCTTATCACTCAGATCACCAAGATCCTACACCTCAGAGAAATACCTACTTCTCCTCAATCACGCAACTCTTGCCCTACCTCAACCTTTATAACGCATGCTTACAACTCAGAGAAATTAATTCCCCTACACTCAGATATACAAGTAGATCTTACAATATTAATGACGATGAAAAGAATGATTCAGAATTAGTCACCCAGCAAGAGAGAAACGGGTGACTGCTTCTTGAACTTAACTTGATAAGTACGCTTCCCTTGATCCTTGTTATATTTGATTCGATCTGACCATTCTTAGCTTTTCAAAGCTTCTTGAAGTTGAAATTAGGGTAGATCTAGAATGGAGAATGTTGAAGACGATTCTTGATCAGACTTCTCTCTACCTTCTGAATTCTAGCAGATTACCTCTTAGATCTGAATTCACCAAATTTTTCTAACTACCTTTTCTGAAGAGTTGATCCCTTTAAATAGGCTCTATCAAGGGTAACCGGTTGATCCGGTTAATAACTGTCATCTGACAGTTCCGATAGTTGTTAGTACCTCTGGCTAGATTTCTGTACTCAGGAAACAATTTTGCTTGAAGTGTTGAAACTTGACTGTTGGATGTGTTGACACCAGTCCTGGTGTCGACACCAGTCCTGGTGTCGACACCACTCTTATAGTGATGTCGACAAACTTCTGAATGTGTCGGCACATCCTTCACCTTTTCTCGACACTGCTGATGCAGAATGTGTCGACACAAGTCCTGAGTGTCAACACAGTTGCTTCCTTGTATCATAGTGTCAACATAACTTTATCTTTGACTCAGCACTTCTAGTTTAAGAGTGTTGACATTAGTCCTGAGTGTCGACACAACTTTCTCTTTGACTCAACGCATCTTTGATAAAAGTGTCGACACTAGTCTAGTGTCTCGATGTTTTTGTACTTAGCTTTATTTGCCTGCACACAAGAACTAAAAATTCATCAAATACAACTATGTGTATATCATTGAGCTGAAAAGGATTTTTCCAAATCAGGTACACAGTTTCCAATGTACCCAACACTTAGAATGTATACAAGTAATAGTTTATACTCTAAGTAATAGGCCTTTTGAGTTATTGTTGATGTAGGTTTATAGCTCATAGATATTATGATAACTTTTGCATCACTTCCTAACCATGAAAGAAGTGTTTGTGTTAATTGTTCAACAAAGTATTAATAATTTTGCTGAAAAAAACTCAACCCACAACCAATTGGTAAACTTGTCATTCATTAACTGTTCAATGTTTGTGGTTGTATTTATAGTGGCAATATAGTTGATAAATCGCTTGGCATTCTATCCTTCCATATCAAAAAAATAATAATTTGGCTATGGTAATTACAGTCATACTGTTTTCAAGCCTGGGCTGAAAATTAAATATAATTGCTAAATTTAGGATTTTTAATGGGCACCATGTACTGCTAAGGATGACTTCCCTAGCTACACTTTGATACGGTGATTGATTTAACATCATTTAGCTATCTTCACAACGTTTAACACGGTGTTATCATTTATTGCCCAATATTTTTGTTGTTGTTAGGTCATACTTTGTAGTGTGTATTGCTTTTAGAGTTAATGCAATAAAATTGTATTAATACTAAAAAATAATTAAGTTTAATGCTAGCTAAATGACAAAAGAATTCATGTTTATAAGTCTTTAGAGTTAATAAGAACTTTACAAGTGAGCCTTTGGTCAATTCAAGATGATTTCTCTATAAATAGTACAATGCATGTTTGACAGACTTTTCTTGTATATTTTAAGAAGTTGAAGTTTTCCTCGAGCTTCTTGCAAGGATCATGCAAGAATCATCCATAAATTGGGAGACAAGTGTGAGAGGGAAAATATCATAGAATATTTCCTCTAAACCATAATTATGGTTTTCCTTGAATTACTTGTTTACACCTTTAAATTGCGTAGGAAATTATAACTAAAGAGAACAACAGCAACACTCAAGCCTTTATCCCACTATAGTGGTCATCTATATGGATCCTTTGTCGCCATTGTGCCCTATCTTTTGTCATTATCTCACTAATGCCTAAGTACATCATGTCTTTCTTTATAGTTCATTCCAAGTAATTATTGGTCTACCCCTCCCTCGTCAAACATGCCTAATGATTAGACTCTCACAACGCCTAACAGGTGCCTCTAATGGTCTCCTTTGAACGTGTCCAAACCATCTTAGACGAGCTTCTCGCATGTTCTCAGAAATTGGTGCTACTCCTGCCTTATCCCTGATACTTTCATTCCTAATTTTATCCAATCTCGTGTGTCCACAAATCCACCTATGCATTCTCATCTTCGCAACTCCCATTTTTGTTCATGTACATAATTCACTGCCCAACACTCAGAACCATAGAGCATCTCGGGTCTAATTGCAGTGTAGTAAAACTTGGCCTTAAGTTTTAGTGGTACTTTACGATCACATAAGATCCCCGACGCGCCTCTCCACTTCAACCAACCATCTTGGATTCTATATGTCACATCTTTATTAATACCTCCATCTCTTTGAACTATCGATCCAAGATATCTAAAACACTCACTACCGGAAATATCTTGATCACCCAACTTAATAATGAAGTCATATGTCCTTCTTATACTGCTAAATTTAAGCTCCATATACTCCGTCTTTGCCCAGCTCAACCTAAAACCCTTCTTTTCTAACTAAAGAGAGAATGTGAAGATTTTAAAAAATTTTGAACATCTATCTACCTTGACTAAATAATCATCATGACTTCGATTTTGGGATTGATCTACTCCCTTTGTTTTAGTTGTGAATTTGAGTTAAGAGGAAAATATAGTTGAAGAGGAATGTAAGGTGTGGTCATTACTTAATAATTCTTTGATCAGTATGTAAAAATATGATTGACCAATTCTATCATTTAGCTGCAACAAAGAATTTCAGTCATAAAAGTGACAAATTTTACTTACAGAATTTAAATTTAACTAATTCCAATTTCAATATTGATGGACTATATAATTTAGTATATATATATACAATTTGTCAATTTTATTGTTTTGTTGCGTCAAAGAATCCATTCATAAAAATACTAATTTGTTGTAAATACAAAATAAATGAGTATCATATATCATTAATGATATTAAATTTTAAGATCATCACTATTAATTTGAATACAATGATTTACACTAAATAATATGTACATCGAACTTTCACCATTTTCTCTCTATAAATATTTCATTTGTACTCTCTACAAATCTCAATATAATTCTCTAGAGAAATGTCTCTCTGAAATTTTCCTTTTCTACAAAAACTCATACATGTTTCTCTCACTAGTTTTTTATAATTAGAATTAATTTTTTACTAATTTCCATTCTCTAAATTCTCATAAAAATTCTCTTTAATTTTTAGTCAACTTTCTCAAATATTTTCTCATTAAGACCATCACTATGGCTAGTGAGGCTTAGCACAGTTAGCTAAGCCGAGACCCCATGACATGAAGGTCATGTGTTTGAGTCTCATCATGATGCGAGCATTTATCTACTTATGTGGTAGTTTTTTTATTGCTTTGGATGTTGATTATTAATGATTTATTTTTTGAATGTAATTGATAAGTAAAGTTTGTTTTAAAGAAGATAGATTTGGTTTTATATAATCTTTTACGTATATAAGTCTATCTCTTTGTTTACTTACTTATATCCTGTGGATTAAGGCAAGAGTACCTATCGCAAAGGAGTATAGTATTTTGTAGAAAATATCAAGGTCGTATTTTTCCTAGGATCGGTGTTAATTATTCTACTTTTTAGAACTGACTATTATTTTATCGAAAGAACGGAGTTGGGTTTATGTTTAAAAACTAAAGATAGAAAAATATATATACGTGATTTTATTAAGATAGGGACTTAGAATTTAGTACTTGATTTCAGAATCAATTTGAGTGGATATTAATTCGCCTATTAAAGAACAACTTTATTTCTTAATTATCTAACTTAACGAGAGGGTTCCTTTGGTAGCATCACTGACTCGAAAGTACGATCGGGAAGGCTTGCGTTTAAACGGGTTAACGTAAACGTAGTGTCTCGTCACCTGGTATATGATCAATTAAGAAAACCCTAGTTAGGATAACTAGAAAGTAGAGTTGAAATAGTTGAAAATAGTATCCAGCCCAGAGCTCATCTTGACCAAGTGCTAAGGGTTCTTAGCCTCTTCTCAGGATGGGGGCGGTATAAAGTACAGAAAATAATATCTACCTATCTATCTCAATCCAGGATTTAAGCTTTCGCTTCACCTTTGTTGTTGAGATAGGGTAGTAAAATTTTGCAGCGCTTCCGCACTATCTGAATTCAGGACTTAGGCTTTCGCCTCGCCTTTCATTCGGAATAGTGTGAAAGAATAGGGTTTTGAAAATAGATTTGAAAGCAGTTTTACACTATCTTAATCCAGGACATAAGCAGAGCTTCGCCTTTCATTCGGGATAGTATAAAGAAAATAAAGTAAAAGAAAGCAGTAAAGTACTCAGAATTGAAATTGAAAGAGCCTATTTTATAAAGTCTGAAAATATTACAACTTTCTAAAAAACTGAAAATAAAGCTGAAAAAATTACAACTTACAGAACTTTAGAATACTTGAAAGCTACTACCAGTTCCTTGTCAGAGAGCTGGGGAGTCCTAACAGTTCTTAAGGAATCTGCTGGAGTTCAATTGAATTTACAAATCTCTGCCAGCCTATTTATAGAAAAAATTTTCAGGTGACACGCCCCCTAACACGGGCGTGTCGGGTAGGGCGTGACAGGGCCACGGGCGTGACATACAGGCTGTCGGGACAGGTGGCAAGCCAGCTGGAGATTTGGATAGACTTGAACTTGTCACGGGCGTGTCGAAATAGGTCACGGGCGTGTCATGCATGTATTTCAACAGGCGGCACGGGGCGTGGCGACAGCGCGGCAGCTTGCTGGACTTCTGGATAGAAATTGGTTAGGTCACGGGCGTGTTGCCTTTGGCACGGGCGTGTTCAGCAGGCGTGACCATCGATTTCCTGAGTTTGATCTGTCCAGCAAAATAGCAGAAAAACGGAATTAAAAAGAGCTGTCACGCCCTAGGTCACGGGCGTGACCTAGGGGCGTGACCTAAGAAAAAATTACAAAAATTCAGAAATACTTAAAATTTAATTTTAAAACAAGAAAATATAATATAATAAAAATAGTTAGTTTTATATAATAAAAACTAAGGTCTTTATTTATAAATATGTATATTTAATATGAAATAAAATTGTATATTTTTATAATCATCAAATACCCCCATACTTAGATTTTGCTATTCCATAGCAATAATAGAGTTGAGTATATTTACAAGGTTAATAAATTTTCTATTTACTATCAATTTAATTCTTCAAGATAAAATAGGTATAAACATCCGGTGAATAAAGATTTTGAATGTTATCGTACATATCATTGATACCAGAGTTAGAATTTATAGCCATAAAAGTTTTTGAAAACAAATAGTAAGCATATATTAAAATCAGATATAACAAGGATAGATTTGCTTTATGATTACTATGTCTTTATACGAGATATATTGGAAATATGCATTCTATTATTTATGCTCTCTCAAAATTTTAAACAAAAATAGAATATCAACTTTGGAAGGGTGGAATTTTACCTATACAATAGGTTTTTGTAGAAGTGATAGATTTTTGTATTCTATCATCTTTTTATCTAAGTTATGCGTTGTTATAACTACTAAGGAATATAATTCCAAAGTGGCAAAAAATTACAAAGCATACTTGAGTTTTTAATTGAATCCAATGTATATTTAGAGGAGCACATACTCCTTTCCATATAATCTTTTCATATTTATTGGATGCCTATGTGTACGGAATGAAATCTTATTCCCATTGACATAAGATCTTTTCTTTTACTAGGAGCACATACTCCTAGATACTTGCTTGCGTAAGAAAACATGCCAAGTAAAAAATAAATAAATATTCAAGAGTTGGATAAAAAAATTTGAGAGCAACTATAATAGTTTGTATTTCTTATATTTCGTTAAGAATGGAGTAAGGATAATTACAGTCTACAATTGTTTGGTGAACATAATATGTTTGCTTCTATTGTATATATATGTATTTCTTTTGATATTGAAAGCAGGCTTGCTAAAATAATAACTCTGATTGTAATGAAATTTACAAGATAAGATTTTACAAATTTATTCCGGATATTTATATCTATCTAGTTATGAGAAGGAGTAGTAAAATTGAAAATTGAATAATTTGCATTTTCGAT
The DNA here is from genome assembly GCA_039513925.1 of Platanthera zijinensis. Taxonomy (NCBI): domain Eukaryota; kingdom Viridiplantae; phylum Streptophyta; class Magnoliopsida; order Asparagales; family Orchidaceae; genus Platanthera; species Platanthera zijinensis. Next base: position 69,970,093 of record CM077098.1, on the reverse strand, counting down.
CAACTCAGATTTTTGGAATATATTTACATAGTATGGTTTTGAAAATTTTGAATTGTTTTGGTGAGTACTAAAATAAACAATACTTTTATTGAAAACATATAAGAAATATCATAAAAGTGAAAATAACTTGCAGCTAAAAAGCACCCCCATACTTATGTTAGGCATATGTATGAAGTGAAAAATATGTACAGAATATACAAAAGCATAAAAGATGGAAATATACAAAGGAATTTATATTTCGAGGTTATGGAGTAGTGTTAGGGTTTCAGGTTCTTTTTGAAAAGGGTCCCCAGTAAAATATAGTTTTAAACGGTGCCCGTTTACTTTGAAAGTTCCTAGTTCAGGGTGAGAAATAAGAACGGTCCCATATGGCCAGGTTTGTTTAACAGTATAGGGTCCGGTCCATCGGGATTTTAATTTTCCTGGAAATAATTTAAGGCGTGAGTTATATAGTAGGACAAGATCACCTGGTGAAAAAGATTTTGGAAATTTAATTTTCCTATCACGATAAAACTTAGATCGCTCTTTATAAAATTTATTATTTTCATAGGCGTTTGCACGCCATTCCTCAAGTTCATTGAGTTGAAATTTACGTTGTTCGGCGGCTAAGTTTGTATCTAAGTTAAGAAATTTTAGCGCCCAGTATGCGCGATGTTCTAATTCTACAGGTAGGTGACATGCTTTTCCATATACTAAACGATAAGGTGTACAACCGATCGCAGTTTTGAATGCTGTACGGTAGGCCCAAAGTGCATCATCTAATTTGAGGGACCAATCTTTTCGATTGGTATCTACAGTTTTTTCTAATATGCGCTTTAGTTCTCTATTGACTACCTCCACTTGGCCGCTTGTTTGGGGGTGATAAGCGGTAGCGAGTTTATGAGTAACTCCATATTTGGCTAACACTTTAGCCATCTGGGTGTTACAAAAGTGAGTACCTCGGTCGCTAACTATTGCCCTAGGCGTGCCAAAACGTGAAAATAAGGTTTTCAGAAATTTAACGACGACTCTCGAGTCAGCGGTGGGTAAAGCTTGCGCTTCAGCCCATCGTGAAACGTAATCGACCGCTACTAAGATATAACGATTTTTAAAAGAAGGAGGTAAAGGGCCTATAAAATCTATGCCCCACAGATCAAAAATTTCACATTCTAAGTAAAAGTTTTGGGGCATTTCGTCCCGACGGGAAATGTTACCTGACCGTTGGCAGCGGTTGCAAATGCTTACCAATTTTTGAGCGTCCTTGAATAAAGTAGGCCAAAAGAATCCTGCTTCAAGGGCTTTACGTGCAGTCCGGTTGGATTGATAATGTCCGCCGGTTGGTCCTTCGTGGCAGTGCCGTAGTATTTTTAGTCCTTCCTCGTTCGAAATACATCTTCGAATTACTTGGTCGGCACAGACTCGGAATAAATACGGGTCTTCCCAAAAGTAGTTTTTCAAGTCAGAAAAGAATTTCTTCTTTTCTTGAAATGAAAAAGCTTTTGGAAGGACTCGGGCTACTAAATAGTTAGCCAAGTCTGCGAACCAAGGAGTAGAAGAGTTTGTTACCTTTTCGAGGGCGAGGAGGCTTTCTTCAGGGAATTTATCTTCGATGTCGGCCTCCACGAGTGTATCTGTTGCAGCATTCTCTAGTCGAGAAAGATGATCGGCTGCTAAATTCTCTGCGCCTTTCTTATCTCGGATCTCTAAATCAAATTCTTGTAATAAGAGAATCCAACGTAATAAACGGGGTTTGGCATCTGCCTTTGTTAGTAAATATTTCAAAGCAGAATGATCCGTAAAAACTATAACTTTCGATAGTGTAATATAAGATCTAAACTTATCAAATGCAAATACAATTGCCAGTAGTTCTTTTTCCGTGGTCGTGTAATTGGTTTGTGTGGATGTGAGAGTTTTACTTGCATAATAGATAGGATGAAAATATTTGTCTACTCGTTGTCCTAAGACAGCTCCTACCGCATAATCACTCGCATCACACATGATCTCAAAAGGAACGGACCAGTCTGGGGCAACTAAAATAGGAGAGTTGATAAGTTTATCTTTAATAATATTGAATGCTACTAAGCATTCACTATCGAATATAAATGGGGCTTCTTTTTCTAATAAATGAGTTAACGGTTTTGTTATTTTAGAGAAATTTTGAATGAACCGTCTATAGAAACCTGCATGGCCTAAGAAACTTCGAATAGATTTTACATTTGTTGGAGGAGGAAGTTTTTCAATTATTTCTATTTTGGCCTTATCGACCTCGATTCCCTGGGAAGAAATTTTATGACCGAGAACTAAACCTTCGCGGACCATAAAATGGCATTTCTCCCAGTTCAACACTAAATTCGTGTCTTCACAGCGTTGAAGAACACGAGCGAGGTTATCTAAACACGTATGGAATGAGTCTCCAAATACGGAGAAATCATCCATAAATACTTCCATAACGTCCTCTACTAACTTGCCAAAAATAGCTAGCATACATCTTTGAAATGTAGCTGGCGCATTACAAAGTCCAAATGGCATTCGCCTATAGGCGAAAGTACCAAAGGGGCAAGTGAACGTAGTTTTCTCTTGATCTTCAGGGGCTATAGGAATTTGTAAATACCCTGAATAACCATCGAGAAAACAATAATATGAGTGACCCGAGAGTCGCTCTAATATTTGATCTATAAACGGTAGTGGAAAGTGATATTTACGGGTGGCATCATTTAATTTTCGATAATCGATGCACATCCTCCAACCCGTAACAGTACGTGTTGGAATTAGTTCATTATTAGCGTTTGGCACTACCGTTATACCGCCCTTCTTAGGGACGACTTGTACGGGACTAACCCATTGTTGGATCCGGAGGCCAACCTTAGAGGGGGGGGGGGTGAATAAGGTTTTATAAATTTCGCTTGAATAAACGGAATCTTGACGTAAACCACACCACAAGTGAAGATTTAAAACACAAGTATTAAATTCAATAACAATCAATTTCATACAAGTACAAGATGAATGTTTTACAGTACGATCTTCATGACGTCGAAGATCAAAGACGAAGAGAAGAAAACTTTGGGTTTTCTATACCGACCCAAAACCCGGACCGGTTGGCTCTTCACTTTCTCCCCGAAAGGTCTTAGAGCCGCTCTTCACCTCCACACCCGGAAGGGTCTTAGAGCACCGCTAGATCCCCGATCTAGACGCCCCAAATCCCGGGACGATTTTCCACGGAATCCAACCCGGATTCCGACGACCTTCTCCGGTCGATTTCTCTTACCACTTACGACAATAGAAGAAGAAAAAGATACAAAAAGAGATTACAAAATATATTCGTTAGAGTTTAGGTTCTCCCTCTTGAGAAGTTCTCTGGATGGATCTACGGCCGGTGCTTGTGATCTTCGATGGAAAGCACCCGGTCGCTAGACGTAGACGATGCGACGCCTTGATCGCCGGAGTTCTTCGATCTCGAACGGGATGAAGAAACCTTGCTTTTTCTTTGACGAAGACGAGTAGAACGGACGTAGGAAGACGGCCGACCTTAGTATTCCTGGAGCACTTCGTCAATAATCTCTGGAGGCTTAGGTCTTGAAGAAACGGCGCTGCTTTTTATACGTCTTGGAGAAAATAGACTACCGCCTGCGATAACTCTATCGCCGGGCGGTAGGTTCGCGCGTAACGCCTGCCAGCTGTCTCCACGCGTCTCCCGAAACGGCAATTGTGACTGCTCATTAAGGAAACTGCCGTTTCAAGAAAGCTATCGCCGGGCGGTAATGGTTACCGCGCCCAGTCAGAGCGATAGCGCCATTTCGCCAAATAATTCTACCGCCTGCGACACGACTATCGCCTGACGGTTTCAAGAGAGCTATCGCCGGGCGGTAATGGTTACCGCGCCCAGTCAGAGCGATAGCGCCATTTCGCCAAATAATTCCACCGCCTGCGATAAGACTATCGCCTGAGCGGTAGGTACCATTGTCGACGATCAACCCCTTGACGCACGTCGACCGGATACCGCCGGCGGTAGCGTCCTGTCGCCGGGCGGTAGCATTTGATTGTCGACGATCCTTCCTTAGCTGATGATTGGGCCGTCGACCATCGAACCGATATGCGTCGATCGAGATGTGTACCGCCGGCGATAGCTCCTTACCGCCGGGCGGTAGCGTCCTTTTGAAGCTCTTCTCCTTTCCTTTCACCTGTCAGCCTGCACACTCTATCACACAACCAATCTCATCAAATACAAGCAGAGAGTTGATATTCTCAAACCTAAGGAGTGTGAAACCATGTTCCAACAAACTCCCCCTTTTGATAATATCAATCCCGTTCATGATAAACCAAAATCAAGTAGATAGAGTGCCAGAATAGATGTATGTAGCAACGTAGAACAGTATAAAGTAGAGTATCGGAGTAAAATGAACATAGAACAGTAGAATGATATTGAACAAATAAGCAATACACACCTATATCGATCCCGTTCAATCCTGTTCTATCCTACTACATACTCCCCCTATCGGTGGGACGCTCCCCCTATCTATGAGCACACACACACCTCACTACGCTCCCCCTATCATGAACACTACCTCCAATACCTTCTCCCCCTTTGATAATATCAAAAGAGAGGGCGAGGCCAACCGACCAAGGAGGATGAAAATTGTAGGCGAGAGATAACGTAATATAGACCCACAACGCACTTGAAACCAGAGAATTGTAAAGCAGGGTCAAAAACAGGAGCAAACGCTAATCAGAGAGAAGAAATTGGACTATATGCACGAGACATAGCACACAACAAGTATGACATGAATGTTTGCAAGGTTTAGATAAATAGAGAGAAAAATAGGCAAACACAAATATCGTCATGAGAGAAAAAATGTGCCAGTACGTATTGTGCGAAAAAGCATCGAATGTAGTTGAGGTCCAATTCTTATGCGCGGAAGATTTAAATAAGATAATGACATGTGCACGTGTAGCACCAAGAGACACAACAATCAAAAGATATATCATGCAGACATGTTTTATATCAAGCAAACTAACGATGCTAACACCAAAGAGATATATTGAAAAATCACGTCACATGACATAGTGCGGCATAAAGAAATTAAATCAAGGGCACAAATCATAAAGTGTAGTCCATGCACAAGATCGAAACGACTTTGTAATCCAAGGTGCTCACCCTCACAACGCTTATGAAGACTTATCAGGAGGGATGAGTAGTGCTTGGGGGGTCTGTAAGCGGGATTTGATGGCCATCATTTTATTTTGAGTTAGGCCATCAATTTTATACATAATCAAAGCAAGACAAGACCCCAAGTCAATCGAAAATCTACCCACATAGGTAGATCCACTTTAACTTGTTTACATTGGACATATGCGATTCTAGTTTTGGCCCAAGAATTTAATTAGCATAGACACGCGCAATTTGATTTCATGACATTGATTGTTCAAGATATATCAGATATGTTAAATTTAGTGCCACGATTTATAGCATGTCAGCTTATTATCTCAGGTTGAGTGCATGATCAAGTGGTGTGTGAGTGGTGTAATCATTATCGTAAATAAATCCTCACACATACTTAGAGGCGTAGACAATGTACACCCACATTAATTTTCGCACTCAATAGCTAGACAAAAATTTAACTTCGCTCATCATGACCGGATACCAATGTGCCGTACAAGTTGACAAAAAGAATAGCAAACATTGTATATACTTGAAAATATACCACGACTCGGTCATATGAGCCCCAAACCAACTTGACAGTTTTTTTTTTTTGAATATTCTTGAAAACAATTTTAGCCACACACAGGGAACAACCAAAAACAACACGAGCATTGAGAAAAAAAAATGAACAGTACATAAAATTTTTTTTTTTGATTTTGGTGTTACAACTTTGAACAGAACAAAAACGAAACCAAAAAAAATTACAAACACAAAAAAACACATATATAAAAAAATTAGGACGATAAATAAAGAATCCCAAGTTCGAGTCGTAGAAGTGAAAAACGAGCATCCGGAAGCGGTTTAGTAAGAATGTCCGCGAGTTGATCATCGGTCCCAATAAAGACGACACTCACATTCTCTTTCTTAATGTGGTCGCGAATAAAGTGATGTCGAACGTCTATGTGTTTGGACCGAGAGTGATGCACCGGATTATACGTTAAGTCTATCGCACTCTTGTTGTCGCACCTAAGTGTAATGTTGCGAAAAGAAAGACCAAAGTCTTCTAAAGTTTGCGACATCCAAAGTGCCTGTGCACAGCAACTTCCTAAGGCGATATACTCGGCTTCGGCGGTCGAAAGAGCCACCGAGTTTTGCTTACGACTCGACCACGAGACAAGTGCCGGGCCTAAAAAATGACAAGTACCGCTAGTGCTCTTGCGGTCAAGAGAGCAACCGGCATAATCGGAGTCAGAATATCCATGAAGGGTAAAATCATCCGAGTGAGGGTACCACAACCCGAGGTGTTGCGTGCCAAGGAGATAACGAAAAATATGTTTTACCGCTTTAAAGTGAGACTCCCTAGGGTCAGCTTGATAACGGGCACACATACCCACCGCAAACGTGATATCGGGCCGTGACGCACTCAAGTATAATAAAGATCCAATCATGCCCCGAAACATTGTTTGATCCACAGAGATTCCACTCTCGTCTTTTCCTAATTTAAGGGACGCACTCATCGGAGTTTTGACTTGTTTTAAAGACTCAAAACCAAAACGTACAAGCATATCTTTTATATATTTGGATTGATTTATGAAAATTCCGTCTTGTCGTTGAGAGATTTGAAATCCTAAAAAGTAATTGAGTTCTCCCACAAGGCTCATTTCAAATTCAGATTTCATTAAACTCACAATCTCTTCAACCAACCTCTCATTAGTCGCTCCAAAAATAATATCATCAACGTAAATTTGGAGGATAACTAGATCCGAATTTTTGGCTTGTACAAAGAGAGTTGTGTCCGCACTACCCATCTTGAACCCATGATCTAAGAGGAACGTAGTTAGCCTATCATACCAAGCACGGGGTGCTTGTTTCAATCCATACAAGGCCTTTACTAATCTGTACACATGATGATGGTGGGCGGCATTTAGGAAACCGGGTGGTTGCTCGACATACACTTCTTCTTTTATATAACCATTTAAAAATGCGCTCTTAACGTCCATTTGAAACAACTTTATTTTCTTATGGCTTGCGAATGCCAAAAACATTCGAATGGACTCAAGACGAGCAACCGGTGCAAAAGACTCCTCAAAATCCACACCCTCAATTTGTGAATATCCTTGTGCTACCAACCGAGCTTTATTCCTCGTGATCCTAGACTCACCATCAAGTTTATTCTTGAACACCCATTTTAAACCAATCACGGGATGGTTGTCCGGACGATCAACTAGAATCCAAACTTTGCTACGCTCGAATTGGCTCAATTCCTCATTCATGGCAAGGAACCATGATTCATCTTGAAGAGCCTCGGACACGTTTTTGGGCTCAATATCCGATAGAAAGCATAAGTTGGAGAACGCCTCATGAAGAGCAGATCGAGTTCTAACTCCATGGGATGGTTCTCCAATAACTAGATCACGAGGATGTTGTTTCGTAAACGTTAGATCCTTAGGAGGCACATATGCGTGCGACTCACTCTCCTCGTTACTCTCAACCGGAACACTCTCCTCTACCTCTTCTTCGGACATTCTAGGCTCACTAGATGGTGGACTCTCATCAAAATGCACATGAGCCGATTCTTCAACCACTAAGGTTCTCTTATTATAAATCCTATAGGCTCGACTTTTGCTAGAATATCCTAAGAATATGCCTAGATCGGATTTTTCATCGAATTTTCCTAAGTGATCCTTAGTGTTCAGAATATAGCATGGGCACCCAAAAACTCTAAAGTACGAGACGGAGGGTTTTCTATCAAAGTAGAGCTCGTAAGGGGTTCGCTTAAGAAGTGGGCGAAGCATGACACGGTTCATCACGTAGCTTGCCGTGTTGACCGCTTCGGCCCAAAACGATCGAGGTAAGCTGAACTCTGCGAGCATCGTACGTGCTAGCTCTTGAAGTGTGCGATTCTTTCTCTCTACCACTCCATTCTGTTGGGGCGTGCGAGGAGCGGAGAATTCGTGCTTAATCCCTAAGGTCTCACACAACTTTGAAAAATCCTCATTCTCAAACTCTCCACCGTGATTTGATCTGATACACTTAATGTTTAGTTCTTTCTCATTTTGAATACGCGCGCATAAAGTAGAGAATTCCCTAAACGTGTCAGATTTGTTGGCAAGAAATATTGTCCAACAATAACGAGAAAAGTCGTCTATGATGATGAATGTATATCGCTTTCCTCCTAGGCTACATGTGGAAATCGGTCCAAACAAGTCCATGTGCAAGAGTTCTAACGGTCTAGAGGTGGAAATCTCTGTTTTACTTTTAAACGAGTTTTTGACAAATTTTCCCTTTTGACAAGGCCCACACATAACGTTAAAACTACCGCTTAGAGACGGAATTCCTCTAACAAGTTTCTTTCTAGATAACTTAATAATTAGCTTGCTACCCGAGTGTCCTAATCTCCTATGCCAAAGGTCTAGTTCTTCATTCTTAGTTACTAGGCATTTTAGATTGGACGAAGAGAAATCATCAAAATTAACTGTGTACACATTGTGATTTCTATGGGCTACAAGCAATACATTAGAGGTTTTAGCATCAATGAGTTTGCACGTGTTCGATGATGATTCAAAAATAACATCTATACCTTTATCTCCTAGTTGACTTACAGAAATAAGGTTATGTTTTAAACCATCAACAAACAACACATTTGAAATAGAGAAAAACTTGTTACCTATTGTGCCGATTCCCATAATTCTTCCTTTACCATTATCTCCAAACGTGACCACTCCACCTCTCTTCTTTTCCAGGCTAAGGAACTTATCTTTATCACCCGTCATGTGCTTGGAGCATCCAGAGTCCAAGTACCACACGCTCTTTGTGTCCCTTGCCTGCCAACATACCTAAAAAGGAGATGAGAGTAAAGATCTGGTTACCCAAGTTGTTCCACCTATTTTGTAGGTAGTAGACTTTGGTAGCCAGACTTGCGCGTTTTGTTTAGCACCTTTCCTCCCGCAAGAGCTTGAAGCATGTCCGAACTTATTACAGTTGGCACATAGAGCATAAGCTGAGGAAATGACTTTCATCATCTCACTCGATCTCTTGCTAGAGGAAGGAGATAATGTATTCAGATTTTTGATCTTATTTGTTGACTTAGGCGTGGACAGAGTGCTATAGTCCTCCAATGGTGATGATGGACTTACATAGCCGATGCCAAACTTTCCAGACCCATGACACTGTGCGCCCAATAGCATGTTTAGAGATTTTTGGCCTACACCAAATTTTTGAACCGCACAGTTGAGATCATGGATCCTCGCTTTTAGAGCGGTGTTCTCAGTTACTAACATCACGCATCGATTAGCAAACTGTTTCTTTCCTTCCTCAACTTTAGCAAGGGAGATATGAAGCTTCTTCTCCAAGACATTCTTCTCATTTTTGAGAGATACTAGTCTCAAGGATGTCTTGGAGTGATTTGCTTTACCCTCCTCGATGGATGCTACCAAGTGAGGACATTCAGGGCATTCCACCTTCTCTTTCCCAATTTTAATTACTTCTTTCTTCAGCTTTTCTAAACTCTTGTTTAGACGTTTATTTTCAGCTCTTAAGGAATTTTTCTTAGATGTTACTTCTTCTAACCTACCAACTACATGATCATAAATCTCAAGTAATTCAGAGTAAGTAGGAGAAGTTACCTCAGTGTCGCTTTGGACACTGGACTCAGCATCAGATTCAGATTCCTCTTGATCTTTTCCCATGAGGCACAGATTTGCTTCGTTGTCACTTCCCGAGTCGGTGCTACTCGAATCTTCCGATCCATCCTCATCCCAGGTCAGAGCCTTCAGTACTTTCTTCTTCCCTTTATACTTGCTGTCCTTTCCTTTCTCTTCCTTCTGGAGTCTTGGACAGTCTCTTTTTAGATGTCCCAGCTTGTGACAATGAAAGCATTCAGGCTGATACTTTTCATCATCGCTATCGGTCTCCTTTACCGACTTGTTCCACTTCCTACCCTCTTCAACTCCCTTCTTCAGAAACCGTTTGAACTTCCCTTGTTTTCTGGGGTTCTTCATGAATTTTTTGAATTCCCTTACATAGAGACTTTCCTCTTCATCTTCTTCAGAGAAATCAGATGTTTTCCTCTCTTTTGAAGCCTTCAAAGCCAATCCCTTTTTCTTCATTTCCTTGGGATATTCCTCGGCTTGTATCTTCAGTTCCACTTCATGAATCTTCAGGTTTCCGATAAGACTCTCAATCTCTAAGTCGCTGATTTCATGAGATTCAGCGATAGCAGTCACCTTGGGGTTGAAGCGGGGAGGTAGAGATCGCAGTATTTTCCTCACTAGATCACCATTTGGGAAGTTCTTTCCAAGAGATCTTGATGCGTTGACGATCTTGGTGAACCTTGTGTACATGCTGTCAACATCTTCATCGATCTCCATCCGGAACTGTTCATACTCGGATTCAAGCCGGAACAGCTTTGATTCTTTCACCTGCGAGGTACCCTCATGAGTAAGTTCAAGAAGTCGCCAAATATCAAAAGCAGTTTCGCAGTTACATATTCTATTAAATTCCGTCTTATCTAACGCACAGAATAGAGAGTTCATAGCCTTGGCGTTATTAGTACATCTAAGCTTGTCCGCATCGTCCCACTTATCGCGCGGTTTTTCAAGAACGACTTCTCCAACCGTGGTAGTGGGTGTGGTGTACTTAGTCTCTATCATGGCCCATACGTCCATGCTGTGCGTCATCAGAAAGATTTTCATCCTTGTCCTCCAGTGACTATAGTCACTACCCATAAAGAGTGGAGGGCGACTCACACCTTGTCCCTCAGTGAAAGCATGCACTGGGTTGGCCATCTTACTTCAGGTGGTTAAGCCTATTCGAAGTAAACCTCCCTCTGATACCACTTGTTGGATCCGGAGGCCAACCTTAGAGGGGGGGGTGAATAAGGTTTTATAAATTTCGCTTGAATAAACGGAATCTTGACGTAAACCACACCACAAGTGAAGATTTAAAACACAAGTATTAAATTCAATAACAATCAATTTCATACAAGTACAAGATGAATGTTTTACAGTACGATCTTCATGACGTCGAAGAGAAGAAAACTTTGGGTTTTCTATACCGACCCAAAACCCGGACCGGTTGGCTCTTCACTTTCTCCCCGAAAGGTCTTAGAGCCGCTCTTCACCTCCACACCCGGAAGGGTCTTAGAGCACCGCTAGATCCCCGATCTAGACGCCCCAAATCCCGGGACGATTTTCCACGGAATCCAACCCGGATTCCGACGACCTTCTCCGGTCGATTTCTCTTACCACTTACGACAATAGAAGAAGAAAAAGATACAAAAAGAGATTACAAAATATATTCGTTAAAGTTTAGGTTCTCCCTCTTGAGAAGTTCTCTGGATGGATCTACGGCCGGTGCTTGTGATCTTCGATGGAAAGCACCCGGTCGCTAGACGTAGACGATGCGACGCCTTGATCGCCGGAGTTCTTCGATCTCGAACGGGAGGAAGAAACCTTGCTTTTTCTTTGACGAAGACGAGTAGAACGGACGTAGGAAGACGGCCGACCTTAGTATTCCTGGAGCACTTCGTCAATAATCTCTGGAGGCTTAGGTCTTGAAGAAACGGCGCTGCTTTTTATACGTCTTGGAGAAAATAGACTACCGCCTGCGATAACTCTATCGCCGGGCGGTAGGTTCGCGCGTAACGCCTGCCAGCTGTCTCCACACGTCTCCCGAAACGGCAACTGTGACTGCTCATTAAGGAAACTGCCGTTTCAAGAAAGCTATCGCCGGGCAGTAATGGTTACCGCGCCCAGTCAGAGCGATAGCGCCATTTCGCCAAATAATTCTACCGCCTGCGACACGACTATCGCCTGACGGTTTCAAGAGAGCTATCGCCGGGCGGTAATGGTTACCGCGCCCAGTCAGAGCGATAGCGCCATTTCGCCAAATAATTCTACCGCCTGCGATAAGACTATCGCCTGAGCGGTAGGTACCATCGTCGACGATCAACCCCTTGACGCACGTCGACCGGATACCGCCGGCGGTAGCGTCCTGTCGCCGGGCGGTAGCATTTGATTGTCGACGATCCTTCCTTAGCTGATGATTGGGCCGTCGACCATCGAACCGATATGCGTCGATCGAGATGTGTACCGCCGGCGATAGCTCCTTACCGCCGGGCGGTAGCGTCCTTTTGAAGCTCTTCTCCTTTCCTTTCACCTGTCAGCCTGCACACTCTATCACACAACCAATCTCATCAAATACAAGCAGGGAGTTGATATTCTCAAACCTAAGGAGTGTGAAACCATGTTCCAACACCCATGTGCTATCTGAGATTGGATAGATAATTCCTGCGTCTAATAATTTCATTACTTCAGCTTTTACGACATCCTTCATATTAGGATTTAAACGTCGTTGGGGCTGGATAGATTTACGAGGGTTATCTTCCAAAAATATTTTATGTGTACAAAAAGATGGGTTGAGTCCTTGAATATCAGAAATTTGCCATGCTAATGCACGGCGATGTTGTTTTAACACTTCTATTAATTCAGACGTTTTCTTATCATTTAATTCGGCAGAAATGATAACAGGGAGTTTAGATTCGGCTTCAAGGAAAACGTATTTTAAATGTGCAGGAAGTGTTTTCAGCTCGAGGGTTGGTGGTTTTTCATATGAAATTGGAGTTTTTAAAGTTGTAGAAGTTAACGATATAAAAGGTTCTAAAGGGTCATCGGTAGGCATTTCATTTGAAATGGGTAAGTCTGCCAAGTCCGATTCTTCTACAGTTATTGAAAATAAATCAGAATAGGGAAAACCATTTTCCTCAAAAGAGGCTTCCGCAAGATAGCAGGAATCGTCATTTTTTAAAGAGTTTTTCATAGAGGGATCTATATCGATAGTAACTTCGTCATCTCCTACTCGTAAGAGAAGTCTACCGTTACTTACGTCTATTATCGCGCGAGAGGTTGCGAGAAAAGGACGACCGAGAATTATGGGAACATCGGCGTCTTCCTCTATGTCAAGAATAACAAAGTCTACCGGGAAGATAAACTTGTCTATTTTGACCAGAACATCCTCTACTATCCCTACTGGATATTTAATAGAACGATCTGCTAATTGGATGCTCATTTTAGTTGGGCTGGGGTTACCTAATCCTAGTTTTAGAAAGAGCGAGTAGGGCATTAAATTTATGCTAGCACCTAAATCTGCTAACGCATCTTTTATTAATAGATTACCGAAAAGACACGGGATAGAAAATCGTCCCGGATCGTTTAATTTTGGGGGTAATTTATGTAATAAAACGGCTGAACATTCGGCGTTAAGAAAAACCCTCGAAATATCTTCGAGTTTCTTTTTATTTGAAAATAACGCTTTTAAATATTTTGCGTATTTAGGCATTTGTACAATTGCCTCGCAGAAAGGTATATTGATTTGAATTTGTTTTAGCATTTTTAGAAAATTTTTATATTGTTCATCTTCTCGCTCATCTTTTAGTTTAGATGGATAAGGTAAAACAACATGTGTGGAAGAAATTCGCGGGGGTTGAGGAGGCAGAGTCGTAACGGGAAGTGGTGTAGGAAGGCTAACCTTAGCTTCTTTTTCTACCCTAACGGGTGGTGGTAGCTCCCTGCCACTTTGTAGTTGGACGGCTTGTCAACTTGGGTTACTGGAATGGCCAGTATCCCGCAGATTTGGTTCCGTATTTCCTGGCAAATTACCAGGTTGGCGTTCCGATAGCATTTTTGATATTTGTCCAATTTGTGTTTCTAAGTTTTTAATTGATCCGGTCAGGTTCCGGATATTGGACTCATTAATACTGACATATTTCGTGAAAATGTCTTCTATCGGGGTTGGCCTAAATTGGTTTGGTGGTGGTGGTGGTATTTGTGGTTGTGGGGGTTGCGGTGCAAATCCAATTGGATTTGCAGTCGGTGGGCGCTGAGCATTATTGGGGTTGCTCCACGAAAAATTAGGATGGTTCCTATATCCTAGATTATAAGAATTATTATTTAAGTTCATATTAGGATTATAGGAAGGTCTATAAGAGTTCCCCATATAATCGATTTCTTCAATTATATTATTATTCGAATTCCAAGTAGTGGCGGAGGAAGCAGATATTCCAGCCAATTGTTTAGTTAGATTTTCTACTTGGAGTGCTAAAGTAGAAGAAGTGTCGAGCTCATATATCCCAGCTTGTTTAGGGTGTGACCTTGGCACATTCCACTGGTACGCGTTCATGGCCATTTCCTCAAAGAGGGTTTGAGCGGCCTCGAGGGTTTTGTTATTGAGCGTGCCCCCAGCGGCAGCATCAATGGCTTGTCTGGTTTGAATATTCAAACCATTTTAAAATATTTGTACCTGGAGCCAAGTTGGCAGTGCGTGATGTGGACACCGACATAAATATTCCTTAAAACGTTCCCAAGTCTCATAAAGAGACTCAGACTCGCCTTGTACAAAGGACGAAATATCCGCACGCAGACGTGCGGTTTTTGCAGGTGGAAAATACTTTGTAAGGAATTTTTCGGTCATTTCAGCCCAAGTGGTGATAGACCCTCTGGGGAGAGAACCTAGCCACTGTTTGGCTTTCGTTCGTAATGAAAAAGGAAATAAGCGAAGACGGATGGCATCATCAGTGATGCCATTTATCTTAAATGTGTCGCATATTTCTAAGAAGTTTGACAAGTGCGTGTTTGGATCTTCATCGGGCAATCCATCGAATTGAACAGAATTTTGAATCATTTGGATTATACTCGATTTAATCTCGAAGTTATTATTAGCAATTGGTGGACGAACGATACTAGACCCGGTGTCATCTAAATTGGGTCGTGCATAATAAGACATGGTCCTTTGGGGGACCACCTCTGGCATTTGTTGTTGCTCTGCTGCCATTTCTTGAACGTGTGCGGTGCCTACGGACTCTTCCAGATTTAACACGAGCTCTTGATTCAGAGATCGGAGGCGCCTGCGAAAGGTGCGTTCGATTTCAGGATCAAGTCCAAGAGTTAAATCAGATGGAGTTCTGCGGGTCATATACTAAAAAAGACTTTTGTATAAAATAATAAAAAAAACTAAGTAAAAAAAAAAACTAAGTTAAAAAAAAACACAAATACAAACACACAAATGGACTTAAAACGGAAAATAACTAAAAATAGGTTATTTTTATTTTATATAAAACAAGTTTTTTATACAAGAAGTTTTATAATAAAAGCAGGTTTTTTATTATAAACTACTTTTTATTTAATTTTTCAAGTTTTATATAAAATACGTTAAATAGTAGGTTAGGTTTTTCTGTTAGAATTTGTTAGTGGTTAATAAACTTGTTAATAAAAAATTAGGTTTTATAAAAACAAAGTTTTAAATTCAGGGAATTTTATGTTTGTTTTATTTTTATAAAAACTAAGGTTTTTAAATAACAAGAAAAAGAAAAGATAAAATTAATAGTGTTCTTTTATTTTCAAATATTAACACAAATAAACTAATCCCCGGCAACGGCGCCAAAAAGCTTGATAAGTAAAGTTTGTTTTAAAGAAGATAGATTTGGTTTTATATAATCTTTTACGTATATAAGTCTATCTCTTTGTTTACTTACTTATATCCTGTGGATTAAGGCAAGAGTACATATCGCAAAGGAGTATAGTATTTTGTAGAAAATATCAAGGTCGTATTTTTCCTGGGATCGGTGTTAATTATTCTACTTTTTAGAACTGACTATTATTTTATCGAAAGAACGGAGTTGGGTTTATGTTTAAAAACTAAAGATAGAAAAATATATATACGTGATTTTATTAAGATAGGGACTTAGAATTTAGTCCTTGATTTCAGAATCAATTTGAGTGGATATTAATTCGCCTATTAAAGAACAACTTTATTTCTTAATTATCTAACTTAACGAGAGGGTTCCTTTGGTAGCATCACTGACTCGAAAGTACGACCGGGAAGGCTTGCGTTTAAACGGGTTAACGTAAACGTAGTGTCTCGTCACCTGGTATATGATCAATTAAGAAAACCCTAGTTAGGATAACTAGAAAGTAGAGTTGAAATAGTTGAAAATAGTATCCAGCCCAGAGCTCATCTTGACCAAGTGCTAAGGGTTCTTAGCCTCTTCTCAGGATGGGGGCGGTATAAAGTACAGAAAATAATATCTACCTATCTATCTCAATCCAGGATTTAAGCTTTTGCTTCACCTTTGTTGTTGAGATAGGGTAGTAAAATTTTGCAGCGCTTCCGCACTATCTGAATTCAGGACTTAGGCTTTCGCCTCGCCTTTCATTCGGAATAGTGTGAAAGAATAGGGTTTTGAAAATAGATTTGAAAGCAGTTTTACACTATCTTAATCCAGGACATAAGCAGAGCTTCGCCTTTCATTCGGGATAGTATAAAGAAAATAAAGTAAAAGAAAGCAGTAAAGTACTCAGAATTGAAATTGAAAGAGCCAATTTTATAAAGTCCGAAAATATTACAACTTTCTAAAAAGCTGAAAATAAAGCTGAAAAAATTACAACTTACAGAACTTTAGAATACTTGAAAGCTACTACCAGTTCCTTGTCAGAGAGCTGGGGAGTCCTAACAGTTCTTAAGGAATCTGCTGGAGTTCAATTGAATTTACAAATCCCTGCCGGCCTATTTATAGAAAAAAATTTTCAGGTGACACGCCCCCTGACACGGGCGTGTCGGGTAGGGCGTGACAGGGTCACGGGCGTGACATACAGGCTGTCGGGACAGGTGGCAAGCCAGCTGGAGATTTGGATAGACTTGAACTTGTCACGGGCGTGTCATGCATGTATTTCAACAGACGGCACGGGGCGTGGCGACAGCGCGGCAGCTTGCTGGACTTCTGGATAGAAATTGGTTAGGTCACGGGCGTGTTGCCTTTGGCACGGGAGTGTTCAGCAGGCGTGACCATCGATTTCCTGAGTTTGATCTGTCCAGCAAAATAGCAGAAAAATGGAATTAAAAAGAGCTGTCACGCCCTAGGTCACGGGCGTGACCTAGGTGCGTGACCTAAGAAAAAATTACAAAAATTCAGAAATACTTAAAATTTAATTTTAAAACAAGAAAATATAATATAATAAAAATAGTTAGTTTTATATAATAAAAACTAAGGTCTTTATTTATAAATATGTATATTTAATATGAAATAAAATTGTATATTTTTATACTCATCAGTAATACTCTTTATAGCAATTGATGTTTAATATTCCCCATGTAATGTTATTTACTTATTTGTACATTTTCTCAAAAAGACTATTTCTATGAAATTTCTCTATAATCCTACTTGAATTTTGTTTCTAAGAATTTATTAGTTTTTAAATAATTTTTATCTTACAATAATTCTTTCGGAATCTTTAGTATTCCTATCATAATTCTCTATAGAATTTTTTCTACAAGATTTTCTTTTGTTCCTTTAACTCGAAAACACTCTTAGTAAAAGTTACCTATATCAATTTTTCTCCATAAAATCTCATCTAACTTTGTGTCATTATAGGCAATCATAGAATGCTATTAGTGAGCAAAAAAACCTGGGTTTAGGTCACTCTACATAGCCTAAATTTTTAGGGACAAACAAAAAGTTGTGTTCGATTCTCATCATTGTGTTCTCCTTCGATAATCTTAATAATGCAAAGTTCGAAGCAAGAAGTTTCTTCTACTTCAGATTAGAGGCTGCCATTAATTAAGGAGGTTGGAAACATCAAGGTAATTAGCTAAATCTGAACCTTTCTTCAGCTTCTTCTTTGATTTTACATTTTTATGCCCAAATTTCTATCTTATATGAGTGTTGTATGAAGGCGTTTAATTTGCTCAACTGTATCTAATTATATTGGCATGGAGCTTTAATGAGTAGGCACTCTAAATTTGATCAACCTAATTGTGATTAATCATAAAATAAGTTGGTCTGTTGTTCTTAAGAAATACTGTGTATAAATGTATACATCATTATCATCATGGATTGAAAAAAAATGAGTGAGAAGATCTTCTTTCTCTCTCACTGTGCAATGAATCCTTATATTTTAAAAAAACATTAAGGCTCTGTTTGAGGGGCACTTATTTTCACCGGTCAAACGATTACGACTACGACCGCATAAACCGGATCTTAAATTTAAGGTCCGGTTCATGCGGTCGTAACCACTTGACCGGTGAAAATAAGTCTCCCCAAATGGAGCCTTAATCTCAATCTTCCATGTCTTCCAAATTCACCCTCTTTAATTTAATTAATGATAGTTGCAATCCAAATGCACTTGGCATATTGCACCCCTCTATTTGCTCTTGTTTGACATTTTGCATCCTGAGATTTTAATTATGACACTTTGCATCTATTATTTGCATTTGATTTGGCACTTTGCACCCTAGATAGCATTGTAGTAAGAGGTATTTTCATCCGGCTTTCTTACCAATAGACATATACTTTTGATTCCTTCTCAATACCCGCATGTTTTCAAGGAATTTTGGACTCATAAACCAAAAATACCCCTTAGATTTAAGCCTCAGATACAAAGTGTCAAAACAAATGCAAATGAGAAATGGCGCAAAATGCCAAACAGAAGCAAATGGTGGTGCAATATGCCAAAAACATACCTGAAATTCGATACTTAGCTTCTCCTCCATTGATTTCATGTGCATTCATGTTATACAAGGAGAAGGGAAAAGAAGAATTCGGCTATGACTGGATCGAGAGCTTCCAAGGATCAACAAGAAATTATATTTATTCTGATTAATCGCACGAATCGACAGCATTTCAATTTTCTCTGAATCTGGAAGTATTTAAACTTTAGTACTGAAATATGATCGATCGATATAAAGCTATTGATAAACAAAAACATAAATTAGACGCCATGTGAGATTTTCTTTTCATTTTTTTTTTTTTTTTGCATTAGTGTTGATTAATGGTGTTACTTGTCAAAAATTCTGCAACTTTCTGCGGCGAGCGGCTGCCGCAGGAGGCTCTTCTGTATCCGGCAAGACGTTTTCTCTTTCGGCCGAGGACTCGTTGCCGCTGATGTCGGAGGTGCCCGCGGCAAGCGTAGCTCTTTCGCTTCCCCTGCTCGTTCCCGGATTAGAAGAGTTTGGGAAAGACGCCTTCTTGGCACTTGCTGAGCTCCCCCACGGCAGGGGAGATGTGGACGCAGCAGCAGTCGCCGCCATTGTTGCCGGCGACGGAGCAGGAGGCGGCGCAGAGGCTGGTACCTGGTGGCGATCTTGCTCCTCCGTTGCTTCTTTGACGGGGTTATGGAATGAGCTACGTGGGTGGCTCTGCTTCCTTCTTCGGATCCGGAAGGTCCAACCGCCATTTCCTTCCATGTCGCCGGTTTGGGGGAGGTTGAGAGAGAGAGAGAGAGAGCAGCCGTGGGGGGTGGTGGTTAAAGTCATATCCTTGAGACTCGGACAAAGGTCCGGTTGTAAAGGTTTAGTTTCTAATTTCTAAGAAAAGTTTTAGCTCACTATTCTTTGAGATTCGGGCAAAATATTATTTGATTAGCAGTTTTTTTTATCAGCATTAGCTGATCAAAACAGTGCCTCAATCTCATTATGACTTGACTCTATAATATAACTATTAACGTAGTTACACACAAATGTGCATTGCTTTACAAAATAATTGAGCGGGCACAATGAGGCAGGCTTCATATTGGGTGAGAGCAATCTATGCATGCACTCTGCGTGGAGTATAAACACACAAATTAGTCATGTTTAGTCATCAATCCAAAATTCGGCTTGACCCAAAAAGGTTGGGACGGGGTTCCTCTTCATTTGGGGTCAAATTGAGAGGTTCATTTCACAATTCAAATTGATTTTATTTACACCATAACCTAAAATATTTTGGCTGTATGAGATTTTTTTTAAAAAAATACTAGAATTACTTCACCAGTTTGATGAAGGAAGAGCAAATCTGAATCTTAAAATGTATAGTATACATTTGTCACCAATTAGAGAGGATCTCAGTTCTATTATTAAGATGCATGAAAGAAATTAGGCCATAAAAATTACTAATTTTACTTTCAAAAATAGAGTTTAACTCTGCTAGAAACACATAATAGAATTGAGAACACTGACATGAAATTAGTCAATTATATTGTTGGGCTGCATGAAAAAATTCAGTCTAAAAAAAACCAATTTTCTTAATACAAAAATGAAGTAGCACCAAATGTCATGAATGATATATTAGTTTTAAGATGAACTCAATTAATTAAATATATTGAGTTATACTAAACATATTCTAGATAATCTTCTTCATTTTTCACTCTTCAGATTGCTCATTTTACTTTTCAATAAAAATCTCAATATTCAATATGATTACCTATAGAAATGTTGGTCGAAAAATATTCTGCTCTAAAAAAATTGATAATAATTTTTGTAACATTTTTGTAAAAAAGCCATTACTATAGTCCCTATTTAATATATATTTTTATATTGAAATTTAGAGTGAAATGTATAGACATTTCTATTGAAAAATTTTAGACAGAATTTTTTTATAAAATTATTAAAAAGAGAAAAATATTTTAACAATACATTTGTCTATAGCAACTACTAAAGTGGCAAATGTCAGTAGACATTTCTATAAACATTTCCATAGGCATTTATATATAACTTTTCTAGAGGCATTTGCTTAGGAGAGAGTTTCATAGAAACGGATTTTTTTAGAGACATTTCCATAGAAAATTACATTGAGTTTTTAGAAAGAATCCAAATGAGGCATTAGAGGTAGAAAATGAAGAAAGTTAGGTGGACATATTATTTAGTATCAAACAATGCATTTAATAAATGGGATGGTTTTAAAATTAATCTATCATTCATGATATTTGATACTATTTTACATTAAAATTACCAAAAGTTGGAATTTTTATGACCGGGCTAATTTCTTGTCTATATACAATCATTTCTATTTTGTGGTGTATCACAATAAATTTGGAACTACAACACTCAAGCTTTTATCCCATCATATTGGAGCCGACTTTATGGATACTTTGTCGACATTGTGCCTATCTTTAGTCATAATCTCACAAAGCCTAATTACATCGTGTCTTTTCTTATAGTCTCATTCTGAGTTTTTTTGGTCTACTCTCCCCTGTTTAACGTGCCTAGCAGCTAAACTCTCACGTGCCTAAGAGGTGCCTATAATGGTCTTCTTTGTTCGTGTCTGAATCATCTTTATCGAGCTTCTCGCATCTTCTCTATAATTGGCGCCGCTCCGGTCTTATCTCTGATACATTCATTCATAGTTTTATCCAGTCATGTTTGTCAACACATCCACCTAAACATTCTCATATCCGCAACTCTCAGTTTTTACTCATGATGTACATAATTCACTGTCCAACACTCAATACCATATAGCATCGCTAGTCAAATTGCGGTACGGTAAAACTTGCCTTTAAGTTTTAATGGTAGTTTTTGTCACGTATAATCTCAAAAGTGCCTCTTCACATCAACCAACCTGCTTGGATTCTACATATCATATTTTTATCTATACTTCCATCTTTTTGAACTATTGATCCCATATATTTAAAGCACTCACTATTAGGCGCGGATCGAGGAATTTCAACATGTGGAGGCCAGACATCGTCTTCCTCCAGCCAAAATTTAATCGAATGTCTCTAGCTTATTAGAGACGTTTCTCCCTCATTCGATTATCGTTTGTGGCATATAAGAAATCAAAATTTATTGTCTCAACAAGGGGAATCCAATTCCATTAACAATTTTCCAAAATTCTGGATAGGAGTGGTTTGTGGGGGTGGGGTGGGGGCAGCCCACTCCCCTTAGATCTGGCATTGCTCACGGCAAGAAATATCTTGATCACCCTACTTAATGATGCAGTCATTAAGTTATACGCAAATCCTGCTAGCAAAAATAGCAATTTTATGACTGAATTCTTTCACATAGCTTAATAATACAATTGATCAAATAAATGACTAAATACTCTCATACGACACCCATGCAATCACAAGACAAATATACAACCTATTGTTAATGAATAACCTCCAAGGATAAATGTCATCTGCGCGGTAATATTATCAGTAGGACAACCAAGGTCAAAGCTAAAGGTCCTGTGCAGATATTTTTGTTTTATTCTGTAGCAAATGGGCTTCACTTTGAAAAGCCCAAAACACATGTAATGAAGTGACTCTAAGCGGTGATATAAAATACCTTTATAGCCGCAATACCTATATTATAAATTTATGTATGTATAAACACTGCAGGGGGTGAAAAAAACTTGTGTAAGAAAAAACTGCTGAGTTTGCTAAGAATTGCAATTGCGATCAGTGACTGTGCACTTCTTCTTGTTGATGGTTATGCATAATACTTAACACCTATTTGGGTTCACACCTAATTTTGGACTGATGACTAAGGCTCCGTTTGGGAGGACTTATTTTCACCGGTCAGGCGGTTATGACCGCATGAACCGGGACTTAATTAAGATCCGATTCATGAGATCATAACCGCTTGACCGGTTAAAATAAGTCCTCCCAAACAGAGCCAAAATCATGCATAATTTGAGCGATCCGAGAAATGCTGCCCTCAGCCAATAAGAATCCTGCCACAGTACGTGGTGACAAATAGAAAACCTACGCCACAGAATTGTTAAAAAGTATAAGCTAGAGTTTAGCTTATCAGGAAAAAAAAAGTTTAAGCTTAATGTAATAGCTCCGCTCAAGTATTAATATAATAGTGAACTCTGTAATATTCTATTAAAAGCATAAGTCTAAAGTATTCCAGAATGTCCTTTTCAAAGGTATAAATAGATCACACTATGTAATCGTTCAGGTGCAATGTAATACAATTTTTTAAAAATCTCTCTAAAACCTTCTTCCTCTTTTAAGAAGATCTCTCATCAACAGTGGTATCAGAGGAAGGTTGGAATGGTAAATGAGCAAGTCATGAGGTTGAAAATGGTGGAACCACGAATGAATCAGTGAATAGGTATGTTGGATCATGATCCCCCAAAGCTCTTCAAAGTAAAACAAGATGAGAAAGGTAACACACTCAAATACAAAACTCGCCTTGTTGCACAAAGTTTTTTCCAAAAATATGGGTCATGCTATGATGAAAAATATGCGCTTGTAGCAAAGTTAACCACAATAGTCTCCTACTTGCACTTGCCACACAGAAAGGCTACCCACTCTTCCATCTAGATGTAAAATCAGCCTTTCTAAATGGCAAACAACATGAGGAGGTATATGTTGCTCAACCACAAGAGTTTGAAATTAAAGGTGAATAACACAAAGTCAACCGCCTACACAAAACCCTCTATGGGTTAAAACAGGCACCACGAGCATAGAATGATTATTTTAACTCTTATCTATTGAAACAAGGCTTTACCAACAGCCTTTATGAGCCTATTCTCTATATCAAAAATCAAAATGGAGATAACATTCTCATAAGATTGTATGTGGATGACTTAATTGTTACTGGAAGTAATCATGAGCAGATCAAGTACATCAAGGACAAAATGAAGATATAATATGAGATGACAGATTTGGGAATTCTCAAGTTTTGTCTTGGATTCCAAATCAAATACCTTGTGTGCGGCTTGTTGTTAACACAAGAAATCTATATACATGCATTGTTAACGAAATTTGGCATGGAGGAGTGCAATCTTGTGTTAAAATTTGATATAGCGAAAGACGGGAAAACAGGCGCAAGAACACTCAACCAATCCGAGCCCAAATAAATCAGATGCAAAGCAGAAGAGGAAGAAACTTGAACTAAACAATCTTTACAAGGAGAGACATACATGCCGAGACATGATTCGCCACATTATCCAAAGCAAAAGAAGAAACAATTACAAGGAAAAACCTAACCGCGCGAACTCAAAGAGTTAGTCGTCGGCTCTGCTGCAGCACTACGGAGTCCGTTGAAACCGGTAGGTCGCCAAACCGCAAACCAAGCCGCGCGTACTGCCCGTTTTTCCAATACAAGAAGGAACACTACTCGCCGATCAGCAAGCCGCCTAGCCGCAAGGTTACCTAGCCGCCTGACCGCACGATCTGCTGCTGCAGAATTGAAAAGGCCGCCAAAAGCGGACAGCTTATCCAATTGGGAAACTAGTTGCAGAAGAGAGACCGCCTAGTCGCAACCCGCGGCCTGCTGTTAACCGCTGGTTGCTATCCGCAGAGTCCACACTGTCCCTGATCGCAGTCAGAACCAAGTCCTGGCCTTCCAGAGCTATCCGCACAACCAGCACAGCACAACCTGATCAATCTTTAAACCGCGCGAATAAAAAATGCAATCCGCAGCAACTGTCCGCGAGTTCACTTACTGTTCATTTAGTTCTTATTGATGTGACCGGGGGTCCTATTTATAGGAACGGTGAGAAGTGTGGTCACCGCCCATCCCGCGGCAAGAACGAAGTATATCTGCAAGCCGCTGATACACAGCTAGTCTGCCGCGACCTGTGCTGGATAGCCAGCCCGTCAAGAGCATCACCAAGGCCGGATAACAACTCTATCTGCCTTGTCGCCAAAGGCCAAGCCAGGACACCGCCACCAAAAGAACTCTTCAGCAACACCTTGTCTGCCTATCAGCGGACGCCGCCCAGTCCGCGCGCCCTGCGGACACAGCACCAGTCCGCACACCCAAGTTAGCAACCAAGGCACAACGACCAAGCTGCCCAACTTGGAGGATACCACACCAATCCACACGCCTTGCGGACTCAACTCCAGTCTACATTCCCCAAGCTTATAACCAAGGCACACGACAACTGCTGCCAAGCTTGGCAGACTGAGAAGCAGTCCGAGCCTAACCACGCGATCACCCAGGACTGAGCTAACATGGACTTGGTTCAGAACCAACCAAGTCCATACCACTGGCCACATGGGACAATCCGCGATTACTGGCGGACAAAGGTATCAGTCCTCCAATCCCGACGAACTCTAACACTTATCCTCTCTAACCCGCAAACCCTGCGGCTTCCACCATCCCCACGACTAGAGCTAAACCAAGGCATCTGCCATGCCGGTCTACCGAGCTCCAGCCAAGTCTGCATCTTGCCGGAATCCGCGGATATAGAAGTTATCCACCCGGTTACCTTATAGGATCCAACTTCCTATTGAGCATTAGTCGGCATGGCTGGTCGTCGCCTCTGTCCGCACAGTGCACGTGAACAGAAAGCCCAGGCCGCCAAAGAACAAACCGTCTGTAACAGCTCTGCCGATCTGGCTAACTGCCAGTCATGTCCGCATAGACCGCGCAGACAGATCGCCCAGGTTGCCTAATCCCCCTCTTTCACTTCACCATCTTCAACACTCCCCCTTGAAGTGAGAAGTGGTGAACAACCCCAGCAATTCCTATAACCTTGCACATGGTCCTTCCGATAGCGCATACGAGAAGATGTCTGAGACATAGTCCTCGCCCCGCATATCCTGGACCATGAGGGATCCCTCCAGCATCTCCTGAAAGGAGCCATGCTTCCCTCTGCCTTCTTCTTTAGCTTCGACCTCCACTTGCTTGCCATAGGAGTAACACCAACGACCTTGGGAACAAAATCCCAAGTCCCGTCTCATCTAAGAGTAGTCACCTCCTCAACCTTACCATCATCCACCTCCTTAACACTAGTGGTGTCATCACAGCTAGAAGACACTTGCTCGATCTAAGGGCCTATAAGGAAACATGAGACCAAGATCACCGTGTTTCCTCCAGAATATAGAGCTGGTAGGTTGGTGATCCTCTTCGATCTCCGAAGAACCTGATCACGGTTTACCACGTCTGCTGCTCCTTCTGAACTAGCTCCGTTCCCGGGCAAACTCGAAACAATGCTCCCCTTGCCTCCTAAACAAAAAGCCACCGCATTAGAACCAGAAGCACCTGGAGCAATGCTCCCCCTGCTACCTAAACCAGAAGCCTCCGCTCTTGAACAAAAACTACCTGGAACATCGCTCCCCTTGTTACCTAAACAAGAACCATTTGGAGCAACTCTCCCCCTGCTTCTTGAACCAGAAGAAATCTTCTTCGAGCCAGAAGCACTTGGAGCATCGCTTCCCCTATTTCTTGACCTAGACGCATCTTCCCCAAAGCTAGAATAACTTGGAGCTCCTGGTGACATAGACAGCTCCATATATACCTTTGCAGCAGCCTCCTCCAGCCCACCATTTGACCTGCTCACCTCTAGCTCCACATCTGAGCTACCCCAATACGACGTCAGCTCATCGAAGACAACGCCTTTCTAAACGATGAACTTCTTCATCGCAGGATCAATACACCTCCATCTCCTCTTGTGCACATCATACCCATCGAAGACTAGCTTCGTCTTGAGAGCATCTGGAGTGTCTACAAAGCAGGTAGATCCAAACACCCATAGGTGCTTCACGCTAGGCTTTATCCTGAACATCAGCTCATACGGAGTCTTTGTGTGGATCGGACTCAAAGGCATCTTATTGATGACATGAGCCGCGTAGGCTATCCCTTCTTCCCGAAAGGCCTTAAGAATGCCTTTGCACTGAAGCCAACACTTGCAGGACTCCGTCAAAAGATGGATCTTCTTATCTTCTACTCCACTTTGTTTTGGAGTATGTCTACAAGAGAGCTCCCTTCAGATTCCATACTTCCTGCAAAAGTTAGAGAACACAGTTGAGCTGAACTCACCTCTGTGGCATGTTCACAACTTCTTGATCCGCAGACCAAGCTGGCCCTCCACAAGATTCTTTAACTCCACAAAAAAACGGAATGCATTCGACTTCTCCATCATGAAGTATACCCAAGTATACCTCGAGTAGTCATCAACCAATATCAGCATGTACCTACTGCCTCCAAGACTGGCGGTGACGGTCGGTCCCAACAGATAACCATGGACAACCTCCAATAGTGTCTTACACCTGGACTGCGCCTTATTAAACATAAAATGATAAAATTCACCGTGTTGACATCCCACGCAAGCTTGACCGTCGACGAAGGATGACATCCTATGTAAGCCTCTCACAAGGCTTCTCACCTCCATTGCTTTTAGCTTGTCTATCCCCACGTGCCCCAGTATTTCAAGCCAGATAGTTGCACAATCATTGACCTTCAACCGATCAGCATCAGAACTTGTTGACGACCCAACCAAGCTCTTCTCCTTACTCCTAACATAAGCAACGTTCACCGAGTGCAAGACAACCTTACACTCTTTCTTGAGGTGACCAGGCTGCTTGCATCTATAGTACCTTGGTCCTTCCTTCCTCTTCCCATCATGCCTAGGAGAAACACTCCTCTCTTACTGATCAGAAGTAGAGGGACCAATCTCAGCAGCCAACTTCACCTCCTAGTTGAACAAACCATCGAGGGAATTCCAAATCTCTGCAGCTGACTGACATCCGCCGATGTGGTCCAAGAATTACGATGAGATAACCTGCTTGAGAATAGACTCTGCTTTCGCGTTCGTCTCCTTCCAAGCACTCATCGCTTCAGCATTGCAAGTAGTAACCACTTGCCTTCTGTCTCCGCAAACCACCTCCCAAAGGTCCTCGCCAAGAAGATAGCATTTCATACATGACTTCCACTTTCCAAAGTTAGTCCATGTAAGAAGCTCCATTCATAAATCCCTTGCAAAACCACCTTCCATTGCACTTAACCCTGATTCACTTAGACTCACAGAAGCACTAAAGAAAACTGTCGGTTAATCCACTACTCAAGCCTCTGTTCCCTCTGATACGATGTTAAAATTTGATATAGCGGGAGACGGGAAACCAGGCGCAGGAACACTCAATCAATCTGAGCCTAAATAAACTAGATGCAAATCATAAGAGAAAGAAACTTGTACTAAATAATCTTTACAAGGCGAGACATACATGACGAGACATGATCCGCCAAAGTACCCAAAGCAAAAGCAGAAACAATTACAAGGTAAAACCTAACCGCGCGGACTCAAAGAGTTAGCCGCCGGCTCTACTGCTGCACTACGGAGCCCGTTAAAACCAGAAAGTCGCCAAACAGCAAACCAAGCCACGCGGACTGCCCGTTATTCCAATGCAAGAAGGAACTCTACTCGCCGATCAGCAAACCGCCTAACCGCAAGGTCGCCTAACTGTCTGATTGCACGAGCTTCTATTGCCAAACTGAACAGGCCGCCAAAAGCGGACAACTTATTGAACCGGGAAACTAGTTGCAAAAGAGAGACCGCTTAGTCGCAACCCGCGACCTGCTGTTAACCGTTGGTTTCTATCCGTAGAGTCCGCACTGTCCTTGACTTCAGTCAGAATCAAGTTCTGGCCTTCCAGCACTATCCGTACAACCTGCACAGCACAACCCGGTCAATCTTCAAACCGCGCAGATACAAAATCCAGTATGTAGCAACTGTCCGCGAGTTCACTTACTACTGATTCAGTTCTTATTGATGTGACAGAGGGTCTTATTTATAGGCACAGTGAGGAGTGTGGTCACCGCACTAGTCGATAGGATAACCGCCCAATCCCGCGTCAAGAACCAAGTGTATCCGCAAGCCGCGGATACACAACCAGTCCGCCATGACCTGTGCATGATAGCCAGCCCGCCAAGAGCATCACCAAGGTTGGATAGCAACCTCTATCCGCCTTTTCGCCAAAGGCCAAGCCAGAAAGCCGCCACCAGCAGAACTCTATAGCAACATCTTGTCTGCCTATCTGCAGACACCGGCAAATCCGCGCGCTCTACGGACACAGCACCAGTCTGCACACCCAAGTTAGCAACCAAGGCACAACAGCCAAGCTGCCCAACTTGGCGGATACTGCACCAGTCCGAACACCTTGCGGACTCAACCCTAGTCCGCATTCCCCAAGCTCGCAACCAAACCACACGGCAACTGCTGCCGAGCATGGCGGACTGAGATGTAGTCTGCGCCTAACTGCGCGATCACCCCGGACTGAGCCAACATGGACTTGATTCAGAACCAACCAAGTCCATACCATTGGCCACAAGGGCCACTCCGCGATTACTGGCGGACACTGGTATCAGTCCTCCAATCTCGGCGAACTCTAGCACCTGTCTGCTCTAACCGCCGAATCCAGCGGCTTCCACCCGCCGCACCACCAGAGCAAGGCCAAGGCATCTTCCATGCCGGTCTGCCGAGCTCCAGCCGAGTCCGCATCTTGCCGGACTCCGCGGATAGAGAAGTTATCCGCTCGGTTACCTTCTTGGATCCAACTGCTTGCTGAGCATAAGCTGGCCTGGCTGGCCGCAGCCTCTGTCCGCACAGTCCGCGGGAACAAACAGCCCAGGACGCCAAAGAAGAAGCCGTCTGCAACAGCTCTGCCGATCTGGCTAACCGCCAGTCCTTTCCGCATAGACCGCGCGGACAGGTTGCCTAGGTTGCCCAATCCTCCACTTTCACTTCACCATTTTCAACATCTTGTACTCACTCCAATGTCAACTTCAAAAAAATTGAGCTCAGAAATTGGTGAAGGAGAAAAAGAAGTAGATAAAGAAGAATTTAGAAGTCTAATTGGATCACTCGTATATCTAACAAACTTCCGACCAAATATTGAAAATGCTGTCAATATTGTGGCCATATTTGTTTGTAACCCTAGTAAGGCACATTTATAGCAGAAAAATGGATATTAAGATACTTGCAAGGCAAAAAAGAATTGTGGCCTTTACTTCAAGCAATATCAAAAATCCCTATTGAATGGCTACTCTGATTATGATTAGGCCGGAAATGTGGATGACCGCAAAAGCATCCGTGGGTTCATATTCTTCTATGGACCAAACCCCATCTCTTAGTGCTCTCACAAACATCACTCTATAGCCCTCTCTAAGACTGAAGCTGAGTTCAAGGCTTTGATTTCAGCCACTTGTGAAGCTATTTGGCTTCAAAAAATTATAAAGAAGGTCAGAGAGGAATAAGCAAAGCAAGAAGAAGAGAATGAATGAATCAAACTAAAATGCGACAACACATCCGCCATCACGCTATCTAAAAACCCGATTTACCATAGCCGGAGTAAGCATATAGATATACGCTACCACTTCATCAGGGAAGTAATGGATAAAAAGTAAATCAAACGTGTGTTCTGCCCCACACGAGAGCAGGTTGCCCATATCATGACCAAGCCACTGCCACAGGATCGTTTCATTGCCCTAAGGGAAAAGTTCAGAGTCAACTGTAGCATAGTTTTAGAGGGGATGAAAGATAAAAAAACCTGCGCGCGCCACAGAATTGTTAAAAAGTAAAAGCTGGAGATTAGCTTATTAGGAAAAGAAAAAGTTTAAGCTTAATGCAATAGCTCAGCTTAAGTATTAATTAATAGTGAACTCTGGAATATTCTATTAAAAGCATAAGAATGTACTTTTGAGGGGTATAAATACCTCACTCTATGTAACTGTTCAGGCACAATGTAATACAATATTTTAAAAAAATCTCTCTAAAACCCTCTTCCACTTTTAAGAAAATCTCTCATCAACATATTGCTCGTGCTCAATTTTTTAAAAGCAACACCTTTAAGTGTAGGTCTGGGCTCCAGGATGACGTGATGTACTTGATTGGCTTAGAGCTTCTTTCAAGCTAAGCTCAGCATACCTAGCAATTTTTCACATAATTCTGAGTTAGTATACTGGTTTTATGAGTTTAGGCAAATACTCCACCATCTTAGAATATATGTTTGACAAGATAATGATTTTGATCGCCGCCAAGAAAATAAAACTAGGTTTGAACATAAAAGTGAACGAAGTTCTTTAGGTAAGATTTGTGGTTCACAAATGATGGTTCATAATCACTATTACCGTCTGCCAAACGAAGCCTAAGCCTCAAAGCTAGATATGAGTTTGACAGCCTCCTTCCGGACCAAAAGAAAGCGGAGCCACCCATGAAGATCAACGGCAGGCACCTGCCTCTATGCCTTTGTCGACTACCTCATCTCCCCTGGCCAGCCGCCAAGGAGCTCTACTAGAGCCAAAAAAGACTGTTTATTTCTTTTCCTACTAACTCTTTATACTTCTCTTTAGTCTCACAGTATCTATTTGTGTTTACTTATATATCTTTCTTCTCTTTTTCTACCTCTCTTTCATTCTCTCTCCCATATTCTAATCATCTGCTCCTAACTGACTCTTCTAATCTGTTCGTCAGTAAATAGTAAGGAAAGCACAAAGGAGTTACCCACTGGAGGCATCAGCGGCAATGAGCCCTGAGCCGATGGAGAAAATGACTTGCCGGAGACATAAGAGCCTCCGGCGGCTGCCACTCTCCGTAAAAAGTTGCAGAATGTTTGACAAGTAACACCATATATTGGCACTAATGCAAATGATTTCTTTTAAAAAAAAAAATCTTTCAATCTAGCTACTTAAATACTTCCCGATTCTGAGAAAATAGAAATGATGTCATTCGTCCGGTTAATCTGAATAAATATAATTTTTCATCTTTGATTTTGGAAGATCTAGGGTCATCCCCAAGAGTAATGCCGGTCGCACGACACTTATTTTGGTGAAAAACATAAGGTGTTTGCAAACATTGAGGATCAGTATTTTATGGAGAATGTAATTCCCACAGTCAGTTGCCCACGCCCTCTCCTGCATCAACAAATCCCTACAAATAAAAGAAAGCCCTCATCAGTTCAAAAGCATGGCAACTTACAGGAAAAGGAGATGGAGATAATATGGAGCTCTGAGCCATGCGGCCTCATTCCTTTTTTTTTTTAATTTTGCTCTCTATTAAAATGTTCATGTTGTAATGTTTTAAGACTAATATATATAAAGGGATTCCAGCACTTTCTAATATATGTTTTAAGACTAACACTACACCATTTCCGGCCTTTAGCAACACTTGAAAACTATTGCCTAAAACTGCAAAGTGTTGCTAAAACATCAAAAACTGTTGTCATAGGGGTGTCTCAAATAGGCGTGTTGCCAAAGATCTAAGCCAACAGTTTTCATACCTTTAGGCAACACTAAACAAAAACTGTTGTCTAAACCCTTAGAATAGGCAACAGTTTTTTTGTTGACCTATTGCAACATTTTAGAACTGTTGACATGTACTGTTACAATTAAAAAACGTTGTCAAAAGCTACAAAGGCAACACTTTTAAACTATTGTCAAAAAATTGTGATTTTTTTTTTAAAAAAACGCCAATGCTGCCAAAGGATGTTGAACGTAACGTATAATGACATGTTTGGAAATCACTATAAGTGTTTGAAATAGAGGCATATAAATAACCCCAAAACTGAACTGATAATTTCACAAAAT
This sequence comes from Platanthera zijinensis, assembly GCA_039513925.1. NCBI lineage: Eukaryota > Viridiplantae > Streptophyta > Magnoliopsida > Asparagales > Orchidaceae > Platanthera > Platanthera zijinensis. The sequence continues at coordinate 69,937,932 of CM077098.1, read as the reverse complement.
TGCATTTAATAAAAGAACTCATAAATTTATTGTACTCCGAAAATCTATATTTACATATATAATAACTTAAAAGAAGTTATTCACAATACAGCACACTGGATCACCACAATAGATTAATAAAGTTCTGTTGCAAATCAATATCATCAGAAACACTAATACATGTTGAGTGAAAAAGTAATCCCATTGGCAAGGACTTTATTGCTATCATATGACCTACTTCCACCATCAAATGACTTTGATGTCCCTTTTGCATGCTTCAACACAGTGCTAGAGCAACTTGAGAGGGGAGATCTAAACTGGAAGAATGACGTTCTCCTAGTCAGAAGACCATTGGGTGAAGGCTTCGAAATATTATCTACTCCACGAAGTAGGACGAGTTCTTGTTCTGCACATTGATCATCTGCTTGTCCACCTCCTTGGTGCTCATTTTCCCCCTGAACATTGCCGACGCGGTGAGGTAGCGGCCGTGCCTGGGATCGGCGGCGCACATCATGTTCTTTGAATCCCACATCTGCTGGGTGAGCTCGGGAACGGTGAGCGCACGGTATTGCTGAGACCCACGAGATATCAGTGGAGCGAAGCCGACCATGAAGAAGTGGAGGCGGGGGAAGGGGATGATATTGACGGCGAGCTTCCTGAGGTCGGAGTTGAGCTGCCCGGGGAACAGGAGGCAGCATGTAACTCTGCTCATGGTGGCCGAGATCAAGTGGTTGAGATCACCGACTGAGTTAGAAATCCCAGTTAGCAAACGATTGAAGAAAAAAAATGAAAGTTTCAAAACTTCAAGAGAAGGAGTTGATGCTTACAACTAGGTGTGCTTAGCTTGAGAGTGCGGAAGCAAATGTCATAGAGGGCTTCGTTGTCAAGAACCATACACTCATCGACATTTTCTACTAGCTGGTGAACGGAGAGGGTGGCATTGTATGGCTCGACGACAGTGTCAGAGACCTTTGGAGAAGGGAAGACGGAAAAGGTGAGCATCATTCGATCAGGATATTCTTCCCTGATCTTAGATATGAGCAGTGTCCCCATGCCTGAGCCAGTTCCTCCTCCAAGCGAGTGGCAGACCTGGAACCCTGCAAAAAATGGTGAATCAGACAAATTTATGCTGCCCTATTAAATGAAATCATCAGACCGTTGGGATATAAAGTTCAAATCAGCAATTCAAACAATACAGAATGCATAAATAAACAGTCTAATATCTAAGCAAATGTAATTTGTATTCATGAATATTGGCAGAAAGAACTAGGATTAATCATGAAAATGTAGGGTGGGCTAGCAAAATTCTTTCTTAAACTTCACATTCAAGCATGTTTTTAAGCCCTCTTCAAAACATTGCTTACACTCCCAATGATTGTCTGCGTGAAGAACCATTGCTTACACTCTTACTCTCCGAGTTGGTGCGTTGAACACTACCCGTTGACATTTTCAAGCCCTCTTCAAGTACTTGCAGTCTCAGATGATATTTTTCCAACCAAATTAAAACGATTTTAAATCAGATTCTCATTGATAAATGCTTCACTGTGCAATAGCAAGGTAAACTCGTAAAGAGCAAGGGTAAAAATACCTTTAGCTGAGCTTCATATTTAGCAGTCCGCTCTGCTACAGTGAGCTTATCCCGCAGTTGTTGCATTTCTCCCTACAAGAAAGTTATATTTCTACGTTTACCAACAAATAACATACATAAAGAGCCTTGAAAAACTAAATTCTGAAAAAAATTGACTATCGGAGGACAATTGGAAGAAGTAATTAAGAAAATAAGGAGTTTGTAAAAACACATGCCTGCATAAATCTTCGGTCTTAACCCATTGTTTAAACACTTGGAATAGGTAGAGTTAAATTATTGCTCAAATCACATACTTTCATGTAACCTTTAAACACAAAGGTACCCCCCTTATTAAATTAAATAAGAAAAACTTCCTTTGGTAATACTCTATGGTCAGCTCAATAGACCTTCAATTTGTGTGTGTGTGTGTGTGTGGTGGGGGTGGGGACTTTTTGAAATATATATATATATATATATATATATATATATATATATATATATATATATATATATATATATATATATATATATATATATATATATATATAGAGTAAGGACATGTATAACCTATTGAACATAAAAATTAGATAAACCAATCTAAGTTCAAGTAACAAAATAGATTTATGATATGAGAAGGGCCTTTGAATCTTAAGCTAATAACTGACCTGTTGCAATGCTAGGCAAAGGTGCTCAACCGGTGATGCAGTTTTCGCAATTTGACAGGCCAACATCTTTTTCAGGAGCTGCATTCGCGACAAAAAACTTCATCAATCATTCAAAAATGCACCCCCAGAATGATACTTCTGATGCAATTCATCCCTAAAATTTAATCAAAACACTTTGATAATAATGTCATAGTTAGAGAACAAACTCCTCAACCAAAAGGGAGAGAAGAAAGACACCGCCAAAATAATACAAACATTATGCTAGACAGAGTATTTTATTTTAATTTGAAACAAATAAATCTTTAGAATAATGAGCTGCTGAAACTTCATGCTTATTGTTATTTTTTTGGCAATTTATAGTATTCAATTATGTACAGATCAGCATGTATGTCCAGCGACAAACCAAGATTTGTATCCTGAAAATGCAAGAACCTACAAGGTGTAGATAAAAATATCAGATAGCTCTGATTGTAAAATTTCTGAGGCAAAAAGAACTTCTAAAAATGAGAACATGTTGCAAAAAGAAGTAGATACTGTATACAATAGAGGAAAAGAAGAGGGATTTTTTCATTGAGAAATTTAAAACTTATGAATGACCAAATGTCAACAGATACATGGATTCTTTCAAGGGCACGCTCCCATAATGTCTTGAATAAACAGCTCTACTGGCCTAAATTGGTCCACAGTACCTGGCACAGTCTTGAAGTATCATTCTGATGAAATAGAAGGGGCTCGGGCTATGCTTCCCCTTGCGGCGGCCTGGATAGGAAACGGTGGAAGGGGGGGTCACGCTATGCTCCCCCTTGCTGCGGCCTGGATAGGAAACGGTGGAAGGGGGGTCGTGCTAAGCTCCCCCTTGCTGGAGGTGGCCTGGACGGAAGAAGCAGGAGGCTCGGGTTGTGCTCCTCCTTGCGGCGGAGGCCTGGATAGAAAAAGAGGAGGGAGGTGGCTCGGGCTTCGGCGGATCCAGGCGGCGACGGGGATGGAGGAGAACAAGGGCTCAGGGTCGGGCAGCCCCTGCTCTAGGCGGCGCCGGGAGAGAACGAAAATCCTCCCCTCCGTTCTTCTTCCCCGTGCCCTATCTCCCCTGACCCTTCTTACTCTCTTACTTTTGCTGCACCCGATCCCCGCCCCCACACCTTTTTCTTCTCTTTTTTTTGTCTAGCCGCTGCCCCCACCCTTTTTCCTCCCCAAAAATGTATTAGTATATATATATATTAAATAAATATATATTTATGTATTTAATATATAAATATATACATATATATATATAATAAATGTATATATATATTATAAATAAATGTATAATCTCCATAGACATGCACGAGAACCCGGGCATTCTCGAACGGGACCGCATCAAAACGCCGCTCATAGCACGCCCCGAGCCCGCCACTTGGGGAGGGTCCCACTTGGCCGGGTACGGGGTTGTACAGTAATAATTTGGCGTGAGAGAATAATAATTTTGGTTATTCTTAAAGTAATCTTTAGGCAACACTTTTAAATATTGCAAATTAATTTTTAAGAAGACAACATATCATAATTGCTGTCTAAAGTGAATTCTAAAGGGCAACATTTCAAAAATGTTTCCTATAAGGGATTAGAGAACAGTTTTTGAATGTTGCACGGAAAGTGTTGCCTAAAGATGTAAACCTATTGCAACACTTAAAAATTGTTCTCTAACAAAGTTTAGGCAACATTTTTATAACTGTTGTCAAGTCAGGTGTTGCTAAAGATCAAAAATGTTGTAGTGTAATATATGTTGTAAAGGTGATTACTCTGCTTAGTGGAGCAATGCTTTTGTAATCCTGCTTCTATGAAATGAAATCGTGGTAGTTCCTCCTACCCTCTCCCATTTCTTGTTTTTTTCCTTTATGATATCAGAGGCAGGTCTAATCAGCCTATGTCGGTCCCAAGCCCGGATGAAAAATGATGAGGGTTGTGTTAAGTAGACGGTCAGCGTAAAATTTAGTCACCCTTTATGAATATGAATCATTTGAGAAATTGTGCAAAAACTAGGATGCTCCCCTTAAGGAACGCGTCGCATGGTCCGAATGCGGCGTCTTGGCAAGGACTGCTGCATCTCTAGGACTTGGGTGTAGTGTTAAATATACAAGAGTCATCGTCGTATAGTCCGAATGCGGCATCTTGGCAAGGACAGCTGCACCTCCAAGAGAACTTAGGTGTGTTAATAAGCAAAAGTTCACAGATATTAAACGTCCTAGGAAAGTATGTCGTAGGAATTGTTATCGACACGGGGTTGGAAGTTGAAAAATAGGTACGCTAACGAGAAAAGCGATAAAAGTAGTGGATACGATGATTAGGTGAAAGATAAATATTTTATTTCTGCAAGAGACTAGGTCGGTGGGTGAGAAAGCTAAATTTTTAGATAATTCGGGTTTTAAATTATGATACACAAGAAAAATAAAAAAAGCAGTGGAGTAGATATTATTATGGATATTACTTGGAAGGATCAAGCGTTGGTGTTTCCAAGCTGATCACAAAGCAATCAAGTAGTTAGTGTTGGGTGTGGTTCTCATCCGATGCAGGAAAAACCACCGAGCTTATGTGTATCGAGTTCTTAATACGTCCTCGTAATACGTGCTCGTGATTCTCACCCGATGCGGAGAACTTTTAATATATATATAGATGCAGAGAAGAAACTCATATAGAGACAGAGAAGAAAAAAGAAAGAAAGAAGGAGGCGCCGAGAGAATAGAAGCTTGAGAGAGCGGAGAGGTTGTAGCTCCGCCATCGCTGTTACCGTCGTCGCCGCATTATTAAAACGACATCACCATGTTGTTGAAACGCCTCCATAGCCGCCTTTGTTTGGAGACCGCTGCCACCGTCGTTGCTTCAGGAGTTCAGGCATCGTACAACGACGTTGACGTGATCACGCTGCACGAATCAGAAAGGTTCACTGGAGAGGATTTCTTAAATCTGTCATTTTTTCCTATTGGGTATTTTGTATTCCATACCATTTGTGTAGCGACGTGGTGAAGATCCTTTGTGGATCGAGGAGGGAAAGTCTGTAAATTTTTTGCGTGTTTTTATACACGTTATAGTGGAGGCTTTCCGGGTTGGACTCCGATCGTCCCGTAGTTTTCACCCACCTGGGTTTCCACGTTAAAAATTCTTGCATGCTGTGTTTATTTCATTTTGTATTTGTACCCGCTAAAACGGTCGTGCAGGTGTTCGCGCTAAATTAATTTGCAGGTGCTCAGGTCGGGTTTGCGTGATCTCAAACCCAACAAGTCATATCAGAGCAAGGTTCATTATCAGAGCAATTATCAGGCTGACCTATCTGAGATTTGAGACGAGCCAATTGAATATTTCAGGTTAGTGATCGGGTGCGGTAGGTGACAACCATTGGTCTGCTCCCTGTCCTTTTTGATTACTTTCCGTGGAATAGTCGGCTCAAAGAACTGAGATCAGTCTGATCAGTGACAGAGCACGATGGAGTCTACTTCAGGTTCAGGATCCGAGCAAATGGTGAAACTGAACGACGCGAACTACCACCAGTGGCACTTACTGATGGAGGATATTATCTATGTAAAGGGCTGGCATGCTCCTATCTTTGAGGAGATTCCTAAAGATTCGGATCTGGAAAAATGGAAGGTGGAGCATTGGAAGCTTTGTGGGTTTATAAGATGGTTCGTGGAGCCGAATGTCTACAACCATGTGGCTAGCATCAATGATGCAAAGGATCTGTGGAAGACTCTCGAGATCTTGTATGCCAAGAGCACGAGCATCAACAAGTTATATTTGTTGAAGAAGCTTGGAGAGTTCAGATACCGGGAGGGCTCAACTATATTGGATCATGTCAACGAGTTCCAGGGGATTATTGATCGTCTGACTGCCATGAAGGTGACCTTTGAAGATGAGGTGAATACATTGTGGCTACTCAAGTCACTTCCAGACTCTTGGGAGATGGTCATAGTTTCTCTGATCAATTTCTCCCCCCAGGGGATTATTTTCATGGAGATCGCCAAGAGTGGGATCTTGAATGAGGAGGTGAGACGAAAGTCTCAGGGGACTTCAGGCTCTTCTTCACGAGCTGACATTCTCTTTACTAAGTCCAGGGGGATTGGAAGGAGTAAGAGCCGAGGAAGGAAGGAGGACAGGAGTCAGAGTAGGGATAAGTAGAAGTCACGTTATCAGAACGTGGAATGCCACTACTGTCATAAGAAGGGCCACATCAAGAAATTCTTCTACTCATTGAAGAATGACCAAGGGAAGAAGGGAGTTGCCACTGAGGGCAAAGATGAGGGTCATACGACAGCCACCATTTTGATAGAGGAGGACGACGTCATTATTATTGGCGATGACATCACGGCTGCACTCTCGTGTGATGATCGATGCTGGATCGTTGACTCTGGAGCCTCTGTGCATATCTCCCACAATAGGGAGCTATTTTCCACTTACACCACTCATAACTGTGGGGTGTTAAGGATGGGCAATGGGGATACGTCCAAGGTACATGGGCGTGGATACATGCACTTGAAGACGAGCATTGGAGCCCTACTAGTTCTGAGGGATGTGCGACATGTGCCAGACATCCGCTTCAATCTGATATCTGTTGGCAGACTTGGAGATGAAGCACACCTGAGTGTCTTTGGAGGAGATTTCTAGAAGCTGATCCGAGGATCACTTGTGATGGACAGAGGTTATAGAGATTCTGTCTTGTACTATATAGAGGGGAGGCCTGAAGCTGCTTAGGCCAACTCCATCAGGGATGAGGCATTCACTTCCTTATGGAACAGGAGGTTGGCACACATTAGCCAGAAGGGAATGGGATGCCTGGAGAAGAAGAAGCTGATTAGTGACATTTCAGACGTTCACTTGGAGAGGTGTGACCACTGCATGGCTGGGAAGTAGAACAGAGTTTCATTCCACAGCCACACGTCCACCAGGAGAACGGAGCCTTTAGAGCTAGTTCATACTGATGTTTGCGGAACTCTGAAGGTCCAGACTAGAGGAGGAGCTTTATACTTCATTACTTTCATCGACGATTATTCGAGGAAGATTTGGGTCTATGCTCTCAAGACCAAAGATCAATTTCTCAATACTTTTAGGAGATTCCACGCTGAGATGGAGAGACGGTCTGGGAAGAAGCTGAGATGCATCAGGTTCGACAACGGGGGAGAGTACATTGGTCCATTTGACGAGTACTGCAGGGACCATGGCATCAGACATGAGAAGACCCCGCCGAAGACGCCGCAGTTGAATGGTGTAGCTGAGAGGATGAATCGGACACTGTTAGAGAGGATTCGGTGCATGCTATCTGAGTCAAAGCTGCCAGGGATGTTCTGGGGCGAGGTTCTTCTTACTGCAGCGCATGTCATCAACCTCTCTCCGAGTTCAACATTACAGGAGGATGTCCTAGATAGGATTTGGTGTAAGACCCCCATTTTTTTTCTTTTTCAACACCGGGGTCTTAGGCCCAGAATCGCCACCTTGCGGTGATACCTTCGCACCCGGGAAGGTCGTCACTACAAGATGCCGATTCTGCCGGCCAAAATCGATCACAACTGTAGCAATAGAATGAAAATAAGTCCACTGAAATTCACATGTATAGAAAATAAGCTCCACGATGGGAGTGTCCACAGATAGTACATATAATAAAAATCTCGGGCTTATGCCCGGTACATCAAGTCCTCACTACAAATCACTCATCGCGGAAGCAAACTAATACAACTACTAGCGTTCGGGATTCACAGTCCCTGCTGTCTGGACTCCAGTACTGTAACGTCCCAATTCGCGCTAGGCCCCTCGCACGTGTTCTGAGTCAAGAGACTCAACTCGGGCTCAGGGTGCACCGACGTGAGGTGTCAGGTGCATAGAATAAGTGTAGGGTTGGGTTCAAGGTTACCCCAACCAGTAGCCGAGATGAGAGAACTCGGCTAAGTAAAAGTCGTCGAGAATGGAGGTTGATGCTCGTCAATCGTCGAGAATGGAGGACTGATTCTCGCCGATTCGACGGGTATCGGTGGTCGATACTCGCCGGACACAGAGCTGCAAGTAGACTAAGTAAAAGTCGTCGAGAATCCCCTGTTATACCCACCGATCGTCGAGTATCGCTGAGAATACTCAACGCAGGATGTCCAGTAAAAAGGCTAAGGGAAAATCGTCGGGAATCATTGTTGATTCCCGACGAATTCGTCGAGAATGACCTGACGGTTCTCACCGATCGTCGAGAATGACCTGACGATTCTCGCCGATCGGCGAGAATGGCGACTGATTTTTGCCGAATTTTACTTGGGCGTTTTCTTCGCCCAGGCAGATTCGCCGGCTTGTACAGGCGGACTGAACTGGACTTCGGGATTCGTGCTGAATGATCCTTGGACCGGTCACTTCAAATGAAACCTAATTTGGGCGGTCCAATTAGAGAGTGACACGTGGCGGAAGGGATTTAGCCTAATATGTAATATAAAAAGGGAGTAAACCAAACCCTAGTCATCGCACCAGATCGTTCTTGCCGAGCTGTCACCGTGCAAACCGACGGGAGCGGAAGAGGAGATATCGTGGGTCACCGAAGCCGGATTCTGGAGGAAAAGCTCCGCCGTTTCCGTGAAAGAACACTGCTAACGAAGCCAAGGATGCCGCCACGGAGAATAACGCGATCCATGGCCGGCAACGGAGGAAACGCCAGAAATGATGTGAGTTTCCTCCCCTCTCCCTTGGTGCTAGATCTATAGCTATTCTTAGGCGAGACATCGACTCAAAAGAGTCTTGATGTGTGAGATGAAGCTTTCTAGGAAGGTCATGCTAGAACTTGTGTTCTAAAGCTTAGTCATCTTCAACCTCTCCTCGCTTCAATGTGATGATAGGGGTGGTCTCGTGAAGAGGAAATGGCCTCAGAGGGAGAATAAGAGTGGAGAAACTTCTGGTTGCAATTTGGGGAAAATCGCTTGAGGAGGAAGATGAACGGATGCCGTTCACTTCGCTTCAAGATGCGTGCAGAATCTGTATTCTGCACGCAGCGACCTTCTTGGCTATTTTTATGCAAGAAGGGCGGATCTGGGCTTTTGACTAAACACGAAAGTTGTAGCCCTTGAAATTACCTTTCCAACGAGTGGTTGCACGTTTCCATGCGATACCTGTAGCCACGGGAAGGTCCGTTTGAATCTGCTGCGGTTGGAAGTTAATGTCCAGGAATTCTGTCTCCTGTACGCAGCAGACTTCGAGTTGCATTTCTGGTATGATGTGACCAGATCTGGGCTTTCGACTAAACATGAAAGTTGTAGCTATTGAAATTACCTTTCCAACAAGTGGTGGCACGTTTTCGGGCGATACCTGTAGCCACGGGAATCCTCAGTCAAAGTTGCTGACCAGATTACATACAATTCTAGGTGATTATAATATAAACTTGGATTCGATGGAATAGACGTTGCAATTCATCTCGAGGTTGGGTGGATTCCTTTGTGTTAATCATCGAGGTAATATGAAGATTGATGTTTGAGGATTTGAATCCCTATGCCGAGATGTGAATCAAGCCTAAGAGAATGAAAGGCTTTGTTATATTTGTTAGATCACCATTATGCACATTATCTATAATATGTTGAATTCATTTGAAAGGATTTGTAATTGGTTAAAACTATGGCCAGGATGTGTAATGGATTGATGGAAGGGAATGGATAGTCCAATGCTTAGAGGGTTGTTTTCCCACGGGTAACATTGTGAAAGTTAACAAGTGCGGTGTTGACCGTCACTAATGGGAATGAGGTTAAGTTGGATAAAATCGGACGGTTGGGCTTGGTCCTCGGTATTCACGTCCCGAGGCTCCTTCCGTATTTGATGGATGGTTGGGCTTGGTCCTCGTGCTTTCTCCGAGGCTCCTTCCATGCCACGAAATTGTGGAATTGCATGTGGTGTGAGTCGACACGCGGTGTCGTAATCCCGGGTTAAGGATAGTGTGGCAGGTCTACGGGCTCGCCAATTGTCACACCGATGGGAGTTGACAGTTAGACCTTGGGCGGTTGGGCTTGGTCCTCAGTGTTCACGTCCCGAGGCTCCTTTCGTGCCAGGTGAACGGTTGGGCTTGGTCCTCGTGCTCATTTCCGAGGCTCCTTCCGTGTCATACAATAGGCCAGACAGGGGCTAGGATCTTGGTGCTTATTTACCCGAGAGAACCCGCTGAGCCGTAGTACGTATGTGAGCTCCGCTGTTGTGTCCTAGCGTGGAGGCGTACGGAGGCCTAGGCTAGGTAGTGTGGAGACCAGCCTAGTAGTGGAGATGCCCGCTCCACTGTCACCGTTTGGCCACGACGGTTGATGCCTGAGAGGTTAGCTACCTGCTCGAATAGTGGGAACTATAAGTCTGTGTCGACATAGCGATTGCATGTGCTTGAGCATGGGTGTGTCATTGCATTGCATACATAGCATTGCACTTCATTATATACACAAGACCCTCATCGTATAAGTTTGTATGGGCACTCCTATACGATGAGTTACTTTCTGCTGAACGACCCTCAACTTATATGCTTGTATGGGCATCCATATAAGTTGAGTTACTTACTGTTCTAGTTATATACTCTCTTGCTGCTGTAGTTCGTAGATTTGAAATAAGAGCTTGTTTATTATACACTGCTGATGTTGCTGCTTATAATATGTATACTCACTTCACCTGTTGTACTACTGTTATTTATATATTATACCTGTTCCTTTCTCTGCCCTGTGCCGAGGAGTCGCCGGGGGAGCGGATGTGAAACCACTTAGTCTTTTTGACTAACGGTTGCTACGTCTTCCTTTTTAGGAGGAAATCCCGCAGGTGGAGCAGCAGGCTATGCAGACGGACAGCCAGGCCAGGGTGACAGGGCCTGAAGGGACGGTACCATCGTTACCGTCGGTTACCGATGTGAGTGAGATAGAGATTTTGTTGTAGCCCTTCGGGGCAATTCTGTTTACGTACTCTGATATTGGAAGCTTGTTGGAGCTTCTTTATTTATGATATTATGGACATATGCTTGGTGTGGATTTGAATTTCATATTAGTATGGTTGGGTTGGCACTTATCTATTGATATGGTTGGAAGCCTGCAGAATAAGCGTCTTGTGGTACAGGCTAGCCTGAGTGCTAGTGTTACCTCAAGGCGGCTGTTCTGGGCATAAGACCCCTCTCGTGCCCTGTCTTGTGTTCCGGGAGGGGGGTCTTACAAATGGTATCAGCTTGCTACGATCCTCCCAGGCGAAAGTCACTTAACAATGGTACCACCCCTGTTTGATTGGTTAGTTTGGGGACAAGCTGACTTAGCGGAAGCAGTGGTGTGCCCATATGTAATTCACACTAAGTTGTCCATCTTTAACCTTAGATTAGCCAACCTAACCCTAAGTTTGTACCTTATGTGTAGATCCCAGCACTTGTTGAGCCGGTAAGGGGCACCCCCGCCCCGTCCGTACCTACACAATTCCAACAATCAGAGGTGGGGCAGACGCTCACAGCTATTCTGGACGCCTTTAGGTCCCAATCTCAGCAGACACCTGTACAACAACAGGGTCCGGGATCTAGTTGGTTAAGCGTTTTCCGAGCTCTCTCCCCTCCCGCTTATGTTGGGACAGAGTCGGCAGTGCGTACGGAAGAGTGGCTCGACACTATACAAAAGTTGTTGGCAGGAATAAGATGTCCAAACAACATGGCGGTGACCCTTGTGGTGACACTCTTAGAGCTGCACGCCAAAAGGTGGTGGAAGTCCATAATGGGCTCCACTTTTCGTGGAAGAGTGTACACGGACATTAGTTGGAGCGAATTCTCCGAAGCCTTCTTAGAGGATTTCATCCCCTCGGCCGCTCGGGATGACCTGGAAGAGAGATTTTTGCAACTTAAGCAAGGGTCCATGTCGGTGACGGAGTACCAACGGGAGTTTCAGCACCTGGCTAGATTTGTTGACTCCTATGAGCTGGATGATAGAGGGTACGCCAAAAGATTTTACAAAGGCTTGCGAGACCCCCTAAGGCAAGCCCTTTTGTTTATAGCGGACTCTAGTCTAGCGGAGATTATTGATATGGCGAAGAGATTGGAAGTGGACCACTTGGGAAGTGGTAACAGGCCAGCAGAGGGCGTGATGGAAGCCGGCCCCAGCAACAGAACGAGGTTTGACAATAAAAGAGGAGGAGGATATCGGAGGGGTGGCGGGCGTTTTCCCCAGAACTTTGGAGAGGAGCGCCCGGTTCCACAACCGCCAGCATTACCTCCACCTCCACGGTTTCAGCAACACGGCGGAAGGCAGGAATGGGTGTGCTTCGAATGCAACCAACCGGGCCACATTCGGCGCTACTGCCCACAACTGTTTGGTGATGCGCCTCTTGCTTTCCCTCCAGCAGCCCCTCGGGGGCGGGGATATGTGCGTGGTCGAGGACGAGGACCACGAGGAAGAAACCCTGGACCTGCTCGAGATCAGATGTATGCCCTGGACATGACTCAAGAGCGGAACCCTCAAGAGATGATTGCAGGTACGATTTGAATTGGTCATTTTGCTTTCATTAATATCCTCTAGTTGCTTGAGATATACTAGACATCTAGCTTGAGTATTATTAATGACACTTAGGCACCGTGATGGTCGGCGGGAAACCGGCTCATACGTTATTTGATACGGGTGCCTCACATTCATTCGTGTCTGAAGACTTCATCAAAGATATACACGGAGTGCAATATTTCACTAGTATTGCTCGAAGAGTACGCCTCCCAGATGGATCTGAGATGACGGCAACCGCAAAGTGCGAGTTAGAGATAGCCATTGGGGGAAAGACCTTTGATACCCCTACCACAATTTTGAGGATACCAGAGTTCGACCTCATCCTAGGTATGGCGTGGCTAGATTGGCACCATGCGAGAATCGACTGCGCGGAGAAGCGTATCTATTTGAGACATGGGGATACTGATGTAGTCTTCCAAGGTATAAATTTCGCACCACGAATCTTGTTATCCTCAATCCAGACCTTGAAAGCTCATATGAGAGGGGATGAAGTCTACATGATACGATTCGAACTAAAGGAGATGAAGTTAGAGGTGAAGGATGTGCGGGTAGCACGGGATTTCCCTGAGGTATTTCCCGAGAAACTGCTAGGGTTACCCCCGCATAGAGAAGTGGATTTTCAAATTAAGCTTGTACCAGGAGCTAAGCCTGTCTCCAGGACCCCTTATCGGATGGCCCCAAAAGAACTTGCAGAGTTTAGAGTGCAATTGCAGGAGTCGGTAGAATCAAGGTTTGTTCGCCCCAGCTCGTCGCCTTGTGGAGCCCCTATTCTATTCGTCAAGAAGAAGGATGGAACCCTGCGTTTATGTATAGACTATCGGGAACTTAACCGACTGACAGTACGGAACACCTACCCGTTACCTCGGATCAATGAGTTGTTCGACCAACTGGTGGGAGCGCATTGGTTCTCCAAGTAAGACTTGCGCTCGGGGTATTACCAATTGAGAATACAGGAGGATGATATACAGAAAACGGCTTTCAGCTCAAGGTACGGCTTATATGAGTTCATGGTGATGCCGTTTGGACTCACAAACGCCCCATCGGCTTTCATGAGCTTGATGAATAAAATGTTTGATGCCTATTTAGATGTCTTCGTCATTGTGTTCATTGACGACATCCTAGTCTACTCGAAGACGGAGGAAGAGCATGCCGGACATTTGGCCTTAGTTCTAGAGAAGCTAAAGGAGCACGCCCTGTTCGCCAAGTTTAGCAAGTGTGAATTCTGGCTTAAGGAGGTTGCTTTCTTGGGCCATTTAATCAGTGGGGCAGGACTAGCTGTGGATCCAGCCAAGGTGCGCGCTGTGAAGGAGTGGTCACCTTTGAAGTCGGCGGCCGATGTGAGGAGTTTTCTTGGACTTGCCAGATACTACCGCAAGTTCGTAAAAGGATTCTCCAAGATTGCCCTCCCGCTTACTTCCTTGACAAAGAAAGGAGCGCTATTTGAGTGGACATCCCAGTGTGAAGCGGCATTCCAGGAATTGAAGGATAGACTTACCTCCGCCCCCATTGATGAATTTTTTCGCTAAGTCTAAACTTGATGCGGATTCATTCTACATTTTATCATAACTATGTAGATGGGCATAAGCTAGATTGAATTATCTTTCAGGCAAGTGCACCTATCAATCATAGTATAAGAGAAATCTACATCTCGTATCGTATTCCACAGGGTCATTTCAACTATTCGTACTCACTCTCACTCTATTATCATACCTAAACTTAAAATTGCGTTCTAACATAGATTAATCCTAACTATGACTATTTGGATAAAAAATTGTATTGGAGAATTACAAAAATAATTTCAAGACGAAAGTTAAGAGCATTCAATGAACATAATCACTTTGTGTAATCATGAAATAACAAGACTATCAAATTCATTGTATTGTAAAGGGTTAAACTAATTATTAAATTCTCTCTCGAGCAATTTAAACTCCGAGTTAAGTTAAGTAAATTTTCTCTCGAACAATTTACAATACTCAAATGTTTATTGAATGAAATACCCTATCTAATACATGGATTCATGAAGCTTTATCTCTAAAATACCATAATTCCATTCATTCGTATTCTAATTTTCCAAGAAACATATCTCTCGATCATGAGTTTTGAATTACAAAGAGAAATAACACATAAATATGAAGATTTATCCATCATCCAAACAATCCAATTTTTCAATCTAGACATTTGGTATTCCTGTAAAAATAAATAATCATTCATAACAATGATAATTCTCAATGTTTGCAAGCCCATATACGAATAAAATACAATGAAATTGACTAAAACAAAACGATACATGATTACTAACTTGTTCAAACACATTGTTCATGAAAATTAAAAGATAAATAAAGTTGGATTACCAAGAGAGATATAAGATTAAATGAGATAAATTAAAGAATAAATGCATACAAATATCTCCTTCAAGCTTTCCTTCTCTTGGATGCTCCACTTTCGTTCTCCAGAAAAATCTCCAAGCAAAATAATCCAAAAAAGTGCAGAATAAAATTTTCTCCAGGTTTTTATAGTCCAATAGCAAACATGGTCGAACACGGGTGCCGACACGGCCGTGTTGCAGGCCGTGTCGGCAGTTCCAGGGCAGTTCTACACGAAAAGACGTGTGTGATCATGGGCCGTGTTAGATCACACGGGTACTGACACGGCCGTGTTGTGGAACACGGCCGTGTTGTTCTTCATGTTCTTCAGACACGGGGGCTGGATCATTGGCCGTGTTGGATCACACGGGTACTGACACGGCCGTGTTGTAGAACACGGCCGTGTTGTTCTTCATGTTCTTCAGACACGGGGATTGGAAAATTGCTTCAGCTGGGATGGAACATGGGTAGGCACACGGCCGTGTTCCTACCCGTGTTTGAGCAATTCTTCTCCTGTGATCAGTCCTGTTGGCCCCGTAAACTCCCCTGTTTGCTCCAAGACTTTTAGTTCCACTGGCTAGTTGTACCTGCATTAGAAAAATGACATAGTAAGGGAGAAGTTCAATACATAAAATAGTAAAAACTCTAAACTATGCTCTACTATTCATGACAATACCAATTCTCAATTATTTAGTGCAATTACTTGAATAAAGAGGTAGAAAACAGCGGACATGATTACAATTATTACAATAAAAATCTATCATAATTGTAATCATCACACATCCCCAGACTTAAGTGTTTGCTTGTCCCTAAGCAAACTAATTCAAACAATTGGGTTACCAATACATAATTCTTCTTCCGCACACTGATTGTTTTGAATTCGAATAGAGATTTGATGCTGCAATTGTATAGGAAATAGTATAGTAGACTTTTCTAAATATAACTTTTTCTTAAAAATTTCTCCAATACATATCTTAACTACTTTTCGCTCTTTCTTAGAATTATAATTATAGTTATCCATAACTATTGTAAGGAGAAAATAACAATCTTGATAATCATATGCATTAGTCTTTCAAAAATTAAAAATCTCCCTATTGATAATCATACACTTTCCTTTACACACCCTCTCCATAGCACTAATGAGAATTAGTAAAGTTGGATCCTTAGGACTTGTATGGTGGTGTATTGTTTTGCCTTAGGATAGGTGATTATAGGTGGGGTAAGCCAAAAAAAAACTAGATCACAATTGAGCCCTTTGTATGATAAAGACCTTTAACATACATTGATATTTTATGAGCACCCCCAGACTTTGCATGCATTATAATTCCCTTATTTTTGAGGAAGGATACTCTATATTTTTTTTTCTTAACCAAGGGTCCATAGTAGGGATCATTCCGAATGGGTGCAAGTGTACACTCACTCAGGCCACATATCACTATGTTATTTTTGTTTTCTTTTAGGGACTTCATAGTAGGGATCATTCCGAATGGGTGCAGGTGTACACGCTCACTCAGGCCACATATCACTATGAAAGAAATACAAACCATAAAAACAACTTCATCTCATGACGATCTTAATGATAGGTGTGCTACTAGACGAGAATTGGCCTTGGTGCATTTTAGAGGTGGAGTACTACAAAAATATAGGGATGAGGTCCAAATTGGGTGAGCAAGGGTAATATGTTTAAGGTTTTGGGATTGAACGGCTCAATCTATCCAACAGGAGGCCTAAGTCATTTCCACTTTGACTAATTAACATGTGCAAAAGGTTTGAGGATCGCTAGTAAGTTCTAGACACCAATAGAGAAAATTTTTGTTATTGTTGATCTACTAATACGAAATTATCAAAATATTACACTCATCAACTCACTTTAGTATAGATAAATATTTTTTTTTTTCTAAAATGGAGTGATTATTAGTTAATAATATAAAGGACAATCTTTTTAAACCAAATTATATGGAGAAAAGTAATCTAATGAATTTCTATACGTAGTTACTAATCAACAAATTTGAACACGAATTCGGTTTAATCAGCGTGCGAAAGTGAATTAGATAGTTATATTCCCAATGAGTGAATTAATGAAAGCTTAAAGAGAAGTAATCAAATTTTTCGAGGGGGTGTATAAAGAAATATAGAGTATTATGATAAAGAGAAAATAAGTAATTGTAATCATGTATTCCACTGTCAATACTCATTATAAAAAATACAGCATACCCCCAGACTTGAGTTGCAATGTCCTCATTGCAAACAAAAATTAAACCAAGGGGATATAAATTGCACTACATAAAGAACTGATGAGCATGAATATAAAGCATCACAGTACGAAACAGGAGCAAAAGCTGAAATAAAACATTTTTTTTATATAGATATACCGATCATACAAATACAAGATAATAAAAACAATACTAAAGATATAGTACTACAGAGCTAGATATGCAGAGCCAGATGTATCAGAAATACATAGGTGTGTCAGCCTGATCAGTCGGATCATCCTGAGGGTGAGATGGACGAGGAGCTGGTCGCGGTGGGCTGGTAATCCCCATGTGCTGCCGGATCTGATACATGACGTCCTCAGACCGTCGCTGCTGCTCCTCGATACGCTGAAGGCGCGGCGACAACTGAGTGTCATAAAAACGCTGCAACTCCTGAGCAAATCGAGACTGTCGCTGAGGCTGGGCAGATGATGACTCCCCCTGAGTATGCGTCGAGCGGGCAGGTGGAATGAGGGGCTCATCGAGATCTGGATCGACCTCATCGTCGTCGTCGTCATGGATATGAAGGCCACGAGCCGCAATGGTATATATAGTCCCTCCTCGGCCTTGACGAGCAGTAACGAGGCGGATGGCTCGAAGACTGGCTATGGTGATAGGCACAGTTTTCGATACCACCGCCATCGGGGGAAGAGGTAAAAAGATGCCCATATTCTTTGTTAGACGCGTGATGTAGGGAGCTACACAGATAGACCCGACGCGGGAATTCTCCGCCTGATGAAGAATAAAATGAGCAAGCATATAGCCCAAATGGATAGGGTAGCGGGCCGTCATGCTGTGTAGGTAAAGAATGTCCTGTCGACTCACAACACCGGAGCTTTCGCCCCGGCCGCTCAGTGTATGGCTAAGTAGGTGATGAATATAATGTGCGGCGGGGGAAACCAATTTTGAAGCCTTAGATCTCTTGGCTTCGTAGGCGTTGATGTCAAAGGATAGACGTCGCCAAACATCACCTGCCTGGACGCGACTGGGGAGATCAAATTGCAAATCAGAGTAGGCGGCACTAAGGAGGAATGCCTCATCGTATACTCCTAAATGCTGTGTAAACTGGTAGAGAGAAAGAGTGTAGCAGGTGCCCCCACTCGAAAAGAAATATTCCCCTCTGTTGGTCTTCCATCATCGGCCACACAGGATCGGAGGTTCACATAGAAGGTGGATAAAAATTCGAGTGTAAGCTCTCTAAATCCTAACTCTTCTATTGCAAAAAACCCTTGCCACCCCATTACAGAAATCAAATCCCTCACAGTATCTGCTAGACCGATAGTTTCTAGGACATCCCAATCTATGATTCGTATGTCCTGATACTTCTTGGCTTGTAGCCGATTATAACGGTTTGTGTGGATAGGATCAGTGAAAACTAGTGGCTGAGCGACGTCGCGTCTCTCGGTAGATAATGCTTGAAGATCCGGGCGACGTCGGCGACCACCTTGGCTACGTGATGATGCCATGATCTGAAAAAAAAAACAAATCTAATGTGAATTCAGAAGGAAAATAGGAATAGAAATGATCAAGAGGAGATTGGATGGAAATAACCCAGGAGTTTTACCGATTATGTTGAGCGCGAAGAAATGAGGCGATTCCGCGAATTTTGGAGAAGAAGAGGGATTTCCCGGCTGGAATGGATGCAGGAATGGGAAGAGGGGAAAGTGGGAGTGATGAAGAGAATGGAAAATTTTGCCCCCTATAAAAATAAGTCGAACACGGGTACACACACGGTCGTGTGTGTACCCGTGTTGAGGAATCGTTCTGCGCGGGAAACACGGTCTTCAAGGAGACGTGTGGTCAAATCGCGGGAAACTGCCCGTGTCAGGTGGACACGGTCAACAACACGGCCGTGTCCCCTGCCCGTGTGGTCAAATCGCGGGAAACTGCCCGTGTCAGGTGGACACGGTCAACAACACGGTCGTGTCCCCTGCCCGTGTGGTCAACCCTGGATCGGACACGGTCATAAACACGGGTTGGTGGAAACCCGTGTACTTCTCTGACTCGAAATAATTAAATTCGTCGTTTTGACACGGGTGCGCACATGGCTGGGTGGACAGCCGTGTATATGACACACGGCTAGGTACACGGCTTGGTGGAAACCCGTGTACTTCTCTGACTTGAAACAATTAAATTCGTCGTATCGACACGGGTGATCACATGGCTGGGTGGACAGGGCGTGTGCTAGACACGGCCATGCAAACGGGCGTGTGCATGGCCGTGTACATCTCTTAATTAGTGATTTCTCCTGATTACGGAATTTATTTATTTTTAATTAAAATTTCATTAAAATTTTTATTTTCCTGTATAGACAAGATACTATACTATTCTATATATTCTCTTAGTCTAGGTGAAGGCATGATTCTAGTCGAATAAGTTCTTGGGGAAGTGCACTGTTATAAAGCTTTAACCGGTGCCCATTGACTTTAAAATCTCCCTTTTCAGGGTGAGTTAGTTCGACGGTGCCATAGGGAAAAACTTCTTTGACCTGGAACGGTCCGGACCACTTAGACCTAAGCTTCCCGGGAAATAGACGCAGTCTAGAATTAAAAAGGAGGACCTGGTCACCCTTGTTGAATGTTTTGGTTTTCCGGAGGTGATGGTCATGAAATAGTTTGGTTTTCTCCTTATAAATTCTGGAGTTCTCATAAGCCATAGTCCTCCATTCATCTAGTTCATTAAGTTGAAGTTTACGTTTTTCCCCTATAGAATTTGTATCAAAATTTAGAGAGCGTATTGCCCAATATGACTTGTGCTCTAATTCTATAGGTAAGTGACAAGATTTACCATAGACTAATCTAAAGGGAGTGGTACCTATAGGTGTTTTAAATGCGGTCCTATAAGCCCATAAACAATCGTTTAGTTTCCTAGACCATTGTTTTCTATTCCCCTCTATAGATTTTTCTAGGATGCGCTTAAGTTCTCTATTGGATACTTCAACTTGGCCACTAGTTTGGGGATGATATGGTGTAGCTATCCTATGTGTGACTCCATATTTCTGCAATACCTTATCTAACTGTAGATTACAGAAGTGAGAACCCCTATCGCTAATAAGTGTTTGTGGTGTGCCAAATCGCGCAAATAGAGATTTCAGGAATTGGATTACTACTCTACTATCATTAGTAGGTAAAGCATGCGCCTCAACCCACTTTGATACGTAATCTACGGCCACCAAGATATACTTATTCCCGAATGAAACTGGAAATGGACCCATAAAGTCTATCCCCCACACATCAAATACTTCACATTCAAGGATAAAATTTTGCGACATTTCATGTAATTTAGAAATATTACCTGATTTTTGACAAGAATCACATGAAAGCACATACCTTTGGGCATCCCTGAATAGAAGGGGCCAATAAAAACCCGAATCAAGAACCTTTTTCACAGAGCGATTTGCTCCATAGTGACCACCAGTAGGACCAGAATGACACTGCTCCAGGATTCTCCACCCTTCCTCGGCGGATACACACCTTCGGATCACAGAATCTGCACATATCCGAAAAAGAAAAGGGTCCTCCCAAAAGTAATATTTCAAGTCGGAGAAAAATTTCTTTTTCTGCTGATATGAAAAATCCTTTGGGAGGACCTTAGCCACAAGATAGTTTGCATAATCTGCAAACCATGGATAATCATTATTAATTTTCGAAGATAAGGCAAATAACGATTCCTCAGGGAACGTATCTGAAATTTCAGACTCATCTAACGTTGCTCGTAATGGATTTTCTAAACGTGAAAGATGGTCTGCCGCTAAGTTTTCTGCTCCTTGTTTATCCCTAATTTCCAAATCAAATTCTTGCAATAGAAGTACCCAACGGATTAAACGAGGCTTAGCTTCCGCCTTGGCTAGCAAATATTTAAGTGCAGAGTGGTCCGTGTAAACTACCACCTTGGACAATGTTAAATAGGATCTAAATTTATCAAACGCGAAGACTACTGCTAGAAGTTCTTTTTCAGTAGTAGTATAATTCTCTTGTGCATTATTAAGTGTTTTACTAGCATAAAATATAGGATGAAAATGTTTGTTTCGGCGTTGTCCTAAAACAGCTCCTACCGCAAAACTGCTAGCGTCACACATGATTTCAAATGGCTGAGTAAAATCAGGCGCTATCATAATAGGAGAATTAACTAATCTCTCTTTTAAGAACTCAAAAGCATGTAGACACGCTTGATCAAAGAGAAACGGTGTATCCTTTTCTAATAGTCTCGTAAGTGGTTTAGCAATTTCTGAAAAGTCTTTAATAAACCGGCGGTAAAATCCGGCGTGGCCTAAAAAACTTCTCACTGCCTTAACGGATGTGGGTGGTGGTAACTTTTCTATCGTTTCAATCTTCGCTCTATCTACTTGAATTCCCTGATTGGAGATTTTATGACCTAATACTAACCCTTCTTGCACCATAAAATGGCACTTCTCCCAGCTAAGTACTAAGTTCGTCTCCTCACACCTCCTTAGAACCTTCTCTAAATTATTCAAACATAAATCAAATGCATCTCGAAAGACGGAGAAGTCATCCATAAACACTTCCATGATATCTTCAACATACTCGTTGAAGATAGCTAACATGCATCTTTGGAAAGTAGCGGGGGCATTACACAGACCGAAAGGCATACGCCTATAGGCAAAGGTACCGAATGGGCATGTGAACGTGGTTTTCTCTTGGTCTTCTGGGGCTATTGGGATTTGGAAATACCCAGAAAGTCCATCTAGAAAACAATAATATGAATGTACTAACAAGCGTTCTAATATTTGGTCAATAAAAGGTAAAGGAAAATGGTCCTTCCTAGTGGCATCGTTTAATTTCCTATAGTCTATACAGACACGCCAACCTGTTACTGTTCGCGTTGGAATTAATTCATTTTTATCGTTTGCTACCACAGTTAAACCACCCTTCTTAGGAACCACTTGGACAGGACTAACCCATGGACTATCGGAAATAGGGTATATCATACCAGCGTCTAATAATTTAACAATTTCAGCCTTAACTACCTCTTTCATATTAGGATTAAGCCTACGTTGCGGTTGAATAGATGACTTATAGTTTTCTTCCAAAAGGATTTTATGAGTGCAAAAACTAGGATTAATACCTTTTATATCAGAGATTTGCCATGTTATTGCACCTTTACATTTCTTTAACACAGTTATTAATTTAGCTTTTTCAATTTCAGAAAGATTAGAAGAAATAATAACTGGGTAAGAAGAGTTAGTTCCTAAGAATGCATACTCAAGATGATCCGGTAAATTTTTTAATTCAACTACAGGTGGATCCTTAGTATTATTCTTATGAACTTCATTATCTCCTTTTGTAAGTAAGTTATATTCAGTATTTCCATTCATAGAAACAGAGTTATCTAGAAAAAGTAAATGATCAACAATATCTTTACTAATTTGGTCTTCTAGAAAACAATTAGTAATGCAAATATCTAAAGGATCTTTATAATAAAAATTAGAATCAATAGAAGACAATAAGTTGTCAACACCATGAGAAAAATAGCAACAATCATCACTATCTAAAGATTGTTTCATAGTATTGCCAATTTGAAAAGTGACTTCATCCTCCCCTACTCTCAAAACTAATTTACCATCAAAAACATCAATAAGAGCTCTAGAAGTGGCTAGAAATGGGCGACCAAGTATAAGTGGTACTTCGATATTTTCGTCCATATCTAAAATAACAAAATCGGCAGGAAATATAAATTTGTCTACCTTAACCAATACATCCTCCACTATACCTCTTGGGTACTTAACCGACCGATCTGCTAATTGAATACTCATCCTAGTCGGGCTAAGTTCTCCAAGGCCTAGTTTCAAATATAATGTATAAGGCATCAAATTTATACTAGCTCCTAAATCCGCTAAAGCTTTATTAACTTGCAAATCACCGATTAAACATGGAATTGAAAAAGAACTGGGATCCTTAAGCTTTTGCGGTAATTTATTTTGTAAAATAGCAGAGCATTCTTCACTTAGTGTGACTAACGATAATTCTTCTATTTTCTTTTTATTAGAAATCAAATCCTTCAAAAATTTAGCATACTTAGGCATTTGAATAATATCAGAAAAAGGTAAATTAACATGTAATTGTTTAATCATAGAAATAAATTTACCGTATTGCGCATCCATGCGCTCCTTGTTCATCTTTGCTGGATATGGTACGGCTGGTTGATATTCCATCGGTGTCACGTTCGGTGCTTCTCCACTAGACTCCTCTTGAGGTGCATCCGGTGCAAGCCTTGGGTCTTGTAACTCCTTCCCGCTCCTCAACTGAATTGCTCTTGCATGTTCCTTTGGGTTTGTCTCAGTATTTCCTGGAAGTGTTCCTGGTTGTCTCTCTGATACCATCCTTGCCAACTGCCCAATCTGATTCTCCAAATTTCGAATAGAACCCTCTTGATTACGGAAGGCAACATCGGTTGTAACATCCCATTTCCAACTAGACCTCTAAGAGTGATTTTGTCATGGCAAAACCCTAGAAAGCCCAAGGAAGAGCCAAGTGAACCTGGTAGTGTGAATAGGGCCACTGTGGTCTGCACTTAGCAGATCCCTGAACCTTGATTTAAAAGTGATCATGAGGCTTCACTAAGACTCCAAGACCCCACCCATACCCTCATAGACCTAGTGAGAGGTCAATAGGTCACCAAAGACCCATGGAGGGCATTCAACAGACCCAAGTTGACCAAAGTCAACTATAACCCTAGCTAGGTCAAATTGACCTACACAGGGGTCCATTTCAGTCCATTAGCCAAATATACCCCACCAATACCCTTATAACCCTAGGAAGAGGTCAATGGGTCACTAAGGACCCATGGAGAGCAGTCAATGGGGCTAAGTTGACCAAAGTCAACTATAACCCTAATTGGGTCAAATTGACCTACACAAGGGTCAATTGCAGTCCCTTAGCCCAATAGACACCACCTCTACCCTCATAAGCTTAGTGAGAGGCCAATAGATCACCAAGGACCCATTGGGACCAATCAAAGGGGCTAGTTTGACCAAAGTCAACCCTTAACCTAAAATGGTCAAAATGCCCTAGTTAAGGGCCAAGTGACCTTCAAGGGCCAATACAACCCCACCATGACCCTAGGGGAGGCTAATGGGTCACCAAGGACCTATTAAGGAAATATCAAGGATCAAATTGACCTAGGTGGGCCCTAGTCCCACTTTGGGTCAAGTTAGCCCAAATGGGCTAACTCAAGCTCAAGCCTATTTCATTAGGGCTAACCTTGACCCAAGTGGCCAAATAGATTGGTAGGCTGACATGTGACATGTAGGAGCCCAAATTTCAGGCTTGATGACTAGGAGAGAGAAAATCATCCATGGAGGAGAGAGAAAGAGAAGGAAGAGAAGGAAGGAGGACTTTGTGCTCCTCCTCCCCCCTCCCCAACCTCCCCATTCATTTCAGAAGGACAAGGGGGAGTCCAGCAGCTTTTTTTGACTGGCTGGAGCAAGCTCCACCACCTCCACCACCCCTAGCCGCCAACCTTGACTTTGCCAAAAATGGCACATGCCATTTCAGCCACCTAACACCTCCCCTCACCTCTTTAAAAGCTCCAGCAAGGTCTAAGGAGTAATCCCCACCATTTTCCTGAAGAAACCAAGCCCAATCCTGCATCTTTGAGCAATCCGACCACCACCGGCCACCACCATGCCAAACCGACGATCCTCCCGACTTCAGGCCGCCAAACAGGTTCTCCTCCACTCCTTGACTCATGGACAGATCTTAGAAATCGATAGGTCCAAGGTTCGGGCTCAATTGAGCCCGATCCAAATCAAAAAAATCACGATTTTTCCATGAATTTGAGGTTGTCGGGTTCGCCGGAATAGGGCTTCCCGGCGGCCGTGCCGCCGCCTGGAGGTAGCCCCGACCACCACGAAGGTGTCGGCGGCGGTGGCAGGCCGGGGAGGCGGCCGGATGGCCGGCGGCAGCCGCTGGAAGTTGCTCCAGGCGGGTTGAATCAGGGCCGTCGGCTAGAGCTTGAAGACGACCCGATGCCGTCCAGGGCTGCGTCAAGATGCGTGCGGGATTGATAATAAACTATAGGTTATATTATTTAGAAACATTTCATTCCTGTCACAGCAATTGTATTTAATGTTTTTAATTTTTAAAAATACCTAGAGGCATATTCAGAGAAAATGATCAACACATAAATTGTAGCCTTCTGAGTCTACTTTCAAACAAAATTAGTTTGAACCAATTTGTGTGGCTGGTTTGACCAGAGCACTCTATTTGGTGGGGGCTATACAAATGACTAGGCAGTCATTAAACTAGTGGCCCACACTTCATCCTTGGTCCAAATGGTCTGAAATTTTGGAAGGGAGTCACCCTACCCTATACCTAGTCCCTGCCCAAAAATGGGAATTTTTGGGAATAATTTTCCTATAGTTTTTATAAATAATTTAATTATGCTAGGGTAAATTAATTTAGGGGTCAAATGAAGTCCAAATTCAACCAAATTTTGGTGGTATGGTTATGAGGTCAATATAGACCTCTGGTTAAAATTTCATTAAGTTTGGAGTTGATTTGAATAGGATTCAAGCAAACCCTAGCCTTTGCCTAAGAGGGGTATTTTGGTCCAAATTGTAATTTTGGCTTTTAGTGTCCAATTCACCTCAACAGAGGTTCAAACTTTGTACACTAGTTTGGGATGACAAGATACACCTCCCAAAGGAAATTTGGGGGCAGTGGAGTTGGTTTGGCCCAAGATCTTAGGTCAAACCCTAAGGAAGGGCTTTTGTACCTTGTGAAGGGCATATGGCCAAATCACCTTGTATGGCTATGAAATTTTGTAGGAGAAGGGTTTTGGTAACTATAACCCTCTGTTAAAATAATTAGGGCATTTTGGAAGGTTTAGGACCCTAAAATCCCTAACCCTAGTTTAGGGCACAATCATTCTAGGGTTGAAATGGGCTAGCTAAACACCTCAAACTAAGCTGGAATTTTGATAGATTGGTCTTAAGGACATTATGAGCCTCTGGTAATTTAATGGGGAATTTAGGGTCAATAATTATAGCACTTCATTTGTAACCCAAGAAATGCTTAAATTAAGTAAATAATTTATTATGCTACTTCTGATAATTGAGAGGTCCTGAAATTTTGGCAGAGGTTGTTGGGAAGCATGAAGAGTTTATATAAATTTTATAAGAAGTCTTGGACAAGTATATGAGGTAGTTAGTTCACAAGACCGTCATTTGATGGAATTATTCAAAAATTCATTTAAGCCTATTTACTAATAAATAAATTATGAAATTTGGCCCAAACCATGTATATGCCATTAGATTCATAATTGAAATTTCCCTGAATTTTTGGAAGCAATACATTATTTTATATTTATTAAATGAATTTCCAAGGACTTAAATGAATATTTGATTTAAAGATAAAGCTTTACTGAAAAGAAATATATAATTTGGAAGAAGAGTTATATCATTATTCTGAGTAACATATAAAATTTGCAAAATGATTCCTTGAATGAAAGTAGTACTTCATGTTCATTTTTGGAAATTTTAGACATTAAAATAATTAAATGAATTATCAAATGAGTAAGGAAAATTTTGGAACTCTGGATTTAGAACTTAAAGGTCATAATGAACCTTCATTAATTATTATAGGGGTGTAGGAGGATTATTTTATATACATCCCATTTTACATAAAGATTGACTTGGTGGTCTGCGTTTAACAATTTTGGATCTAGTTTGTTTAAATCATTTTGAGCAATTTACTTACTGTATAATCATGAAATTTGGCCAATGATGTTTTTAGGCCAGTATCTACTTTAGAAAATTTATTAAGAATTTTTGGATGAATATTTATTGCACATGCTTCATTAATAAAAGGAAAAAGGATATATTTTCAAAAATTGATTAGTGTCACTTGAATACATGAAAAATTGTTATATCTTGGATTTATTGTTAAATGGTTATTTATAATTTATCATGAATTTATGAAGCTTTATACCTCACTGAAAAGTGCACTTCATGCTCAATAGGTAGCCCTTAGAAGCTTTATGGGAATTTAAATAAATATCAGAATAATTGGAAAAATGATAATCTTTTGGATTTAGTCCATTTGCATCATGATAAGTCTCCAGTAAATAATTCAGGGCATTCGGATGATCATTTAGAATACCCCCTATCCGGTTCAACGTATCGCCTGAGTTGGTGTGCATATAGCAAAATTGATAAGTTGGAATAAGACAAGGTCGGGGATAGTTATTGGAGTTAGACCCTTTTGTGGTGGATGATTTCCCAATACAAAGAAAAGAAGAGTAGTGAGAGCGGGTTGGCTAGTGTTAGGTGGTGCGCATGATCGACGAAAAATCGTCTTTCTCGTAGTAATTAGGAAGAGTCAAAACTTCGTAAGCATACAGTAAATAGTAAACATAGGGTTTCACACTTTCTCACCCAGTGTCCCGGGAGATAGTATGGGTTACTTGGGCAATAAGCCCAGTAGTTGTGATGGTGGGCTGGCGAACTTTGGCTCAGTTGTAGATTATGACGGACGGGATTGTCCGGGGAATTTTAGCTCGGTTGTAGATTATGACGGACGGGATTGTCCGGGGAGCTTTAGCTCGGTTGTAGATTATGACGGACGGGATTGTCCGGGGAGCTTCAGCTCGGTAGTAGATTATGACGGACAGAATAGTCCGGGAAAATTCGGCTCGGTTGGTTGGTTGACTCATAACTATTGTATGTGCATAAAAGGTTTTAAGGTGGTGGGTCTTCTATATTGGGGAGTTCGATGCACCGACACCAATATGGTTGGCTCGGCAAGTGTGGTTAGCACCTTGCCAACAGAAGTCCGGCGCGCCAGCCGGCAAGAGTACGCAGACGTCCGCTTAGTGCACCAAGCGTTGAGGCGTACGATAGGTCTGACCGGTAGTGCCTTACTGGTTTGGAGGTGGGCGAGGCCCAACCCACCGCTTCCGTCTGCCACTACGGAGGTATCCTGGGAGGTAACGGCTCCGAAAGGGGGAACTAAAGGTCTGTGTACACAGAGTCGCGTGGGTGAGTTGCACTTGCATGTTCTCATCATAGCATAATTGTATTTCATAGCATAACCATTGCATAAAACCCGACACCTAATGTATAAGCGGTATGGGACGCTCTATACATTAGGCCTTGCAAAACGACCCCTTTGGCCTATAAGTTCGTGTGAGCGTGCTTATAAGTCAAGGTTCTCTTTCAATATTATAAGCCTGCTAATAGAACCGACACCCTATCGTATAAATCGGTATGGGACTTTTTATACGATAGGAGCCCTGCAAAAGATCCTTTAGCTTATGTGTACCCACATAAGTTAAGGTTACTTATTTAATTTTGTATAATTATTATCATGCGTACACTGTTAGGTTAGTTCCGCCGCCATCTGAAATTTGACTATTCTCCACCTTCATGTCCTTCCCTTTCCTTCTCCCCGCTCGGTGCTTAGGAGCCATGGGGGAAGGGGTGGGGGACGATAGGACTTAGTCTTTTAGACTAACGGTTTTCGAACCACATCATTTAGGGGACCACGGAGCCCAGCATGGAGGAGCAGCCCCGGAGGTCGGCACGTTTGGAGATCGGACAGTCTAGCACTGGAGTCCAGACAGCAGGGACAGTGAGTCCCGAACTATAGTAGTTGTATTAGTTTGCTTCCGCGATGAGTGAATTGTAGTGAGGATTTGATGTACTGGGCATAAGCCCGAGGTTTTCATTATATGTACTATCTGTGGACACTCCCTTCGTGGAGTTTAAATTTCTTATATGTGATATTTCTGTGGACTGTCTTGTATACTTATGCTACAGTGGAGATCGAATTGGCCGGCAGAATCGGCGTCTTGTAGTGACGACCTTCCCGGGTGCGAAGGTATCACCGCAAGGCGGCGGTTCTGGGCCTAAGACCCCGGTGTCAAAAAAAGAAAAAAAATGGGGGTCTTACAAGTGGTATCAGAGCAAACCTCGATCAGAAAAGTAGCAGTCCACTAACCCTGGGCCACCCCCGCTCGAGTTTAGTTTGGGGACAAACTAAGCAGCGGAAGCAGTGGTGGGCCCATATGGGAAATCACATGAAAATTGTCCACTTTTAGTTAAACCTGTGAGACTTCTTATAATTGTCTTCTATAACGCAGCCCCCAGCGCAGCCAACACCACAAGGCGGAGTTCAGCAGACTCCGACTGTTGCACCACCTCCCCCGGCCCCCACTCCATTCTTACACTCGGAGATGGGTCAAACGCTGACGGCCATTCTGGATGCTTTCAGGGCTCAGTAGGTTCCGGCTCCGCAGCCGAACCCGGGGGCCAATTGGCTGAGCATTTTTCGAGGACTCTCTCCTCCATCTTACTTGGGGACAGAATCCGCTGTACGGACAGAGGAGTGGCTAGATATTATGTACGAAATGCTGACTGGGATACGATGTCCCTGGGAGGAGAAGGTGGCCTTGGTTGTCTCCTGCCTAGAGTCTCATGCAAAGAGGTGGTGGAAGACGCTGCTGGATACAACATTTGCTGATAGGGAGGTTACATAAATCTCCTGGGAAGAGTTCAGGACCGCTCTCCTGGAACATTTTGTTCCACAATCAGCCAGGGATGAGTTGGAGGAACGGTTCTTACAGTTGAAACAGGGTACCAGGACGGTGGTAGAGTACCATCGCGAGTTCGACCACTTGGCTCGCTACGCGGATTCGTATCAACTAGATGAGGCGGGCTACACAAAAAGGTTTTATAAGGGTCTACGAGAGGACTTGAGGGAGGCCCTTCTGTTCGTTTCTGATGGACCTATCTCTCGGATCTTGGAAATGGCCAAGAGGATTGAGGCCGATTGGCACACCACTCGGGGTCGAAAAAGGCCAACAGAGGACCAGGGCCGGGGAGGCCGGAATGATCAGCGGCGGGGCCGTATCACAGATGGGAGAGAAGGAAGAAGAACAGAAGACCAACCTCGTCAGGAAATAAGACGAGAGCCGAGGGAGCCGGTGGTACTGGCTCCTCAGCCTCTTCAGATGAGGGAGGCACCGAGACCCGGGGGTATGGCATTTCCCCCACCGGAGTGCTACAACTGCCATCAGATAGGACACATTCGGAGAAACTGCCCCATGAGGGGAGCACCTTTACCAGCACCCCAGGATGCCCCGCATGCCCAGCAGTTTGGAGGACGAGGACGTGGTCGAGGACGTGGCTTCCAGGGTGCAGATCGTAGGCAGCAGAGGGAGCAAATTTATGCACTGGATCTGGCTCAGCCCCGAAACCCGGAGCAAGTAATCACTGGTATGTCTGAAAATTTTGGTTAAAGTTATTTCCTCATGAAGTTAAATTTGATATAGAAGTGACCATCTAGGAAAGAAAACCATGGCTAGAATTCTGAGACATTTAATTTTTCCCAAAACCCCAGGAATAGTTTTCATCAGCGGCAAACCCGCTTATACGCTATTTGATACGGGTGCTTCGCACTCATTTGTATCGGAGGCCTTCATAGAAGGATTGGAAGGCGTGGAACGATTCACGGGTCTGATGGTGAGGATACGACTACCCGACGGATCGGAGTTGTTCACCTCTGCCCACTGCAACATGGAGGCAGAGATCGGTGGAAGGATATTTGAAGCTCCAGCGACGATCATAAAGATGCCAATCTTTGATTTGATCCTAGGGATGACGTGGTTGAACTGGAATCATGCTCAAATTGACTGCACGTCCAAAAGAGTTACCGTAAGACATGGGGATTCATACCTCGTCATTGAAGGTATAAAATCTATTCCCCCTCTCATACTATCGTCTGTACAAGCCATCAAGGCTCACTTACAAGGAGAAGAAGTGTATGAAATAATATTTGAGATGACTGAAACCAAGGTCTCCACCTCGGATATTCCGGTGGTGCGAGATTTTGCCGACGTATTCCCGGAGAAACTGCCTGGGCTACCCCCGCACCGGGAGCAGGATTTCCGGATACAGCTGGTGCCGGGGGCTAAGCCAGCAGCTAGGGCCCCTTACCGGATGGCCCCGAAAGAATTGACAGAGTTTCGAAGCCAACTCCAAGAACTGGTGGAGGCTGGATTTGTCCGACCGAGCTCTTCGCCTTGGGGAGCCCCGGTCTTGTTTGTTAAAAAGAAGGACGGAACTCTGAGACTGTGCATCGACTACCGAGCTCTAAACCGATTGATAGTCCGAAATACATATCCGTTGCCAAGGATAGATGAGCTGTTTGACCAGCTAGAAGGGGCGCACTTCTTTTCCAAATTGGATCTGAGATCAGGCTACTACCAGCTACGGATCCAGGAAGAGGACATTCCGAAGACTGCATTCAGTAGCAGATACGGACTATACGAATTTACTGTAATGCCCTTCGGGCTCACAAATGCGCCGTTAGCATTTATGAGCCTTATGAATCAGGTGTTCAAGGAGTATTTAGATATATTTGTCATTGTGTTTATCGATGACATCCTCATTTACTCAAGGACAGAAGAGGAGCACACGCAACATCTGACGCTGACTCTGAGGAAACTACGGGAGCACAAGCTCTATGCAAAGATCAGCAAGTGCCAATTTTGGTTGAAGGAGGTGGCCTTCCTAGGCCATATCATCAGTGGTGCTGGGTTAGCAGTGGACCCGGCCAAGATCCAAGCAGTTCGGGACTGGCCACAATTAAAGACGGCCACAGATGTACGAAGTTTCCTAGGGCTTGCCGGATACTACCGGAAATTCGTAGAGGGATTTTCTCGTATCGCCCTCCCACTCACATCTCTGACAAGGAAGGAGGTGCCCTTTACCTGGACCCCACGGTGTGAAGAGGCTTTTCAAGAGCTAAAGGGGCGACTCACTTCGGCCCCTATACTTACCCTCCTTCAGGGAAAGAAGGATTCCAGGTCTACACCGATGCCTCCTACCAGGGCATGGGTGCAGTACTTATGCAGAATGGCCATGTGATAGCTTATGCTTCTCGGCAGCTGAAGAAACATGAGCAAAACTACCCAATCCATGACTTAGAGATGGGAGCTGTTATTTTCGCATTAAAGGTCTGGCGTCACTATCTATACGGTGTCCACTGCGACATATACTCCGACCACAAAAATTTGAAGTATGTGGACACGCAGAAGGAGCTAAATATCAGACAGAGACGATGGGTGGAATTTTTGGCAGATTATCAGTACAAGATGCACTACCACCCAGGGAAGGCGAATGTGGTAGCAGATGCATTGAGCCGAAAGACCGCAAACACTGAAGTAGGAACACCATTGATGGCCTTGGAGTTGATTCAGATGTTTGATAAAATGCAAATATCCCTAGTATCCGAGGATCACCCTGGGCTATACCGGGAGTACCTGTCATCATTAATTGCCACGGATGACATACAAGAGCGGGTCAAGGGTGGACAGAGGCAGGATGCCCAGCTAGATCCGGTATTCCGGTCCTTAGAAGCAGGCACTGCGGGAGAATACACGCTGAGAGATGATTTAGTATGCTTCAGAGGACGGGTCTACATACCAGAGGGAGGCCAGATCCGGGAAGACATCATGACGGAGGCTCATTGCAGTCGATATTCGGTACACCCGGGG
This sequence comes from Platanthera zijinensis, assembly GCA_039513925.1. Lineage (NCBI taxonomy): Eukaryota > Viridiplantae > Streptophyta > Magnoliopsida > Asparagales > Orchidaceae > Platanthera > Platanthera zijinensis. The sequence goes on along the minus strand of CM077098.1, from coordinate 69,905,121 downwards.
ATTACGAAGATGACTGCAGATCTGAAGAAGACTATGTTCTGGCCCGGCATGAAGAAGGATATCACCTACTTCGTGACCCGTTGCAAGGCGTGCCAATTAGTAAAAGCGGAGTGCAAAAACCCCGCAGGATTATTACAGCCCCTCCCAGTACCAGAGTGGAAGTTTGATGATATCGCCATGGACTTTATACATGGACTTCCTCGATCCAGGACAGGGAACGATTCGATATGGGTAATCATCGACCGACTGACGAAGGTGGCGAGGTTTATTCCAATCAGGAAGGATGACTCGGTGGGAGTGTTAGTCCGGAAGTTTGTGGAGCAGTTCGTTCGCTATCATGGCGTCCCCAAGTCGATTGTGTCAGACCGGGATGGACGATTTACATCCAGAGAGTGGAGGTCAGTGCAGACTTACTTGGGCACTCGACTAACATTCAGTACGGCTTTTCATCCCCAGACGGATGGACAGACGGAACGGACCAACCGGACGCTGGAGGATTTACTACGACTCTGCATATTAGATCGTGGTGAACCTTGGGAGAAATTGTTACCATTGATCGAGTTCTCATATAATAACAGCTACCAGTCTAGTATAAAGATGGCTCCTTATGAGGCGTTGTACGGACGAAAGTGCAGGACTCCGCTGTCATGGATACAGGACGAGGACCCTAAGGCATTGGATTCGGAATTTGTTGAGGACACCGAGGCTCAGGTGAGATTGATACGGGATAGGATGTTGGAAGCACAGAGCCGGCAGGCTAAGTATTACGATGCTCGGCACCGTCAGGTGGAATTCCAGGTAGGAGATCAGGTGTTCTTGAAAATCCGACCCATGCATGGAGTTACTCGGGTACGCGGACAAAGGAAGAAGCTCAGCCCAAGGTACATGGGACCTTATAGGATCCAGGAGCGGATCGGTCCCTTGGCATACAGACTGGAACTGCCACCGGAGCTGGCGAGTCTGCACGACGTGTTCCATATATCCTCTCTTAGGAGAGCTCTACTACGTCCAGAGCAGCAAGTTTCAACCACAGATGGACCGATAGCATCTGATCGGTCAGTTCACCTAGAACCAGTCCGGATTGACGACAAGGGGGTACGAGTTCTACGCCACAAGAAGGTCCCGTTAGTCAAAGTCCTGTGGAGAAATCACGGAAGAGAGGAGCACACATGGGAGCCCCAGGACTTGATGCGACAAAGATACCCGGAACTCTTCAGTCAGGTATTCCTCGCAACCGCTCAAGATGTTCAGTTCCCTTCATATGTTTAATTAGTAGAACAAAAATTTCAAGGATATGGGCTAATCTTTTGTTTATTGGGGTCTAGATTTTTGCCATTTGGGCTAAACTTTAATAAACGCCCTAAACCTCACATGTTAAACACAGTGTCGTGGCATAAAACCTTCAACTCTCATGGGATGTTACAAGTTCTTCCTCCCCGATAGGAGTCCCCGTAGGCCCAACCTGGATTTCGGGGACGAAATCTTTGTTTTGTTTATTGGGATTTGTAACATCCCATTTCCAACTAAACCCCTAAGAGTGATTTTGTCATGGCAAAACCCTAGAAAGCCCAAGGAAGAGCCAAGTGAACCTGGTAGTGTGAATAGGGCCACTGTGGTCTGCACTTAGCAGATCCTGAACCTTGATTTAAAAGTGATCATGAGGCTTCACTAAGACTCCAAGACCCCACCCATACCCTCATAGACCTAGTGAGAGGTCAATAGGTCACCAAAGACCCATGGAGGGCATTCAACAGACCCAAGTTGACCAAAGTCAACTATAACCCTAGCTAGGTCAAATTGACCTACACAGGGGTCCATTTCAGTCCATTAGCCAAATATACCCCACCAATACCCTTATAACCCTAGGAAGAGGTCAATGGGTCACTAAGGACCCATGGAGAGCAGTCAATGGGGCTAAGTTGACCAAAGTCAACTATAACCCTAATTGGGTCAAATTGACCTACACAAGGGTCAATTGCAGTCCCTTAGCCCAATAGACACCACCTCTACCCTCATAAGCTTAGTGAGAGGCCAATAGATCACCAAGGACCCATTGGGACCAATCAAAGGGGCTAGTTTGACCAAAGTCAACCCTTAACCTAAAATGGTCAAAATGCCCTAGTTAAGGGCCAAGTGACCTTCAAGGGCCAATACAACCCCACCATGACCCTAGGGGAGGCTAATGGGTCACCAAGGACCTATTAAGGAAATATCAAGGATCAAATTGACCTAGGTGGGCCCTAGTCCCACTTTGGGTCAAGTTAGCCCAAATGGGCTAACTCAAGCTCAAGCCTATTTCATTAGGGCTAACCTTGACCCAAGTGGCCAAATAGATTGGTAGGCTGACATGTGACATGTAGGAGCCCAAATTTCAGGCTTGATGACTAGGAGAGAGAAAATCATCCATGGAGGAGAGAGAAAGAGAAGGAAGAGAAGGAAGGAGGACTTTGTGCTCCTCCTCCCCCCTCCCCAACCTCCCCATTCATTTCAGAAGGACAAGGGGGAGTCCAGCAGCTTTTTTTGACTGGCTGGAGCAAGCTCCACCACCTCCACCACCCCTAGCCGCCAACCTTGACTTTGCCAAAAATGGCACATGCCATTTCAGCCACCTAACACCTCCCCTCACCTCTTTAAAAGCTCCAGCAAGGTCCAAGGAGTAATCCCCACCATTTTCCTGAAGAAACCAAGCCCAATCCTGCATCTTTGAGCAATCCGACCACCACCGGCCACCACCATGCCAAACCGACGATCCTCCTGACTTCAGGCCGCCAAACAGGTTCTCCTCCACTCCTTGACTCATGGACAGATCTTAGAAATCGATAGGTCCAAGGTTCGGGCTCAATTGAGCCCGATCCAAATCAAAAAAATCACGATTTTTCCATGAATTTGAGGTTGTCGGGTTCGCCGGAATAGGGCTTCCCGGCGGCCGTGCCGCCGCCTGGAGGTAGCCCCGACCACCACGAAGGTGTCGGCGGCGGTGGCAGGCCGGGGAGGCGGCCGGATGGCCGGCGGCAGCCGCTGGAAGTTGCTCCAGGCGGGTTGAATCAGGGCCGTCGGCTAGAGCTTGAAGACGACCCGATGCCGTCCAGGGCTGCGTCAAGATGCGTGCGGGATTGATAATAAACTATAGGTTATATTATTTAGAAACATTTCATTCCTGTCACAGCAATTGTATTTAATGTTTTTAATTTTTAAAAATACCTAGAGGCATATTCAGAGAAAATGATCAACACATAAATTGTAGCCTTCTGAGTCTACTTTCAAACAAAATTAGTTTGAACCAATTTGTGTGGCTGGTTTGACCAGAGCACTCTATTTGGTGGGGGCTATACAAATGACTAGGCAGTCATTAAACTAGTGGTCCACACTTTATCCTTGGTCCAAATGGTCTGAAATTTTGGAAGGGAGTCACCCTACCCTATACCTAGTCCCTGCCCAAAAATGGGAATTTTTGGGAATAATTTTCCTATAGTTTTTATAAATAATTTAATTATGCTAGGGTAAATTAATTTAGGGGTCAAATGAAGTCCAAATTCAACCAAATTTTGGTGGGATGGTTATGAGGTCAATATAGACCTCTGGTTAAAATTTCATTAAGTTTGGAGTTGATTTGAATAGAATTCAAGCAAACCCTAGCCTTTGCCTAAGAGGGGTATTTTGGTCCAAATTGTAATTTTGGCTTTTAGTGTCCAATTCACCTCAACAGAGGTTCAAACTTTGTACACTAGTTTGGGATGACAAGATACACCTCCCAAAGGAAATTTGGGGGCAGTGGAGTTGGTTTGGCCCAAGATCTTAGGTCAAACCCTAAGGAAGGGCTTTTGTACCTTGTGAAGGGCATATGGCCAAATCACCTTGTATGACTATGAAATTTTGTAGGAGTAGGGTTTTGGTAACTATAACCCTCTGGTAAAATAATTAGGGCATTTTGGAAGGTTTAGGACCCTAAAATCCCTAACCCTAGTTTAGAGCACAATCATTCTAGGGTTGAAATGGGCTAGCTAATCACCTCAAACTAAGCTGGAATTTTGATAGATTGGTCTTAAGGACATTATGAGCCTCTGGTAATTTAATGGGGAATTTTGGGTCAATAATTATAGCACTTCATTTGTAACCCAAGAAATGCTTAAATTAAGTAAATAATTTATTATGCTACTTCTGATAATTGAGAGGTCCTGAAATTTTGGCAGAGGTTGTTTGGAAGCATGAAGAGTTTATATAAATTTTATAAGAAGTCTTGGACAAGTATATGAGGTAGTTAGTTCACAAGACCGTCATTTGATGGAATTATTCAAAAATTCATTTAAGCCTATTTACTAATAAATAAATTATGAAATTTGGCCCAAACCATGTATATGCCATTAGATTCATAATTGAAATTTCCCTGAATTTTTGGAAGCAATACATTATTTTATATTTATTAAATGAATTTCCAAGGACTTAAAGGAATATTTGATTTAAAGATAAAGCTTTACTGAAAAGAAATATATAATTTGGAAGAAGAGTTATATCATTATTCTGAGTAACATATAAAATTTGCAAAATGATTCCTTGAATGAAAGTAGTACTTCATGTTCATTTTTGGAAATTTTAGACATTAAAATAATTAAATGAATTATCAAATGAGTAAGGAAAATTTTGGAACTCTGGATTTAGAACTTAAAGGTCATAATGAACCTCCATTAATTATTATAGGGGTGTAGGAGGATTATTTTATATACATCCCATTTTACATAAAGATTGACTTGGTGGTCTGCGTTTAGCAATTTTGGATCTAGTTTGTTTAAATCATTTTGAGCAATTTACTTACTGTATAATCATGAAATTTGGCCAATGATGTTTTTAGGCCAGTATCTACTTTAGAAAATTTATTAAGAATTTTTGGATGAATATTTATTGCACATGCTTCATTAATAAAAGGAAAAAGGATATATTTTCAAAAATTGATTAGTGTCACTTGAATACATGAAAAATTGTTATATCTTGGATTTATTGTTAAATGGTTATTTATAATTTATCATGAATTTATGAAGCTTTATACCTCACTGAAAAGTGCACTTCATGCTCAATAGGTAGCCCTTAGAAGCTTTATGGGAATTTAAATAAATATCAGAATAATTGGAAAAATGATAATCTTTTGGATTTAGTCCATTTGCATCATGATAAGTCTCCAGTAAATAATTCAGGGCATTCGGATGATCATTTAGAATACCCCCTATCCGGTTCAACGTATCGCCTGAGTTGGTGTGCATATAGCAAAATTGATAAGTTGGAATAAGACAAGGTCGAGGATAGTTATTGGAGTTAGACCCTTTTGTTGTGGATGATTTCCCAATACAAAGAAAAGAAGAGTAGTGAGAGCGGGTTGGCTAGTGTTAGGTGGTGCGCATGATCGACGAAAAATCGTCTTTCTCGTAGTAATTAGGAAGAGTCCAAACTTCGTAAGCATACAGTAAATAGTAAACATAGGGTTTCACACTTTCTCACCCAGTGTCCCGGGAGATAGTATGGGTTACTTGGGCAATAAGCCCAGTAGTTGTGATGGTGGGCTGGCGAACTTTGGCTCAGTTGTAGATTATGACGGACGGGATTGTCCGGGGAATTTTAGCTCGGTTGTAGATTATGACGGACGGGATTGTCCGGGGAGCTTTAGCTCGGTTGTAGATTATGACGGACGGGATTGTCCGGGGAGCTTCAGCTCGGTAGTAGATTATGACGGACAGAATAGTCCGGGAAAATTCGGCTCGGTTGGTTGGTTGACTCATAACTATTGTATGTGCATAAAAGGTTTTAAGGTGGTGGGTCTTCTATATTGGGGAGTTCGATGCACCGAAACCAATATGGTTGGCTCGGCAAGTGTGGTTAGCACCTTGCCAACAGAAGTCCGGCGCGCCAGCCGGCAAGAGTACGCAGACGTCCGCTTAGTGCACCAAGCGTTGAGGCGTACGATAGGTCTGACCGGTAGTGCCTTACTGGTTTGGAGGTGGGCGAGGCCCAACCCACCGCTTCCGTCTGCCACTACGGAGGTATCCTGGGAGGTAACGGCTCCGAAAGGGGGAACTAAAGGTCTGTGTACACAGAGTCGAGTGGGTGAGTTGTACTTGCATGTTCTCATCATAGCATAATTGTATTTCATAGCATAACCATTGCATAAAACCCGACACCTAATGTATAAGCGGTATGGGACGCTCTATACATTAGGCCTTGCAAAACGACCCCTTTGGCCTATAAGTTCGTTGTGAGCGTGCTTATAAGTCAAGGTTCTCTTTCAATATTATAAGCTTGCTAATAGAACCGACACCCTATCGTATAAATCGGTATGGGATTTTTTATACGATAGGAGCCCTGCAAAAGATCCTTTAGCTTATGTGTACCCACATAAGTTAAGGTTACTTATTTAATTTTGTATAATTATTATCATGCGTACACTGTTAGGTTAGTTCCGCCGCCATCTGAAATTTGACTATTCTCCACCTTCATGTCCTTCCCTTTCCTTCTCCCCGCTCGGTGCTTAGGAGCCATGGGGGAAGGGGTGGGGGACGATAGGACTTAGTCTTTTAGACTAACGGTTTTCGAACCACATCATTTAGGGGACCACGGAGCCCAGCATGGAGGAGCAGCCCCGGAGGTCGGCACGTTTGGAGATCGGACAGTCTAGCACTGGAGTCCAGACAGCAGGGACAGTGAGTCCCGAACTATAGTAGTTGTATTAGTTTGCTTCCGCGATGAGTGAATTGTAGTGAGGATTTGATGTACTGGGCATAAGCCCGAGGTTTTCATTATATGTACTATCTGTAGACACTCCCTTCGTGGAGTTTAAATTTCTTATATGTGATATTTCTGTGGACTGTCTTGTATACTTATGCTACAGTGGAGATCGAATTGGCCGGCAGAATCGGCGTCTTGTAGTGACGACCTTCCCGGGTGCGAAGGTATCACCGCAAGGCGGCGGTTCTGGGCCTAAGACCCCGGTGTCAAAAAAAGAAAAAAAATGGGGGTCTTACATCGGTAGTTTGCATGAACTTTGCAAGGACATCTTCCAATGTTGGCTTCCTTGGCTCCAATTGTTGTTGTTGTTGTTGTTGTCCAAACATGGGTGGTTTACCTTGGTTGCCTTGCCCTCCCCAAGAGAAATTTGGGTGGTTCCTCCATCCTTGATTGTATGTAAAACTATATGGGTTGTTTCCTGGATTGAAAGGTGGTCTAGGATTATTACCCATGTAGTCTACATGTTCTTGCACTTGAGGTTCACCACTAGGGATTCCAACAAGGGAGGGGTCCCATTGTTGAGGTACCATTGGGGGTGGCGCTAAAGAAAGGTTGTCCATCTTTTGATGGAGCTTCTCCACTTGTATTGCTAAGGCTGTAACGGCATCCACTTCATACATTCCGGCGGGCTTGGTAGACTTCGGCCGCACGGTAGTCCATTGGTAGCTATTCATTGCCATTTCTTCTATCAACTGCTGGGCTGCGTCAGGTGTCTTATTGTTCAAGGTGCCTCCACTAGCCGCATCAATCATCTGTCTGGTGGCTGGATTTAGACCATTGTAGAAAGTCTGAATCTGAAGCCAAGAAGGTAAGGCATGATGGGGGCATCTCCTTAATAATTCTTTGAATTGTTCCCAAGTATCGTACAATGATTCAACCTCCACTTGAACATACGTAGAGATGTCGTTCCTTAACTTTGCGGTCTTTGCGGGTGGAAAATACTTCATCAAAAACTTCTCAACCATCATGTCCCAAGTAGTAATGGATCCTTTAGGTAACGAATTGAGCCACTGCTTTGCCTTATGCCTCAATGAGAATGGGAACAATCTCAATCTAATGGCATCGTTGGAGACACCATTAATCTTGAAAGTATCACATATCTCTAGGATCCGGCTAAGTGTGTATTGGGATCCTCGTCTTGTAAGCCATCATATTGAACATATTGTTGGACCATTTGTATCACGCTCGGTTTCAGTTCGAAATTATTGGTTGGAATAGGTGGTCGAACAATGCTTGACCCAGTTCCTTGGAGATTGGGTCTAGCAAAGTCAGACATGGTTTGCTCATTTTGGTTGGCCAAGGTATCTAGATCTTCAGGATGGTGTTCTCCTTGATTCACTGTTTCTTCTTCTCTCAGATCGTTTACACTATCTGTGGTGTTAATACCCACGTCTCTGTGATTGGTGTTGTGAATAATTCGTTCCGGTTCAGAATGAAATGCTTCTAACCCAGAATTTCTTGCCCTGGTCATAGACTAACAGACTACAAAACAGAGATTAAATAATATAATTTTACTTTAAACTAATCTACAAAGATTTATTAGTAAACAATAATGGTAGATTAATAAAGTTAAAGCTTTCAAAATATTGAAAAGATCCCCGGCAACGGCGCCAAAAACTTGATGAATTTTTTCGCTAAGTCTAAACTTGATGCGGATTCATTCTACATTTTATCATAACTATGTAGATAGGCATAAGCTAAATTGAATTATCTTTCAGGCAAGTGCACCTATCAATCATAGTATAAGAGAAATCTACATCTCGTATCGTATTCCACAGGGTCATTTCAACTATTCGTACTCACTCTCACTCTATTATCATACCTAAACTTAAAATTGCGTTCTAACATAGATTAATCCTAACTATGACTATTTGGATAAAAAACTGTATTGGAGAATTACAAAAATAATTTCAAGACGAAAGTTAAGAGCATTCAATGAACATAATCACTTTGTGTAATCATGAAATAACAAGACTATCAAATTCATTGTATTGTAAAGGGTTAAACTAATTATTAAATTCTCTCTCGAGCAATTTAAACTCCGAGTTAAGTTAAGTAAATTTTCTCTCGAACAATTTACAATACTCAAATGTTTATTGAATGAAATACCCTATCTAATACATGGATTCATGAAGCTTTATCTCTAAAATACCATAATTCCATTCATTCGTATTCTAATTTTCCAAGAAACATATCTCTCGATCATGAGTTTTGAATTACAAAGAGAAATAACACATAAATATGAAGATTTATCCATCATCCAAACAATCCAATTTCTCAATCTAGACATTTGGTATTCATGTAAAAATAAATAATCATTCATAACAATGATAATTCTCAATGTTTGCAAGCCCATATACGAATAAAATACAATGAAATTGACTAAAACAAAACGATACATGATTACTAACTTGTTCAAACACATTGTTCATGAAAATTAAAAGATAAATAAAGTTGGATTACCAAGAGAGATACAAGATTAAATGAGATAAATTAAAGAATAAATGCATACAAATATCTCCTTCAAGCTTTCCTTCTCTTGGATGCTCCACTTTCGTTCTCCAGAAAAATCTCCAAGCAAAATAATCCAAAAAAGTGCAGAATAAAATTTTCTCCAGGTTTTTATAGTCCAATAGCAAACATGGTCGAACACGGGTGCCGACACGGCCGTGTTGCAGGCCGTGTCGGCAGTTCCAGGGCAGTTCTACACGAAAAGACGTGTGTGATCATGGGTCGTGTTAGATCACACGGGTACTGTCACGGCCGTGTTGTGGAACACGGCCGTGTTGTTCTTCATGTTCTTCAGACACGGGGGCTGGATCATTGGCCGTGTTGGATCACATGGGTACTGACACGGCCGTGTTGTAGAACACGGCCGTGTTGTTCTTCATGTTCTTCAGACACGGGGATTGGAAAATTGCTTCAGCTGGGATGGAACACGGGTAGGCACACGGCCGTGTTCCTTCCCGTGTTTGAGCAATTCTTCTCCTGTGATCAGTCCTGTTGGCCCCGTAAACTCCCCTATTTGCTCCAAGACTTTTAGTTCCACTGGCTAGTTGTACCTGCATTAGAAAAATGACATAGTAAGGGAGAAGTTCAATACATAAAATAGTAAAAACTCTAAACTATGCTCTACTATTCATGACAATACCAATTCTTAATTATTTAGTGCAATTACTTGAATAAAGAGGTAGAAAACAGCGGACATGATTACAATTATTACAATAAAAATCTATCATAATTGTAATCATCACCCATCCTTGTCCTTCCGTCTGGGAAGGAAGGATTTCAAGTCTATACGGATGCGTCTTATCAGGGGTTGGGAGCGGTGTTGATGTAGCACGGGCACGTAGTTGCTTATGCTTCAAGACAATTGAAGAAGCATGAAGTCAATTACCCGGTGCATGATTTGGAGCTAGGAGCGGTGGTGTTCGCCTTGAAGGTATGGAGGCATTATCTATACGGCGTCCACTGCGAAATCTTCTCGGATCATAAGAATTTGAAGTACGTTCATACCCAGAAGGAATTGAACTTAAGACAACGACGGTGGTTAGAGTTTCTATGCGACTATGAGTTTACCTTGAACTACCACCCCGGAAAAGCAAACTCGGTAGCCGATGCGTTGAGTAGGAAAGTACCCGGCTCGAGCCCAGAATCTCGGTTGATGAGCATGGAGTTGACACGGATGATCGAGGAGATGGACATCACCTTAATATTTAAGGCTTCTTCGGAATATACGGAGTACCTGTCCAGCATGAGTATAGTTTGTGATATCCGGGACTGGATCCGAATGGAGCAAGGATTAGATGCGGCTTTGGCCCCGGCAATAAAGTTAATTGAAGACGGGACTACCGACGAATACACACTAAAGGACGGCCTCGTTTACTTTCGCGGCCTACTCTACATTCCCAAAGATGACAGAATCCGGGAGGATATTATGAGAGAAGCACATTGCTCTCAATATTTCGTGCACCCAGGAATTTCAAAGATATACGCCGGCTTACGAAAGACGATGTGTTGGCCAGGGATGAAGAAAAATGTCCGGTACTTTGTCACGCATTGTGAAGCCTGCCAAAGAGTGAAGGCGGAATGGAGGAGCCCTGGTGGCCTGCTGCAGTCGTTGCCAATCCCCGAATGGAAGTTCGAGGATATATCCATGGACTTCGTACATGGGCTACCTCGCTCCCGCTCAGGGAATGATTCAGTATGGGTGATCGTTGATCGCCTGACGAAGGTTGCCCGGTTCATACCTATGAAGAAGGAGGCTCACATGGATGTCTTGGTACGCCTGTTTGTGGAATAATTTGTACGGTATCACGGCGTACCTAAGACGATAGTTTCGGATCGTGATGGTCGTTTCACCTCCAAGGAATGGAGGGCGGTACAGACGTATTTGGGCTCACGTATTACCTTCAGTACCGCATTTCATCCTCAGACGGACGGACAGTCTGAGCGGACCATCCGAACATTGGAAGATCTGTTGAGGTTGTGTGTGATAGATAGGGGAGAGCCGTGGGAAAGACTCTTGCCGTTGGTGGAATTCTCCTATAAAAATAGCCATCAAGCTAGTATTGGCATGGCGCCCCATGAAGCCCTATATGGAAGGAGGTGTAGGACCCCTTGTCTTGGGTGCAAGATGAAGACCCGAAGACTTTGGGAATTGAGTACATAGATGACACTGATGCGGTGGTTAGGCTAATAAGGGATCGCATGTTGGAGGCTCAAAGTCGGCAGGCGAAGTATTACAACGCAAAGCACCGTATGGTGGAATTTCAAGTGGGTGATAAGGTGTTTCTAAAAATTCGGCCGATGCATGGAGTGTCACGAGTGCGAGGAGTGAAAAAGCTCAGTCCACGGTATGTTGGGCCCTATGTCATATTGGAAAGGGTTGGCCCTTTGGCCTACCGGCTGGAGCTACCGCTCGAGCTAGAGAATCTCCACGATGTGTTCCATGTGTCGTCGCTTCGGAAGGCGCTGTTGCGGCCCGAACAATACATCCCCACAACTGATGGTACTGTGGCGTCTGACAGATCTGTGCGACTGGAGCCGGTGCGGATCGTTGATAATGAGATAAGAACCTTGCGCCGCAAAAGTGTCCCCTTGGTAAAAGTGCTATGGTCTAATCATGGGAAGGAGGAATTCACATGGGAGCCAATGGATTTAATGCAAAGACGCTACCCGGAGTTGTTTGCTTCAGGTAACTTTATTTAAAAACATATTTTGTTTTCTGTATGCTTTACTCCCCACGACCTCAGCCTGATTTCGGGGACGAAATCTTTTTATTTTGTTTATAGGATTTGTAACGTCCCAATTCGCGCTAGGCCCCTCGCACGTGTTCTGAGTCAAGAGACTCAACTCGGGCTCGGGGTGCACCGATGTGAGGTGTCAGGTGTATAAAATAAGTGTAGGGTTGGGTTCAAGGTTACCCCAACCAGTAGCCGAGATGAGGGAACTCGGCTAAGTAAAAGTCGTCGAGAATGGAGGTTGATGCTCGTCGATCGTCGAGAATGGAGGACTGATTCTCGCCGATTCGACGGGTATCGGTGGTCGATACCCGCCGGACACAGAGCTGCAAGTAGACTAAGTAAAAGTCATCGAGAATCCCCTGTTATACCCACCGATCGTCGAGTATCGCTGAGAATACTCAACGCAATCAACGCAGGATGTCCAGTAAAAAGGCTAAGGGAAAATCGTCGGGAATCATTGTTGATTCCCGACGAATTCGTCGAGAATGACCTGACGGTTCTCACCGATCGTCGAGAATGACCTGACGATTCTCGCCGATCGGCGAGAATGGCGACTGATTTCCGCCGAATTTTACTTGGGTGTTTTCTTCGCCCAAGCAGATTCGCCGGCTTGTACAGGCGGACTGAACCGGACTTCGGGATTCGTGCTGAATGATCCTTGGACCGGTCACTTCAAATGAAACCTAATTTGGGCGGTCCAATTAGAGAGTGACACGCGGCGGAAGGGATTTAGCCTAATATGTAATATAAAAAGGGAGTAAACCAAACCCTAGTCATCGCACCCGATCGTTCTTGCCAAGCTGTTACCGTGCAAACCGACGGGAGCGGAAGAGGAGATATCGTGGGTTGCCGGAGCCGGATTCTGGAGGAAAAGCTCCGCTGTTTCCATGGAAGAACACTGCTAACGAAGCCAAGGATGCCGCCACGGAGAATAACGCGATCCATGGCCGACAACGGAGGAAACGCCGGAAATGATGTGAGTTTCCTCCCCTCTCCCTTGGTGCTAGATCTGTAGCTATTCTTAGGCGAGACATCGACTCAAAAGAGTCTTGATGTGTGAGATGAAGCTTTCTAGGAAGGCCATGCTAGAACTTGTGTTCTAAAGCTTAGTCATCTTCTACCTCTCCTCGCTTCAATGTGATGATAGGGGTGGTCTCGTGAAGAGGAAATGGCCTCAGAGGGAGAATAAGGGTGGAGGAACTTCTGGTTGCGATTTGGGGAAAATCGCTTGAGGAGGAAGATGAACGGATGCCGTTCACTTCGCTTCAAGATGCGTGCAGAATGTGTATTCTGCACGCAGCGACCTTCTTGGCTATTTTTAAGCAAGAAGGGGGCGGATCTGGGCTTTTGAATAAACACGAAAGTTGTAGCCCTTGAAATTACCTTTCCAACGAGTGGTTGCACGTTTCCATGCAATACCTGTAGCCACGGGAAGGTCCGTTTGAATCTGCTGCGGTTGGAAGTTAATGTCCAGGAATTCTGTATCCTGTACGCAGCAGACTTCGAGTTGCATTTCTGGTATGATGTGACCAGATCTGGGCTTTTGACTAAACACGAAAGTTGTAGCCCTTGAAATTACCTTTCCAACGAGTGGTAGCACATTTTAGGGCGATACCTGTAGCCACAGGAATCCTCAATCAAAGTTGCTGACCAGATTACATACAATTCTAGGTGATTATAATATGAACTTGGATTCGATGGAATAGACGTTGCAATTCATCTCGAGGTTTGGTGGATTCCTTTGTGTTAATCACCGAGGTAATATGAAGATTGATGTTTGAGGATTTGAATCCCTATGCCGAGATGTGAATCAAGCCTAAGAGAATGAAAGGCTTTGTTATATTTGTTAGATCACCATTATGCACATTATCTATAATATGTTGAATTCATTTGGAAGGATTTGTAATTTGTTAAAACTATGGCCAGGATGTGTAATGGATTGATGGAAGGGAATGGATAGTCCAATGCTTAGAGGGTCATTTCCCCACGGGTAACATTGTGAAAGTTAACAAGTGCGGTGTTGACCGTCACTAATGGGAATGAGGTTAAGTTGGATAAAATCGGACGGTTGGGCTTGGTCCTCGGTGTTCACGTCCCGAGGCTCCTTCCGTATTTGATGGATGGTTGGGCTTGGTCCTCGTGCTTTCTCCGAGGCTCCTTCCATGCCACGGAATTGTGGAATTGCATGTGGTGTGAGTCAACACGCGGTGTCGTAATCCCGGGTTAAGGATAGTGTGGCAGGTCTACGGGCTCGCCAATCGTCACACCAATGGGAGTTGACAGTTAGACCTTGGGCGGTTGGGCTTGGTCCTCGGTGTTCATGTCCTGAGGCTCCTTCCGTGCCAGGTGAACGGTTTGGCTTGGTCCTCATGCTCATTTCCGAGGCTCCTTCCGTGTCATACCATAGGCCAGACAGGGGCTAGGATCTTGGTGCTTATTTACCCGAGAGAACCCGCTGAGCCGTAGTACGCATGTGAGCTCCGCTGTTGTGTCCTAGCGTAGAGGCGTACGGAGGCCTAGGCCAGGTAGTGTGGAGACCAGCCTAGTAGTGGAGATGCCCGCTCCACTGTCACCGTTTGGCCACGACGGTTGATGCCTGAGAGGTTAGCTACCTGCTCGAATAGTGGGAACTATAAGTCTGTGTCGACATAGCGATTGCATGTGCTTGAGTATGGGTGTGTCATTGCATTGCATACATAGCATCGCAATTCATTATATACACAAGACCCTCATCGTATAAGTTTGTATGGGCACTCCTATACGATGAGTTACTTTCTGCTGAACGACCCTCAACTTATATGCTTGTATGGGCATCCATATAAGTTGAGTTACTTACTGTTCTAGTTATATACTCTCTTGCTGCTGTAATTCGTAGATTTGAAATAAGAGCTTATTTATTATACACTGCTGATGTTGCTGCTTATAATATGTATACTCACTTCACCTGTTGTACTACTGCTATTTATATATTGTACCTGTTCCTTTCTCCGCCCGGTGCCGAGGAGTCGCCGGGGGAGCGGATGTGAAACCACTTAATCTTTTTAACTAACGGTTGCTACATCTTCCTTTTTAGGAGGAAACCCCGCAGGTGGAGCAACAGGCTATGCAGAAGGACAGCCAGGCCAGGGTGACAGGGCCTGAAGGGACGGTACCGTCGCTACCGTCGGTTACCGATGTGAGTGAGAGAGAGATTTTGTTGTAGCCCTTCGGGGCAATTCTGTTTACGTACTCTGATATTGGAAGCTTGTTGGAGCTTCTTTATTTATGATATTATGGACATATGCTTAGTGTGGATTTGACTTTCATATTAGTATGGTTGGGTTGGCACTTATCTATTGATATGGTTGGTAGCCGGCATAATAGGCGTCTTGTGGTACAGGCGAGCCTGAGTGCTAGTGTTACCACAAGGCGGCTGTTCTGGGCATAAGACCCCTCTCGTGCCCTGTCTTGTGTTCCGGGAGGGGGGTCTTACAAGTACTAGACTTTCCGATCTCCAAGCGTGCCGACCTCCGGGGCTGCTCCTCCATGCTGGGCTCCGTGGTTCCCTAAATGATGTGGTTCGAAAACCGTTAGTCTAAAAGACTAAGTCCTATCGTCCTCCGCCCCTTCCCCCATGGCTCCTAAGCACCGAGCGGGGAGAAGGAAAGGAAAGGACATGAAAGTGGAGAATGTCAAATAGCAGATGACAGCGGAATTAGACTAGCAGTTCTAAGTATGGTAATAATGATACAAATTTAGAATAAGTAACCTTAACTTATGTGAATACACATAAGCTAAGGGATCTCTTGCAGGGCTCCTATCGTATAAAAAGTCCCATACCGATTTATACGATAGGGTGTCGGTTTTACTAGCAGGCTTAAATATTTAATACTGAAAGAGAACCTTGACTTATAAGCACGCTCGCACGAACTTATAGGTCAAGGGGTCATTTTGCAAGGCCTAATGTATAGAGCGTCCCATACCGCTTATACATTAGGTGTCAGGTTATATGCAATGGTTATGCTATGAAATACAATTATGCTATGATGTGAACATGCAAGTGCAACTCACCCACTCGACTCTGTGTACACAGACCTTTAGTTCCCCCTTTCGGAGCCGTTACCTCCCAGGATACCTCCGTAGTGGCAGACGGAAGCGGTGGGTTGGGCCCCGCCCACCTCTAAACCAGTAAAGCACTACCGGTCAGACCTATCGTACGCCTCAATGCTTGGTGCACAAAGCGGACTCCTGCGTACTCTTGCCGGCTTGCGCACCGAACTTCTGTTGGCGAAGTGCTAAACACACTTGCCGAGTCAGCGTATTGGCGTCGGTGCATCGACCCTCCAATACCGAAGACCCACCACCTTATACCGTCTATGCACATGCAATAATTATGAGTCCAAACAACAACCGAACCAAATCTCCCCAGACTATCCCGTCCGTCATAATCAACAACCGAGCCAAAGCTCCCCGGACTATCCCGTCCGCCATAATCAACAACCGAGCCAAAGCTCCCCGGACTATCCCGTCCGTCATAATCAACAACCGAGCCGAAGCTCGCCGGGCCACCATGCCCATTACCATAACCACTGGGCTTAATGCCCGATTAACCCAAACTATCTCCCGGGCCATTGGGGTGTGAGAGTGTGAAATCCTAAGTTTACTATTTACTCTTGTGGCGATTTTATACCTACGACTTAGGTTTTACCTAGGACTGCCTAAGGTATTCCCTGTGAAGGCTCTCGAGGGCACTAGGAGCTATGATGGGTTGAATCCCAAAGCTCCCTTTTGCAAGGAACTTATTCTTGTTGGTTGGTAACTAATCCCATATCCATTACCCATTTCTTTTTCATATTACGGTAGACTAAACCTAAGGTGATTTTGACCTTTCACTCTACGGGAGAAGACGATCTTTCGTCGACCCCAAGCACTACTCAACACTACCGACTCATATCTCACTACTTAACCTAAACTTCTAGGATGACTCATCCACATATACAAAATCCAGCAGATGGCTAACTCCAATTATGCCAAATAATTTCCTTTCAACAATTTTCTAAATGCAGACCACAAGGTTAAATGTCATGCAAAATGGGGAGTACATCAAATAATCATCCAATACTCCTATAATAATTAATGGAGGTCCATTATGACCTTTAAGCCCTAAATCCAGAGACCCAAAATTCTCCTTATTTATTTAATAATTTATTTAATTATTCTAGTGACTAAAATTTCCAATAATGAACATAAAGTACCATTTTCAGGCAAGATATCATTCCACTAATTTTATATGATATTTAAAATAAGGATTTAGCTCATCTTCCAAAATATCAAAATTTTTCAATAAGGTTTTATCCCAAAATTCCTATTTCATTTTAACCCTTGAAAATTCATTTAAAGAAATATAAAAGACTATATTGCTTCCAAAAATTCAGAGAAAATTCCAGTATGATTCTAATGGCATATAAATGATTTGGGCCAAATTTCATAATTTATTTTTTAGTAAATAATCTTAATTAAATTATTGAATAATTTCCTCATTTAACAAGCTTGTGAAGTATGTACCTCAGACATGTATCCAAAAATTTTCATAAAATATATATATGCATAAAATAATTCAAAACTCCCTCTGCCAAACTTTCATGACCTCCCAAGGGTCAGTGGGACCATAATATTCAATTTATTAAATTGAGGCATCCCTTGTATTACAAATGAAGTACTATAACTATTGTCCCAAAATTCCCAATTAAATTACCAGAGGCTCATAATATCCTTATGACCAATCTACCAAAATTTCACCTTAGTTTGAGGAGTTTAGCTAGCCCATTTCAACCCTACAATATTTGTGCCCTAAACTAGGGTTAGGGTTTTCTGGGTCCCAGATTTTCCAAAACACTCTAAGATTTTAACCAGAGGGTTATAGTTACCATAATACCCTCCCTACAAAATTTCATTGTCATATAATGTGTTTTGGCCACATGCCCTTCACAAGGTACTAAAGCCCTTCCTTAGGGTTTGACCTAGGATCTTGGGGCAAATCAATTCCAAACCTCCCCATATTTCATTGGAAGGTGCAAAAGTTCATGAAAAGTCAGTGTTCCAAATTTAAACCTCTGTTGAGGTGAATTGGACACTCTAAGCAAAAATTACATTTTGGACCAAAATGCCCTTCTTAGGGCAAGACTAGGGTTTGCATGATTTCCATTCAAATCACCTCCAAACTTAATGAAATTTTAACCAGAGGTCTATATTGATCTCATATATCTCCCACCAAAATTTGGATGAATTTGGACTTCATTTGTCCCATAAATTAATTTACCCTAGATAAATTAAATTATTTACAAAACTATAGAAACATTATCTCCAAAAATTCCCATTTTTGGGCAGAGTCTAGATATTAGTTAGGGTGACTCCCTGCCAAAATTTCAACTCATTTGGGCTAAGGATGAAGTGTGGCCACTCTGTTTAATGTCTGCCTAGACATATGTATAGACCCCACCAAATTGAGTGCCCTGGTCAAACCAGTCACCCAAATTGGTCCAAACTAATTTTATATGAAAATAGACTCAAAGGTCTACATTTTTGTTGTTGACCATTTTCTCTACAAAGTACTCTAGCTATTTTTAATAATTAATAACATTAAATACAAAACTGTGACATAAATGAAATCTTAATACATAAAAGCTATAGTTTATTTTTATTTATCTGCACGAATCTTGGCGCCAACGGACGGGATCTGGTCATCTCCTTCCTCCAGCCGACGGCCAGGATTGCTTCTGCCTGGGCCGATTTCCAGCGGCTGCCGCCGGTGCTCCGGCCACCTCCCCGGCTGGCCACCGCCGCCAACACCTTCGTGGTGGTCGGGGCTATCTCCCGGCGGCGGCACGGCCGCCGGGAAGCCCTATTCCGGCGATCCCGATAGGTGAAAATTCTCGGAAAAACCATGAATTTTGAAACTTGGATCGGGCTCAATTGAGCTCCAACCTTGGTTCTAATGATCCCTACGATCTACCCATGCAAGAAGGAGTGGAGGAGGACCTATGGTGGCGGCTGTAGCCGTGCTGATCATCGGATTGGCATGGTGGTGGCTGGCGGTGGTCGGCCCTCTGCAACAGCACAGTGAAATATCCTGGCTCCTTCAGGAAAGTGGTGGGAATTACTATCTGGACTTCAGTGAAGCTTTTAAAGAGGGAGAGGAGGGGAGTTAGGTGGTTGAATGCCTTGTGCCATTTTTGGCCATGGCCAACAATGGCGGCTTGGTTGGTAGGGGGTGGAGCTTGCTCTAACCAGTCCAAAATGGCTGCTGCACTCCCCCTTGTTCTTCTGAATTGAATGGGGAGGTTGGGGAGGGGGGAGGAGGAGCACAAAGTCCTCCTTCCTTCTTCTTCCTTCTCTTTCTCTCTCCTCCATGGGTGGCTTTCTCTCTCCTAGTCACCAAGCCTGAAATTTGGCTCCTCCCTATCCTATGGCAGCCCACAAGTTCATTTGGTCACTTAAGTCAAGGTTAGCCCAATTGCAATGAGCTTGAGCTTGAGTTAGCCCATTTGGGCTAACTTGACCCAAAGTTGGACTAGGGCCCACCTAGGTCAAATTGGTCCTTGAGGTTTCTTCAATGGGTCCTTGGTGACCCATTAGCCTCCCCTAGGGTCAAGGTGGGGTTGGATTGGCCCTTAGAGGTCACTTGACCCTTAACTAGGGCACTTTGACCATTTTAGGTCAAGAGTTGACTTTGGTCAACCTAGCCTTTATGATTGGTCCCAATGGGTCCTTGGTGACCTATTGGCCTCTCACTAGGGCTATGAGGGTATGGGTGGGGTCCACTTGGCTAAGGGACTGCATTTGACCCTTGTGTAGGTCAATTTGACCCAATTAGGGTTAGAGTTGACTTTGGTCAACTTAGCTCCCTTGACTACCCTCCATGGGTCCTTAGTGACCCATTGACCCCTACCTAGGGTTAGGGAGGTATAGGGGTGGTCCATTTGGCTAAGAGACTACAGTTGACCCTTGTGTAGGTCAATTTGACCCAATTAGGGTTAGAGTTGTCTTTGGTCAACTCAGGTCCTTTGGCTGCCCTTCATGGGTCCTTAGTGACCCATTGACCCCTTACTAGGGTTATAAAGGTATGGGTGGGGTCTTGGAGTCTTGGTGAAGCTTCATGATCACCTTAAACCAAGGTTTTGGAGTTTGCTATTTGCAGACCATAGTGCCTCTATCCACACCACCAGGTCCATTTGACTCTTTCTTGGGCTTCCTAGGGTTTTGTCATGACAAAACTACTCTTAGGGGTCTAGTTGGAAATGGGATGTTACAAATCCCAATAAACAAAACAAAGATTTTGTCCCCGAAATCAAGGTTAAGCCCACGGGGACTCCTATCGGGGAGAAGGAAACTTGTAACATCCCATGAGAATCGAAAGATTTAGATCACGACCATGTTCGCTATGTGAGGTTTAAAGGTGATAGTCAAATCTAAGACCAATTCGCTCAATTGGCAAAATCTAGACCCCAATAAACAAAAGTTTAGCCCATATTCTTGAAATTTCAGTCCTACTAGTTTAAAATAGGAAGGTAAATTGAACATTCTGAGAGGTTATGAGGTATACCTGACTGAAGAGTTCCGGGTATCTTTGTCGCATCAAGTCATGGGGCTCCCATGTGTACTCCTCTCTTCCGTGATTTCTCCACAGGACCTTGACTAATGGAACCTTTTTGTGGCGTAAGACTCGTACTCCCTTGTCGTCAATCCGGACCGGTTCTAGGTGAACTGACCGATCAGATGCTATCGGCCCATCTGTGGTTGTAACTTGCTGCTCTGGGCGTAGTAGAGCTCTCCTAAGAGAGGATATATGGAATACGTCGTGCAGACTTGCCAGCTCCGGTGGCAGCTCCAGCCTGTATGCCAAAGGACCGATCCGCTCCTGGATCCTATAAGGCCCCATGTATCTTGGACTGAGCTTCTTCCTCTGTCCGCGTACCCGAGTAACTCCATGCATTGGTCGGATCTTCAAGAACACCTGATCTCCCACCTGGAATTCCACCTGACGGTGCCGAGCGTCGTAATACTTAGCCTGCCGGCTCTGTGCTTCTAGCATCCTGTCCCGTATCAATCTCACCCGAGCCTCGGTGTCCTCGACAAACTCCGAATCCAATGCCTTAGGGTCCTCGCCCTGTATCCATGACAGCGGAGTCCTGCACTTTCGTCCGTACAATGCCTCATAAGGAGCAATCTTTATACTAGACTGGTAGCTATTATTATACGAGAACTCGATCAGCGGTAACAACTTCTCCCAAGGTTCACCGCGATCTAATATGCAGAGTCGTAGTAAATCCTCCAGAGTCCGGTTGGTTCGTTCCGTCTGTCCATCCGTCTGGGGGTGGAAAGCCATACTGAATGTTAGTCGAGTGCCCAAGTAAGTCTGCACTGACCTCCACTCCCTGGATGTAAATCGTCCATCCCGGTCTGACACAATCGACTTGGGGATGCCATGATAGCGAACGAACTGCTCCACAAACTTTCGGACTAGCACACTTACCGAGTCATCCTTCCTGATTGGAATAAACCTGGCTACCTTTGTCAGCCGGTCGATGATCACCCAGATCGAATCATTCTCTGTCCTCGATCGAGGAAGTCTGTGTATAAAGTCCATGGCGATATCATCGAACTTCCACTCTGGTACTGGGAGTGGTTGCAATAATCCTGCGGGGTTTCTGCACTCCGCTTTCACCAACTGGCATGCCTCGCAATGGGTCACGAAGTAGGTGATATCCTTCTTCATGCCAGGCCAGAACATAGTCTTCTTCAGATCTGCAGTCATCTTTGTAATCCCCGGGTGTACCGAATATCGACTGCAATGAGCCTCCATCATGATGTCCTCCCAGACCTGGCCTCCCTCTGGTATGTAGACCCGTCCTCTAAAGCATACTAAGTCATCCCTCAGTGTGTAATCTCCCGCAGTGCCTGCTTCTAAAGCCCGGAATATCGGCTCTAGCTGGGTATCCTACCTCTATCCATCCTTGACCCTTTCTCGAATGTCACCAGTGGCGATTAATGACGTAAGATACTCTCGGTATAACTCAGGGTGATCCTTGGACACTAGGGATATTTGCATCTTATCTAACATCTGAACAAACTCCAAAGCCATCAACTGTGTTCCTACTCCGGCGTTTTTGGTCTTTCGGCTCAGTGCATCTGCTACCACATTCACCTTTCCCGGGTGGTAGTGCATCTCATACTGGTAGTCTGCCAAAAATTCCACCCATCGTCTCTGTCTGATGTTCAGCTCTTTTTGCGTGTCCACATACCTCAAATTTTTATGGTCGGAGTATATATTGCAGTGGACACCGTACAGATAGTGATGCCAGACTTTTAGTGCAAAGATGACAACTCCCATCTCTAAGTCATGGACTGGGTAGTTTTGCTCGTGCTTCTTCAGCTGCCGAAAAGCGTAAGCTATCACATGGCCATTCTGCATAAGCACTGCACCCATGCCCTGGTAGAAGGCATCAGTGTAGACCTGGAATCCTTCTTTCCCTGAAGGGAGAGCAAGTATAGGAGCCGAAGTGAGTCGCCCCTTTAGCTCTTGAAAAGCCGCCTCACACTGTGGGGTCCAGATAAAGGGCACCTCCTTCCTTGTCAGAGATGTGAGTGGAAGGGCGATACGAGAGAATCCCTCTACGAACTTCTGGTAGTAACCGGCGAGTCCTAGGAAACTTCGTACATCTGTGGCCGTCTTCAACTGTGTCCAGTCCCGTACTGCTTGGATCTTGGCCGGGTCCACTGCCAACCCAACACCACTGATGATATGGCCTAAGAAGGCCACCTCCTTCAACCAAAACTGGCATTTGCTGATCTTCGCATAGAGCTTGTGCTCCCATAGTCTCTCCAGAGTCAGCGTCAGATGCCGAGTGTGCTCCTCTTCCGTCCTAGAGTAGATCAGGATGTGGTCTATGAATACTATGACGAACACATCCAAGTAGGCCTCAAAAACCCGGTTCATGAGGCTCGTGAATGCCGACGGAGCATTTGTGAGCCCGAAAGGCATCACGGTAAACTCATATAGCCCATATCTGCTACTGAAAGCAGTCTTTGGAATGTCCTCCTCCTGGATCCGTAGTTGGTAGTAACCCGACCTTAAATTCAGCTTCGAGAAATAATGGGCTCCCTCCAGCTGGTCGAATAATTCGTCTATCCGTGGGAGCGGATAGCTATTCCGGACGGTCAGCCTGTTTAGTGCTCGATAATCGATGCACAGGCGAAGTGTCCCATCCTTCTTCTTCACAAATAAGACCGGGGCTCCCCATGGCGAGGAACTAGGTCTAATAAATCCGGCTTCCACCAGTTCCTGGAGTTGGCTTCGAAATTCTGTTAGCTCTTTTGGGGCCATCCGGTAAGGGGCTCTAGCTGCCGGCTTAGCCCTCGGCACCAGCTGTATCCGGAAATCCTGCTCCCAGTGCGGGGGTAGCCCAGGCAGTTTCTCTGGGAATACGTCGGCAAAATCTCGCACCACCGGAATACCCGAGGTGGAGACCTTGGCCTCAGTCATTTCAAATATTACCTCATACACTTCTTCCCCCTGTAAGTGAGCCTTGACGTCCTGTACAGATGACAGCATGAGAGGGGGAATAGATCTAGTACCTTCAATGATGAGGTAGGAATGTCCATGTCTCACGGTAACTCTCTTGGACATGCAGTTAATTTGAGCATGATTCCAGTTTAACCACGTCATTCCTAGGATCAAATCAAAGATTGGCATCTTTATGATCGTCGCTGGAGCTTCAAATATCCTTCCGCCGATCTCCGCCTCCATATTGTAGTGGGCAGAGGTGAACAACTCTGATCCGTCGGGTAATCGTATCCTCATCGTCAGACCCGTGAATCGTTCCACGCCTTCCAACCCTTCTACGAAGGCTTCCGATACAAATGAGTGTGAAGCACCCGTATCAAATAGCGTATAAGCGGGTTTGCCGCTGATGAAAACTATTCCTGGGGGTGGGGAAAGTTAAATGTCTTAGAATCTAGCTATGGTTTTCTTCCCTAGATTATCACTTCTATATAAACTTAAAGGTCATGAGGAAATAAGTTTACAATTTTCTGGCGTACCAGTGATTACTTGCTCCGGGTTCCGGGGTTGAGCCAAATCCAGTGCATAAATTTGCTCCCTCTGCAGCCTACGATCTGCACCCTGGAAACCACGTCCTCGACCACATCCTCGTCCTCCAAACTGTTGGGCATGCGGGGCATCCTGGGGTGCTGGTAAAGGTGCTCCCCTCATGCGGCAGTTTCTCCGAATGTGTCCTATCTGATGGTAGTTGTAGCACTCTGGTGGGGGAAATGCCATACCCCCGGGTCTTGGTGCCTCCCTCATCTGAAGAGGCTGAGGGTCCAATATCACCTGCTCCCTCGGCTCCTGCCTCACTTCCTGACGAGGCTAGTCCTCTGTCCTTCTCCCACCTGGTATAGCACCTTGCCGCTGATCATTTCTGGCTCTCCGGCCTTGATCCTCCGCTTGCCGCTTCCGGCCCCGAGTGGTGTGCCAATCAGCCTCAATCCTCTTTTCCATCTCCAAAATCCGGGAGATAGGCCCGTCGGATACAAACAACAAAGCCTCCCTCAAGTCCTCCCGCAGGCCCTTATAGAATCTCTTAATGTATCCCTCTTCGTCCAGCTGGTAAGAATCTGCATATCGAGCCAAATGGTCGAACTCCCGTTGGTACTCTACCACTGTCCGGGTGCCCTGCTTCAGCTATAAGAACCACTCCTCCAACTCATCCCTGGCCGACTGTGGAACAAAATGCTCCAGCAGCGCGGTCCTGAACTCTTCCCAGGTAACTTCCGCAACCTCCCTATCAGCAAACATTGTGTCCAGCAGCGTCTTCCACCACCTCTTGGCATGGGACTCCAGGCAGGAGACAACCAAGGCCACCCTCTCCTCCCAGGGACACTGTATCCCAGTCAGCATTTCGTACATAATATCTAGCCATTCTTCTGTCCGTACAGCCGATTCTGTCCCCAAGTAAGATGGAGGGGAGAGTCCTCGAAAGATGCTCAGCCAATTGGCCCCCCTCTCCTCCCAGGGACACCGTATCCCAGGCAGCATTTCGTACATAATATCTATCCATTCTTCTGTCCGTACAGCGGATTCTGTCCCCAAGTAAGATGGAGGTGAGAGTCCTCGAAAGATGCTCAACCAAGGCCACCCTCTCTTTTGGGTTTCTCTACGAGGATGGCACAACGCTTGTGCACGCAGCGGAAGGAATAAATCATCAAGAATAACCCAAAAGAGATGGGATCGGGCCATGATCATTGAATCAAGAAGTTAATAAAAACTAGGCAAAAATTACCTCAGTGGCGTTGAGTCACAACTCAACGGAGATGCTCCAAGCTTCGTGTTCTCGTCGGTGGCGAGTTCTACATGGAATAACGTCCACGTCTCTGCAGAAATCCACACGAGCGGGAGAACACCAACCTTTCCGTCATACGGATAATCAGGAAGGAGATCGACTGCACCTTGCTCTTCCACAAACTACTAGGTTCGCGCCAGGAATAGCAATACCAACGACAATCGCCAGAGAGGAGGAGGTCGACGGAGTGAGTACGGCGGTGAAACACTTCCGTCGGCGGGATTCAGGAATCGGCAGAGCGAACGAAGAATGGCGGAACACTTCCGTCGGTTTTGTTTTGGTCAAAAGGAAAGCCGATGATTATTGATTCCCAAAAACCCTAAGTATCTATTTATACTCAAAGCATAAATAAACCTAGGTAAAATCGCTATCCGCAGACCACAGAAAAATAGGGTTTTAGAATCGGCGAGAATCACTCGGCGAGAATCATACAGGATCGGCGAGAATCAGTCGACGAGAATCAGCCGCTGGAATCGTCGAGAGTCAGTCGGCGAGAATCAGCTGCTGGAATCACGTCGAACTTGGTTAACGATAATCGTCGACCTGCGGTCGACGATCGTCGAACTTACGGTCGACGATGGTCGACTCTCAGTCGACGACACATAGTCGGCTGAACAGTCGGCGAGAATCAAAGTACGATACTCGACGATTCACGCCGAATGTGGGTTGAAGATAATCATCGACCTGCAGTCGACGATCGTCGACCTTGCGGTCGATGATGGTAAACCCGCAGTCGACGATACTCGTCGACCCGCGGTCGACTATCTTCAACAACCCGCGGACGACGATCGTCGACCTTCGGTCGACTTTCTGGTCAAACCTTCAAGGCAACATTTGCCCAATCCCGACGATCCTCTAAGGCAACACTTTGCCCATAACCCCATTCAAGGTCGGTGATTGGTAACCTTTACCAAGACAGTCAATCATCCAACTTCTCCACATCTCTTATGTGCGACCCTGCAGGCTCATATCGCGTTGGCAGTGAGATTACATGTTTGACCACTTCTAGATCACCATGGTAACTCCAACAGTTTCCCACTTGATCTTGAAAGTATCGAAACAAAAACCTCACAAACAATGAGCGGCATCTAGCAATGCATCATTGCTCCCCAAGCAATAAGAGTTCATAACTCATAAGCCTTTATGACCAATGTATCAACATTGTCTTTGTCCCTTTGTCCCTTACATCCGGAAAGAACTAGAGGCATGGACCGTGTCACCCTCGTGATAGCTCAATCCAAGTTTCTTGATCCAGGACGGACTTCCAGAGAATGGTGAGTCCAATATCACATATTGACTCAACCAAGTATGGCCATGCATTTCTCAATCCAGTTCCATCAAGGGGCCCATGGATGCAACTCCTATCATATAGGAGGACAAATCCCATATCTGCTCACACACAAACACCCAAATGATTCGTAACGTACCCAACAACCACCCTTATCATCAACCTTTCTCAAGGAAGACTTTAGATGGCATCAAAGCACGCTCTTCCTCACTTGATGAATGCTGTGACTTCAGGTTAAAGGACCACAACACCATTGTCAATTGAGACCTACTCGTGACATGATTGGATGACAATCCACAGAGTAGCCTCAGGGGGGTCTGTCCAGTACAACTTGTTCACTAACAAGTACCCACGTGATGACTTGACATCACAATATCATGACCTGTGAGAACCGGTCATTAGTCAACGCACGTTCTAGTCTTCATGTACCATCATCATCCTTAGCTTCTATGATGATACTCGACCAGGGACCTTTTAAGAATGAAGCTTCAAATAAATCATAGGCTCTCACATTCAAGTCACATACTTGATGTCCCATGGAAGCGAACATTCTAAGGGTATCTATTATGTTAACATTTACCTATCATATAGAAAAATCATAATAAAAGAACTTGCCATTAATTGTAAAAAGAAACAATTGGTACACAAATCATCATATGAATAAATAATAATCAGCCAACAGAATATATGTTTACATGCAACTCACAAGACTCCCACTAGAGTTGATCATTTAGGTATCGTATACCCATCGATCTAGTATGACCATCATGCTTTCTCTGCGCGAGAGGCTTTGTCTGTGGATCCGCAATATTCTCCTCAGTCGGCACTCTGCTAATGTTCACATCTCCTCGTTCGACAATCTCACGAATAAGATGGAACTGCCGAAGTATGTGCTTGGAGCGCTGATGGGATCTAGGTTCCTTAGATTGTGCAATTGCACCATTGTTATCACAGTAGAGAACTACGGGACCAACAATGCTAGGAACTACATCAAGCTCGCCGATGAATTTCCTAATCCATACAGCCTCCTTCGCTGCATTAGCTGCAGCGATATACTCGGCCTCTATTGTAGAATCAGCAACTGTCTCTTACTTGGAACTCTTCCAGCTCACAGCTCCTCCATTCAGGCAAAACACAAAACCTGACTGAGACATGGAGTCGTCTCTATTAGTTTGGAAGCTAGCATCCGTGTAACCACTTACAACGAGCTCTTCCTCTCCACCATACACCAAGAACACATCCTTAGTCCTTCTCAAGTACTTCAGGATATTCTTGACTGCAATCCAGTGACACTCACCGGGGTTTGACTGATACTTGCTAGTCATGCTTAAAGCATAGGAGACATCGGGTCGAGTACACAACATCGCGTACATGATTGATCCAATTGCCGAAGCATATGGAATCAACTTCATGCGGTCCTTATCTTCACAAGATTTTGGACACTGGTCCTTAGAGAGATTCACACCATGAGACATGGGCAAAAATCCTTTCTTGGACTCAAGCATGTTGAACCGCTTCAACACCTTTTCGATGTACGTACTCTGGGTCAAACCCAGCAACTTCTTCAATCTATCTCTATAGATCTTAATATCGAGTATATAAGTCGCTTCACCCAAATCCTTCATTGAAAAGTAGTTCCCTAGATTGTTCTTAATAACTTTTAGGGTAGGAATGTCATTCCCAATCAACAATATGTCATCTACATACAATATCAAGAAGACAACAATGCTCCCACTGATTTGCTTGTAAACACAAGGCTCATCTTCATTCTTGATGAAACCAAACTCTTTGATTTTCTCATCAAAACGAAGATTCCAACTTTGAGAGGCCTGTTTCAGTCCATAGATGGACTTGTTCAGCTTGCATATTTTAGTGGCTTCATTTGGGGATACAAAACCCTCGAGTTGTGTCATATACACTTCCTCAAGGAGGTTTCCATTAAGGAAAGCCGTCTTGACATCCATCTGCCAGATCTCGTAGTCATAATACGCAGCAATAACAAGCAATATCCTTATGGACTTTACCATGGCAACAGGGGAAAAGATCTCATCATAGTCAATACCATGAATTTGCATGAAACCCTTAGCCACCAGTCGCCCTTTGAATGTCTGTACATTCCCATCCATGTCGGTCTTCTTCTTGAAGACCCACTTGCACCCTATGGGTCGTACCCCTTCAGGTGGTTCCACCAAGTTCCAAACTTGGTTTGCATACATGGAGTCCATCTCGGATTTCATAGCCTCAAGCCATTTGTCGGAGTCCGGTCCATTCATAGCCTCTTGGTAGGTTGCTGGCTCATCATCATGATCCATAAGCAACACATTACCTATTTGAGACATGAGAAATCCATATCTCTCAGGCTCAAACCTCGGTCTACCAGATCTACGTAGGACTTGTGCTTCTTGAGTAGGTTCTCCAGCTATAACATCTTGTAGTCCTATCTCAGAATCCAATTCCGGCTCATTCACTACCTGTGGGTCTTGAACTTCTTCAAGTTCTACCTTTTCAGTCTTCCTTGATAAGAACTCTTTCTCCAAGAAGACACCAGTCCTAGCGATAAACACTTTGCCCTCGGACGGTCGGTAAAAGTAATACCCTTTCGTTTCCTTAGGATATCCCACCAGATAATATTTATCCGATTTGGGTTCCAGCTTGTCAGGCATTTGACGTCGCACGTATGCCTCACAGCCCCAAATTTTAATGAACGACATACTTGGATGCTTCCCAGTCCATATCTCATATGGTGTCTTTAGAACCGTTTTCGTTGGAGCGCGATTCAATGTCATTGCAGCAGTCTCTAAAGCAAAACCCCAAAAGGAAACAGGCAAGTCTGCATGACTCATCATCGAACGTACCATGTCTAACAGAGTACGATTTCTCCTCTCAGACACACCATTATGTTGTGGTGTTCTAGGTGGAGTGAGCTGTGATACAATACCACACTCTTTCAGATGATCACGGAACTCATGACTCAGGTATTCGCCACCTCGATCAGATCGGAGTGCTTTAACCCTTTTACCCAACTGGTTCTCTACTTCATTTTTGAACTCTTTGAACTTTTCAAAGGTCTCGGATTTGCACTTCATAAGATACACATATCCGTATCTACTGAAATCATCAGTAAATGTAACGAAGTAGAAAAACCCACCTCTAGCCATGGAACTCATGGGTCCGCATACATCACTATGTACAACACCCAAGAGATCCTCTGCCCTCTCAGTATAGCCCGTGAAAGGAGCTTTAGTCATCTTGCCTAACAAACAAGATTCACATCGCTCAAATAATTCATAATCAAATGAGTCCAAAAGTCCATCTCTATGGAGCTTGGATATGCGCTTCTCGTTTATATGGCCCAAACGATAATGCCAGAGAAAAGTAGGGTTTGAGTCATTTGTTCTTAGTCTTTTATGATTTTCTACATTACAGATCAGATGGTCCAAGTTCAAAACATAAAGACCATTAAACAATTGGTCTACAGTATAACAAACATCATTCTTAAATATAGAACAACAATTGTTCTTAATTATAAAAGAAAATCCAATCATGTCCAAACATGAAATAGATATAATGTTTCTAGTTATGGCCGGAACAAAATAACAATTATCCAGTTCTATTACAAGCCCACTGGGCAAAGAAAGACGGTAAACCCCCACAGCAACAGCAGCAACTCTTGCTCCATTGCCAACGCGTAGGTCCACCTCCCCTTTACTCAGCAATCTTCTCCTTTCCAGTTCCTGCAGATTTGTACAAATGTGAGAACCACATCCGGTATCCAATACCCAAGATGAAGGAGCAGAAAGGTTTATCTCTATAATGTAAATACTTGAAGCGGAAGTCATACCTCCCTTCATTTTCTACAGACCCTCAATATAAGAAGGACAATTCCACCTCCAATGACCAGCCTTGCCACAGTGGTGGCATTTCCCTTCCTTCACCGTGCTTTTCTTCTTCATCAGTGCAGAAGACTTGGGCTCAAGATGTGACTTAGGTCCCACCTTCATCTTCTTGAAGCCCTTGGCCTTGGCCTTGCCCTTATGCACCATCAGTATGGGGCTGGCAGGCTTGGCCCTCTTCATATTGATCTCGGCAGTTCTCAACATGCCTAGGAGCTCGGGCAGTGTCTTGTCTATCTCATTCATGTTGTAGTTCAAGACAAACTGCTCGTAACTGTCCGACAACGATTGCAGGATCAGATCTATGGCCAACTCTTGACCCAGAGGAAAATCCAGTCTTTCAAGGTTCTCTATATACCCAATCATCTTGAGTACGTGAGTCCCTATTGAGTCTCGAACTCCCATATTGCACTGAAACAATGCTTTTGTGACATCGAACCTCTCTTGACAAGCCTGCCCTTGAAACATTTTCTTGAGATGCTCGTCAATCTCCTTGTACCCCATATTCTCATGTTGCTTCTGAAGCTCAGAGTTCATGGTGGCAAGCATAAGGCACTCGACGTCTAAAGCGTCATTAGTATACTTCTTATAAGTATCCTTATCAGCACGGGAAGAATTCCCGGTGGGCACCTCGGGGGCTTCCTCTTCCAAGACATAGAGCTTTCGCTCTTGCCTGAGAACAATTCTCAGGTTCCTGTACCAGTCCATGTAATTAGTCCCACTGAGCTTGTCCTTCTCAAGGATGGCTCTAAGAGACAACGTGGAGTGTGAAACACTTGCCATGGAATTCTACAAGAAATTATGCAGAATAACATCAGTACTAAAATTTCAAATACAATTTATTTTAATTTGTACTTCAATTAAAAACTCCCACTATTTTATTTAAAATAATAGCCCTCACTATCAATTCAGAGAGTTCATGCGAGCTACTCTCTTAGTGGACAAGATCCGTATTTCACCAACACAATGAGTCACCTTTGGCTTTCCTCTCACGATGCGGTTATTTAGGTAGGCAACGCTTGCCAATTGCATCCTCATACAATTCTTGTATGGTTGGTGAATAACTCCTTATCCGCATCCATCATATGGTGCATGCCAACCCTATGCCTCTAGGCACTCAACCTTTGAGGTCACCTAGTTAAGATAGACCCGATGTCGACAGTGGGATATCAAAATTATCCGCTCGCACCCTTACCAAGATAGATTAATGCACCTTGCTTTGGCAAGCCCACACTTCATCGATCGAGGCAGGAAGAGTGTCATCCGTTGGAAGGCATCCGAACACTTAATATTTGATGAAGGGATTTTTGATTATAGGTTAACAATTAATCATGATCAACATTTGATCAATGTGCACATCCAAAGAAAAACAATTTTTCTAAAACCACATGCATCCCTTATGTGCACAACCTGACACTATCAACATTTGATAGAAGGAAGGGCTAAATTTGAACATCCAGACACTTCCAAATCCTCAGATTTACATGCATTGGACAAAGGCAAAGACAACTCAACTTAAAACAGTAGACAAGCTCATCTCTCTATGTTGGATTCAAAATCCAAAACAAAACGAGGGATGGTTACTGCTAAGGAGACAACAATTTCTAACGATTAGAAATTACCACAAGATTCCAGACGTTCCCGGCGGGGTGCCAAGATTAAATCTAGACATTTAGAACACTTCTAAATCCCTAGGTTTATGCGTACTGGAATAACCTAACTTCCAAAACAACAATCATGGCCGAAACCTCCCTGTGATACCACTTTTGGGTTTCTCTACGAGGATGGCACAACGCTTGTGCATGCAGCAGAAGGAATAAATCATCAAGAATAACCCAAAAGAGATGGGATCGGGCCATGATCATTAAATCAAGAAGTTAATAAAAACTAGGCAAAAATTACCTCAGTGGCATTGAGTCACAACTCAACGGAGATGCTCCAAGCTTCGTGTCCTCGTCGGTGGCGAGTTCTACGTGGAATAACGTCCACGTCTCTGCAGAAATCCACACGAGCGGGAGAACACCGACCTTTCTGTCACACGGATAATCAGGAAGGAGATCGACTGCACCTTGCTCTTCCACGGACTGCTAGGTCCGCGCCAGGAATAGCAATACCAGCGACAATCGCCGGAGAGGAGGAGGTCGACGGAGCGAGTACGGCGGCGAAACACTTCCGTCGGCGGGATTCGGGAATCGGCGGAGCGAACGAAGAACGGCAGAACACTTCCGTCGGTTTCATTTCGGTCAAAAGGAAAGCCGATGATTATTGATTCCCAAAAACCCTAAGTATCTATTTATACTCAAAGCATAAATAAACCTAGGTAAAATCGCTATCCGCAGACCACAGAAAAATAGGGTTTTAGAATCGGCGAGAATCACTCGGCGAGAATCATACAGGATCGGCGAGAATCAGTCGACGAGAATCAGCCACTGGAATCGTCGAGAGTCAGTCGACGAGAATCAGCTGCTGGAATCATGTCGAACTTGGTTGACGATAATCGTCGACCTGCGGTCGACGATCGTCAAACTTGCGGTCGACGATGGTCGACCCGCAGTCGACGACACATAGTCGACTGAACAGTCAGCGAGAATCAAAGTACGATACTCGACGATTCACGCCGAACGTGGGTTGAAGATAATCATCGACCTGCAGTCGACGATCGTCGACCTTGCGGTCGACGATGGTCAACCCGCAGTCGACGATACTCGTCGACCCGCGGTCGACTATTTTCAACAACCCGCGGTCGACGATCGTTGACCTTCGGTCGACTTTCTGGTCAAACCTTCAAGGCAACATTTGCCCAATCCCGACGATCCTCTAAGGCAACACTTTGCCCATAACCCCATTCAAGGTCGGTGATTGGTAACCTTTACCAACACAGTCAATCATCCAACTTCTCCACATCGCTTATGTGCGACCCTGCAGGCTCATATCGCATTGGCAGTGAGATTACATGTTTTACCACTTCTAGATCACCATGGTAACTCCAACACAACCAAGGCCACCCTCTCCTCCCAGGGAAACCGTATCCCAGTCAGCATTTCGTACATAATATCTAGCCATTCTTCTGTCCATACAGTGGATTCTGTCCCCAAGTAAGATGGAGGGGAGAGTCCTCGAAAGATGCTCAGCCAATTGGCCCCCGGGTTTGGCTGCGGAGCCGGAACCTGCTGAGCCCTGAAAGCATCTAGAATGGCCGTCAGCGTTTGACCCATCTTCGAGTGTAGGAATGGAGTGGGGACCAGGGGAGGTGGTGCAATAGTCGGAGTCTGCTGAACTCCGCCTTGTGGTGTTGGCTGCGCTGGGGCTGCGTAATAGAAGCCAAATATAAGAAGTCTCACAGATTTAATTAAACGTGGACAATTTTCATGTGCTTTCCCATATGGGCCCACCACTGCTTCCGCTGCTTAGTTTGTCCCCAAACTAAACTCGAGCGGGGGTGTCCCAGGGTTAGTGGACTGCTACTTTTCTGATCGAGGTTTCGCTCTGATACCACTTGTAAGACCCCCATTTTTTTTCTTTTTCGACACCGGGGTCTTAGGCCCAGAATCGCCACCTTGCGGTGATACCTTCGCACCCGGGAAGGTCGTCACTACAATATGCCGATTCTGCCGGCCAAAATAGATCACAACTATAGCAATAGAATGAAAACAAGTCCACTGAAAATCACATGTATAGAAAATAAGCTCCACGAAGGGAGTGTCCACAGATAGTACATATAATAAAAATCTCGGGCTTATGCCCGGTACATCAAGTCCTCACTACAAATCACTCATCGCGGAAGCAAACTAATACAACTACTAGTGTTCGGGACTCACAGTCCCTACTGTCTAGACTCCAGTACTAGACTGTCCGATCTCCAAGCGTGCCGACCTCCGGGGCTGCTCCTCCATGCTGGGCTCCGTGGTCCCCTAAATGATGTGGTTCGAAAACCGTTAGTCTAAGAGACTAAGTCCTATCGTCCTCCGCCCCTTCCCCCATGGCTCCTAAGCACCGAGCGGGGAGAAGGAAAGGAAAGGACATGAAAGTGGAGAATGTCAAATAGCAGATGGCAGCAGAATTAGACTAGCAGTTCTAAGTATGGTAATATTGATACAAATTTAGAATAAGTAACCTTAACTTATGTGAATACACATAAGCTAAGGGATCTCTTGCAGGGCTCCTATCGTATAAAAGTCCCATACCGATTTATACGATAGGGTGTCGGTTTTACTAGCAGGCTTAAATATTTAATACTGAAAGAAAACCATGAATTATAAGCACGCTCGCATGAACTTATAGGCCAAGGGGTCGTTTTGCAAGGCCTAATGTATAGAGCGTCCCATACCGCTTATACATTAGGTGTCAGGTTATATGCAATGGTTATGCTATGAAATACAATTATGCTATGATGTGAACATGCCAGTGCAACTCACCCACTCGACTCTGTGTACACAGACCTTTAGTTCCCCCTTTCGGAGCCGTTACCTCCCAGGATACCTCCGTAGTGGCAGACGGAAGCGGTGGGTTGGGCCTACCCCACCTCTAAACCAATAAAGAACTACCGGTCAGACCTATCGTACGCCTCATGTTGCGCGCTAGGGTTCGAAGAAAATAAACGCAACCGAACTAGCAACCCGATGAGGCAAGTATACCTATCGAATTGTAGCAAGGGGACACAAGTGTCGTATTGAAATCCGGGAACTGTTGGCTAAGCTTACTCACACGAACGCTATTATCTTATCGATGGAAAACTAGGGTTTTAGAAAGTCTAAGTGCAGGGGAGAAAGTAAAGCTATACTAGAAAAAGAAACACTGCAATTAAGAGGGCTATTAAGTAAACAACTAAGCTAGAAAGGAAACTACTGCAGTTAATTAAAGAGCACAAGACAGGTGATTACTACGAAAGGTAGAAAATATGAAATGGAAATGCACCCGATCAAGATTCACCTCGGCTAAAGATGATTAAGACAATGCGATAAAAATCTAAACTTAATAGGATAAGGGTCCTTGACCGTGGAGGTTCCTAAAGCTTGAACACGCTTCTCTCGAAGTCGTGCCCAACTGAGTTTAGGAAGGTCCGACCGACTCTCGTCTAAGTCGGAGGCCTAAAACTCGCTTTACGCGGTGAACCCCACTATTGGATTTTACTCCAATCCGGGAGATTTGGACGTCTGCCTCTCTCGAGGGGTGCGTACAACTCCCTTTACTCTTGAATGCTCACTTCATTCTTTCGGCCTCTCGGCTAGCCCAGAATGAAAGCAAAGGCAGAGAGTATATATCGAAAATATACCTCCGACCCGTGATAAATCAAGAGTAATTCAAGGCCCTAACCTAAAAAGAAAAGATTAATTAAAACATCATAACATAATCGCTCTAACCTCGGATCATCAAGATCGAGTACAAGGAGGATTAGTTAATCATAATGGAGTGGAGGGGGAAGATGAGTAGAAAAGCATAAGAAGAACACAAGCTAAAAAAAAGAACACTTTTATTAATAAAAAGGGCAAGTTACACTATTGAAAATTAAAGTTACAAGTGCATGAAAATTAAACCCTATTCTAGCCCTACATTAAGCACTAAGCAAGAAGAAAATTACATTAAAAGCTAGCACAAACTATGATTAAACTAGGGTTAACCAAAAAGTACAAAGAGAGGGGGAGAGAGAGAGAGAAAGCATGAAAAAGGATCAAGAAACAAAGGGGCAGCACCTCCCCCACTCAACCAAAAGCTTGCTGAAATGGGGGGGAGGGGGGCTCAATTTATAGATTTTTTCTCGGGTTGGTCACGCCCTCTGACACGCCCTAGGGGGGGCGTGTCAGGGGGCATGACAGGTACGGATTTGACCTCGGGCTCTGGATTCTGGCGGGAGGGATGATTGCTTCGGTACGTCGGTGGTCACGCCCTGGGTCACGCCCGTGACAGGGGGGCGTGACAGGCATGTCATGTCCAAATCATTGGTCGGAAATCCGTCAGTCGTCGAAAAAGGAAGGTGTCACGCCCATGTCACGGGCGTGACATGGGGCGTGACAGTACTATTTGCGTGCTGAGGCGGAAGGGCATTTAATGCGGCGGCAGCTTTGCGGCAGAGGGCGACACGCCCCTGGTCACGCCTAGTGACACGCCCAGGGAGGGCGTGTCAGTGGGGCGTGACAGCGGTTTTGACCGTTTTCTGTCCCTTCCAGCAGGTGTCCTCGGGATCGGGTGACACACCCTAGGTCACGCCCAGGGAGGGCGTGACAGGGGGCGTGACAGGCCATTTTGGCAATTTTTCTGAAAACCTGCAAAAAGACAGGAAAAAGTTAGTGGCAATAAAATTTACATAAAAAGGATAAAAATAAACTAATAATAGACATAATTTGTACAATATAAAATATAAAATACGATAATAGTTTAGGCTACAAAACGTATTATCAAATTCCCCCAAGCTTAAGCTTTGCTTGTCCCCAAGCAAAAATATAAAAACTAGATATTTATAAAAAGGACTAATCAAAAAGTTCTAATTATGCCTACACAAGTACTATGCGAAATTCTTAGTAGGGAAAAGGTGAAATGTAAGTCTAAAACAATTATTTAGGTATGGTAAAACTTTTAAAAACTTTACTTAATAAAAACAAATCATCCAAAATTTTAGCGAGATTTTTTTAATGGACTTAAGTAAAGCAACGAAAATGAAAAACACGCATTGAGTTGTTACTAGATCCAAGCAACGCATTATAATTATATCAATTTAATTATCAAAAATCTAGGTTTAAATCCAAAACTAAAACTGATTTACTGTTTTTCTTTTCTTAGTTGTTAAATAAAAAACAAAAAGCGTGAATCAAAAGGACTTAAATAGGACAGAAACGTTTGGTTTAGGAAAATGATTAGGAGTGGAATTCAAAGATAAAC
Source organism: Platanthera zijinensis (assembly GCA_039513925.1). Taxonomy (NCBI): domain Eukaryota; kingdom Viridiplantae; phylum Streptophyta; class Magnoliopsida; order Asparagales; family Orchidaceae; genus Platanthera; species Platanthera zijinensis. Next base: position 69,867,674 of record CM077098.1, on the reverse strand, counting down.
GTGAAGGTTTAAAATCACACTAAACCAAAACAAAGAGTTTCAAAAACTTTCATAAAAATATATACACATTTTTTTCTTTTTCTTTTTCTTTTTCAATTTTTTTCTTTTTTCAAAACAAAGGCCATAAATATTTTTATTTTCCTTTTTGAGTTGGCCAAACAAAAATAAACATCACTTTTGAACATACTTCCTTTTTTTTCGAAAACCTTTCTCCACAAAAATCACAAAATACCCTATCAAAAATCGTCAAAATAATTTATGAAACTCAAAAAGGCTAGTGCGATTCGATAGGTTGGAAATTTTGGCTTTGGTGAAACTGAAATGAAGAGAGGAGCTATCAAATGAAATCGGAAAAAGGCTCAAAAACGGCTAACTAGTGGTAAAAGTTTTTAGGTTGGCAGGAAAGCTCAAACGAAAACAAAAACGGCCTAAATCATTTTCACGCTTTTGAATTTATTTAAAACAAAGGTTTGAAAAATTTCAAAAAGCGAGTCCTAGATAATAAAAGAAGATTGATGAAATTAACTCGAAAATAGAAATAATAGGTGACTTGGATCGTTCACATCTACTACGTTATTCAAAAGTTGACTTTACAAAAATTATTCAAAAACGAAAAAGAAAATAGTGGATGATGAATTTTTGAGAAAGTAAAGGAAATAAAAAAACAAAAAACCATAATAGAAATGCGAGTTTTAGAAAAATATTTCACCTTAACATGCTACCGCGAATTAGAAACACAGCATGGCCAACATTTTACTTGTGAAACATAATTAAAAAGAACAATTAGAAATATTATAGTTAACTAAGTTATTTATAGGAGATTTTGAGTAAAACAAAACTAAAAACTGGGGGTACTATTGAAATACCAAAATGTCTAAACTATTCAAAAACACATATATATATTTTTTTTATTTTGAGAAATATTCTCTTTTTTTGGATTTTGGAAAATTTTTCTCTTTTTTGGAATTTTAAGATATTCATTTTTTTTTAATTTATGGAACTATTTACAAAAAAGGAAATTATTTACACTAAGCAAAAATGAAGGAGGAAATCCTCCCCAAGCTTAAAACAGACATTGTCCTCAATGGCTAAAGAAGGGGATTGGAGAAGGAGAGAAAAATAAAGTGCAGAATTGAAAAGACAGAATTGAAATACAGGTACTTCCCCGGATTTATTTGCTGCGAAAACTGAGTGATGCCGCTCCCCGAATGTCTTCTTTGGACTTTGTGATGGATTCAGCAATGTTGGAGCAGGCGATCGCAGAAGCTTCAGCTTGTCGGAGCCGTCCGAGGCAAAAATTGTAAAATAAAGAAAACAGAAAAAGATAACTTGGGTTGCCTCCCAAGAACGCCCTTTGGTTAAAGCGTCGTTGAGCTCGACGCATCAAAAATAATATTGTCCAAAAATATTGTTGTCCCGAAATAAAATTGTTTTTAGCAAAAAAAATAAAAAGTTCAAGATTAAAGTTCGTGAAGCAGAAACTTAATAGTGTTTGGACTGACATCATCATCACCAGAGAAATACAGTTTAAGACGCTGACCATTCACTTTGAAATTACCCTTATCAGGGTGAGAAATTAAAACAGTTCCATAAGGAAATACTTCTAAAACAGAAAACGGGCCAGACCAGCGAGATTTTAATTTACCCGGAAATAATCATAAACGAGAATTATATAAAAGGACTTGGTCGCCCGGCTTAAAGTTTTTAGGGTGCCTTAAGTGTTTATCGTGTAAACGCTTCGTCCGCTCTTTATAAAGTTTGTTATTTTCATAAGCATAAGAGCGCCACTCGTCGAGTTCATTTAGTTGGAATTTTCGAAGTTCACCGACTGAGTGGGGATCGAAGTTTAAAAATTTTAAGGCCCAAAAGGCGCGGTGTTCTAACTCTACGGGCAGATGGCACGATTTTCCATAGACCAGCCGATACGGCGTACATCCGAGGGCGGTTTTGTACGCTGTTCGGTAGGCCCATAAGGCATCGTCAAGTTTGGCTGACCAGTCTTTTCTAGAAGTTGAAACAGTCTTTTCTAATATTCTTTTTATTTCTCTATTTACTACTTCGACTTGACCGTTAGTTTGGGGGTGGTAGGCAGTGGATAGTTTATGCGTAACGCCGTATTTAGTAAGGATTTTTGAAAATTGCGCGTTACAGAAATGGGAACCCCTATCGCTAACGATTGCGCGTGGCGTACCGAATCTAGAAAATAATTTTTTTTAAAACGTGACTACAACTCGGGAGTCGTTCGTAGGAAGAGCTTGGGCCTCAGCCCATCGTGAAACATAATCAACAGCGAACTAAAATATATTTGTTTCTGAAGCTAGAAGGAAGGGGGCCAACAAAATCAATACCCCAGAGGTCGAAAATTTCGCACTCTAAGAAATAATTTTGCGGCATTTCATTTTTATTAGAAATATTGCCCGACCGTTGGCAACTATCACACCTGCTCACAAAGGCTTGCGCGTCTTTAAACAGGCTAGGCCAGTAAAAACCCGCGCAAAGCACCTTATGAGCGGTGCGAGCAGCTTGATAGTGCCCACCTGTCGGACCTTCATGCAAATGTTTTAGAATATCAATTCCTTCATCAAAAGAAACACATCTCCTTATCACTTGATCCGCACAAATTTTGAAAAGATGCGGGTCTTCCCAAAAGTAGTTCTTCAGCTCAGAAAAGAATTTCTTCTTCTGCTGAGAGGAGAACTCTTTTGGAAGCACCCGGGACACTAGATAGTTGGCGATGTGCGCGAACCAAGGAGAAGTAGATGTATTAACTAAAAGCAGCTTCTCATCAGGAAAATAATCATTAAAAGATTTTTCATTTAATTTTTCTATAAAGGGGTTATCTAATCTTGATAAATGGTCTGCGGCCAAGTTCTCGGCTCCTCGCTTATCACGGATCTCTAAGTCAAACTCCTGGAGGAGTAAGACCCAGCGAATCAAGCGAGGCTTGGCATCCGTTTTGGCAAGAAGGTACTTGAGGGCCGAGTGGTCCGTAAAAACAATGATTTTTGAAAGTGTAATGTAAGGGCGAAATTTATCAAACGCAAATACTACAGCTAAGAGCTCCTTCTCGGTTGTGGTGTAATTTTCTTGTGCAGATGTGAGGGTTTTACTAGCGTAATAGATGGGGTGGAAGTTCTTAGATATGCGTTGACCTAATACGGCTCCCACCGCAAAACTACTCGCATCGCACATAATCTCGAAAGGAAGGTCCCACACCGGAGCTATCATAATTGGCGCGTTAATTAACTTTTCTTTAATTAATTCAAAGGCAGAAATACAAGAGTCATCAAAAATGAATGGAGCGTCTTTTTCTAAGAGATGGGTGAGGGGCTTAGTGATCTTGGAGAAGTCCTTTATAAAACGACGATAAAAACCAGCGTGGCCTAGGAAACTTCTTATAGCTTTTATGTTTGTAGGCGGTGGCAACTTCTCAATAACTTCTATCTTGGCAACGTCTACCTCAATACCTTTAGCAGAAATTTTATGACCCAAAACTAACCCTTCCCTCACCATAAAATGGCATTTTTCCCAATTTAGGGCAAGGTTAGTTTCTTCGCATCGTTCTAAGACTTTTTCGAGGTTTTCTAAACATCTATCGAAGGAGTCGCCGAACACGGAGAAATCGTCCATGAATACCTCCATAATGCTTTCTACGTACTTGTCAAATATTGCTAGCATACATCGTTGGAATGTAGCCGGCGCATTGCATAATCCAAACGGCATTCTTCGGTATGCGAAGGTGCCGAAGGGACAAGTAAACGTAGTTTTCTCTTGGTCCTCGGGAGAGATGGGTATTTGAAAGTACCCCGAGAGGCCATCGAGAAAACAATAAAAGCTATGGCCGGAGAGACGTTCTAAAATCTGGTCGATAAACGGTAGAGGAAAGTGGTCCTTACGGGTGGCGTCATTTAACTTACGGTAATCTATGCACATACGCCAACCCGTCACCGTCCGTGTCGGGATTAATTCATTATTCTCATTACTAACTACGGTTATCCCTCCCTTTTTTGGAACTACCTGAACGGGGCTAACCCACTTACTGTCTGATATAGGGTAGATAATTCCTGCGTCTAATAGTTTCATAACCTCGCCCTTAACTACTTCTTTCATATTCGGGTTTATACGGCGCTGAGGTTGGATAGAGTTACGCGAATTATCTTCCATTAAAATTTTATGTGTACAGAAAGATGGGCTTATGCCCTTGATATCAGAAATTTGCCAAGCAATAGCCCGGCGATGCTTACGTAGAACTAGAAGAAGTTTATCGTTCTGCGTATCCGTGAGGTAGGCCGAAACGATAACTGGTAACTTGGAGTCTTTTTCTAAGAAAGCATACTTAAGGTGTTCGGGAAGTTCTTTAAGTTCTAGGGTAGGGGGTTCTTCATAAGAGGATTTTGAGATTTTTTTCTTTTTCAAAAATAATATCTTCATAAACTTTTTTATAAGGAACGTAATAAGGGGTGGGGCTAGCAGCCAAGACGGCTTCTTGTACAGATTCAGTGGTAAGAAAAGAGGAAGAACAAAAATCAGAAAACTCTTTTTCAAAGTCAGAAAGATAATAAGAAGATTCATCACTTCCTTGCAGTGATTCTGTTGTAAGAGAAGAGGAGCAAAAAGTAGAAAATTCTTTTTCAAAGTCGGAGAGGCAGTAGGAAGAATCATCACTCACGGCGTCTACGAAAAAACATGAGTCATCGTTCGCTAAGGTGTTCTTCATCGAAGGGGTGATAGAAAATGTGACTTCGTCGTCGCCTACTCGAAGAAAGAGCTTACCATTGCTTACGTCAATGATGGCTCGGGAGGTGGCAAGGAAGGGTCGGCCAAGGATCAGGGGAACCTCGACGTCTTCTTCGATGTCCAAAATGACAAAGTCCACCGGGAAGATGAACTTGTCGACTTTCACTAAAACGTCCTCCACTATTCCTAACGGGTACTTGACGGATCTATCGGCTAGCTGGATACTCATACGCGTGGGGTTAAGGCTACCAATCCCTAACTTTTTGAACAACGAAAAGGGCATCAGGTTTATACTTGCGCCTAAGTCGGCTAACGCGTGTTTAACAAAGAGATCACCGAAGACACACGGGATAGAGAAACTACCCGGGTCACTGATTTTCTTCGGCAAACCGTTTGTTAAAACGGCGGAGCACTCGGCGTTAAGCGTGACGTGCGAAAGATTCTCTAACTTCTTCTTGTTTGTGAGGAGGTCTTTAAGATATTTGGCGTATTTCGGCATTTGCGAAATAGCCTCGTGGAAGGGAAGATTAATGTGGATTTGTTTGAAGATTTCTAAGAAGCGGGAGTACTGATCATCTTGACGTTGTCTATTAAGTTCAGAGGGGTATGGAGGAGTTGAATTATTTTTGAAGATGGGTGGTGGAGTGAGATTATTTTCTAAAGTGGGGGTGATTACTTCTTCAGTAGAGGGTGGAAGCGGAGCAGAGCTTTGATTTTTAAAAGCGGGAGCGGAGCTTTGATTTTTAAAAGCAGGAGCGGAGCTTTGATTTTTAAAAGCAGGAGCGGAGCTTGCCTCGGGCTCTTCACTTACCATACCAGAGACTTGCTTCCCACTCCGAAGAGTTATAGCTTTCGCTTGCTCTCTCGGGTTGGGTTCGGTATTGGAAGGAAGAGACCCTGCGGGTCGCTCAGAAATTATTTTCGCGAGCTGTCCTACCTGATTTTCTAAACTTTTTACGCTTCCGGTTAAAGTTCTTATGGTAGCGTCATTTGTGGTGATATATTTAGAAAGTAATTCCTCCAAGCTCGGAGGTTTTGGGTAATTTTGAAGAAGTGGTGGTGGTGGTGGTGGTTGTGCAGAAAAATCATTTTGCGGAGGTGGGCGCATCGCATTCGATGGATTACTCCATGAAAAGTTCGGGTGATTTCTTAGAGCGGGGTTATAACTATTCGGAAAATTAAAACCAGGCGGATGAAAATTCGCAGCAGAAAAATTATTAAAAGCAGTTCTAGGCAAATTATTAACATAATCTAAATGTTTTGGAGTAGGGGTTGCAGATTCCCATACCTGAGGGGCGGAGGCAGCAGTCATCTCCGTTATCTTTTTGCTTAGGATTTCTACTTGCAGAGCGAGCTGGGAGACGTTGTCCACTTCATAGATACCTGCAGGCTTGTTCGGGCGGGACCTAGGCACATTCCACTGATAAGTGTTCATGGCCATATCCTCAAAAAGCTCAAGAGCGGCTTCCGGGGTCTTATGATTTAAAGTACCGCCAGAAGCTGCGTCTATCATTTGCTTCGTGCTTTGATTTAGCCCGTTATAAAACGTCTGCACTTGTAACCATACAGGCAGCGCGTGATGTGGGCATCGTCTTAATAATTCTTTAAATCTCTCCCAGGTTTCGTAAAGGGTTTCAGAGTCTATTTGTCCAAAGGCAGAGATGTCGTTCCTAAGTTTTGCAGTTTTAGCTGGCGGAAAATACTTCGCCAAAAATTTTTCAGTTAATTCATTCCAAGTGGTTATGCTATTTTTCGGAAGTGTGTTAAGCCACTGCTTAGCTTTAGTTCTTAGAGAGAAGGGGAAGAGTCTTAGCCTGATCGCATCATTTGTGACACCATTTATCTTGAAGGTGTCACAAATTTCAAGAAAACTAGCTATATGTGCGTTCAGATCTTCATCTTGAAGTCCGTCAAATTGCACATATTGCTGCACCATTTGAATTATGCTAGGCTTTAGTTCAAAGTTATTATTTGCTATAGTAGGGCGGACTATACTTGATTCTGTTCCCTCGAGGTTCGGTCGTGTATAATAGGACATAGTCCTTTGCACGGCCTCATCTACGTTGGGTTCTTCCATTCTTAAAGTATTAAATGACTCGGAGTCCTCAACCGGCACTTGGATGGTAGGACCTTGAAATCGCGATCTTCTCCGAAGAGTACGCTCAATTTCGTGGTCCAAGTCCAAAATAACCGACGGACTCCCGCGGGTCATGCACTAAAAAACAGAAAAGAAGAAGAGAAAGAGAAAAAGGATAAACTAGAAAGAAAAACTAGATTTAGAAAATTAAATTAAATTTTTTTTTCTTTTTGAAATAGATTTTTTTTTTTTATAGATTAACTCCCGAACTTCCCAAGGACTACCCCGTGAAGGGTTCGCAAGGTACTAGACAAGACAGTGGCGCTTAAAGCCCTTTGCCCTTTTCGAGAGAATTAGGTGGCGTAGAAAAATTGTGAGGTTGGTTTCTATTAAGAGCGGTGATAAAATTTTTTTTGATTTTTTAAAACTTTAAAGAAAGGGGATGAGAAAGAGAAGAGATAAAATTAATAGGTTCGTGTTTTCAAAATATCAACGGAAGTTGGGTCCCCGGCAACGGCGCCAAAAACTTGTTGCGCGCTAGGGTTCGAAGAAAATAAACGCAACCGAACTAGCAACCCGATGAGGCAAGTATACCTATCGAATTGTAGCAAGGGGACACAAGTGTCGTATTGAAATCCGTGAACTCTTGGCTAAGCATACTCACACGAACGCTATTATCTTATCGATGGAAAACTAGGGTTTTAGAAAGTCTAAGTGCAGGGGAGAAAGTAAAGCTATACTAGAAAAAGAAACACTGCAATTAAGAGGGCTATTAAGTAAACAACTAAGCTAGAAAGGAAACTACTGCAGTTAATTAAAGAGCACAAGACAGGTGATTACTACGAAAGGTAGAAAATATGAAATGGAAATGCACCCGATCAAGATTCACCTCGGCTAAAGATGATTAAGACAATGCGATAAAAATCTAAACTTAATAGGATAAGGGTCCTTGACCGTGGAGGTTCCTAAAGCTTGAACACGCTTCACTCGAAGTCGTGCCCAACTGAGTTTAGGAAGGTCCGACCGACTCTCGTCTAAGTCGGAGGCCTAAAACTCGCTTTACGCGGTGAACCCCACTATTGGATTTTACTCCAATCCGGGAGATTTGGACGTCTGCCTCTCTCGAGGGGTGCGTACAACTCCCTTTACTCTTGAATGCTCACTTCATTCTTTCGGCCTCTCGGCTAGCCCAGAATGAAAGCAAAGGCGGAGAGTATATATCGAAAATATACCTCCGACCCGTGATAAATCAAGAGTAATTCAAGGCCCTAACCTAAAAAGAAAATATTAATTAAAACATCATAACATAATCGCTCTAACCTCGGATCATCAAGATCGAGTACAAGGAGGATTAGTTAATCATAATGGAGTGGAGCGGGGAAGATGAGTAGAAAAGCATAAGAAGAACACAAGCTAAAAAAAGAACACTTTTATTAATAAAAAGGGCAAGTTACACTATTGAAAATTAAAGTTACAAGTGCATGAAAATTAAACCCTATTCTAGCCCTACATTAAGCACTAAGCAAGAAGAAAATTACATTAAAAGCTAGCACAAACTATGATTAAACTAGGGTTAACCAAAAAGTACAAAGAGAGGGGGATTGAGAGAGAGAGAAAGCATGAAAAAGGATCAAGAAACAAAGGGGCAGCACCTCCCCCACTCAACCAAAAGCTTGCTGAAATGGGGGGGAGGGGGGCTCAATTTATAGATTTTTTCTCGGGTTGGTCACGCCCTCTGACACGCCCTAGGGGGGGCGTGTCAGGGGGCGTGACAGGTACGGATTTGACCTCGGGCTCTGGATTCTGGCGGGAGGGATGATTGCTTCGGTACGTCGGTGGTCACGCCCTGGGTCACGCCCGTGACAGGGGGGCGTGACAGGCATGTCATGTCCAAATCATTGGTCGGAAATCCGTCAGTCGCCGAAAAAGGAAGGTGTCACGCCCATGTCACGGGCGTGACATGGGGCGTGACAGTACTATTTGCGTGCTGAGGCGGAAGGGCATTTAATGCGGCGGCAGCTTTGCGGCAGAGGGCGACACGCCCCTGGTCACGCCTAGTGACACGCCCAGGGAGGGCGTGTCAGTGGGGCGTGACAGCGGTTTTGACCGTTTTCTGTCCCTTCCAGCAGGTGTCCTCGGGATCGGGTGACACGCCCTAGGTCACGCCCAGGGAGGGCGTGACAGGGGGGCGTGACAGGCCATTTTGGCAATTTTTCTGAAAACCTGCAAAAAGACAGGAAAAAGTTAGTGGCAATAAAATTTACATAAAAAGGATAAAAATAAACTAATAATAGACATAATTTGTACAATATAAAATATAAAATACGATAATAGTTTAGGCTACAAAACGTATTATCACCTCAACGCTTGGTGCACATAGCGGACTCCTGCGTACTCTTGCCGGCTTACGCACCGAACTTCTGTTGGCGAAGTGCTAACCACACTTGCCGAGTCAGCGTATTGGCGTCGGTGCATCAACCCTCCAATACCGAAGACCCACCACCTTATACCTTCTATGCACATGTAATAATTATGAGTCCAAACAACAACCGAACCAAATCTCCCCAGACTATCCCGTCCATCATAATCAACAACCGAGCCGAAGCTCCCTGGACTATCCCGTCCGTCATAATCAACAATCGAGCCGAAGCTCCCCGGACTATCCCGTCCGTCATAATCAACAACCGAGCTGAAGCTCGCCGGGCCACCATGTCCATTACCATAGCCATTGGGCTTAATGCCCGAGTAACCCAAACTATCTCCCGGGCCATTGGGGTGTGAGAGTGTGAAATCCTAAGTTTACTATTTACTCTTGTGGCGATTTTATACCTACGACTTAGGTTTTACCTAGGACTGCCCAAGGTATTCCCTGTGAAGGCTCTCGAGGGCACTAGGAGCTATGATGGGCTGAATCCCAAAGCTCCTTTTTGCAAGGAACTTATTCTTGTTGGTTGGTAACTAATCCCATATCCATTACCCATTTCTTTTTCATATTACGGTAGACTAAACCTAAGGTGATTTTGACCTTTCACTCTACGGGGGAAGACGATCTTTCGTCAACCCAAAGCACTACTCAACACTACCGTCTCATATCTCACTACTTAACCTAAACTTCTAGGATGAATCATCCACATCTACAAAATCCAGCAAGATGGCTAACTCCAATTATGCCAAATCATTTCCTTTCAACAATTTTCTAAATGCAGACCACAAGGTTAAATGCCATGCAAAATGGGGAGTACATCAAATAATCATCCAATACTCCTATAATAATTAATGGAGGTCCATTATGACCTTTAAGCCCTAAATCCAGAGACCCAAAATTCTCCTTATTTATTTAATAATTTATTTAATTATTCTAGTGACTAAAATTTCTAATAATGAACGTGAAGTACCATTTTCAGGCAAGATATCATTCCACTAATTTTATATGATATTTAAAATAAGGATTTAGCTTATCTTCCAAAATATCTAAATTTTTCAATAAGGTTTTATCCCAAAATTCCTATTTCATTTTAACCCTTGAAAATTCATTTAAAGAAATATAAAACACTATATTGCTTCCAAAAATTTAGAGAAAATTCCAGTATGATTCTAATGGCATATAAATGATTTGGGCCAAATTTCATAATTTATTTATCAGTAAATAATCTTAATTAAATTATTGAATAATTTCCTCATTTAACAAGCTTGTGAAGTAAGTATCTCAAACATGTATCCAAAAATTTTCATAAAATTTATATATGCATAAAATGATTCAAAACTTCCTCTGCCAAACTTTCATGACCTTCCAAGGGTTAGAGGGACCATAATATTCAATTTATTAAATTGAGGCATCCCTTGTATTGCAAATGAAGTACTATAACTATTGTCCCAAAATACCCAATTAAATTACCAGAGGCTCATAATATCCTTATGACCAATCTACCAAAATTTCTCCTTAGTTTGAGGAGTTTAGCTAACCCATTTCAACCCTATAATATTTGTGCCCTAAACTAGGGTTAGGGTTTTGTGGGTCCCAAATTTTCCAAAACACCCTAAGATTTTAACCAGAGGGTTATAGTTACCATAATACCCTCCATACAGAATTTCATAGTCATACAAGGTGTTTTGGCCACATGCCCTTCACAAGGTACAAAAGCCCTTCCTTAGGGTTTGACCTAGGATCTTGGGGCAAATCAATTCCAAACCTCCCCATATTTCATTGGAAAGTGCACAAGTTCATGAAAAGTCAGTGTTCCAAATTTAAACCTCTGTTAAGGAGAATTGGACACTCTATGCAAAAATTACATTTTGGACCAAAATGCCCTTCTTAGGGCAAGGCTAGGGTATGCATGATTTCCGTTCAAATCACCTCCAAACTTAATGAAATTTTAACCAGAGGTCTATATTGACCTCATATATCTTCCACCAAAATTTGGATGAATTTGGACTTCATTTGACCCATAAATTAATTTACCCTAGATAAATTAAATTATTTACAAAACTATAAAAAAATTATCTCCAAAAATTTCCATTTTTAGGCAGAGTCTAGATATTAGTTAGGGTGACTCCCTGCCAAAATTTCAACTCATTTGGGCTAAGGATGAAGCGTAAGTACTCTGTTTAATGTCTGCCTAGACATATGTATAAACCCCACCAAATTGAGTGCCCTGGTCAAACCAGTCACCCAAATTGGTCCAAACAAATTTTATATGAAAATAGACTCAAAGGGCTACATTTTTGGTGTTGACCATTTTCTCTGCAAAGTACTCTAGCTATTTTTAATAATTAATAACATTAAATACAAAAACTGTGACATAAATGAAATCTTAATACATAAAAGCTATAGTTTATTTTTATTTATCTGCACGAATCTTGGCGCAAACGGACGGGATCTGGTCATCTCCTTCCTCCAGCCGACGACCAGGATTGCTTCTGCTTGGGCCAATTTCCAGCGGCTGCCGCCGGCGCTCCGGCCACCTCCCCGGCCGGCCACCGTCGCCAACACCTTCGTGGTGGTCGGGGCTATCTCCAGGCGGCGGCACGGCCGCCGGGAAGCCCTATTCCGGCGATCCCGATAGGTGGAAATTCTCGGAAAAACCATGAATTTTGAAACTTGGATCGGGCTCAATTGAGCTCCAACCTTGGTTCTAATGATCCCTACGATCTACCCATACAAGAAGGAGTGGAGGAGGATCTGTGGTGGCGGCTGTAGCCGTGCTGATTGTCGGATTGACATTGTGGTGGCTGGTGGAGGTCGGCCCTCTACAACAGCACAGTGAAATAGCCTGGCTCCTTCAGGAAAGTGGTGGGAATTACTCTCTGGACATCAGTGAAGCTTTTAAAGAGGGAGAGGAGGGGAGTTAGGTGGCTGAATGCCTTGTGCCATTTTTGGCCATGGTCAACAATGGCGGCTTGGTTGGTAGGGGTGGAGCTTGCTCTAACCAGTCCAAAATGGCTACTGCACTCCCCCTTGTTCTTCTGAATTGAATGGGGAGGTTGGGGAGGGGGGAGGAGGAGCACAAAGTCCTCCTTCCTTCTTTTTCCTTCTCTTTCTCTCTCCTAGTCACCAAGCCTGAAATTTGGCTCCTCCCTATCCTATGGCAGCCCACAAGTCCATTTGGTCACTTAAGTCAAGGTTAGCCCAATTGCAATGAGCTTGAGCTTGAGTTAGCCCATTTGGGCTAACTTGACCCAAAGTTGGACTAGGGCCCACCTAGGTCAAATTGGTCCTTGTGGTTTCTTCAATGGGTCCTTGGTGACCCATTAGCCTCCCCTAGGGTCAAGGTGGGGTTGGATTGGCCCTTGGAGGTCACTTGACCCTTAACTAGGGCACTTTGACCATTTTAGGTCAAGAGTTGACTTTGGTCAACCTAGCCTTTATGATTGGTCCCAATGGGTCCTTGGTGACCTATTGGCCTCTCACTAGGGCTATGAGGGTATGGGTGGGGTCCACTTGGCTAAGGGACTGCAATTGACCCTTGTGTAGGTCAATTTGACCCAATTAGGGTTAAAGTTGACTTTGGTCAACTTAGCTCCCTTGACTACCCTCCATGGGTCCTTAGTGACCCATTGACCCCTACCTAGGGTTATGGAGGTATAGGGGTGGTCCATTTGGCTAAGAGACTACAGTTGACCCTTATGTAGGTCAATTTGACCCAATTAGGGTTAGAGTTGACTTTGGTCAACTCAGGTCCTTTGGCTGCCCTCCATGGGTCCTTAGTGACCCATTGACCCCTTACTAGGGTTATAAAGGTATGGGTGTGGTCTTGTAGTCTTGGTGAAGCTTCATGATCACCTTAAACCAAGGTTTTTGAGTTTACTATTTGCAGACCATAGTGCCTCTATTCACACCACCAGGTCCATTTGACTCTTTCTTGGGCTTCCTAGGGTTTTGTCATGACAAAACCACTCTTAGGGGTCTAGTTGGAAATGGGATGCTACATTTGGTATGGGAAAGATCCCTCTTACAGTCACTTGCGGGTATTTGGCTGCAAATCCTTTGTGCACGTCCTAAGGGACAAAAGATCGAAGTTTGATTCGAAGACCCGGTAGTGCATTTTCTTGGGGTACGGCTACGGTGGAGAATTTGGATACAGGTTCTTTGATCCAGTTGAGAAGAAGCTTGTACGTAGACGTGATGCTGTTTTCAGTGAGGATCAAATTGGTGGTGATCCTGAGGAGACTGGTGAGATTGAGGTTGACTCTCCCACTGCTGCAAAGTCGCCTATAGTTTGAGATGATGACACTGAGGAGGCTGTTGAGCCTGAGCCAGCATAGGGTACTAGTACCCTTCCGGATCATGATATCACGACTGATGGTGAACCAGGAGTCGCTGAGGATATTGCTTATGATGTACATGCACTAGCCCCGAAGCCGGCCCTATGAAGGTCTGATCGAGCCAGGCACCTACCAGCTAGATATTCTACATCAGAGTTCATATTGTTGACTGATGCGGGGGAGCCTGAGAGTTATGTCGAGGCTGTAAAGAGCATTGAGAAGCGTCAGTGGATGGTTTCTATGCAGGAGGAGAAGCAGTTGCTGCAAAAGAACCATACGTATGACTTTGTGAGATTGCCTAAGGACAAGAAGGCCTTGAAGAATCAGTGGATTTTCAGGGTGACGCAGGGTGATTCCTCCACACCTCCCAGATACAAGGCCAGGCTGGTGGTGAAGGGCTTTAGACAGCAATATGGTGTAGACTTTGATGAGATCTTCTCGCCTGTGGTGAAGATGTCATCTATTCGTCTTGTACTTGGACTTACTGCGAGGCTTGATTTGGAGATAGAGCATATGGATGTCAAGACCACCTTTCTGCATGGCGATCTTGAGGAGGAGCTATACATAGAGTAGCCTGAGGGTTTCAGTGTCAGAGGGAAGGAAGGTCTGGTGTGCCGCTTGCAGAAGAGTTTATATGACTTGAAGAAGGCCCTGCGGCAATGGTATAGAAAGTTTGATTCTTTCTTGGGGGAGATCGACTTCAGGAGGACCATCCTTGACCACTGCGTGTTCATCAAGCAGTATGCTCCAGAGGATTTCATCATTCTGCTATTGTACGTGGATGATATATTGATCGTCGGGAGGAACACTGCTCGCATTGCTGAGTTGAAGCGGCAGTTGAGTTCTACTTTTGAGATGAAGGATCTGGGTGCTGCGAAGACTATTTTAGGGATGCACATTCGCAAGGACAGGGGAGCAATATTACTTTGGTTATCACAGGAGCGGTACATCCGCAAAGTTTTGTAGAGATTTGATATGGATCAGGTGAAGAAGGTGAGCACGCCTCTTGCAGCTCACTTCAGGCTTACCGTTGATCAGTGCCCCAGCACACCTGAGATCGAGGCGATGCAGAAGGTTCTGTTTGCATCTGTATTTGGGAGCCTTATGTATGCGATGGTGTGTACACGGCCAAATATTGCGTATGCCGTAGGGTCAGTCAGTTGATTTCTCTCCAATCCTGGGAGAGAGCATTGGAGTACAGTGAAGTGGATACTGAGATACCTACAGGGGACTTTAGATTTGACGTTGAGATTTGGGGACAGTAAGCCTGAGCTGTTGGGATACACTGATGCTGACATGGCTGGAGATGTGGATTTTAGGAGATTGACGTCAGGATATATGATTTTGTTTGCAGGGGGAGCTGTCTCATGGGCGTCAAGATTGCAGAAGTGTGTTGCACTGTCCACCACGGAGGCTGAGTTTATTGCAGTTACTGAGGCTGGGAAGGAGTTGCTTTGGATGAAGAGGTTCATCAAAGAACTTGGATTCACTCAGGACCGATACACACTCCTGTGTGACACCCAGAGCGCTATTCACCTGGGAAAGAACCCCACGTTTCACTCGAGGTCGAAGCACATCGACACTCGGTATCATTGGATACGTGATGTTTTGGAGCAGAAAGAGCTCGACTTACAAAAGGTGCATACAGATGACAATGGGGCAGATATGCTCACAAAGTCATTACCGAGGGGGAAGTTTGAACAATGCTTGAGGATCGTCGGAATGGCGGATACCTTCTAATCGTTGTGAAGGGGGAGAATTGTTGGGTGTGGTTCTTATTCGATGCGGAGAAAACCACCGAGCTTATGTGTATCGAGTTCTTAATATGTCCTCGTAATACGTCCTCGTGGTTCTCACCTGATGCGGAGAACTTTTAATATATATATATACAAGCATGCAGATCATGCTTTGTATATATATTATATATATATATTAATAAAAAGCATGATCCGCATGCTTTCTACTAATATATATATATATATATATATATATATATATATATATATATATATATATATATATATATATAGATGTAGAGAAGACTCTCATATAGAGATAGAGAAGAAAAAAAAGGAAGGAGGCGCCGAGAGAATAACAGCTTGAGAGAGCAGAGAGGTTAGAGCTCCGCAATCGCTGTTGCCGCTGCCGCCGCGTTATTAAAACACCATCGCCGTGTTGTTAAAATGCCGCCAAAGCCGCCTTTGTTTAGAGGCCGCTGCCACCGTCGTTGCTTCAGGATTTCGGGCGTCGTACAACGATGTTGATGTGATCACGCTGCACGAATCAAGAAGGTTCACTGGAGTGGATTTCTTAAATCCGTCATTTGTTCCTATTGGGTATTTTGTATTCCATACAATTTGTGTAGCGACATGGTGAAGATCATTTGTGGATCGAGGAGGGAAAGCCTGTAAATTTTTTGCATGTTTTTATACACGTTATAGTGGAGGCTTTCCGGGTTGGACTCTGATCGTCCCGTGGTTTTCACCCACCTGGGTTTTCACGTTAAAATTCTTGCGTGCTGTCTTTATTTCATTTTGTATTTGTACCAGGTAAAACGGTCGTGCAGGTGCTCGCGCTAAATTAATTTGCAGGTGCTCAGGTCGGGTTTGCGTGCTCTCAAACCCAACAGTTAGTCTCACTGATAACGCGATATGAGTCTATAGGGTTGCACATAAGAGTGTTTAGAGAAATTGGAGGAAAGATTGTGTTAGCCCTCATTCATATGGGATATGATAAAGGGACCAAATATATGACATAAAAAATACTGACGGGTTGCATTAAGTGCGTATCGGTGCACGTCGAGTGCATAACTATGCACGTCTACTAGATGTCGACACAGCCACGCTCAACGTCGAAGCAGTTGCTTTATCGATGTTACATTGAGTAGAAATTGACGCAACGTTGAGTTCTACTCGACTCAGGTGCGTCGAATGCGCGTCGAAGCAGTTGCGTCAAATGCCATCGAGTGCATCTCGACGTTGTGTCGAGTTCTTATCGATGCACGTCGAGTGCAAATCGACACATGTCAGCGCATGTTGAGTTTTGGAAGATTTTTAAGGAGGCTTTTTGTCTGTTCGATATCCTGGGATATATATAGACTTGGAAAAGAGTTTTCCAGGTAATTCTCAGTGTGTGCTTTTGAATCTGTCACTAACCGTAGATCTCATCGTGACGTCACCTTATCGTCGTCGCTCCTGGAGCAAACCTAGTAGTTTGTGGAGACGTAAAGGGCATTCTTTTCTCCATACCAAATTTTGTAGGACAAGGTTTTGGTGTTCTCCTCCACTCGTGTGGATACCTGTAGAGCCGCAGATCTATTTTTGCATGGTTTCAACCTTTTGGAACATCTTGGTTGAGTACTGACTCAATCCCTCTAAGGTATATTGTCATCTCTTTTTCGTTTTACTTCTTTTAAATGTTTCATCGCAAGATCCAATTTCTCTTTATGGTTTTCTTGTACTCTGTTCTGATGTACATATATGATGTGTTGTTCTTATCTGTATAGAAAACGCAACATGAAGTTGTCGGGGTAAGTAGAAAATATGATAGAATCTTAGCTCTTAAATTAGTCATAGGAAAGGAAACTATTAATGTGATCAGTACTTACGGGCCACAAGTAGAATTAAGTGAAGCTATTAAAGTGCATTTTTGGGAATATACAACCCCATATTCGTTTGGTGGGGCCTAAGTGCCCATTGAGCCGGGATTGGGCTAGCCTTGGGCTAGTATTAAGCAAATTGGGTCGGGCGAGAAGAATAGGTGGAAGAGGTTCTTGCCCGAGGCATGCACGAAGGGTCACGCTTGGTGAAGCGGGAAGCCCGTGGAGCTAGCGTTGAGTAAGGTCTTTTCACTCAATGCTCTCGGCGCCTTCCTTTGCTCACGAGGCACCTTTGGGGCTCTCGTACGAGATAAGCGGGAAGCCCACTGGCTCAGCAGAAAGGCTTCCGCTAGGGGTACCCTAGGGATGAAATTACCCGGGTACCCTTGAGAGAAATTACCTGGATACCCTTGGGTTTGCATTTAGCTCCTCAGAAATGCGGAGTTTGGCTGTTGGCAAACCAACCCGGGGTATTTCAGTAATTTCAGGGTAGCAGAGTTAGGCTTTTGGCCAGATTGGCGGAGGAAGAAGTGAAGGAGCCAGGAGGTAGAGAGAAAAGATGGAATAGAGGGAGGAGAGGATAAGGGAAGAGCCCTGAGGCCAGGGTCATCATAGGCAACCCCAAGGCTGGGGGCATAGTGATGTAGGGTATATCCTAGAGATACGTCACGGAGGCCACGACGACGCTTATGACAACGATCTACGCTCCATAATCCACACGCTAACGAAATCGCAGCCACAACAATTATTTTATTTATCGTTCGCGCTAACAATACGGATCGCCGTTCCGCAAATAGATCGAATGTTGGCTATAGGCCAAATTCTTTCCAGCTAAATGGGATAATCTTGATCCCGAACGAGCTTTGGGTTGTACCAAAATAGATCCACCAAGAATAAATGATTCGAAAGATGGTAGGATCTATCCCAACAAAAAAAAGAGCGAGGATCGCCAATCCTCTTACGAGTCTTCAGAAATCCAAACGAAAAATACCGATCTATTAGTTGATTAACCGCGAAGAAAAACAAATCGGAAAATAACGCAAAAATTCGTCCACCACAAGAACTATATAGAGAAAGAAAACTCTTGGTAGGAAGTTTCGTTACCCCTCTCGGATTTGTAGATCCGCGATGCGTGGATCCACCAAAGTTTGATCGCTCCTCCGTTGAAATTCCACGGGAAGCGCGCTACGGATGATGAACGTGCTAAACTCCTTCACTTCACGCCGTGGAGGACTCCCTAACTTCTTCCTTGATAGCAACCTCTCATGCATGTGCCGAAATATCCTTGGAGAGCAAGGATCTCGGTTGGCCGCGAGCAAGAGGGAGAGGAAAGAGGCCGAGCACTAGAGAGAAGGGGCGACCGAGAGCAAGAGGGGGAGAGGTGGTGGCCGAACTCAAGATGGGAAGGGGCCTTGGGGCCGGCGGCTTGGAGGAGGAAGGAGAGAGAGAGGCGACGGCTAGGAGAAGAAGAAGGAGAGAGGGAAAATTAGGTTAGGCAATTTCCAATTCTTTGATTTCAAAAATATAGTCTACCAAATATGAAGAGTTCATGGCCTTATATAAGGCTTACATCATAAGCAAATACAAGTGGCTAAGTGCACACCACATAAAGAAAAATTCAAATAAATATTGTACTAAAATAATAAGCATGAAACGGATAAATGCACACCCAAGCACATAAAATCAATATGTAGCCTTGGTCTTATTGCGAGGGAGAAGCTTGTAGCCATGACCGATACGGTGTCGCAAGTCCTTGACTGGCATCGCATCATCTTCCACTTCTGTCCCATGTTGGCCGTCCTGGAGGCCGTCTCCATCAATCCACACATAAGGAGCCAAATAACTAGTTGGGCTGAAGGCCCCAAGAAGGTCATCACAAGGGCCAGGGGGAGGATGGCAAGGTGGAGACAACTTTTGAGAGAAAAAGAGTTTCAACCAGCCGGCCTGGAGGCAGGGGCAGAGGGCCCCCCTCCCGCCGCAGTAGGAGGCCATGGAGATCGTAAGAGGAAGAGGAGGAAGGAGAGGAGCTCGGGGAGGAGCCAGGAGAAGAGAAGTGTTGAAGTTGGTGACCGGGCGGTCTGGCTTGGCGGGTTGATGACCGCGCGGTCTGGCGGTTTCCCTTCAGCGGTCTGGTTACTGTGTGTTGCTGTCTGTAGTCCAAGCAGTCTAGCGGTTTGTCACTGGCGACTTGGAGACCGGGCGATTTAGCGGTCTCACATGGCGATCTCTCTCTCTCTCTCTGACAGTTGCTGAGCGGTTAGCCCTTCTGTCTAACCGCGCGGCTTGTGCGGTTTGTATCTGTACAGTCCGCTTGTGTCATGTAATTTTTTAGTCCCACATCTCTTATTTGTATTCTCTCTTCTCTCCTCCATTCTATATAAGGGAGGCCATACCTTTGTAATAGATACCTTTTTCAGATAATAAAGTTTCAGTTTAAACCACTTCCGACTTATTTTAGTTCGTTTCTCACATGGTATCAGAGGACTCGATCCTTTCCTCCTGATTGTGCGTCCTCCCTGTCCGCGCAGTTTGCTTCTCCTGCTTGCGACCTATCCGCGCGGTCTCTTTCTATCCTTGTTGTTGCCCTCGGTGTGCGCGACCTCTTTGTCCCTGTGCTTAGTCGCCGCCCTTGTTCGCCGCGACCTGTTGCCCTGTTCGCCGTGTCCTGTTGCCCTGTGCCTTGTTTTGCCTGTTGCTTCTGTTCGAGCGGACTGTCTTTTAATCGCTCGACTTCTATCCCTTTGCTTGATTCTACGGCTTGGTCGTGGCCTTTCTAGCCGCTGGTGTCTGACATCGTGACCGCTGCAGATCTTCTTCTTCTTAACCGCGCGGCTTGTTGCCTAACCGTGCAGCTTGTTGCCTTTTGCTGCTTGGTCGTGGCTTCTCTGGCCGCTGGTGTCTGACATCGTGACCACTGCAGATCTTCTTATTCCTTACCGTGCGGCTTGTTGCCTAACCGCGTGGCTTCCTGATGTTCGCTCCTATGGCTCTTTCTGATGGTTCTACTGCCACCACTCCTGCCACCACCCCTATCGCCAATCCGGCTCCACCACTCCCTCCTACTCCTTCCAGGAACCTTGGCACCATTTCCAAGCTAGTCGGCTCCAACTACCCGGATTGGAGCGTCTCTTTCACCTTTCTCCTTCGCTCGCAACGCAAATGCCACCATCTCGTTGATGACCCTCCTCCTACCACTTCATCTCTCTTTGATGACTGGGATGCGAGTGACGCTCTAAGGCATACTTGGCTCGCTGACAGCCTATTCGATGAGTGCCTTCCCGTCATCCGTCATGATGAGACGGTCAAGGCCGCTTGGCTTCATCTGGCCGCTGTGTACTCCAAAGGGGCTCAAACGTCCCGCATCTATACATTGTATGCGGGCCTCTTTGCCCGACCTTCCTTGTCTCCTGCTACCGCCTACCAACAGGTTCGGGCCCTTGGGGCTGAGATTCTTCAAAATCTCCCCTTTTCTGCAGATTTGGCTCAACAACACAAGCACTTCCAGGAGCTTCTGGTTGTGTGTTATCTGCTCCGGCTTCCTGATACTTATGAATGATCCACCAGCAAATTTTGGGTGAGGCGGAATCTCCTACCTTAGATGCCACCGCTGCCCGCATCACCGCTGTCACCTCTCTCCTTCAGTGCCCGCTTCTGCACGATCCTTCTCCACCAGACCTCTATGCTAATCAAACTCAGCGGAGTGGCTCTGGTAACCGCAGTCATCAGTCTGGCGGACGTACTTCTTCCTGCTACCTCTGCTCTCACTGTGGCCGCATCAGACATACTTTAGATCGCTGCTGGACGAAGCATCCCCATCTTCGCCCCTCCGGTGACTCCTCCGCCTCCTCTTCCAAGCCGTCTGCTTCTGTGGTCACATCATTAGGTAGTGCCCACATGGTGACTCAAGGTAAATGGCTTATTAACTCTGGTGCAACTAATCATATGACGGGCAATCCTTAGTGCTTCTCTCTGCTCGAACAACATGATCAGTTGCCCCCGATCCTCGTTGCAGACGGTTCTCCATCCCCGGTTCATGGGTCGGGAGTGGTTCATGTTACTTCTTCCCTTCGACTAGCGGACACTCTCTATGTGCCCAAATTTCTGTGCAATGTATTGTCGGTTAACTCTTTATGCAAGCAGCTTCAGTGTTCTGTGACGTTTAATCCGACTTCTTGTTCTTTTCAGGATCCGAGCTCCCAGCGGACAATTGCTACTGGGACTGAGAGTGGCGGCCTCTACTTCCTCGACAACGTTTCCGCTTTGTCCGCCTTCTCTTCTTCTTGTACGGATCTTCTCCAATGGAATCTCCGCCTCGGTCATCCTCCACCACGGCTTCTACATCAGCTTCTATCCCACCTCTCACCCTCTAGTACTCCTCTCAACTGCGATGCTTGTCAACTTGGCAAGCATCACCGTTCCTCCTTCCCGCCGAAGCAAGGTCGGGGCTCCACTCGTCCTTTCGATCTAGTGCACTCCGATTTCTGGTGACCTGCTTCTACCCTCACCATTGGTCGGGGTAGTTCTTATTTTGTAACTTTCATTGATGATTTTTTTAGATGTACTTGGGTGTATCTCTTACGAGATCGCTCTGAACTTTTTGATGTATGGCTCTCCTTTTATCATTTAATTAAAAATCAGTTTGGTGTTTCTATTAAAACATTTCGCTCTGACAATGCTAAAGAATACTTGAGTCATGCTTTTTCCTCTTTTTGTGTGCAACATGGAATTATTCATCAGATGAGCTGTGTTTATACATCCCAACAAAATGGGGTGGCGGAACGCAAAAACTGTCACCTCCTCGATGTCTCTCGCATATTGATGACTCAGATGCATGTCCCTCGCTCATATTGGGGCTATGCTGTTCTCCTTGCCTGCTACCTCATCAATCGCATTCCCTCCCCTGTTCTCCACGGGAAAACTCCATTCTCCATACTGTATCCGGGCAAGGAGCCTTTTCCTCTCCCTCTCCAAATATTTGGGTGCACTGCATTTGTGCATGCCCCGTCTGCCACCCGTGATAAGCTCTCCCCTCGCTCCACCAAATGTGTCTTTCTGGGGTACTCCACCACTCAGAAAGGCTACTGTTGCTTTGAACCTATTCTTCGTAAGCAGTTCATCTCCACTGACGTTACCTTCTTTGATAATTCCTCCTACTTCTCGGATGACTCCTCTTCTCTTCCCCAAGCTTCCTCGTCTCTTCCCCTGGTCTCTGATTCTCCTGTTATTCCCTTCATTCCCTCTTCTCCTCCTGCGATATCTACACCGGCTTCATCTTCGTCCACTCCTCTCTCTCCGCCTCCATCTCCCTCATCTCCGCTGCCGTCGCTCTCTCCTCCCAGGCCAGCTCTCTCTGCCACGGATGCTCTGGATGCCGGGGAACCCGATAACCTGGATATTCCTGTAGCTCTTCGCAAAGGGGTGTGGACGTGTACCCTACACCCCCTTGCTGTTATTGTTTCATATGATCGTCTTACTTCTTCTCGCAGGGCCTTTACGCTGGCTATCTCTGCCACTGCCACACCTCGTTACTACCAGGAGGCCCTTGCTATTCCTCACTGGAAGATGGCCATGGATGAGGAAATGGCGACCTTGACGGAGCGAGGTACCTGTACTTTTGTTCCTCCTCCCCTCGGTACTGAGGTTGTTGGCTGTCGCTTGGTCTTTGTGGTCAAATTTAGCCCGGATGGCGCTGTGGACCGTTATAAGGCTCGTCTTGTTGCTAAGGGATTTACTCAGACCTATGGGGTTGATTACTTTGACACCTTCTCTCCTGCGGCTCGTCTCAGCACTATACAGGTCCTTCTCTCTATGACGGTCAATAAAGATTGGCCAATTTCACAGTTGGATGTTAAGAATGCCTTCCTTTATGGTGATCTTCAGGAGGTCGTCTACATGGAGCAACCTCCTGGGTATGTTGCTCAGGGGGAGACATGAGTATGCCGGCTGAAGAAGGCAATCTATGGTCTCAAGCAGAGCCCTCGAGCTTGGTTTGACAAGTTCAGCAGCATTGTGGCGGCCGTTGGTTTTGCACACAGCTCTGCCGATCACTCTCTATTTATTCGTAAAACCCCATCGGGGCTGGTGGTTCTTGCTGTGTATGTTGATGATATTCTTCTCACTAGCGATGACCAGGAAGGGGTAGCCTTGACAAAGCGGCATCTTCATCAATATCTGGTCACAAAAGATATGGGCTCTTCGAAGTACTTTTTGGGGATCGAAATCTATCGGAAGCCCAACTCCTTAGTCCTCTCCCAGCGTAAGTATGCCCTTGACCTTATAAAAGAAGCAGGATTAACTAGAGCCAAACCTGCCCGATACCCTATGGCTATTAGAGAAGACAAAACCTGGGCAGATGATTCGCCTCTTCTTTCAGATACTACGCGGTACAAGCGTCTAGTTGGCAAGCTCATATATCTCGCAGTGATCAGGACCGACATTTCCTATGCTGTGGGCAAGGTGAGTCAATTCATGCAAGCATCCAGGGAGTGCCATCTTCAGTACGCCTTGCGGATCTTGGAGTATGTCAAAGCATCCCCTGGGAAAGGATTACTCTTTCAGAAGAATGGTCATCTGAGGGTTGAAGCATACTCAGATGCGAGTTACGCTGATGATAAAGGGGATCGCAAGTCTACCTCTGGTTTCTGCACCTTTGTTGGGGGAAATCTGGTAAGCTAGAAGAGCAAGAAGCAGTCTGTTGTTTCCAGGTCCAGTGCTGAAGAAGAGTATCGGAGTATGGTATCGACCACTTGTGAGTTAAAATGGCTACGGGCTCTCATGCTGGATTTAGGAGAGGTCTACAACCATCCTCTACCTATTTTCTGTGACAACAAGGCTGCCATATACATCTCCAAAAATCCAATCTTCCATGAAAGAATCAAGCACATTGAGGTGGACTGTCATTTCATTCTTTAAGAGATTTTGAAGGAACACATTGGCACTCCCTTCGTCACTTCTGATAAAGAGCTGGCTGACATCTTCACAAAGCCAGTATCCGCCTCATTTTTCCATATTTGTGACAAGTTGGGCATGATCGATATATATGCTCCAGCTTGAGGGGGAGTGTTGAAGTTGGTGACAGGGCGGTCTGGCGGTCTGGCTTGGCGGGTTGATGACCGCGCGGTCTGGCGGTTTTCCTTCAGCGGTCTGGTTGCTTTGTGTTGCTGTCTGTGGTCCAAGCTAGTCCAAGCTCGGTTTCCCTTCAGCGGTCTGGTTGCTGTGTGAGAAGGAAAGAGGAAGAAGGAAGGAAGAAGAAGAAGGAGGAAGGAAAGGGAGATCCAGCTAGTCCAAGCTCGGATTCGCGATCGGAGGCCATATTCGGGAAGGCAGAGCTCCAAGCAGTGCTTGCCATGGCTCCAAAACGTCCTCCAAGGGTAACGACTTCCTCCTTGGATTTGTGAAATCCTTCCTTTTTGCAAATGCATGAATCCTCTACAAAGGTAGAGTTGAATTCTCTTGGGATGTTGAACTCCATCCCTTGATTCTTGTTGGAGTAGTCCCGGAAGCGAGAAGTACGGGTAGGCATGTTGTGTGAAGCCATCTCGACAGGATTGGTCTGGAGTGGTGATGATTGTATGCATATCAGAGCAAGACTCTGTATTATTGTGATGCGTGTGATGTTCTTGGTGGACACCTGCAGCTTGGTGCAGCAGGATAGTATGTGGATGGGTTGATGCTGTGTGATCTCAACCCTTGTAGTTGTGATTGCTACTTGTTGAGCCGGTGGGGCTGCAACTGTGGAAAAGCCCGTGTGGCGAACGGGCAAGGTGAAGCTGTACCCGTGTCAGTCCTGATCGACGTCTGACGTATGTGAGCTACGGGAAAGGCTGATCTGTACCCGCGTTTTGGTTGTCTAACCGTGGAGTGCTTAAGGCCCTGTTAGGATCACAGAATGAGAATCGCTCCAGCAATTTGAGCCATGGAGGATTGGAATGCTCACGAATTGTCGTCATGTCTGGGACCTCTGAACGGTGGTGGGACCCTGGTTTTCCGGTACACCGATAATGTGCCCTGAGAGCATGGAACGTTGGGTCGTCATGCCGTTGTTTGTGATGGATGATGACTTGTACGGGCGTACAAGTGTGATGTGCTAAAGCATGCCCTTTTGATTGTATATAAGTGCTATGCAGGGAAGGAATTCCGCTGTCCCGTGCCAGGGACAAGGTCGTTATAAATGGTCAACCAAATGCTGACCGTTGCTTTGTTTGCCACTGCTTGGTGGATCTTTTGCGTGCAGGTCAAGAAGGGCCAAGCAGGAACGAGGGTGGAAGACCCTAAGCTGCTGCTGCTGAGTGCTAGCCCTTGAAGACTATTTTTGTACCTTGTGTAAGAACTCATGTGTGGCCGGCCAGCGTGCCGATGTATGGAAGATACCTTCTTGTATAAAGAGTAACACTTGTAATAGGCCATAAGGCCGTACTTGTGGTTTTATATTATGGCATGTTTGGTTTAGCTGTGGACTTCTGTGTTGATGTTTGAGTTCATTCTTGCAACCCTTTAAACTTCCGCTAGAATGCTCTGTGATAGGATGCGTATTTGGTATTACTTAGTAATGTCTCCGCCTATTTATAAGACATGGTGTGGGGCCCCGGCCGGACCTTCTACTATGTTGCACGTAACGGGTAGGGGTGTTACACCTTTGGTCTTTTTTGCTCCCGCCTGTGAGAGGCGGGAAGGCTCTCGCTCGCCTTTCGTCGAGCTTAGCCATGCTTTCGTCAAGCTTAGCTCTGCATTCGACAGGCTGAGCTCAGATTTAACCCATTGGCTCTCGCTTGGGGTAGGCAGGACGGCTCTTGCACGAGATCAGCAGGAAGCCCGCAGGATCAGTAGAAAGGCTTCTTCTAGGGGTACCACTGGGATGAAATTACCCGGGTACCCTTGGGAGAAATTACCTAGATACCCTTATGTGTGCATTTAGTTCCTCAGAATAGTAGAGTTTGGCTGTTGACAGAGTAGCCCAGAGTATTTCAGTAATTTCAGGGTAGCAGAATTATGCTTTTGGCAGATCAGATACTAAAAACCTATAAATTGACCTAGGGAGTTCCTCAGAAGGCAAGCTTTTCATCTTTTCTAAAATTCTCTAGTTCTTTCTGAGGTTCTCCTAGCACAGTAATTAGCTTTGGAGGGGAAGCACTCAGAGATCTTTTGGGTTAGTGGAGGGACCTCCCAGCTGATGCTTAGGGTCAGTTCCAGGCTCTTTGTTACTAGTCATAGGTCAAGGTTTGGGAGAAGTAGATGCTAGCTTCACCCCAAGGTCCGAACTCTCATTGAGACAAGTTTTTGGCTTCAACATTTCTGGTGCGGTGAGCGTGGACTGTATCTAGTATAGGAAAATCCCAAGTCAAATCCCATGGCTAGCGATGAAGGAGAAGGAGCTGGTTTAGGAGGTACCCCCTCTCCGGGAGGCGGGGTGACGTTTGGGATGCTGGAGGACATCAGGCGAGAAGCCCTACAGACCATCCACCTGGCCTTCTCAGCAAGGAGCGAGTGGGTCACCCCTTAGGTCCCGGTGTTCGCCGTTCTGTCTCTAGGTGAGAATGCTCCAGGGCAGCATCCTGGGAAGGAGGTTTCGGCGGAAGGCGCCAAGAGGGATCTCGCCGGGCGAGAGCTATTTACAGGGTGATTTTAAATTAAATATTAAAAATACTTAGAGGCTAGATCAGGAAAAACTGTTAACATAAAAATTGTAGATCTATGAATCTACTTTATTTTAAAATTAATTTGAACCAATTTGAAGTCCTGGTTTGACCACAGTACTTATTTTGGTGAGATCTATACATAGGGTTGAACAGGGAATGATTTGAGTGCCCTATCAATCCAGCCATCCACATTACTTGAAATTTGGGATAGGGGACATTCTTATCTATACCCACAATATATCCAAAAATGGGAATTTTTGGATATAATTTTCTATAGTTTTTGTAAAAATTTAATAATCAATGTATGATTTAATTAGAGGGTCAAATGACATCAAAGGTCTCCAAAATTTTGGTGGATGATTTCTAGGGTTATTATTTAACCCGGATAAAAATTTCAGCCCAATTGGGTTTGATATGATTAGGTTTTGGTGAGGACAATCTTTGGTCCTTTAAGGAGAAAATTAGGGCAAGGGATTTTTGGGGCATGGTGGGGCAAATTCTCACCCAAATGGGTTGGGATTTTGGCCAGATCCCCATAGTCAGTGAAAACACCCCCTTATGGAATTTGAGATGAATTGGGGTGGGTTTGCCCTAGGACCCTAGTTCACACATTAAGGATTGAACTATGTGGGTTTGTGAAGGACATAAGACTATATGTTCTTATATGGACTTAGGGTTTTGTCCATGATGACTACTTTTAGTCATCGTTTTTGGGGTAGTTTAGTATGCAAAATTCCTAGTTTTATTATATGTTTTAAGTATTTTTATGCATGTTTTGTTTTTTCTTCTTAAAGTCTTTTTGTGTTAGGATATTATAATTCATAGTTTTATTATAGTTTTATTTGCTTGTTATGTTGCAATTTTATTTTGTTTTGTTATATAAAAATCTATAGTTTTATTATATGTATTTTTTATTATTTTATGTAGTATGTTTGTTTGTATGATTGTATTATGTATTATGTTTGTTTGTTATTTTTTATTTTAGTTTTGTTTTTGTTATTTGCTGCTTTATGTTACTTTATGAAATATAACTAATATTATTTTCTATTTTATTTGTTTGTAGGTGCAGCCCTCCTTGATGATGCTTCCCTCCAAATGATGCAGCCAGCCATTTAGTCCAACACAAAGCCCTTGAAGAAGCAACCTATTGGAGTAGCCCCTCATAAAGCCCACTATTGGAGTAGCCCCTCAGCCCAAACCCGAGCCCTCCTCTTCAAGAGCAGCCCTCTTCACCATGCATGGCTGGCCACTCACATGCATGCACCTTGCCACCTTTGCATGGCCGGCCTCCCCACTCTCTCTCCCCTTTATTATTTTCTCCCCACTTTATTCCTAATTCTTCTCCCTCTTTCTCCCCCTTTATTATTTTCTTCCCACTTTATTCCTCATTTATCTCCCCCTCTCTCCTCTTTTGTTTCTTTCTCCCCTCTTTATTTCTTATTCATCCCCCCTCTCTATTTTATATTTTCTATTTTCATTCCCATAAACACCATACATTGCATTTAGCCTATTTTCTCTCCCTCATTTAATGTCATTCATGCACCCTCTTCACCATGCATGGCCGGCCACCCCCTTGCCTTCATCTAGAATCTTCTCCCTCACCTATAAAAGGACCCCTTGCCTCATGTTTTGGAAAGAAGCTTGAAGAGTTAAAAAGTATTTTTTTAGAGCGAAGTTTGTGTGGTAGAAAGTAGAGTGCTAGTTCAAGTTTTATTCTTTCTTTGTTGCTAAGTAGATTTCTTTCTCATTATTGTAATAGTTCTTTTGTTTTAGTGTAATCTTGTCTTATTTAATTTTGTGTACTCTTCTCTTTTTGCAAAGCAATGCAAATGATTTCTCTTTCTTCTATTTTGTTTTCTTCCTCTATTATGCTTAGCTAATTATATTTTGTGCCCGATCGCGATGAGTTTTGCGATAAAATAATGCATCTTTAATTTTATGTTTGCATTTGTAATTTTTTTATTTTTGATCCTTCTTTTATTTTTTCGTGTCGACTCCGTATTCCGGTATACGGTAGTAGGCTTTTGATCTCATTTCATAGAAGTCGAGAGACTCATTGATTTGAAAGATCACTTAAAGAAGGAAGGAGTTGCACGCAACCCTAGAGATTGGATGACGTAAATCCTCCAGATTGGAGTCAAATCCCATAGTGCGTGTCATTTCGGTAATGCGACTTTAGGCCATTTTGACTTGTAAAGAGATTTCCATCAAAACGTCTATAAGTTAGGGGATTTAATGCTCTAGCGAAATTACTTCCTAATATCGGATCCGTCATGGTCTTAATAGAATTGCAAATGTTAAACTAATTTATTCCATTATTTTATTTCAAAGTGAATCGTCGATCGAGCACTCTTTTACAATAGTTTATTTCTCTTTTAACTAAGTTTATTTTATTTTA
Organism: Platanthera zijinensis; assembly: GCA_039513925.1. Taxonomy (NCBI): domain Eukaryota; kingdom Viridiplantae; phylum Streptophyta; class Magnoliopsida; order Asparagales; family Orchidaceae; genus Platanthera; species Platanthera zijinensis. The sequence goes on along the minus strand of CM077098.1, from coordinate 69,838,467 downwards.
TTTTCGAAACCCATCAATCGTTCGGTAGGATAATAGAGTCATTGTGAGTAATAGTACTTGCCTGCCCCGAGTTTTTATACGACCTTGATATATTTTTATCACTAAACTATAAAATAATAGGTACACTTGCCTATTCGGATTGTAGTCCGTGGGACAATTTTTACGCATCAGTCCATGTGGTTCTAGGGTGGAAATATTCCCTAGGGAGGAGTTTTGTAGTATTTGTACTTAGGCACATCACTTAATCCACTTTGTATTAAATTAGGCCTTTACACCTTAAGGAATAATTGAAGGATCAAATGATCTTGAACTTCCATAAGAGGATGATAAGAGTTATGTTTATAGTCATATTAAACTTTGAATCATGTTACATTGTATTTGGTTAAGCTTTCAAATAGGTTCTTTTATAAAAGTGCACAATCATAGATTCCCTTGAAGAATTAATTATGTAATACTTTAACTTTGGAGTTGAATTAAATTGTGTCAATCATGCTTTAGGGTTATAACAAAGCTTTGGAAATTTTATTATGAATTTAGAATTATTATTTTGGACACTTCATTCACAATTTAGCAAGTTGTATTATTTACTTAGGAATTTATTATGAAGTACCCACTTATTGGAAGTTGATAAAATTTAGTTAGAGGATCTTTTAATATATTATAAAGCTCTGTGAAATTTTATGGAATTTTTGGAAGTATATTTATAAGGGTTGCTTCACTAAGTATTATTTCCCACAAAAACTTAGTTGAAAATATTTTGGTGTCTAGTAAGCAAGAAAAATTATGATTTTTGGACAATGATTCTTTCTGTACATTATTAAGATTCAGTAATTTTTCTATAATTTTCTGATGAATAATTTCAGTACTTCCTTCTTTACATATGGTTAATGGAATTATATTGGATAAATTAATTAGAGGCTAAGTCATTTCTGTAAAATCTTGTAAATTAGTATTTATTGATATCTCTCTGTTATTTAGTGATCATAATTTTTGGGTGGCCATTACTTGAGAAAATCATGTAGTTCATGTTTAAAATTACCCATGGCCAATCTTTTGGAAAAATTAATTAAATATCAGATTAATTAGGAAAATTATTATTTTCTGTATTTAGGCTAGCTATGTTATGATAGATCTCCAGTAAATAATTTAAGGCTTTTGGATGAGAACTTGAGGGACCTCCTATCACAATCATCATATAGTATAGGTTGGTCTGAATAGTGTAAGCCAGCGTAAGTAGTGATAGCCTGTACATTGAACATAGGGGATGAGATTGATAGTTCATGGGATTTGAAATGGGCTGTTAAGTGATATGAGGAGTCACGATGAGGAGAGAGAAGTCTGGTTAGTGTTAAGTAGTGCTCGGGATCGACGAAAGGTCGTCTTTCCTGAGGAGAGGAAGGGCCAAAACACACCAAGGTTAGATCAAGTATAACATAAAAAGGGATTAGGAATTGAGTATTAACCAATAACAATAAGTGCCTTGTGAAAGGGAACTTTGGGCTTCAGCCCATCGTAGTTCCTAGTGCCCTCGAGAGCCCTTCACGGGGAATACCTTGGGCAGTCCTGGCCTAACGTAAACAGTAAGAATAATAAACTAAAAGAGCAACTAGTATAACTAGGGTTTCACATTCACACACCCCGGCAGCTAGGGAGGTTAAATGGGTTGGTTTGATTGCCATCCAAACGGTAGCTTCGAAAGGTATATGCACGGACGGGACAGTCTGGGGAGCTGGGGGATCGAGGGTTTGAATACAGAATAAGGTTGTGGGTCTTCAGTATTTGACAGTCGTTCACACTGGCGTTGGTACGTTGACTCGGCGGTGTGGGACACTTAGCCAAATAAAGTCTGGTGGATATATACAACACTAGTACGTGGATACTCTAAGTTGTGTTCTTCTACGAGCGTACGGAAGGGCTGGGCCCGGTAGTGTGGATACCCGCCTAGGAGTGGGCGGCCCGACCCACTATCTCCGTTTGCCACTACGGAGGTTCCTGGGAGTGAAGCTAGCTGCCCGAACAGGGGGAACTAAAGGTCTGCGCGCATAGAGTCGTGTGCGTGAGTTGCACTTGCATGAATCATGGCATCACATTTCACTACAGTCATATTTGCATACAACCGACACCCTAGTATATAAATCGGTATGGAACGTTTTATACGATGGGAGCCTTACAAAAGACCCCTTAACTTATAAGTTTATATGGGCATTTATATAAGTTAAGGTTACTTATTTAATTTCTACTTTTCTTTTCATATATATACTGCTTTACTACATATTTACTTTACTGCTCACTATTGTAGAACTGCTAGATGTACCTTTCATACTTAGCTACTTATACAATATATTTAATGCTAGATTAGTTCCACTGCCATCTTCTTTTCTTACTCTCCACCATTGTAGATTCCCTTTCCTCCTCTCCACTCGGTGCTTAGGAACCGTGGGGGGGAGGGGTAGGGGATGATAGGACTTAGTCTTTATGACTAAAGGTTTTCGAACCACAACATTACCGGAGCTCCGGATGGGAGGCAGGGACCAGCAGCCCAGGGACCTGCACCAACAGAGTACGGTGCGCATGGAGGTGGGCCAGTCTAGTTCCGGAGCACCTGTGACCAGCTCAGTGAGTGTTTAGTACTTTCTTATATCTTCTACGAGTGATATGTAGTGAGTATCTGATGTACCGGGCTTAAGCCCGTTTATTTTTTCATCTGTACTGGTCTTTTGTAGTACTCTATTTTCTTATTTTATGGACATGTTGTGATTTCCATTTACATGTGATTCTGTGGACTTGATTATATTTAGTTTATACTTCTCTTTATTTTGTGATCTAAAAGGCCGGCAGAATTGGCGTTTTGTAGTGGCGGCCTTCCCGAGTGTCGGTGCATTCGCAAAGCAACAATTTTGGGCATAAGACCCCGTTGGTTTAAAAAGAAAAAAAATGGGGTCTTACAAGTGGTATCAGAGGAGACCTCGATCGAAGGAGAAAAAGTCCATAAAAACCTTGGGCCACCCCCGTGCGAGCTTAGTTTGCGGACAAACTAACAGCGGAAGAAGTGGTGTGCCCATTAAGGGAAATCACATGTAAAGTCCAATCTTATCTCTTTCTTATATTTCATTCATACGCTGTCTAACAGATGGAATTTTTCCTTGTAGCCTGCGACGAACCCTACTCCACAGCAGGGGACACCTTAGGCTCCGAATGTGGTCCCACCTCCACCGGCTCCAGCTCCGTTCCAGCAGACAGAGATGGGGCAAACACTAACGGCCATTTTGGAGGCCTTCAAAGCTCAGCAAGCCCCGACTCTACAGCCAAACCCCGGGGCCAACTGGATGAGTGTCTTCCGGGGACTTTCCCCTCCATCCTACCTGGGGACGGAGTCGGCAGTACGCACAGAGGAATGGTTAGATACCATCTATGAGATGCTTGCGGGGATTCGATGCCCCACTGAGGAGGCGGTTGCTTTGCAGTCTCCTGCCTGGAGTCACATGGGAAGAGGTGGTGGAAGTCACAGCTGGACACCACTTTTGTGGGTATGGATTGTGCAAATATTACTTGGGAGGAGTTCAGAGCAGCACTCCTAGGACATTTCTTACCTCAGTCGGCAAGGGACAAGCTGGAGGATAGGTTCTTGCGGTTGAGACAGGGGAACAGGATGGTATTGGAGTATTATGAGGAGTTTACTCACCTAGCCCGCTATGCGGACGCTTATCAGTTGGATGATGCTGGGTATGCCGGGAGGTTTTATAAGGGACTACAAGACGACATGAGACAGGCCCTCCTCTTCGTCTCAGAGGGTAGCTTGGCTAGGATTCTAGAGATGGCCAAAAAGAGAGAAGAGGATCAGCTTACAGTCAAGAGCCGTAAGAGACTGGCTGGCGATGTAGTGATGGGAGGTCATAGAGACCGTCCTCGAGGCCAAGTTATTGGGGAGAGAAGGAACGGGGATCAACCTCATCAAGACATTGGGCAGGAGCAGAGGAGTCAGGGGGTATTGGATCCCCATCTTTTACAGATGCTGGATATGCCAAGGACAGCGGAGCAGGCACCAGTATGCTTTCAGTGCAATTAGTCGGGGCATATCAAGAGGAACTGTCCTATGAGGCGAGCAAACCAACCAGCACTTCAGGGTGCCGCACCTCCCCGGCAGATTGGCGGTCGAGGACACGATCGAGGACGAGGATATCAGGGCCGAGGCCACAGGCAAGAGAGTGAGCAGGTGTATGCTCTAGACTTGACACAGCCCCGGAACCCGGAGCAGGTTATCGCAGGTATGATAGTATATTTAAACTTTTCTTTCCCTTTGTAGGAACTAGTTTTCTTAGACATAGCCTAGTTAGAAATTAAGAGAAGACAAACTATAACCAGAATACTAAGACACTTAATGACCTCAGGTATAGTTTTCATCAGCGGCAAGCCCGCTCACACGCTCTTCGACACCGGTGCTTCGCACTCGTTTGTGTCGGAAGATTTCGTGAAAGGACTGGAAGGCGTGGAGCAGTTCACCGGAAAGATAATGAGGGTGTGCCTACCATATGGATCAGAGCTAATGACCTCTGCTCATTGCAATATGGAGGCGGAGCTCGGTGGGAAGGCGTTTGAGGCACCAACGATGATCCTGAGGATGCAAACCTATGATCTGATTCTGGGCATGACATGGCTATACTGGAACCATGCCCCGATTGACTGCTTGGCAAAGAGGATCACCATGAGGCATGGGGACTCCTTCATTGTTATCGAAGGTATTCTACCAGCCCCTCTACATGGTATTATCATCTGTACAGGCCATCAAGGCCCATTTGCAGGGGGAGGAGGTTTATCAGGTTCTTTTTGAGGCGGTTGTGGCAAAGGACTCCATTTCAGATATTCCAATTGTGCGAGACTTTGCCGATGTATTTCCGAAGAAGCTACTAGGGCTACCCTCGTACCGAGAGAAGGACTTCCAAATTCAGCTCATACCGGGGGCTAATCCGGTATCCAGAGCTCCCTATCGAATGGCCCCAAAGGAGTTGGTGGAATTCCGAAGCCAGCTTCAGGAGTTAGTGGAGGCCGAGTTTGTCCGGCCTAGCTCTTCACCATGGGGTGCTCCGGTGTTATTCGTCAAGAAGAAGGATGAAACTCTTCGGCTGTCTATAGATTACCGAGCCCTGAACAGGTTGACGGTTCGGAATACTTATCCCTTACCAAGGATAGACGAGCTATTTGACCAGCTGGAGGGAGCCCATTGGTTCTCAAAGCTGGATTTGAGATCGGGTACTACTAGCTTCGCATTCGAGAGGAGGACATCCCGAAGACGGCCTTCAGCAATAGATATGGATTGTATGAGTTTACCGTGATGCCTTTCGGGCTCACAAATGCACCCTATGCATTTATGACCTTGATGAACCGGGTGTTCGAAGAGTATCTGGATATCTTCATTATTGTATTCATCGATGACATCCTTATTTATTCGAGGTCGGAGAAGGAGCACGCGAGGCATCTGGCCTTGACTTTGGAGAAGCTCCGAGAGCATAAGATGTATGCCAAGTACAGTAAGTGCCAGTACTGGCTAAAGGAGGTGGACTTTTTGGGCCATGCCATCAGTGGAGTAGGTTTGGTTGGCAGTAGATCCGGCGAAGGTCCAGGCAGTACGGGATTGGCCACCACTGAAGACGGCCTCAGATGTTCGAAGTTTCTTATAACTTGTCGGTTATTACTGGAAGTTCATAAAGGGGTTCTCTCAGATTGCACTCCCCCTTACATCATTGACGAAGAAGGAGTCTCCTTTTATTTGGACGCCACGATGCAAGTCTGCTTTTCAGGAGCTGAAGGATCGTCTTACCTCGGCTCCCATTCTTGCTCTTCCTTCAGGGAAGGAAGGATTCCAGGTGTATACTGATGCTTCCTATCAAGGGATGGGTGCCGTTCTGATGCAGAATAGGCAGGTAATATCCTATGCCTCTCGTCAGCTGAAGAAGAATGAGTAGAACTACCCCGCGCACGACTTGGAAATGGGGGTAGTTTTTTTTGCTCTTAAGATCTGGCGGAACTACCTCTACGGAGTTCACTGCGACATCTTCTTAGATCACAAGAACTTGAAATACGTAGACACACAGAAGGAGTTAAACATCAAACAGAGATGCTGGGTGGAGTTTCTGTCGGACTACCAGTATACCATGCACTACAATCCCGGGAAGGCAAATGTGGTCGCAGACGCATTGAGCCGGAGAGCGAGTACGTTAGGAGTAGGCCCGTAGCTGATAGACTTGGAGTTAGTTAAGTCATTCGAGGAGATGCAAATATCATTAGTGTCCGAGGATGACCCAGAGTTATACATGGAGTACCTGGGATCGATGATTACCACTGATGATATTCGGGACCGCATTAGAGATGGGCAGAAGCTGGATGTGATAGCTGAGCTGACATTCAGAGCCTTGGAGGAAGGCACGACTACAGATTTCTCCCTGAGGGATGGGCTCCTGTGTTTCAGAGGAAGGGTCTACATACCGGCAGGATGCCAGATCCTGGAGGACATTATGACTGAAGCTCACTGTAGCCGATACTCGGTGCACCTGGGGATCACCGAGATTATAAAAGATTTGAAGAGGACGATGTACTGGCCGGGCATGAAGAAGGACATTACGTACTTTGTGACGCACTGTGAGGCCTGCTAACTAATAAAGGCAGAGTATAGGAATCCGACCGGCTTGCTGCAACCACTTCCGGTGCCATAGTGGAAATTTGAGGATATAGCCATGGACTTCATACATGGGCTACCTCGATCCCGTGCGGGAAATGACTCGATCTAGGTGATAGTGGATAGGCTAACGAAGGTGGCCAGATTCATTCCAGTGGCGAAGGACGCTCCGGTTGGTGTATTAGTACGGAGGTTCATTGAGAAGTTTGCGCGTTATCATGGGGTGCCCAAGACTATCATTTCGGATCGGGATGGGCGGTTTACATCCAGGGAGTGGAGGTAAGTTCAGGCTCATCTTGGTTCACAGTTGACATTCAACATGGCCTTTGATCCTCAGACCGATGGGCAGATTGAGCGCACCAATCATACATTGGAAGATCTTTTGCGCCTGTGTATTTTGGATCGCGGCGAGCCTTGGGAGGGATTGCTACTACTGGTCGTGTTTTCGTACAACAATGACCATCAGTATAGCATAGGCATGGCTCCATACAAGGCATTGTATGGACGGAGGTGCAGGACCCCACTATCATTGTTTAAGGATGAGGATCCGCATGCACTTGGCTCGGAGTTTGTAGGGGATACTGATGCTCAGATTAGATTGATCCGGGACAGGATGTTGGAATCCCAGAGTAGGCAGGACAAATATTATGATGCGAGGCATCGTCAGGTGGAGTTCCAGGTGGGGGACCGAGTTTTCTTGAAGATACGATCGATTTACGGAGTCTCGCGGGTTTGCAGGCGGAAGAAGCTCAGTCCGAGGTATATGGGGCCTTACAGGATCCTGGAGCGGATCGACCCCTTGGCTTATAGACTGGATCTACCGCCGGAGATAGCGGGATTGCATGACGTCTTCCACGTCTCCTCACAACGGAGAGCTCTGCTACGCCCTGAGCAGCTTATTTCCACAGCAGACAGCCCGGTGGCCTCGGATCGATCAGTCAACTTAGAGCCGATCAGGATCAATGACACGGCAGTGCGGGTCTTGCGGCGTAAGAAGGTTCCGTTAGTCAAAGTTCTGTGGAGTAATCATGGGCAGGAGAAGCATACATGGGAGCCACAGGACTTGATGTAGTAAAAGTATCTGGAACTCTTCGAGTCAGGTACACCTTGAACCGTAGGGATGTTACAATTTCTTCTATTCAAGTAGAAACCCCCGGAGGCTTAACCTTAATTTCGGGGACGAAATTTTTATTTTTGTATATTGGGATTTGTAACATCCCATTTCCGACCAGACCCCAAGGAGATGTTTTGTCATGAACAAGTCATGACAAAACCCTAGGAAGCCCAAGGAGACCAGGTGGCCCGGGCTCAAGGTGAAAGTCACCTTGGTCTGCAAATAGTAGGTCAGAAATTTACCTAAAATAGGATTTGGGATCGGGCGTTGAGTGTGTCGAGTGCACTCAACGCCATAAGCTGAATGGCATTGAGTGCACTGACTGCACTCAATGCTATCTTTCTTAGGCTAGATGGCGTTGAGTGCGTCGAGTGCACTCAATGCCATAAGTTGAATGGCGTTGAGTGCACTGATTGCACTCAACGACATCTTACTTGGGATGAATGGCATTGAGTGCATCAAGCACACTCAACGCCATAAGATGAACGACGTTGAGTGAACTGACGGCACTCAACGCCATCTTGTTTAGGTTGTATGGCATTGAGTGAGCTAAGCTCACTCAACGCCGTTGGCTGGATAGCACAACTCACTCAACACCGTCGACTGGATGGCGTTGAGTGAGCTGAGCTCACTTAATGCCGTCGGCTGGATGGCGTTTAGTGAGCTAAGCTCACTCAACGCCGTCGGCTGGATGGCGTTGAGTGAGCTGAGCTCACTCAACGCCGTAGGCTTGATGGCATTGACTGAGCTGAGCTCACTCAACGCCATTTTACTTAGAATTTTTCTGGCGCTTTTGGTTTGATTGCTGGTTCAGCTGAACCGAACCATTTCGGGAAGCGGGCCAGGTTGTCTTAAATTAGCCGTTCCTCTAGTAACACCTAATTAAGTCTAATTTTAAAAAAATATTGACCGGTCAAATGGAGGTAGGCCACGTGGCCGGCGGTTATGAAGATTAAGAAGGCTTCAGCCATGGCCGATAACCGGCTTTCATGGCCAGTAATGGCACTTGATGCCTCGGCCTCCTTCCCCTCCTCTTAATGGCTGGATTCAACTCCTCTAGGGAAGAGGAGGAGTCCAGCCGTTACTTGGCTGGATTGAGACATATTCATCCCCCCACCACCATGGCCGAAATTACCTTAAATGACCATTAATGGCCACCATCGGTTAGACCCCTCCTCTCCCCAATATTACTGATTTATAAGCTTCACAAGACTCCAAGACTTCGTTTTCACACTTTTCCCAAAGGAGACGAGAAATTTCTATGTGCTGCTGAAGAGCGTCGGCGACACCTTCACCGCTAATGGCTTTTCGTAGATCTGCACGCCTCCAGCTCGCGAACAAGGTCCTTCCCTCCTCTCTCTCTATGGGTAGATCTTAGAATTCTTTGGGGTTAAGAATCAGGCTCAATTGAGTCCGATCGGGAAGAGCTTCTCTTCCAATTTTTTTCCCGCAAAAAAAAAATATATCTTGGGTTCGCTGGAAAACACCTCTCCGGCGGCTACGCCGCTGCCCGGTGATGGCCACCACCTCAAAGGAGGTGGCGGTGGCGGTGGCCGGCCAGGGAGGAGGCCGAGTGGCCGGGAAATGTGCTTGGAATAGGCTCTAGGTTCGGCCAATCTCAACCCTTGGCTAGAGGAAGAAGATGACCAGGAGCCCCACGATTTGCTTTAAGATCCGTGCTGGATCTGGATTTATTAATTCATATTATTTCAATTTCTGTCCTGTTTACTGGGTGCTTTTAAATTAAATATAAAAACTACTTAGAGGCTAGATCAGGAAAAACTGTTAACATGAAAATTGTAGATCCATGAGTCTACTTTATTTTAAAATTGATTTGAACCAATTTGGAGTCCTGGTTAGACCACAATACTCATTTTGGTGAGATGAACAGGGAATGATATAAGTGCCCCCATCAATCTAGCCATCCAAATGACTTGAAATTTGGGATGGGGGACATTCTTAGCTATACCCACAATATATCCAAAAATGGGAATTTTTTGATATAATTTATCTATAGTTTTTATAAAAATTTAATAATCAATGTATGATTTAATTAGAGGGTCAAATGACCTCAAAGGTCTCCAAAATTATGGTGGATGATTTCTAGGGTTATTATTTTACCCTGATAAAAATTTTAGCCCAATTGGGTTTGATATGATTAGGTTTTTGTGAGGCCAAAGTTTGGTCCTTTAAGGAAAAAATTAGGGCAAGGGATTTTTGGGGCATGGTGGGGCCAATTCTCACCCAAATGGGTTGGGATTTTGGCCAGTGCCCCATGGTCAGTAAAAACACCCCTCATGGAATTTGAGATGAATTGGGGTGGGTTTGTCCTAGGACCCTAGTTCACACATTAAAGATTGAACTATGGGGGTTTGTGAAGGACATAAGATGATATGTTCTTATTTGGACTTAGGGTTTAGTCCATGTAGTTCTAGGGTGGAAATATTCCCTAGGAAGGAGTTTGGTAGTATTTGTACTTAGGCACATCACTTAATCTACTTTTTATTAAATTAGGCATTTACACCTTAAGGAATAATTGAAGGATCAAATGATCTTGAACTTCCATGAGAGGATGGTAAGAGTTACGTTTATAGTCAAATTAAACTTTGAATCATGTTACATTGCATTTGGTTAAGCTTTCAAATAGGTTCTTTTATAAAAGTGCACAATCATAGATTTCCTTGAAGAATTAATTATGTAACACTTTAACTATTGAGTTGAATTAAATTGTGTCAATAATGTTTTAAGCTTATAACAAAGCTCTGGAAATTTTATTATGAATTTAGGATTATTATTTTTGACACTTCATTCACAATTTAGCAAGTTGTATTATTTACTTATGAATTTATTATGAAGTAACCACATATAGGGCGGAGCATATTATTCGAAACTCGAAAATCGCTCGAAAATCGTTTGAAAATTGAGCCGAATCGGAATCGGTTAAAATTGATTCGACTCAATTTGAGCCGATTCAATTTGACTCGAATCTGATTTCGAGTCGATTTAGAGCTAGCCCTGAATCGCTCGAAATATGATTCGAATCAACTCGAATTAATTAAAAAAATTATGTATTTATTAATATATGCTTATTTTAAGATTAAAAATAACAAAATTTAAACATAAATAAAAAGAATGAAGGCTTTAAGTGTTTCATTTGCTAAATTTATAGGTTGCCCAATTTTATTTTCAGCAAACTAGGAATGAAACGAAAAATTGATAAATTTCGAGCCGACTTGATTCGATTTCGGGCCGACTCGATTCGATTTTGAGTCGATTCGATTCGATTTCGAGCCGAATCGATTCGATTTTGAGCCGACTCGGAATCGAGCCATTTCGAGTCGAGCCGACTCGACTCGAAATCAATTTCGATTTCGAGTCGATTTCGAGCCGAGTTCGAGTCGAAAATTTCGATTTCGAGCCGAGCCAAAATCGCTCGAACTCGACTCGATATCAACCCTCCACATATTGGAAGTTGATAAAAATTTAGTCAGAGGATCTTTTAATATATTATAAAGCTCTGTGAAATTTTATGGAATTTTTGGAAGTATATTTATAAGGGTTGCTTTACTAAGTATTGTTTCCCATGAAAACTTAGTTGAAATTATTTTGGTGTCTAGTAAGCCAGAAAAATTATGATTTTTGGACAATGATTCTTTCTCTACATTATTAAGATTCAGTAATTTTTCTATAATTTTCTGATGAATAATTTCAGTACTTCCTTCTTTACATATGGTTAATGGAATTATATTTGATAAATTAATTAGAGGCTAAGTCATTTCTATAAAATCTTGTAAATTAGTATTTATTGATATCTCTCTGTTATTTAGTGATCATAATGTTTGGGTGGCCATTACTTGAGAAAATCATGTAGTTCATGTTTAAAATTACCCATGGCCAATCTTTTGGGAAAATTAATTAAATATCAGATTAATTAGGAAAATTATAATTTTCTGGATTTAGGCTTGGTTTGTTTTAATAGATCTCCAGTAAATAATTTAAGGCTTTTGGATGAGAACTTGAGGGACCTCCTATCACGATCATCATATAGTATATGTTAGTCTGAATAGCATAAAACAACGTAAGTAGTGATAGCCTGTGCATTGAACATAGAGGATGAGATTGATAGTTCATGGGATTTGAAATGGGCTATTAAGTGATATGAGGAGTCACGATGAGGAGAGAGAAGCCTGGTTAGTGTTAAGTGGTGCTCGGGATCGACGAAAGGTCGTCTTTCCTGAGGAGAGGAAGGACCAAAACACACTAGGGTTAGATCAGTATAACATAAAAAGGGATTGGGAATTGGGTATTAACCAATAATAATAAGTGCCTTGCGAAAGGGAACTTTGGGCTTCAGCCCATTGTAGTTCCTAGTGCCCTCGAGAGCCCTTCACGGGGAATACCTTGGGAAGTCCTGGGATAACGTAAACTGTAAGTATAATAAACTAAAAGAGAAACTAGTATAACTAGGGTTTCACATTCACACACCCCGGCAGCTAGGGAGGTTGAATGGGTTGGTTTGATTGCCATCTTGACGGTAGCTTCAAAAGGTAGATGCCACTACTAGAAAAATTGCTTTTAGCCACGGTTTCTTTTGCCACGGGGGAAAAATCGTGGCTAATAGTGAGTATTAGCCACGGTTTTTATTCCGTGGCTAAAAGTCTAGTATTAACCACGGTTGACTAATCCGTGGCTAATACTGGACTTTTAGCCACGGTTTGCCTGAACCATGGCTAAAAGTCTAGTATTAGCCACGGTTTGCCTGAACCGTGGCAAAAGGTCGTGGCTACATTTAGTCCCACACCGCCAAAACAAAATGAAATTTTGGGTTTATAAGGAATTTATTTCAATTAGTATTTGAAATAAATATGGCGGCGGCAGCGGCGGCGGCGGCGGCGGCGGCGGCGGCGGGCCGGGCGGCGGCGGCCGACCTGAATTTTTTATGTTATGAGTGACCCTTTAACCACGGCAATTAAACTGTGGCTAAAAGTCCAGTATTGACTTTTAGCCACGACAATCAAACCGTGGCTAAAAGTCCAGTATTAGCCACGGTTTTGGACTTTTAGCCACAGTTTGGACTTTTAGCCACGCTCGCATTGCCCACGCCCATTTTCCGTGGGTAGACCGTGGCTAAAAGTCTTTAGCCACGGTTTTGGACTTTTAGCCACGGCAATCTGCCGTGGCTAAAAGTCAGTTTTCTAGTAGTGTGCACGGACGGGATAGTTCGGGGAGCTGGGGGATCGAGGGTTTGAATACAGAATAAGATGGCAGGTCTTCGGTATTTGACAGTCGTTCACACCGGCGTCGGTATGTTGACTCGGCGGTGTGGGACACTTAGCCAAAGAAAGTCTTGTGGATATAGACAGCACTAGTATGCGGATACTCTAGGTTGTGTTCTTCTAATGACGTACAGAATGGCTAGGCCCGGTAGTGTGGATACCCTCCTAGGAGTGGGGGGCCCGACCCACTATCTCCGTTTTCCACTACGGAGGTTCCTGGGAGTGAATCTAGCTGCCCGAACAAGGGGAACTAAAGGTCTGTGAGCATAGAGTCGTGTGCGTGAGTTGCACTTGTATGAATCATGGCATCGCATTTTACTAGACTCATATTTGCATACAACTGACACCCCAGCGTATAAATCGGTATGGGACGTTTTATACGATTGGAGCCTTTTTAAAAGACCCCTTAATTTATAAGTTTGTATGAGCATTCATATAAGTTAAGGTTAATTATTTAATTTCTACTTGTCTTTTCATATATATACTGCTTTACTACATGTTTACTTTACTGCTCACTATTATAGAACTGCTAGATGTACCTTTCATACTTAGCTGCTTATACAATATATTTACTGCTAGATTAGTTCCACTGCCATCTACTTTGCTTACTCTCCAGCATTGTAGCTTCCCTTTCCTCCTCTCCGCTCGGTGTTTGGAGCTGTGGGGGGAGGGGTAGAAGATGATAGGACTTAGTCATTATGACTAATGGTTTTCGCACCACAACATTACAGGAGCTCTGGATGGGAGACTAGGATCAGCAACCCAGGGACCAGCACCAGCGGAGTATTGTGCGCATGGAGGTGGGCCAATCTTGTTCCGGAGCACCTGTGACCAGATCAGTGAGTGTTTAGTACTATCTTATATCTTTCGCGAGTGATATGTAGTGAGGATCTGATATACTGAGCTTAAGCCCATTTATATTTCATCTGTACTGGTCTTTTGCAGTACTCTATTTTCTTACTTTTATGGACTTGTTGTGATTTACATTTACATGTGATTCTGTGGACTTGATTATATTCAGTCTATACTTACTTCTCTCTCTTTTGTGATCGAAAAGGCCGGCAGAATTGGCGTTTTGTAGTGGCGGGCTTCCCGAGTGTCGGTGCCACCACAAAGCGGCAATTCTAGGCTTAAGACCCTGGTGGTTTAAAAAGAAAAAAGGGTGGTATTATAAGTGGTATCAGAGGAGTCCTCGATCGAAAGAGAAGTAGTCCACAAAAACCTTGGGCCACCCCCATACGAGCTTAGTTTGCGGACAAACTAGCAGCGGAAGTAGTGGTATGCCCATAAGGGAAATCACATGTAAAGTCCAATCTTATCCATTTCTTATATTCCATTCATACGCTGTCTAACAAATGGAATTTTTCCTTGTAGCCTGCGATGAACCCTACTCCACAGTAGGGGACACCTCAGGCTCCGAAGGTGGTCCAAACACTGAAGGCCATTTGGAGGCCTTCAAAGCTCAGCAATCCCCGGCTCCACAGCCAAACCCCAGGGCGAACTGGATGAGTGTCTTCCGGAGACTTTCCCCTCCATCCTACATGGGGATGGAGCCGACAGTACGCACGGAGGAATGGTTAGATACCATCTATGAGATGCTTGCGGGGATTCGATACCCCATTGAGGAGGTGGTTGCTTTGGCAGTCTCCTGCCTGTAGTCACATGGGAAGAGGTGGTGGAAGTCATAGCTGGACACCACCTTTGCGTGTATGGATTGCGCAGATATTACTTGGGAGGAGTTCAGAGTAGCACTCCTGGGATATTTCGTACCTCAGTCGGCGAGGGACGAGCTGGAGGATAGGTTCCTGCGGTTGAGACAGGGGAACAGGACGGTGTTGGAGTATTATCAGGAGTTTACTCACCTAGCCCACTAGGCAGATGCTTATCAGTTGGATGATGTTGGCTCTGCTATGAGGTTTTACAAGGGACTGCAAGATGACATGAGACAGGCACTCCTCTTCGTCTCAAAGGGGAGCTTGGCTAGGAGTCCGGAGATGGCCAAAAAGAGAGAAGCGGATCAGCTTACAGTCAAGAGCCGGAAGAGACCGGCTGGCAATACAGTGATGGGAGGTCATAGAGACCGTCCTCGAGGCCAGGTTATATGGGAGAGAAGGAACAAGGATCAACCTCGTCAAGAGATTTGGCAGGAGCAGAGGATTCAGGGTGTATTGGCTCCCCAGCCTTTACATATGCTGGAGATGCCAAGAACAGCAGAGCAGGCATCAGTATGGTTTTAGTTCAATTAGTCGGAGCATATCAAGAGGAACCGTCCTATGAGGCGAGCACCCCCACCAGCACTTCAGGGCGCCCTACCTCCCCGGCAAATTGGCGGCTGAGGACACGATTGAGGACAAGGATATCAGGGCCGAGGCCACAGGATAGAGAGGGAGTAGGTGTATGCTCTAGACCTGACACAACCACGGAACCCGGAGCAGGTTATAGCAGGTATGGAAGTACATTTAAATTTTCTTTCCCTTCCTAGGAACTAGTTTTCTTAGACATAACCTAGTTAGAAATTAAGAGAAGACAAACTATAACCAGAATACTAAGACACTTAATTACCTCAGGTATAGTTTTCATCAGCGACAAGCCCGCTCACACACTCTTCGACACCGGTGCTTCACACTCGTTTGTGTCGGAAGATTTCGTGAGAGGACTGGCTGGCGTGGAGCAGTTAACCGGAAAG
The DNA here is from genome assembly GCA_039513925.1 of Platanthera zijinensis. NCBI lineage: Eukaryota > Viridiplantae > Streptophyta > Magnoliopsida > Asparagales > Orchidaceae > Platanthera > Platanthera zijinensis. The sequence continues at coordinate 69,822,721 of CM077098.1, read as the reverse complement.
ATAATGAGGGTGTGCCTACCCAATGGATCAGAGTTAATGACCTCTACTCATTGCAATATGGAGGCGGAGATCGGCAGGAAGACGTTTGAGGCACCAGCGACGATCTTGAGGATGCCAAACTATGATCTGATTCTGGGCATGACATGGCTATACTGGAACCATGCCCAGATTGACTGCTTGGTGAAGAGGATCACGGTGAGGCACGTGGACTCCTTCAATTTTATCGAATGTATTCTACAAGCCCCCTACATGGTATTATCATCTGTGTAGGCCAGCAAGGCCCATCTGCAGTGGGAGGAGGTTTATTAGGTTATTTTTGAGGCGGTCGTGGCCAAGGACTCCATTTCAAATATTCTAATAGTGCGAGACTTTGTCGATGTATTTCCGGAGAAGCTACCAGGGCTACCCCCGCACCGAGAGAATGACTTCCATATTCAGCTCATACCGAGGGCTAAGCTGGTATCCAGAGCTCCCTATTGAATGGCCCCAAAGGAGTCGGTGGAATTCCGAAGCCAGCTTCAGGAGTTAGTTGAGGCCAGGTTTGTCCGGCCTAGCTCTTCACCATGGGGAGCTCCGGTGTTATTCGTCAAAAAGAAGGACGGAACTCTTCGGCTGTGTATAGATTAGCGGGCCCTGAATAAGTTAATGGTTCAGAATACTTATCCCTTGCCAAGGATAGATGAGCTATTTGACCAGCTGGAGGGAGCCTATTGGTTCTCAAAGCTGGATCTGAGATCGGGGTACTACTCGCTTCGCATTCGGGAGGAGGACATCCCGAAGACGGCCTTCAGCAGTAGATGTGGATTGTGCGAGTTTACCGTGATGACTTTCGGGCTCACGAATGCACCCTACGCATTCATGACCTTGATGAACCGGGTGTTCGAAGAGTATCTGGATGTCTTCGATATTGTATTCATCGACGACATCCTTATCTATTCGAGTTTGGAGAAGGAGCATGCGAGGCATATGGCCTTGACTTTGGAGAAGATCCGAGAGCATAAGATGTATGCCAAGTACAGCAAGTGCCAGTTCTGGCTAAAGGAGGTGGCCTTTTTTTTCCATGTCATCAGTAGAGCAGGTTTGGTAGTAGATCCGGCGAAGGTCCAGGCAGTACGAGATTATCTACCACTGAAGACGGCCTCGGATGTTCGAAGTTTCTTAGGACTTTCCGGTTATTACCGGATGTTCGTAAAGGGGTTCTCTCAGATTGCACTCCCTCTTATGTCTCTGACAAAGAAGGAGTCTCCTTTTATTTGGACGCCACGATGCGAGTATGATTTTCAGGAGCTGAAGGATCGTCTTACCTCGCTCCCATACTTGCTCTTCCTTTAGGGAAGGAAGGATTCCAGGTGTATACTGATGCTTCCTATCAAGGGATGGGTGAAGTTCTGATCCAGAATGGGCACGTAATAGCCTATGCCTCCCGTCAGCTGAAGAAGCATGAGCAGAACTACCCCGTGCACGACTTGGAGATGGGGGCAGTTATTTTTGCTCTTAAGATCTGGCGACACTACCTCTACGGAGTTCACTGCGACATCTTCTCAGATCACAAGAACTTGAAATACGTAGACACACAGGAGTTAAACATCAGGTAGAGACGCTAGGTGGAGTTTCTGTCGGACTACCAGTATACCATGCACTACCATCCCGAGAAGACAAACGTGGTCGCAGACGCTTTGAGCTGGAGAGCGAGTACGTCTGGAGTAGGCCCGCAGCTGATGGCCTTGGAGTTGGTTAAGTAATTCGAGGAGATGCGGATATCACTATTGTCCGAGGATGACCTGGAGTTATACATGGAGTACCTGGGATCGATGGATACCACTGATGATATTCGGGACCGCATCAGAGATGAGCAGAAGGTTGATGTGAGAAACTAAGCCGATATTCAGAGCCTTATAGGAAGGCACGGCTATAGGTTACTACCTGAGGTATGGGCTCCTGTGTTTCAATGACAGGGTCTACATATTGGCAGGAGGCCAGATCCGGGAGGACATTATGATGGAAGCTCACTACAGCCGATACTCGGTGCACCCAGGGATCACCAAGATGATAAAAGATTTGAAGAGGACGATGTACTGGCCAGGCATGAAGAAGGACATAACGTACTTTGTGATGCACTGCGAGGCCTGCCAACTCGTAAAGGCAGAGTGTAGGAATCTGGCCGGCTTGCTGCAGCCACTTCCGGTGTCGGAGTGGAAATTGGAGGATATAGCCATGGACTTCATATATGGGCTACCTTGATCCCGTGTGGGAAATGAATTGATCTGGGTGATAGTGTACAAGCTAACGAAGGTGGACAGATTCATTCTAGTGGCAAAGGACGCTCCAGTTGGTCTATTAGTATATAGATTCATTGAGCAGTTTGTGCGTTATCATGGGGTGCCCAAGACTATCGTTTCGGATCGGGATGGGCAGTTTACATCCAGGGAGTGGAGGTCAGTTCAGGCTTATCTAGGTTCGCGGTTGACGTTCAGCAAGGCCTTTCATCCTCAGACCGATGGGCAGATGGAGCGCACCAATCGTACATTGGAAGATCTTTTGTGCCTGTATATTTTGGATCGCGGCGAGCCTTAAGAGAGATTACTACCGCTGGTTGAGTTTTCATACAACAATGCCCATCAGTCCAGCATAGGCATGGCTCCATACGAGGCGTTGTATGGACGGAGGTGCAGGACCCACTATCATGGGTGCAGGATGAGGATCCGCAGGCACTTGGCTCGGAGTTTGTGGGGGATACTGATGCTCAGATTAGATTGATCCGGGACAAGATGTTGGAAGCCCAGAGAAGGCAGGCCAAATATTACGATGCAAGACATCGTCAGGTGGAGTTCCAGGTGGGGGACTGAGTTTTTTTGAAGATACGGCCGATGCACGGAGTCTCGTGGGTTCGCGGGCGGAAGAAGCTAAGTCCGAGGTATATGGGGCCTTGCAGGATCCTGGAGCGGATCGGCCCCTTGGCTTATAGACTGGAGGTACCGCTGGAGCTAGCGGGATTGCATGACGTCTTCCACGTCTCCTAACTATGGAGAGCTTTGCTACGCCCTGAGCAACTAATTTCCACAGCAGACAGCCCGCTGGCCTCGGATCGATTAGTCAACTTAGAGCCGATCAGGATTGATGACACGGCAGTGCGGGTCTTGTGGCGTATGAAGGTTCCGTTAGTCAAAGTTCTGTGGAGCAATCATGGGTAGGAGGAGCATATATGGGAGCCACAGGACTTGATGCAGCAAAAGTATCTAGAACTCTTCGAGTTAGGTACACCTTAAACCGTAGGGATTTTACAATTTCTTCTATTCTAGTAGAAACCCCCATAGGCTTAACCTTAATTTTGGGGATAATTTTTTTTTTTTGTATATTAGGATTTGTAACATTCCATTTCCTACCAGACCCCTAGGAGAGGTTTTGTCATGAACAAGTCATGACAAAACCCTAGGAAGCCCAAGGAGGCCAGGTGACCCGGGATCATGGTGAAAATCACCTTGGTCAGCAAATAGTAGGTTAGAAATTTACTTAAAACTGGATTTGGGCTTGGGTGTCGAGTGCGACGATTGCACTCAATGCCATATGCTGATCGGCGTTGAGTGCACTGACTTCACTAAATACCATCTTTCTTAGGCTGGATGGCGTTGAGTGTGTCGAGTGCACTCAACGCCATAAGCTGAACGGCGTTTAGTGCACTGATTGCACTCAACGCCATCTTACTTGGATGAATGGCGTTGAGTGCATCAAGCGCACTCAATGCCATAAGCTGAACGACGTTGAGTGCACTGATTGTACTCAACGCCATCTTATTTAGGCTGTATGGTGTTGAGTGAGCTGAGCTCACTCAATGTCGTCGGCTGGATAGCGTTGAGTGAGCTTAGCTCACTCAACGCCGTAGGCTGGATGGCGTTGAATGAGCTGAGCTCACTCAATGCCATTTTACTTAGAATTTTTCTGGTTCTTTGGTTTGATTGCTGGTTCAGCTGAACCAGGCCGTTTCGGGAAGCAAGCTAGGATGTCTTAAATTAGCTGTTCCTCTATTAACACCTAATTAAGTCTTATTTTAAAAAAATATTGACCGGTCAAATGGAGGTAGGCCACTTGGCCGGCGGTTATGAAGATGAAGAAGGCTTCAGCCATGGTCGAGAATCGGCTTTCATGGCCAGTAATGGCACTTGATGCCTCGACCTCCTTTGTAACGCCCCCGATTTTTCTACAACTATTTTATTCACGTTTGGCATTTCGATGACGCGTTTTCGTGGCTTGTGCCATTTGTGGAGTATGGTTTAGCTCCTTAGAACTGAGTGGCCTATTTTGTAGCCTATGGGCAAGGTATCGGAAGCAAGCCGAGTTATTTTGGGTGACCCGGTGTGGCCTCTTGGGGGATGCTTGTGTTTTGGCTTTAGGTGGGTATAACTCGAGTTCTGTTCGTAGAAAGTTAATTTTGACTTCGCCGATGTGTTCGTAGCGTGGGTATTTAGCTACTGTGAGAATTTCGTCGAATTCCGAGGTAATTCGGTTTTCGTGTCGTTTTGGGTGTGCCATTAGTAAAGACTATTAGAAAATTCTCTTATTTTAATAAGAGAACCGGCGGCTAGGCTTCAGTTATGCTGAACCGGCGTGTTTAAAGCTCTTATAAAAGCTTTACTTGGAGTTGCGGGCCCACTCTTTCCTCCATCTTCCCGAGACCAAAAAAACTGCTGCTCTAGTTTGCGGAAAGCGGATGTGGAAACGACGGACTGCCCTAGCCTTCAGCCGGCGATTTCGGGAGCTTTCGTGGACGGAAATCGTTTCCGAAAGCGGCGTTGGCTTGCTCTCGCTCAGATCTACGTTTCGACGGTAAGAGATTTGATTTTCGTGGAGTTTTAGGAGACTTGGATTTTCGGTTTCTTGTGGATTCCGCCATTAAAGCGCGGGAATGTGCTTTTAGGTGCTGCTGCTGCTAGTGCCAAGTGAAGAGGAGGGAAGGCCGTCCAAGCTTCGCCGGTAATCAAGGCAAGTGGTATTCTTGCCCTTGCCATTTTTTTATGCTCCGTCTGAATTGAAAAATCCAGGTTAGCCCTAGGGTAGAGGCCAAGCTGTTCATTTATCTTGCTGAAATTAGGGTTTAATTTCTCCTAATGAGCCCCCCTCTTTGTGCTGTTGGTGCTCAACCCGCCGGCGTAATACCGCCAATTTAGACTCCAGATTTCTGCCTGGTTGTTTCTTTGCGGGTGAAGCCGAGAGAGAGAGAGTAGGAGGAGGGGGTGCCTGCTGTGTGTCAGGGAAAGAGCCAAATTTGGGCTCTCGGGTTGCTGGCGTTGAGTGTGCTGCACATACTCAAAGCCTTGCGGGTTTGGCATTGAGTGTGGTGCACACACTCAACGCCACAGCTGTAGTAAGTTAGAGATTTTTTGGCTAAGTACTGGGGCGTTGAGTGAGGTAGACTCACTCAACGTCGTAGCCCCTGCTAGAGGCTAAGTACTTTGGCGTTGAGTGAGTCGACCTCACTCAACGCCATTTCCGTTTTGGCGTTGAGTGAGGCAAGCTCACTCAACGCCACAGTTTTTATGAGAAGCTAAGTACTTTGGCATTGAGTGAGGTGTGCTCACTCAACGCCATAGCCTTTTCTGAGGCTAAGTACTTTGGCGTTGAGTGAGTCGACCTTACTCAACGCCATTTTCGGTTTGGCGTTGAGTGAGGTGACTTCACTCAACGCCGTAAGCAAATTTGCGGGCATGTCCCGTGGCGTTGAGTGAGTGAACCTCACTCAATGCCATTTTTTCTTTGGCGTTGAGTGAGGTAGACTCACTCAATGCCACAACCCTTCTTCGCGGCCAGAACTTCTGGCGTTGAGTGAGACGACCTCACTCAACACCATTGCTGTTTTGGCGTTGAGTGAGATCAGCTCACTCAACGCCACAGATTTGCCTTGTTACGGCTAAGTTCCAGGGCGTTGAGTGAGTGAACCTCACTCAACGCCATTACAGTTTTTGCGTTGAGTGGGGTGTACTCACTCAACGCCGCAGTTTTCTTTTGCAGCTAAGTGTAAGGGCGTTGAGTGAGTGAGCTTCACTCAACGACATTACTGTTTTGGCATTGAGTGAGGCCAGCTCACTCAACACCACTTTCTTTGATTGTGGTTAAGTACCTGGGCGTTGAGTGAGTGTACCTCACTCAACGCCATCGCTGTTTTGGCGTTGAGTGAGGTTAGCTCACTCAACGCCAGAGTATTCTTGCGGGAGGCGTTGAGTGAGTGAACCTCACTCAACGCCATGCCTGTTATGGCGTTGAGTGAGGCTAGCTCACTCAATGCCAGAGTTTCTCTTCTGGAGGTTGTTGAGTGAGTGAACCTCACTCAACGCCATGACTGTTCTGGCGCTGAGTGAGGCTAACTCACTCAACGCCAACGTCTTGTTAGGCGTTGAGTGGGTCTCACTCAAAGCCAAGCCGTGTTGAGTCATTTCAACACTTTTCCCTACCTCGATTTTCGTTCCCGAGTGAATTCCTTGTGTATGTTTTGAGTTTCCTTGTCGGCCATGTTTTTCTTTCCTAAAGGCCGAATCGTGGGTCGTGGTTAGTAGTGGTGGTTTGAAGCTCTTCATGGGGGAAGTGTTCTGTAATTTAGCCATGGCCACCCTTTTTCTTCTATCTTGCTCCAGGTACGGGCTGTACAAGTGGGTGGAAGGTCCCTAGTTCTTTCACATGTAGACCCTTGATCTTGTTAGCTTGGAAATGGTGGTTGGGGGACCGAGTTTGCCTTCAACCCGGATCCATATTGTTTATTTTGCTACTACCATCTCCCACAGCATAGGGTGTTAGACGTTTCTTCCTTGGTAGATTGCAGCATTTTGGGCTCTTGGTAGCTTAGTAAACTCTGCAGGAGGTAGTTTCTGGGCAGGGTTGATGTTGTTTCCTCGCACCTAGTTCATTTCTTTTTGTCTTGCCTTGGGGCAGTTGTGACTTTTACTACTGTGTTTTTCCTCTTTCATTTATCATATGGTAGACACTTTCGTGAAGTTTTTCCTTGTTTTGCTCGCTGAGGTATTCTTTTTTTTCTTTGAATGCCTCAGGTTCTGAGCAGTAGCCAGTTTGGTAGCTAGGTTGCTGTGGTGTTGCTGGTGGTCTTTTGGTCTTTGGAGATCCTTCTGGATTTGTTTAGTGAGGTAGTTTTCTGCACTTTTCTTACAAACATACATATTTGCTAGTGGGTTCGTGTCAGGTTGTTGGCGCCCACTGGTAGTTTTTACCTTTGTGCAGATATATTACTTTTGCTGCTACCATTTTTTGGAGATAGTCTACTTGCTCTGAGGAGGATTTATGCTAGGTTGCTAGTTATTTTTTAAAACTACAATTATTATTATAAGTATAGCTCATGATCATTATGTTTTATAAAACTCAATCACTATTTTACAAACAACATATAAAGATTGTTTTCTTATTATATAGTATAAAATAAATGTATAGTCTTGCATAACATAAGTGGTCCTCTTGGGGCTCTTATGCACTCCTTAGGATGTCAAACCTGAATAAAGTATTCTTCCGCAGAGTATAAGTATAGTTTTAAACTGTGGATTAGGTTATCCACCGAGCCGAGGGATACGGCCTCTAAAATATACATGATTTTCTAATCGTTAAACTCATGAATTTCTTTCATAAAGTAAAGTAGATGGTTTTGCCCGAGCGTCAACAGTTATCCCCTGCTCGACGTGGCATCATGACGCGTGTTTTCTCATACTCTGATAATTCCTAAATTCGGAGAAAATGTGGGTTGTGACAGTTGGTATCAGAGGGAGGTTGCTTGACAAGTTAGTTGGGCAACCGTCCTTTGTTTGCATTTAGTAGTTCAGCATCATGTCAATAACACACCGATATGTCATCAGCACGTCTTGGCAAAAGTACGAACACTACACTCATAGCAAAACATGAAGTATACGAGGCATATTATGTAGTATGGGATGCATAATATGTGTTCGTATATCGATCCACCATAGGGGAAACATGTGAGGGTTATGTAGTATGGGATGCATAACCTCACCACATGGCTGCGACTAGCTCGTTTTCTTTTTCGTTGCATGAGAATGTTATGTAGTATGGGATGCATAACATTTTAATGTGTACGCCGCTCATAACATGCATTAGGGACTTTTAAGAATGCATAGCACAAACATGCATAGAATAACATTGCATAAGCACAACGTGCCAAGCAAAAGACTGGCAGGATGACATATGTACACACATAAGCTTTCAAGTCAAAGGTAATATAAAGTCATGCATTCCCGATCTAGGTACATAAATTAGTATGGTGGTGGTTAACCATCCTAGGTTAGGGCATACCATCAATTTTTGTAAAAAGATAAACTCCCAGAGCAAGTTTAACAGCTTTAAGTTTATATCTATATATGTATTGTATGTACTTGTAGTTGGTTCTAGCCGTTGTATTAGGATCTGACAAGTGTTGTTATGTTTTTTTAGGATGGCGAGACTTCCTTCGACTAGATCGACTCCCCTGTCTTAGGGTGAGTCATCTGGAGCTCAGAATGACGCGGTGATCGAGAGCCTGCGGCAGAGTAGCGATGCCATGAGCAGGCAGATGGTAGAGATGCAGGCCCAGATTCAGTCCCTGGTGGCGGTTGTGGCAGGTCAGACTCAAGAAGTTCAAGGTCCTGCAGGGGGGTTAGCTGTCCCTCCTCCTCCTGCACCCTTAAGACCTCCAGTGGTGGTGCCAGCAGAGATGGCCTTCATCTCGCAGTTTCAGAGGCTGAGCCCTCCCACTTATGATGGGAAGGCAGACTTTATGGTCATAGATGATTGGCTGATCTCCATGGAGGAGATGTTCTCGTACTCCGGGATTGCAGATGACCAGAGGGTGATGATAGCCTCCTATCAGCTAAAAGGTTTGGCTAAGAGTTGGTGGCTGAGAGAAAAGGAGAGCTTGGTAGCTGGATGCTCTTGGGAAGTGTTCAAGGAGATGCTGTTGAGGAAGTTCTTACCCTCGGTCGAGCATGACCGCCTCATGAACGACTTCCTCCATCTGAAGCAAAGGCAACTCACGGTGGGTGAGTATGAGATAGAGTTCAGCAAGTTGAGCCGTTTTGCCCCTGGATTGGTCAGCATTGAGGCGGATCGAGTTAAGCAATTTCTCAATGGCTTGAGGAGCGAGGTGCAGCAGTTGACCAGTGCTTATGGGTTAGAGACTTATGCATGAGTAGTGGAGGCTACTCTGAAGGTAGAGGCTATCTAGACCGCCAAGAGCAGAGGCCAGCAAATGAGGAAGGATAAGAGGAAGTCTGTGGAGGAGAAGAAACCCCAGGTACCCGGTGCTGCTCCGGGAAAGAAGAGCAAAGTGGTGTGAAGCTTCTGTGGCCGGTCAGGCCACCCTGTCGAGAGATGTTTCAAGAAGGCAGCAGCTCAGAGGAAGGAGCAGGTTCATGCGATTCAGGGTGATCCTAGGAGAGATGTCTCCTGTTCTGTTTACAAGCGACCCGGGCATGATGCGGCCCAGTGCTGGTCCAAGGATAAAGTCTGCTATCAGTGTGGGCAGAAAGGACACATCAAGACTAGGTGTCCTCAGGTCCAGCCTGCTCTTCATGCTGTTCCACTACAGGCATTACCTCCACCTCAGCGTGTGGACAAGGGAAAGGGAAAGCTGAACGTGATCTCTTCCGAGGAGGATCAAGCTTCGACTCAGGTCATCTAAGGTTAGTTGTCTTTCCAGCCTGAAGGTTTTGTTCTTGTTTTACTAGAATGTTTGCAGTATTGTTGTGGTAGTTCCTTAGTTATATATGCTCCTATAGGTAAATTTAAGGTGAAGAACTGTTGGGCGCGTGTTCTGTTTGACTCCGACGCTACCCACTCGTTCGTGGCTAGAGCCTTTGTAGAGCGACATCGGTTGACTTTAGATCGAGTTCGGGATACCTTCCGTGTCAAGTTCCCCTCTGGTGAATCTGTGTTGTCAGATTTGGGCATGTTAGATTGCCCTATTTTGTTGAGGGACTTCCTTGCGAAGGCAGACCTGAAGATGATTGATCTGGAGGACTTCGATGTTATTCTGGGCATGGACTGGCTGTCTAGGTATGATGCAGTCATTTAGTGCAAAGGGAAGCGCTTGGACTTCATCAGGGAAGACGGTCAGCCCGAAAGCGTGTATGCTGATCTGTGCCAGGATTCTCCTGTCATCTCTGCGGTATGTGCTCAGAAACTGTTTCTTTCGGATTGTTTTGCTTGTTTGGTCTCGGTGGTTGGGACTGCTGTTAGTGTACCGCGCTTGGAGGAGATTCCAGTTGTTCGTGATTTCGCCGATATTTTTTCGGATGATCTTCCTGGTCTTCCTCCCGAGCGGGATGTGGAGTTTGTGATGGATTTGGAGCCGGGTACGCATCCTATTGCTAATTCGCCGTACCGGATGGCTCCTCGTGAGTTAGAGGAGTTGCGAGTTCAGTTGGATGAGCTGTTTGCAAAGGGATTTATCAGGCAGAGTTCGTCACCTTGGGGTGCTCCTGTGCTGTTTGTGAAGAAGAAAGATGGGTCGATGCGGCTTTGCATCGACTATAGGGAGTTGAACAAAGTCACCATTAAGAACAGGTACCCTCATCCGAGGATAGATGATTTATTTGACCAGTTGCACGGTAGCACGGTATTCTCGAAGATCGATCTTCGTTCTGGCTATCATCAACTCAGGATCCGTGAGGCAGATATTCCACGGACTACGTTTAGATCGAGGCATGGACACTTTGAGTTCTTGGTGATGTCGTTTGGTTTGACCAACGCACCATCATCCTTCATGGATATGATGAACCAGGTGTTTAAGGATTTCTCAGACAAGTTCGTGGTGGTCTTCATCGATGACGTGTGGGTTTATTTTCGCAGCTTTGAGGAGGATGAGCAGCATCTGCGCTTGGTTCTATCGGAGGTGAGGAATCACAAGTTATTCGCCAAGCTAAGCAAGTGCGAATTTTTGTTGCCTCAGGTTTCATTTCTAGGCCACGTGGTGAACAAGGAGGGGATCTCGGTCGACCCAGAAAAGATCGCAGCAGTGATGGATTGGAGTAGGCCGAATACGCCTAAGGAGATCAGGAGCTTCCTATGGTTGGCTGGATACTACAGGAGATTCGTGGAGGGTTTCTCTTCCCTAACTTCACCTTTGACCAAGCTGACTCAGAAGAATGTGGCTTTTGTTTTGAGCGAGAAGTGCGAAGAAGCCTTTCTGGAGTTAAAGAAGAGATTGTGCACTGCTCCCGTTCTGACCCTGCCTACTACGGGTGTGGATTATGATGTGTACGTGGATGCTTCGCATGTAGGTCTGGGATGCATATTAATACAGGTCGGAAAGGTGATTCCCTATGGGTCAAGGCAATTGAAGACTCATGAGAAGAATTATCCTACGCATGACCTTGAGTTTGCAGCGGTAATCTATGCGTTGAAGTTATGGAGGCATCTACTTTATGGGGCTCAGTGCAAGATCTTCACTGACCATAATAGCCTGAAGTACGTGTTCACGCAGAAGGAGTTGAATCTGCGCCAGCGGTAGTGGCTAGAGTATGTGGTCGATTATGATGTAGATATCCAGTATCATCCAGGCAAGGCCAATGTGGTGGCCGACGCCCTGAGCCGAAAGACGGGAAAGATCTTTAACCTCTCTACCGATCGTTTATTGGAGGAGTTCCTCCTCATGGATATATCAGTGGGATGTTGTGGCTTGACGAGTAGTTTATCAGTGGCTGAGCCGTCTTGGATTTCTTTGACAAGACTGCACCAGAAGGACGATCCTGATCTTCTGCACTTATTCACCAGGACCGAGAAGGGGGAGTTGTCAAACTTTGCTATCGATGATGCGGGTACTCTGAAGTACAGCGATAGATTTTGCATACCTGCTGTTGGGGACATTAGAGGTATGATTTGCAGAGAGGCTCATGGATCCAGCGTTGCCTACCATCAGGGATCTACGAAGCTGTATCGTGACTTAAAGCAAATTGCCTTGTGGTATGGCATGAAAGGTGATATATCCCGATTTGTTGCTGAGTGCCGCACTTGCAAGCGTGTGAAGGCCGATCATGGAAGGCCTGGTGGCAAGTTGACTTCGTTAGAGATCCTGACTTGGAAATGGGAAAGTATATCTATGGATTTCATCACGGGATTACCGAAATCCCCGAGGGGATTTGATTCTATTTGGGTTATAGTGGATAGACTTACGAAGTGTGCTCACTTCGAGCCATATAAGATTGATTACCCGATGAAGAAGATAGCGGAGTTGTACTTGAATGAAGTCATCCGACTACACGGTGTGCCGGTTAGCATCATTTATGATTGAGACTCCCGGTTTACTTCTCGTTTTTTACAGAGTCTGCAAGAGGGTTTAGGTACAGATCTGAGGTATTCTACTACTTACCACCCACAGACCAATGGGCAGACAGAGCGGGTGAACCAGATAGTTGAGGATATGATCCGATGCTACATTTTAAACCACGGTGGAGCGTGGGATGGCGGCTGCGACTTATGGAATTTGCATACAACAACAGTTATCAGGAGAGCTTGCAGATGGCTCCGTTCGAAGCCTTGTATGGGAGGCGCTGCAGAACTCCGTTGTTTTGGGCTGAGGCTGGTGAGAGGTCTTTGTTGGGTCCTGATGCGCTTTAGGAAATGGAATTCACAGTGAAGCTTATTCGAGAGAAGCTTCGTATATCTCCGGAGAGGTACGAGAAGAACGCCAATCGGCATAGGTCTGCCTTGGAGTTTTCTGTATGGGACCTTGTATTTCTTAAGGTTTCCCTGATGGTGGGTGTAAAGAGGTTTGTGTAAGAATTGGAAATTGGACCCAAGGTATGTGGGCCCGTTTAAGATTTTGGAGCTGATTGGCGTGTCAGCTTACAGGTTGGATTTGCCAGCAAACTTCCCAGGTGTTCATAATATTTTCCATGCAAGGCAATTGCGGAAGTGTGTCCGCAGCAGTGGGCAAGTTTTGGATGTTGTGCCCCAGTTGGAGCCCAACCTCTCTTTTGTTGAAGTGCCGGTCCATATTTTGGATACTCAGGAACGGGTGCTGCGAAAGAAGTCCATTCCGATGGTGAAAGTTCTATGGAAGAATCAGGATTTGGAGAGCGCGACTTGGGAGCTAGAGTCGGCCATGAGGAAGGCTTACCCTCACCTGTTTCCCTGATTTGATCGATATGTTTCCCTTCTTGTAACTCTTATTTGTTACTTTTCCTTCTATATTAGAAGTGATGTGCGTAAAGTTTCGGGACGAAACTTTCTTTTAGGGGGATGACTGTAACGCCCCCGATTTTTCTGCGACTATTTTATTCTCATTTGGCGTTTCGGTGATGCCTTTTCGTGGCTTGTGCCATTTGTGGAGTGTGGTTTAGCTCCTTAGAACTAAGTGGCCTATTTTGTAGCCTATGGGCTAGGTCTCCCTAGCAAGCCGAGTCGTTTTGGGTGACCTGGTGTGGCCTCTTGGGGGATGCTTGTGTTTTGGCTTAAGGTGGGTATAACTCGAGTTCTGTTCGTTGAAAGTTAATTTCGACTTTGCCGATGTGTTCGTAGTGCGGGTATTTAGCTACGGTGCGAATTTCGTCGAATTCCGAGGTAATTCAGTTTTTGTGTCGTTTTGGGTGTGCTATTAGTAAAGACTATTAGAAAATTCTCTTATTTTATTAAGAGAACCGGCGGCTAGGCTTCAGTTATGCTGAACCGGCATGTTTAAAGCTTATATAAAAGCTTTACTTGGAGTGGCGGGCCCACTCTTTCCTCCTTCTTCCTTAGACCAAAAAAACCGCTGCTCCAGTTTGCGGAAAGCGGAGGCGGAAACGACGGACTGCGCTAGCCTTCGACCGGCAATTTCGGGAGATTTCGTGGACGGAATTCATTTCAGAAAGCGGCGTTGGCTTGCTCTCGCTCAGATCTACGTTTCGATGGTAAGAGATTTGATTTTCGTGGAGTTTTAGGAGACTTGGATTTTCAGTTTCTTGTGGATTCCGCCATTAAAGCGCGGGAATGTGCTTTTAGTTGCTGCTACTGCTAGTCCGAGTGAAGAGGAGGGAAAGTCGTCCAAGCTTCGCCGGAAATCGAGGCAAGTGGTATTCGTGCCCTTGTAATTTTTTTATGCTCTTGCTGAATTGAAAAATCCCGGTTAGCCCTAGGGTAGAGGCCAAGCTGTTCATTTATCTTGCTGAAATTAGGGTTTAATTTCTCCTAATGAGCCCCCCTCTTTGTGCTGTTGGTGCTCAACCCGCCAGCATAATACCGCCAATTTAGACTCCAGATTTCTGCCTGGTTGTTGCTTTGCGGGTGAAGCCAAGAGAGAGAGAGGTAGGAGGAGGGGGTGCCTGCTGTGTGTCGGGGAAAGAGCCAAATTTAGGCTCTCGGGTTGCCGACATTGAGTGTGGTGCACACACTCAAAGCCTTGTGGGTTTGGCGTTGAGTGTGGTGCACACACTAAACGCCACAGCTGTAGTCAGTTAGAGATTTTTTGGCTAAGTACTGGGGCGTTGAGTTAGGTGGACTCTCTCAACGTCGTAGCCCCTGCTAGCGGCTAAGTACTTTGGCGTTGAGTGAGTCGACCTCACTCAATGCCGTTTCCATTTTGGCGTTGAGTGAGGCAAGCTCACTCAACGCCGCAGTTTTTCTAAGAAGCTAAGTATTTTGGCGTTGAGTGAGGTGTGCTCACTCAACGCCATAGCCTTTTCTGAGGCTAAGTACTTTGGCATTGAGTGAGTCGACCTCATTCAATGCCATTTCCGGTTTGGCTTTGAGTGAGGTGACTTCACTAACCGTCATAAGCAAATTTACGGCCAAGTCTCGTGGCGTTGAGTGAGTGAACCTCACTCAATGCCATTTCTGCTTTGGCGTTGAGTGAGGTAGACTCACTCAACGCCACAGCCCTTCTTCACGGCCAGAACTTCTGGCATTGAGTGAGACGACCTCACTCAACGCCATTGCTGTTTTGGCGTTGAGTGAGGTCAGCTCACTCAACGCCGCAGATTTGCCTTGTTGCGGCTAAGTGCCAGGGCGTTGAGTGAGTGAACCTCACTCAACTCCATTGCTGTTTTGGCGTTGAGTGAGATGGACTCACTCAATGTCACAGTTTTCTTTTGCGGCTAAGTGTAAGGGCGTTGAGTGAGTGAGCTTCACTCAACGCCATTGCTGTTTTGGCGTTGAGTGATGCCAGCTCACTCAACACCACTTTCTCTGATTGTGGATAAGTACCAGGGCATTGAGTGAGTGTACCTCACTTAACGCCATCACTGTTTTGGCGTTGAGTGAGGTTAGCTCACTTAACGCCAGAGTATTCTTGCGGGAGGGGTTGAGTGAGTGAACCTCACTCAACGCCATGCCTGTTTTGGCATTGAGTGAGGCTAGCTCACTCAACGCCAGAGTTTTTCTTCTGGAGGGCGTTGAGTGAGTGAACCTCACTCAACGCCATGGCTATTCTGGCGCTGAGTGAGGCTAAATCACTCAACGCCAAGGTCTGGTGAGGCGTTGAGTGGGTCCCACTCAACGCCAAGCCGTGTTGAGTCATTTCAACACTTTTTCCCTACCTCGATTTTCGTTCCCGAGTGAATTCCTTGTGTATGTTTTGAGTTTCCTTGTCGGCCATGTTTTTCTTTCCTAAAGGCCGAATCGTGGGTCGTGGTTAGTAGTGGTGGTTTGAAGCTCTTCATGGGGGAGTTATTGTGTAATTTAGCAGTGGCCACCGTTTTTCATCTATCTTGCTCCAGGTCCAGCTGGGGCCCCATACTATATGCCACAAACAGGCGGCGAGGTCACAGGATAATACCAAACCATACACGCATCCTAACTCAGAGCATGTTAGCGGAAGCTTTAAGTTGTCAATTGAACTCTAACCAGGAATTTCCAATATATAAACCACAGTTATATATATAGCCACAGAATGTACAACAAATACACAGGGTTTGGCCTTAAGGCCTTACAGTTCCTCTTTCCACACCGTATGGATTACAAACCTCGGCACGCAGGCCGGCCATACATGAGTAAAAGAAAACAAACAAAAACATTCGCATAGCCTTCAAGGGCCAGCCGCAGCAGCAGCAACAACAGCAGCAAGGGCTTCAGCCCTTCATTTACCACTTGGCTCTCCAGCACCTGCATAGGGACAATCCACCCAAACGGTGGCAAACATGGCAACGGTCAGCATTCAGCTGACCCAATTATAACAATCCTACCCCTTTCTCGGGGCAGTAGCATTCCTTCCCTGCACAGCATGGTATCAACAATAGCAAATATGTGCTCGCAGGCACACTCAAGCCATCACAATCGTCGGCCACACGGCCCGACAGTCCGTGCACTCAGGGCACATTCTTGGTGCACCGGAAAACCAGGGTCAACACCACCGTTTACACGGTATTGAGAATTCTAGTCTTTTTGGCGCGCGGGCCTAAGACTCTCATTATGCGCTCCAACAAACCTATAACCAGGCTTCCAAGTCGGACGGACATAACGCAGGTACGGATCAGCCACCCCCATTGCTCAAGTCACCGTGCCACCTCGAATACGGAAGTATCCATGGCAATTTATAGGCGCGGGTCGGTTTCACCTTTCCTGTTCGACAATCTGCCTTTTCATCAAGTTGCAGCCCAATGACTCAACCGCAGTGGCAACGCACGGCCACAAGAGTTGCATCCAACCCTCTTCATTTCCTGAACTTCATCCAGTACTTCCTGCTGCACCAAGCAACAGGTAGGCATAAGGCAAAACAAGCCATAACCACGGAGTCTTCTCCGATATGCAAACAAGCATCACCAATCCAGACCAACATTTCCAGATGGGCTTCACACAGCATGCCTAGATCCGTACTCCAATTCCGGACTCTAACAAGGGGGACTTCACATATCTACCCCAAGGGATGCCACAACCCACCGCACACTCGCGGGGAAGGGTTTTCCCTATGCAATGCAGAAAAGAAGGACTTCACATGTCCAAGAAGGGAGATCGTTACCCTTGACGATCTCTTGGGAGCCATCGAAATCTAGCCGATGAGAAAGCACCGCAGCATCTTTGCCTTCACAATGCTGGCCTCGGATCACGAATCGGACCACGGGAGCTCCGCCGGTGGCTTGATCTCCTCCTCCTTCTTTTCCTCCTCTCTCTTTCTCTCTTCCTTAACCAAATGAAGAATGAACTCTTCATCAAACCTCTGGTGATTTAATCCAGCAAGGAATCACCTGAGCCATTGGATCAAAATAGAGAAAAGGAACGGCCACGATTTTCCCAAAATCCCATATTTTTGGCTGACACGGCCTGTGACACGCCCGTGTCACAGGCCGTGTACCCTTAAGCGGCACACGCGGTACTCGTACCGACTGAACTCTACCAGAACACGGGCATCGACACGCCCGTGTCGGACCTGACATGCCCGTGTCAGTCATGAGACACGCCCGTATCACCCCTTCCTCATCGAGCTCCAAAACCAACAAGCAGTACACGGGTAGTCACACGGCATCGGACACGCCCGTGTCAAATCTGACACGGCCGTGTTCAAGGCTTGGTTCCGGGCCGTATACTTCCCTGACTCGATCAGCCTATTTCTTGAGTGACACGCCCTGGGACACGCCCGTGTCCCAGGCCGTGTACCCCCGACACGCCCTGGGACACGCCCGTGTCCCAGGCCGTGTCAAACAGCCTGCACCTCAAATTTAATTTTGAGATTTTTGGGGTGTTACAATCCTCCCCCCCTTAATAAAATTTCGTCCCGAAATTTGACACGATAAGGAACCAGAAAATACAATGCTATAACTTGATAACTCTGTTATAACAAAAGTTACACGGTCTACAGTTTATACAAACAGCTCGGGAAATTCAGCTCGCATGGTCTGCTCTCGCTCCCATGTTAGCTCTTCACGGCCACAATTGTCCCATCAGACCTTGAACATCCCGATCACTTTGTTCCGCAACTGTTTCTCGGCTCGATCCTCGATCCGAATGGGTCGAACCCTCGTCGTTAGCCATACTCGACCGGTACCCGATCATTCTCCACTACTAGAGCTGGATCCTTGACAGCCTTACGAAGTACTGAGATGTGAAATACATCATGTAATCCACCCAAGTCTGCTGAAAGTGCTAGTCGATCAGCAGCTTCCCCAACTCGCTCCACCACCTCAAATGGACCAAGATACCTCGGACTTAGCTTTTTCAAACGCCGAATCCTGGACACGCCTTTGAAGGGTTTGATCTTCAAATATACCCAATCACCCACCGCGAACTCCACGTTCCGATGTTTGGCATTGTAGTACTTTGCTTGACGATCTTGGGCTATCAATAGCCTCTCCCGAATAGAGCGTATAAGCGAGGTAGCTTCTTCGACTTCCTTTTTCCCACTCAGCTTAGATTCGCCTGCTTCTGCCCAAGCTAACGGTGTACGACATTTACGACCATACAAAGCCTCAAATGGTGCCATACCGATGCTCGCTTGGTAGCTATTATTATAGGCAAATTCTACAAGAAAAATATAATCTTCCCATCTCTTACCAAAGTCTAGGGCGCACATGCGGAGCATGTCCTCCATCGTCCTGTTGGTTCGTTCAGTCTGGCCATCCGTTTGGGGATGAAAGGCCTTACTAAACGCTAATTTTGTACCCAACATTTGATGAACTAGCCGCCAATCATTCGATGTGAATCGCCCATCACGGTCACTGACGATGCTCCGAGGAACACCGTGCAGTCGAACAATCTGCTCCACATAAAGCTTGGCCAAGGTTTTCACTGAATCATCTCTTTTGTTTGGAAGGAAGTGCGCCACTTTTCTCAACCGGTCCACAATCACCCAGATTGAATCATGACCGCGTTGAGATCTCGGCAACCCGTGCACGAAATCCATCGAAATGTCATCGAACTTCCACTCCGGAATGGGTAACGACTTCAGGAAACCGCCAGGCTTCTGGCATTCCGCTTTCACCAATGCACAAGTATGGCATTCCGCCACATAACGTGCTACATCTTTCTTGAGTCCGGGCCACCAGAACTGCTTTTTCAGATCTCTGTACATCTTTGTGCTCCCTGGGTGAACTGAGTACTTTGCAAAGTGAGCTTCGTACATCAACTCTTCCCTCAATTTACCCACACTCGGGACGCACACTCGACCATTTCTTCGTAACAAACCGTTATCCCAAGATAATTGGTCATCCGGCCCATCTTTTGCATAGCGCTGGAGACTTTCATCAAGCTCCGTTGCTCGACGAACTCTGTCCGTAAGGTAATATTGCACCTCCATCCAGTTCAAGCATGCATCGGTTGACGAACCCTTGTCAACACAAGATATCTCCAATGCTTCCAATTCCTGGATTAAATGCTGATCATGCCTCTGCAACCAGCTTGCCCGTACCAGAGTCTTCCGACTCAAAGCATCAGCGACCACATTTCCCTTCCCGGGAGTATAGTGAATCTCGAAGGTGTAGT
The DNA here is from genome assembly GCA_039513925.1 of Platanthera zijinensis. NCBI lineage: Eukaryota > Viridiplantae > Streptophyta > Magnoliopsida > Asparagales > Orchidaceae > Platanthera > Platanthera zijinensis. The sequence goes on along the minus strand of CM077098.1, from coordinate 69,803,353 downwards.
CCCCAAGGAACTCCATCCATCTTCGTTGTCGCATATTCAGATCCTTCTGATCCAACAAGTACTTTAGGCTTTTGTGATCTGTATAGATGTCCACTTTAACGCCATAAAGATAGTGCCGCCACAACTTGAGCGCAAAGATTACCGCCGCTAATTCCAAATCATGGACGGGGTAATTCCGCTCATGCACTTTCAACTGTCGCGAGCCATAAGCAATCACTTTACCAAACTGCAGAAGGACGCAGCCGAAGCCGCTCCCGGAAGCATCACTATAGATCTCATAGCCATCTGTACCACATGGCGATGTCAACACAGGCGCCGTGGTCAAACGACTCTTCAGGTCTTCAAAAGCATGCGCACACTCCGGCGTCCAAATGAACCTTTGATCTTTTCTCGTCAGCGTGGTCAGAGGTAAAGCAATCCGTGAGAAGTTTTCCACAAACCGTCTATAGTAGCCCGCAAGCCCAAGGAAGCTCCTGACCTCGGCCACTGAAGACATCACTGGCCAATCTCGAATGGCACTTATCTTCAACGGATCCACCGCGATACCTTCTCCACTTACCACATGGCCTAAAAAGGCTACTGAAGAGAGCCAGAACTCACACTTTGAGAACTTGGCATAAAGCTTATTCCTCAACAGGGTATGCAAGACCAACCGCAAATGGTTGGCATGATCCTCTTCCGATTGAGAGTATACTAAGATGTCATCGATAAACACAATCACGAACAAATCCAAGTACTCTCGGAACGTTCGATGCATTAGATCCATAAATACCGATGGCGCATTACATAGGCCAAACGGCATTACCGTGAACTCATAATGACCGTAGTGTGTTCCAAACGCCGTCTTGGGAATGTCACCTTCCCGAATCCTCAACTGATAATATCCCGATTTCAAATCCAACTTGGAATAGACCGTTGATCCTGCCAGCTGATCAAATAGGTCATCAATCCGTGGGATCAGATATTTGTTTTTCTCCGTTAGCTTATTCAATTCGCGGTAGTCAATACATAACCGCAAACTACCGTCTTTCTTTTTCACAAATAGAACAGGCGTGCTCCAAGGTGACATACTTGGGCGTATGTATCCCTGCTCCAACAACTCTTGCAATTGGACTTTCAATTCAGCCATCTCTTTTGGCGCGACGCAATATGGTGAGCGGGCCACAGGTTTAGCACCTGACACCAACTCAATAGAGAAGTCAATCTCCCGCTGGGGTGGTAACCCAGGGAGATCTTTAGGAAACACATCGGCAAACTCTGACACAACCAGAACTTCACCGACACTGGACTTTGGCTCAACAGCTTGAATTAGCGTGAAGAATAACTCCGCGCCTTTCCGAACGGCATTGACGACTTGGAGCGCAGACAACAAAGTCCCGCCAACTCCTCGCATACCAGCGAACTTCGTCACAAGTCTGGTATTCTGGCCCAGTGTGATCTCCTTGGAGTTGAAATCAATAAAGGCACACTGCTCCGAGAGCCAGTCCATGCCAAAGATCACATCAAATTTCGATAATGGTAGCACAGCTGCACTCAAACCGAAATCCTGACTTCCTATTTGAACATCCACATCGCAAGCCCTAACCGCAAGCATCACACAGCCATTCGGCAATAGCACCCTTGTACTATCAACCGTCACATGACTCGGCACCCCAATTTGAGATACAAAGTCCTTAGACAGAAAAGAATGCGAAGCACCCGTATCAAACAGGGCTCTCGCCGGACGATTCCGAATCAGGACAAAGCCTGCAGCACACACATCATGCACAAGCTATATCTAACAAAAGGCAATAGCACTTAAGCATAGTAAGCTATATTAACTCGTACCTGTGACGACGTCACTTTTCTTAATCGCCTCCTGCTAACCAAGGTGATATATTCGGGGCTGTGCCTGGGACGCAGAAGAATCAACCACCTCTTTGCCCTTCTCAGCATAAGACGCACCCGTCTTCTTTTCCCCTTTGGGATGAACAACCCGACAATCACGGGCTAGATGCCCCACCCGGCCACAAGTAAAGCATGTACGAGACTCCGGCCTTGACGTCGCTCCCGACACAACAGTCGAAGACACTTGCCCAGACGTCTTGGACCTCTTGCCCCCTTTCTTCTGGTAGAATGATTTGCTAGGGCGAGGTGCTTGCTCTGGCTTCGACACAACCAAGCCCTTGTTCCCTTGCACCCGCCTCATGTCCTTCTACAACGCACACGCAGTATCAACCAACGCCTGAAACCCTTGGTTCACTGAACTCGAAAGCAGGAACCTCAACTCATCCCGCAATCCTTCATAGAACCTATTCGTTTTCCTTTGGTCATCCGCGAAGATTGTTCCCGCATACCGTCCCAACCTTGTAAACTCATGCAGGTAGGTATCCACGCTATCTTCTCCTTGCTTTAACCGTTGGAACACATTTTCCATGGCAATGCGTTGCGCCGCTGGGACATGTTACGCTAGAAATATTCGAGAGAACTCCTCAATCGATACTTGTGTTAATTTCCTGCCCGCCAAATGGTGTACTTCAACCTCGTCCCACCACAACCGCGCCTCTCCTTCAAGCATGAAGGTGGCCAAGGTGACCTTTAGAGTTTCCTCTGCCCTGATCGCTGTCATTATCCGCTTGACACGCGATAACCAATCCTCTGCCTGCGTTGGGGATCCCAGTCCCGTAAATATAGGCGGACTGAAGCTCATGAATTGCTTCAACTGTCAGTCAGCTGCTCGTGGATCGACTGCCTCAACCAGCTCGGGTCTTACATCAACACGAAATGGCACTACTGCCGGCTGCGCTTGCCCGGTCGGCTGAATCATTGCAAAGAGAGCCTCAGCAACTAAGCGAACAGTTTCCGCAGATGGAGGAGGTGTTAGCACCTCAGCTGGTGCCACACTCTCATAAGAGCGATGGGGCTCAGACTGCCCAGCACCACTACGCGTCACCTATAGGTGGACAAGACACACATTAGCGATCGTATGCAAGCAAAACAACAGAAAAGGAACGCGCAGATTCCTCAAACAAGATTATGTACATTCCTTAGTGGACATTTCAGAGTTCATTAGCGTTACAACAGGGCGCACAAACATGCGCTCGCCACCCCATAAAAGAATTCGACCACGAATTCAAAAGAGGAAGACCGAACGAATCTGATACCAAAATGTAACGACCCCATCCGTTACATGACGTATAGTAGAAGGTCCGGTCGGGGCCCCACACTATATGCCACAAACAGACGGCGAGGTCACAGGATAATACAAAACCAAACACGCATCCTAACTCAGAGCATTCTAGCGGAAGCTTTAAGTTGTCAATTGAACTCTAACCAGGAATGTCCAATATATAAACCACAGTTATATATATAGCCACGGAATGTACAACAAATACACAGGGTTTGGCCTTAAGGCCTTACAGTTCCTCTTTCCACACCGTATGGATTACAAACCTCGGCACGCAGGCCGGCCATACATGAGTAAAAGAAAACAAACAAAAACATTCGCATAGCCTTCAAGGGCCAGCCGCAGCAGCAGCAACAACAGCAGCAAGGGCTTCAGCCCTTCATTTACCACTTGGCTCTCCAGCACCTGCATAGGGACAATCCACCCAAACGGTGGCAAACATGGCAACGGTCAGCATTCAGCTGACCTAATTATAACAATCCTACCCCTTTCTCGGGGCAGTAGCATTCCTTCCTTGCACAGCATGGTATCAACAATAGCAAATATGTGCTCGCAGGCACACTCAAGCCATCACAACCGTCGGCCACACAGCCCGACAGTCCGTGCACTCAGGGCACATTCTTGGTGCACCGGAAAACCAGGGTCAACACCACCGTTTACACGGTATTGAGCATTCTAGTCTTTTTGGCGCGCGGTCCTAAGACTCTCATTATGCGCTGATGGTTAAAACACCGGCTCTGGGGTTTTGGCGCGCGCTTTGACTTCGGCTGAAAACGTGGCGGTCACGGGCGTGACACAAATGTCACGGGCGTGTAAGGGGGGCGTGACACGGACAGCTGGCAGCTCGATGTCGGCAGCGTTGACAGTTGACAGAGCGTTGAGTGCCGACATCGACACAGGCGTGACGGATCTTGGACACGGGCGTGACATGAAGGCGTTGAGTCTTGAACAGTGAAATCGTTGAGTGCCGACTCGATGATGGCGTTGAGTGCCTGACACGCCCGTGTCGGGGGGTGACACGGGCGTGACAAGGCCGAAAAAATATTTTTTCTGGAAAAATTTAGAAAATAAAAAAAACTAAGTTAGAATATATTTTTATAAAAAAGAAACATTTTATTGAATAAAACAAGCTAAAAACTATGAAAATAAATTAAAATGACAAAATAAATACACTAAAAAATAAGTATATTTACAACTCATCAAATACCCCCATACTTAAGCTTTTGCTATTCCAGAGCAAAAGTTGGAGATGAACCTATAAGGAATTAAAAAGAATCCTGAATTTAACTACTGCTTGATTTAATTGTAAGAAAGATCGAAATGAATTTCCGGGGTTTCGGAATTAAATCCTAAATTATGAAAATGTTATAAATAGAAGAACCGTTTCAAAAATACTTCTAAACGAGAAAAATAGAAAGCGAAAATTATTTTGTTAGTTTAACAAAAATGGATTTGAATTATCGAAAAAAACTTTAGCTAAAAAGAAATTGATAGGAAATAATTCAATTTAAAAATTATGCTCTCAAAAAGTTTTAAATTAATTCTAGAATCATGAAAAATGGATAAGTGGATTGGCGGATATGAAGAAGGCTTGAGTTTTGAGGCGAGGTAATTTTTTCTCGAACCTCCACATTTTTTTTCTTTTTGAATTATTAGGAAAATGAAATCTTATTTTCCTAACATATAATTTTTCTTTCTTTCTTCATAAAAAAAATAAACCCAATGTATATGTATAGGAGTAATGAATTTTATCCTCTTACTCCTAACATACAATCTTTTTAAAATATTGGGTGCCTATGTTTACGGGACGAAATCTTATCCCCATTGACATAGGATCTTTTAAGGGTGAGTGGAGAATCATACTGATTAAGGCATGAAAAAAAGGTGGATGGTTTAGTTTCTAAAAGAAAGCTAGAGTTTAATAAAAAATTTCGAGAGCAACCTTTTTAATTTGAACGTTCCTACGTTTCTAAAAGCATAAGTGGAAATAATGTAAAATCCATGAATGTTATTTTCTAACATAAAGATGTGCTTTATTTCAAAAAATAAGAAGCGAAATTAGAAACGTAAGTTCCCTATAATAAGAAAAAGCCATAAAAAATTCTTTAAAATCTTAACCCCAGAAATTTAAGTCAATCGAGCTACAATTAATAAACGAATAGTAAATAAAGAATTAATTAAAATTCGCTTATAAATAAACTCGAAACGATTATTTTGGAGAGCAAAGAGGTTAAGAATTAAGGTATTCAAATTATTTATTACAAAATAAAATTTTTTGATTTTTATGAGTTTTTCAAAAAATTTTCATATTTTGGTGTTTTTAATCATTTTTTTTTGAAATTTTTAAAGGTTATGCAAATTTTTTTGAGTTTTTTGAGTTATACAGATTTTTTTTGAATTTTTGGATTTACAGAAATATTTACAAGAAAAGAGAGAATTTTTAAAAGATAGGAAAGAGAAGTGGAAATGGACAAAAATATTTACAAAATATTTACAAAGTAGAAAAAGGATCGCCCGCGAACAGACTCTTATTTGTGGTTGGTTCGATGAGTCGAACGTCGCGGAGCGATGTTTCATTTTTTTTTGAAATTTTATTATTAATATTTAAAGCATGAAAATATATTTTTTTGAAAATTTTAATTTTTGCAAATTTGTTTGGAATTTTTATTAAGTGCTTGAAATAAAAGGACAAAAAATAGGAAACACCCCCATACTTAAGCCCAACATTGTCCCCAATGTTGCACTAAGTATGAGGGACAAGATATATATCAAAATCAAAGCAGTATGTACAAAATTTAAAATTAAAAATAGGGGTTTAGAAATCGTCCCTAAATCGTGTTCGGGGAAGCCCGTTAAGTATTGTCCTGCAAAAGTTAAAAGTAAAAGCAAAAAAATATAATATAAAAAACGAAAAAGAAAAATTCGGCGAAAATGGTGCGGGTGATAGGGGGCGACAAGTGGGTGTGACTCGGAAGCTAAGGCCTTAGCTAAGTGAGTGCGACCGATATGTGATCCCCTAGCGCTCACGATTGTGAAGCGCGCCGAAACGACAAAATAAATACATAATTAATAATTTTTGTGGTTTATATGATTTTTTCTTAGTAGATTTTTTTTATGTTTTTAGTTTTTTTGATTTTTTTGAAAATAAAAATTAAAAGAAAAAAAAGGAAATAGGTTAAAGGCAAAATAAAAATGAAAGATATATATTTTTTGAATTTTAAATTTTTGGATGAAAATAAAGATAAAAAAATTTCATCATTTTTTTAAGTTTTTTTTTTCTTTAGTTTTTGTTTTTTTTATTATTATTTTTTTTTTTAAAGTTTTTAAGTTTTTTATTTTTTTAGATTTTGATTTTTTTTTTGTTTTTTTTTGTTTTTTTTTTAGTTTTAAAATTTTTTATTTTTTTGATTTTTTATTTATTTATTTATTTTTTAAGTATTTATTATTAATATTAATATTGATATTATTATTATTATTAATATAAAATTTTTTGGTTGAACAAATTTTTTTTATATATATATGTATTAGTAGAAATAAAGGGTAAAATTAATAGGTTTCAGGAATTCAAAATAGTAAGTCGAAATATTCCCCGGCAACGGCGCCAAAAACTTGATGGTTAAAACGCCGGCTCTGGGGATTTGACGCGCGCTTTGACTTCGGCTGAAAACGTGGCGGTCACGGGCGTGACACAAATGTCACGGGCGTGTAAGGGGGGCGTGACACGGACAGCTGGCAGCTCGATGTCGGCAGCGTTGACAGTTGACGGAGCGTTGAGTGCCGACATCGACACGGGCGTGACGGATCTTGGACACGGGCGTGACATGAAGGCGTTGAGTCTTGAACAGTGAAATCGTTGAGTGCCAACTCGATGATGGCGTTGAGTGCCTGACACGCCCGTGTCGGGGGGTGACACGGGCGTGACAAGGCCGAAAAAATATTTTTTCTGGAAAAATTTAGAAAATAAAAAAACTAAGTTAGAATATATTTTTACAAAAAAGAAACATTTTATTGAATAAAACAAGCTAAAAACTATGAAAATAAATTAAAATGACAAAATAAATACACTAAAAAATAAGTATATTTACAACTCATCATGCACTCCAACAAACCTATAACCAGGCTTCCAAGTCGGACGGACATAACGCAGGTACGGATCAGCCACCCCCCGTTGCTCAAGTCGCTGTGCCACCTCGAATACGGAAGTATCCATGACAATTTATAGGCGCGGGTCGGTTTCACATTTCCTGTTCGGCAATCTGCCTTTTCATCGAGTTGCAGCCCAACGGCTCAACCGCACACAAAGTGGCAACGCACGGCTACAAGAGTTGCATCCAACCCTCTTCATTTCCTGGACTTCATCCAGTACTTTCTGCTGCACCAAGCAACAGGTAGGCACAAGGCAAAACAAGCCATAACCACGGAGTCTTCTCCGATATGCAAACAAGCATCACATATCCAGACCAACATGTCTAGATGGGCTTCACACAGCATGCCTAGATCCGTACTCCAATTCCGGACTCTAACAAGGGGGACTTCACATATCTACCCCAAGGGATGCCACAACCCACCGCACACTCGCGAGGAAGGGTTTTACCTATGCAATGCAGAAAAGAAGGACTTCACATGTCCAAGAAGGGAGATCGTTACCCTTGACGATCTCTTGGGAGCCATCGAAATCTAGCCGGTGAGAAAGCACCGCAGCAGCTTTGCCTTCACAACGCTGGCCTCGGATCACGAATCGGACCACGGGAGCTCCGCCGGTGGCTTGATCTCCTCCTCCTTCTTCTTCCTCCTCTCTTCCTTAACTAAATAAAGAATGAACTCTTCATCAAACCTCTGGAGATTTAATCCAGCAAGGAATCACCTGAGCCCTTGGATCAAAATAGAGAAAAGGAACGGCCACGATTTTCCCAAAATCCCATATTTTTGGCTGACACGGCCTGTGACACGCCCGTGTCACAGGCCGTGTACCCTTAAGCGGCACACGCGGTACTCGTACCGACTGAACTCTACCAGAACACGGGCATCGACACGCCCGTGTCGGACCTGACATGCCCGTGTTAGTCATGAGACACGCCCGTGTCACCCCTGCCTCATCGAGCTCCAAAACCAACAAGCAGTACACGGGTAGTCACACGGCATCGGACACGCCCGTGTCAAATCTGACACGGCCGTGTTCAAGGCTTGGTTCCGGGCCGTGTACTTCCCTGACTCGATCAGCCAATTTCTTGAGTGACACGCCCTGGGACACGCCCGTGTCCCAGGCCGTGTACCCCCGACACGCCCTGGGACACGCCCGTGTCCTAGGCCTTGTCAAACAGCCTGCACCTCAAATTCAATTTTGAGAATAACGGATGGGGTCGTTACAAGGTACGAGCTGGGCAAGGGGGTGGAAGGTCCCTAGTGCTTTCACATGTAGACCCTGAGCTTGTTAACTTGGAAATGGTGGTTGGGGGACAAAGTTTGCCTTCAACCCATATCCATGTTATTTATTTTGCTACTACCATCTCCCACAGCTTAGGGTGTTAGACGTTTCTTCCTTGGTAGATTGCAGCATTTTGGGCTCTTGGTAGCTTAGTAGACTCTGCAGGAGGAAGTTTCTGGGCAGGGTTGATACTGTTTCCTCGCACCTAGTGCATTTCTTTTTGTCTTGCCTTGGGGCAGTTGTGACTTTTACTGCTGTGTTTTTCCTCTTTCATTTATCATCTGGTAGATACTTTCGTGCAGTTTTTCCTTGTTTTGCTTGCTGAGGTATTCTTTTTTTTCTTTGAATGCCTCAGGTTCTGAGCAGTAGCTAGTTTGGTGGCTAGGTTGCTGTGGTGTTGCTGGTGGTCTCTTGGACTTTGGAGATCCTTCTTGATTTGTTTAGTGAGGTAGTTTTCTGCACTTTTCTTACAGACATACATATTTGCCAGTGGGTTCGTGTCAGGTTGTTGGCGCCCACTAGTAGTTTTTACCTTTGTACTAGATATATTACTTTTGCTGCTACCATTTTCTGGAGATAGTCTACTTGCTCTGAGGAGGATTTATGCTAGGCTGCTAGTTATTTTTTTAAAACTACAATAATTATTATAAGTATAGCTCATGATCAGCATGTTTTATAAAACTCAATCACTATTTTCCAAACAATGTATAAAGATCATTTTCTTATATATAGTATAAATTAAATGTAGAGTCTTGCATAGCATAAGTGGTCCTCTTGGGGCTCTTATGCACTCCTTAGGATGTCAAACCTGAATAAAGTATTCTTCCGCAGTGTATAAGTATAGTTTTAAATTGTGGACTAGGTGATCCACCGAGCCAAGGGATACGGCATCTAAAATATAACTGAATTTCTAATCATTAAACTCATGAATTTCTTTCATAAAGTAAAGTAGATGGTTTTTCCTGAGCGTCAACAGTTATCCCCTGCTCGACGTGGCATCATGACGCGTGTTTTCTCATACCTTGATAATTCCTAAATTCGGAGAAAATGCGGGTTGTGACATCCTTCCCCTCCTCTTAATGGTTGGATTCAACTCCTCTAGGGAAGAGGAGGAGTTTCAAGCCATTACTTGGCTGGATTGAGCCATATTCATCCCCCCACAACCATGGATGAAATTACCTTAAAGGACCATTAATGGCCACCATCGGTTAGACCCCTCCCCTCCCCCATCTTACTGATTTATAAGCTTCACAAAACTCCAAGCCTTCGTTTCCACACTTTGCCCAAAGGATACGAGAAATTTCCGTGGGCTATTGAAGAGCACCGCAACACCTTCACTGTTAATGGCTTTCCGTCGATCTGCACGCCTCCAGCCAGCAAACAAGGTCCTCCCCTCCTCTCTCTCTACGGGTAGATCTTAGAATTCTTTAGGGTTAAGAATCGGGATCAACTTAGTCCGATTGGGAAGAGCTTCTCTTCCTAGTTTTTTCCCGCAAAAAAAATATATCTCTCGGGTTCGCCGGAAAACACCTCTCCGGCGGCCGCGCCGCCGCCCGGTGATGGCCACCACCTCAAAGGAGGTGGCGGTGGCGATGGCCGGCCAGGGAGGAGGCTGGGTGGACGGGAAATGACCTTGGAATAGGATCCAGGTTTGGCCAATCTCAACCCTTGGCTAGAGGAAGAAGATGACCAGGAGCCCCACGATTTGCTTTAAGATCCGTACTGGATCTGGATTTATTAATTCATATTATTTCAATTTCTGTCTTGTTTACTGGGTGGTTTTAAATTAAATATTAAAAATACTTACATACTAGATCAGGAAAAACTGTTAACATGAAAATTATAGATCTATGAGTCTCCTTTATTTTAAAATTGATTTAACCAATTTGGAGTCCTGGTTAGACCACAATACTCATTTTGGTGAGAACTATACATAGGGTTGAATAGGGAATGATTTGAGTGCCCCCATCAATCCAGCCATCCAAATGACTTGAAATTTGGGATGGGTGACATTCTTAGCTATACACACAATATATCCAAAAATGGGAATTTTTCGATATAATGTTTCTATAGTTTTTGTAAAAATTTAATAATCCATGTATGATTTAATTAGAGGGTCAAATGAACTCAAAAGTCTCCAAAATTTTGGTGGATAATTTCTTGGGTTATTTTTTAACCTTGATAAAAATTTCAGCCCAATTGGGTTTGATATGATTTGGTTTTGGTGAGGCCAAAGTTTGTTCCTTCAAGGAGAAAATTAGGGCAAAGGATTTTTGGGGCATGGTGGGGCCAATTCTCACCCAAATGGGTTGGGATTTTGGCTAGAGCCCCATGGTCAGTGAAAACACACCCTCATGAAATTTGAGATGAATTAGGGTGGGTTTGTCCTAGGACCCTAGTTCACACATTAAGGATTGAACTATGTGGGTTTGTGAAGGACATAAGATGATATGTTCTTACATGGACTTAGGGTTTAGTCCATGTGGTTCTAGGGTGGATATATTCCCTAGGGAGGAGTTTGGTAGTATTTGTACTTAGGCACATCACTTAATCCACTTTGTATTAAATCAGGCCTTTACACCTTAAGGAATAATTGAAGGTTCAAATAATCTTAAACTTCCATGAGAGGATGGTAAGAGTTATGTTTATAGTCATATTAAACTTTGAATCATGTTACATTGTATTTGGTTAAGTTTCAAATAGGTTCTTTTATAAAAGTGCCCAATATTAGATTCCCTTGAAAAATTAATTATGTAACACTTTAACTTTAGAGTTGAATTAAATTATGTCAATCATGTTTTAAGGTTATAACAAAGCTCTGGAAATTTTATTATGAATTTAGGATTTTTATTTTGGACACTTCATTCATAATTTAGCAAGTTGTATTATTTACTTAGGAATTTATTATGAACTAACCACTTATTGGAAGTTGATAAAATTTAGTCAGAGGATCTTTTAATATATTATAAAGCTCTGTGAAATTTTATGGAATTTTTGGAAGTATATTTATAAGGGCTGCTTCACTAAGTATTGTTTCCCATGAAAACTTAGTTGAAATTATTTTGGTGTCTAGTAAGCCAAAAAAATTATGATTTTTGGACAATGATTCTTTCTGATATTATTAAGATTCGGTAATTTTTCTATAATTTTCTGATGAATAACTTCAGTACTTCCTTTTTTACAAATGGTTAATGGAATTATATTGGATAAATTAATTAGAGGCTAAGTCATTTCTGTAAAATCATGGAAATTAGTATTTATTGATATATCTCTATTATTTAGTTATCATAATTTTTGGGTGGCCATTACTTGAGAAAATCATGTAGTTCATGTTTAAAATTACTCATGGCCAATCTTTTGGGAAAATTAATTAAATATCAGATTAATTAGGAAAATTATAATTTTCTGGATTTAGGCTATTTATGTTATGATAGATCTCCAGTAAATAATTTAAGGCTTTTGGATGATAATTTGAGGCACCTCCTATCACGATCATCATATAGTATAGGTTGGTCTGAATAGCGTAAAATAGCGTAAGTAGTGATAGCCTGTGTGTTGAAGCCAAAATTGACCCCAACGAATGTTCACAAACCAGAGTGCAGCCGACGCCTACTTCTCTCTTATCTCGACCCTTGACTGGCTGCTAAGGTCAAAGACTGACCCAAAGCCTCAGCTAGGAGGTCCCACCACTCACCCGGAAGATCTCTGAGAGCTTCCCCTCCAAAGCCAAATGCTGGGCTGGGAGCTCCTCAGAAGGCACTAGAGTTCGAGAGTAATGAAAGCCCCTGCCTTCCAAAGAGCCCCTATGGGTCTTTTTATAGTCTTCCTTTGACCTGAAAATACTGAAATACCCCTGAGGGGTCTGCCAATAGCCAAATCCCGCTGTCATCCCAAGGGCATTTGGGTAATTTTACCTCGGGATAATAATAAAATAATCTCCTCTGGACTCTGGGTCCCACCACGTGGGCCCACTTGGCGAGACCCCCGGCCTAGAAGGCTCTCGCTGGGTCCCCTCTAGGCCCGCCTTGGCGAGAACTCCTGTCAGGAAGGTTCTCGAGCTAGGTAGTCATGATGCCATTGCAAATGAAGGCTCACCTAAGGCCTTCTCGCCTGCCCTGGTCGGTCGACGATCTCTCTACCGTGGGCTCGACTATCTGCTCTGGTTTCCCCAGCTTTCGCCTGCCCTTGGCGGGAGCTCCTTCAGGGCGGAAGCTCCTCCGGCTTTGGACCCGAAGCCTGTCGTGGCGCAAACGATATCGCCCACTGCCAGGCGGGAGCCTTTTAAGGACCGAAGCCTGTCGTGGCGCGAACGATATCGCCCACTGCCAGGTGGGAGCCTTTTAAGGACGAAAACTCCACAAGTATGCCTTAGGGTTAACCCAAGGCTAGCCTGAGGCTAGCCCAATTCCTCAGTGGTGTCTCTGGGTCCCACCCAGCGAATATGGGGTTGTACACAATCCCCGCTCTTTTCGAGCTAGCCCTGCGCTCGACAAGACAAGTCCAACCCCCAAAATATTCGCTGGACACGTGCCCGCCTACCGAGGGAATCTTTTGGTGGGTCCTACTGCGGCTATAAATATGCACTGATAGGCGTCCATACGCCCTGCCTTTGAAGTACGGTTTTCCAACTGAGCTCTCGCCTCAGGGATTTTTGCGCGAGCTTACCATGCATCCCAAACGTGCTGCCAAACCACTTCCGCAAGACCTCCAAGACCGGTTAGCCGCTGCCCAAGCGCGGGCCTTGGCTAACTGTGCGGCGGTGGCTCCATGGTTAGCGAGAAAGACTTCAACCGCCGGGCCTTCTGAGCCGAAGAACAAGGAAAAGAAGAGGGCGAAGGTGGTCCGGCGGGACCTTTCTCGCGAGAACAGGGATCCTCCTTCCCCCACTCCCAACCCTGCGGGGGATCCTTCCCCGCAGAAGGTAAGCCTTTCAACCGTGCCTACCGAGCTGATTGTGCACTAGATCCGATGGTTAAAGTAAGATTTCGCAGGAATCCGCTCCTAACGATGACGCCGAGATCCCGCCAAGTTCTTCGAACCTGCCCGCTCATTCCCCCAAGGACCAAACACGGGTCTCGGATGCAATTCCTTCAGCCGAGACCGAAACGACAGGTACGTTTTGCTACTGTCGATATGTCAACCCTGCCTTTTCTTTTCTGAACTGTCTTCTCGCAGTGCCCGCTCCCGCCGACCCGGGCCTAACCGCCAGGGAAGTAGAAGTGAGAACTGTGGAATTGCCTCCCTTGGTGACCAATCCTACCCTGCAGGCGGGAGGGACGGCCTCTGATCCCTCCGCTACTCCCAAGGATGCCGATCATCTCTTGGGAGAAGACAAGTCCCCACGAGCTTCTGGGCAGGTTGGGACCATCGTGTGCGAGCCCTTCCGCCCGGGGCTGGGCAAGCCTCTTCACCTTCTTTATGGAACCAACGGAGGGGCCGGGCCTTCTCGTCCAACTTTGGTTAACGGTTCTCGCCCAACCGCAGGTATGCGAAACTTTTCTGGACTGTTGATTGTCATGCCTTGACCAAAATTCTCGTGCGTTTCCTTTGCAGGTGATCCCGGCTTGCGGTCAGAAGTCAACCGGGAAGAAGAAGATGATGATGAAGATGATGATGATGAAGAAGAGGAAGATTCTCCCCTCCCTTCGTCTGGCGAGATAGAAGGAATATTGAACAGCGCCGGGAGCGCGAAGGGGAGGAGGAAGAAGATCTCGGCTATCCTGGCCAGGCTCATCCGGCGAGATCGTGCTCACTCTGCCGCGGCAAAAGCGTTCCGCAAATCTGTGGAGCAAAGGTTGGAGACTCTGGAGCGGGATTTCTTCTTAGGCGAGGCTGATCGTCCGGGAGTGCCTTCCGCCGAGTCTTCGCCAGGGAGATGCATCTCGCAGATCCGAGATCACGCCAGGCAGATCAACCTTGGGTGTACCACCCTATCGTCTTATTTCAATCCGCTGGTGCCTCCAAGAACTAGGCGGCGAGAATGAGGACGATGGTATTGGAAGCCCTATTAGACTTCTCGCTTGAATCTCTTTTATCAATGTATCTATAATAAACATTACTGTTAATTAAGTTTATCCAACTTTTGTTGGCGAGAACCTCACTGTTACCAATGTCTCTCTTTTCATTTCTTTTTATTGCTCTGCGAGGCTTTTAAATTAAGACGCTTACACCAATCTAGGATGCTTGCACCAATCTAGGAGGCTTGCGCCAATCTAGGAGGCTTGCGCCAATCTAGGAGGCTTACGCCAATCTAGGAGGCTTGCACCAATCCAGATAGTTGCGTCGAAACCAGGAACGACCGTTGACCGCTGCCATCCCGAGGGGGAAAATCGAGGCGCCGTTAGCCCGGATTCTGACAGCTGTACTCCGCTGTCACTTTCTCTCTCTGTCGGATGGATCCATGATGATTACGATTCCCTATAAATAGAGAAGTCTACCAACCGCATTTACTTCTTCGATCCGGAACCTCAGCCTTCCTTCCTTGCTCTCGCGTTCTTGCTTCCGCTTCAACCTCTTTTCAGCTCTCGCTCTCACTCGCAAACCCACTATGCCTGGCGAAAACAAGGGTCGCGCCCACTGCACAGAAGCTTTCCAAAAACACCTCTTCCCTTCTTGCAAGCTCACCCTAGACGAATATAACCTGATCATTGACCGCTAGATCCCCGCTGGCTTCTCAGCGCGGAACCCGGGTAATCACGATAAGGTGAATACTCCGGAGGCGGGAGAACTCGCCATCCCCCTCGAGCATTTCGAGGTGGGCTTCCGCCTTCCCCTTTGGCCGGAGGTTCGGCTTGCTCTTCGTTACTATGGGGTGGTTCCCGCCCAACTGAACCCGAACTCAGTCGCGATCCTTATAGCATTCATATGCTATATGCGATCCGAGAGGTTCGATTTCAGTTTGCCCATCTTCCGGAAGCTATACAACTTCCGCGCCAAGGGAGGGGTGGTTTTCTTCTCCGGGCAACTGCTCGAGGTTACCGGTCTCGCCAACAAGCACCATCACTGGGGCGAGAAATTCGTCTATGTCAGCGGGGACTTCGGCAACGTCCCGCTTCAGCCCGTTCAGTACGAGGACGCTGCCTACAAACCGCCTACTCTGGGATCGCGCGAGAGCGCAATCCTGGAATTCTTTGGAACCAAAGAGTTCGATGTCCCCTACCTCAGGCGAGACGTCGACTCCCTCCCACTCGTTCACTCGGGCGAAGGTACGGTCTCGCCTCAGATTCCCTCTTTTATCAAAGATCTTCTTGCGCTGAAGTGTTTTAACTTTGCAGGAGAGCGGGAGGTCCCTCTGCGCCAACCCTTCGCTGAAGGCCGGGGTGTCGAGGGTCTGGCCGCGAGAGGCTCCCTTGCGCTCACAGAAGCTAGCCCCAGCGCCTGCCGAAACGATCCAGCCCCTCCTTTGCCGCCACCAGCCAAGAAGCGGAAGGTCACCCTTCCTCCTCTCCGAACGCTGAAGAGGCCCAAACCATCTGCTCCCGAGAAGGGGAAAGCCCCGGCCGTCTTGCCTGTCCAACCCCTTCCCGCAGGCAGCTCCTTCGAAGCGATCCTCTAAAGGGCCAGCGAGATGGATGCCGCCGCCAAGAGCCGCGCCGAGGCTTCCACCGGGAACCCACCGGCCGCAAGCGAGGCTGGGGGAGAAGTGCTCGTCGCCGAAACCTCCGCCCGAGCTCCGCCCCGGGAGGTGCCGAAAGGGCACAGGAACTTTGGTTTCGGCGTGAAGTACGCCGACGCGGAGGGGAAGCCTCAGATGGAATGGGACCCCGAGTCAAACTTAATCAAGGTGACGACGCTCCTTCCCAGCTGGGCGGAGGGGGAAGATGTGACTGGCGAGGCCTTCTCGCTTGGATATGGCCTTTACAGCTGAGAGGATGCCAGCGTGTTTGACCAGATGTCCACCCGCCTTCTAGCCTTTGATGCCATCCGGGCTCTATTGCGCGGGTTCGAGCTTGCGCATATGTGTGCGCGCCGTAGCATCACCCTCGACAAGAATTTCACCGATATGCGTAAGGCAAGGGAGGACGCGGTGGCTCGAGCGCACACCGTGGGAGAAGAACTCGCGAGAGCTCAACAGGAGCTTGCAGATGCTCGACTGGCGCTGTCTCTACGCCCCGCGACTGAGGTAAGCGAGACCCTCCTGAACCCTTGCTCTCGTTTCTCAAAGTTACGACTGTGCGATGTTTCCAGACTGAACTCTTTTTTCATAGGATTCTGCCCAAGTCAAGGAGCTTCGCGTAGAGCTGGCCAACGCGCGCTGCGAGAGCGTCCTCCTGAGGGAACAGCTTCGTGCTGAGATGGCGAAGGCCCCGCCTTCGGAGCTAGATGCGAGGCTGCGGAGTCGTTACCTCTCGGAGTACGACGTTGACAAGCTGCTGCAAGCCAACGCTCAGGCAACCGTCAAGCTGACGCTCGAGACGCTGCGAGACGTCAAACTGCTTCGGGAGGACGGCGCAACTATCGACGCTCGCCAACTCCTTCCTTGGCTCTATGATCCAGATCCCAAACCTCCAGGCACGCCGGACTCGCCTCCCTCAGACATCCCGAGGTCTTCTACCGCCGCTGGCGAGACATCTGAAGCGAGCTCTGGCGATAATTCAAGCGAGAGCACCAGCGGGAGTTACAGCGCGTCCCCCTAAGCTTCTTTTTACTTTTTTGTTTCTCTTATAATGAGCGAGAGGCTCCGACTTTTGTAATTAATTTTATGTAAAGTAATGTTTCATTTTTCATTGTCAGTGTGTGCTTGAAAGTATATTATTCTGCCAAATGGCTTCCGCGCGAGCTTCCGCCGAGACCCTTAGTCTCTTTAGGGTAATCTTTCTCAGAGATCAGTTAGGCGGGAACCTCGCGCCGTTGATTAAGCCGTCCTGCCCAGGTCCGCCGGGAGCCTCCTTTTGCGAGAACCCCCCTTTGACCGAGACCTTTATTGGCCGAGACCTTTGAGCCGAGACCCTTACTGGCCGAGACCACCAAACCGATGCCTTTACTGGCTGAGACCTCTGAGCAGAGACCTTTAGGGCCTTGCCTCCGGTCTAGGCCAGGGCCCTGCTCACATATTTTTCTGACCAATTAAACCCCTAACCCACCGGCGAGCCGTCGGACCTGCTAGCTTATATGGGAGCCTGCGCAGCGGGTATACCGGGGTTCGAGCCGAGCTCGTTGTAACGTAGTAACTACCAACCAAGGACCAAGGATCAAAAAGTCAAGGACTCCACCTATCCCCCGCAGGCGAGCCTTCGGACCTGCCAGCTTGATGGGAGCCTGCGCAGCGGGTCAACCTGGGGCCGAGCCGAGCTCGGGGTGTCGTAGAAGTGGCTAAGAACAAAGTATCGCAAGAGCTAACCTTTCCCCTACAGGCAAGCCTTCGGACCTGCCAGCTTGATGAGAGCCTGCGCAGCGGGTCTACCTGGGGCCGAGCCGAGCTCGGGGTGTCGTAGAAGTGGCTAAGAACAGAGTATCACAAGAGCCAACCTTTCCCCCACAGGCGAGCCTTCGGACCTGCCAGCTTGATGAGAGCCTGCGCAGCGGGTCTACCTGGGGCCGAGCCGAGCTCGGGGTGTCGTAGAAGTGGCTAAGAACAGAGTATCTCAAGAGCCAACCTTTCCCCCACAGGCGAGCCTTCGGACCTGCCAGCTTGATGAGAGCCTGCGGAGCGGGTCTACCTGGGGCCGAGCCGAGCTCGGGGTGTCGTAGAAGTGGCTAAGAACAGAGTATCACAAGAGCCAAACTTTCCCCCACAGGCGAGCCTTCGGACCTGCCAGCTTGATGAGAGCCTGCGCAGCGGGTCTACCTGGGGCCGAGCTGAGCTCGGGGTGTCGTAGAAGTGGCTAAGAACAAAGTATCACAAGAGCCAACCTTTCCCCCACAGGCGAGCCTTCGGACCTGCCAGCTAGATGAGAGCTTGCACAGCGGGTCTACCTGGGGCCGAGCCGAGCTCGGGGTGTCGTAGAAGTGGCTAAGAACAAAGTATCACAAGAGCCAACCTTTCCCCCACAGGCGAGCCTTCGGACCTGCCAGCTTGATGAGAGCCTGCGCAGCGGGTCTACCTGGGGCTGAGCCGAGCTCGGGGTGTTGATGAAGGTAACCAAACCTCTCCCCCACAGGCGAGCCTTCGGACCTGCCAGCTAGATGAGAGCCTGCGCAGCGGGTCTACCTGGGGCCGAGCCGAGCTCGGGGTGTTGATGAAGATAACCAAACCTCTCCCCCACAGGCGAGCCTTCGGACCTGCCAGCTAGATGAGAGCCTGCGCAGCGGGTCTACCTGGGGCCGAGCCAAGCTCGGGGTGTTGATGAAGATAACCAAACCTCTCCCCCACAGGCGAGCCTTCGGACCTGCCAGCTAGATGAGAGCCTGCGCAGCGGGTCTACCTGGGGCCGAGCCGAGCTCGGGGTGTTGATGAAGATAACCAAACCTCTCCCCCACAGGCGAGCCTTCGGACCTGCCAGCTAGATGAGAGCCTACGCAGCGGGTCTACCTGGGGCCGAGCCGAGCTCGGGGTGTTGATGAAGATAACCAAACCTCTCCCCCACAGGCGAGCCATCGGACCTGCCAACTATATGAGAGCCTGCGCAGCGGGTCTACCTGGGGCTGAGCCGAGCTCGGGGTGTTGATGAAGATAACCAAACCTCTCCCCCACAAGGCGAGCCTTCGGACCAGCCAGCTAGATGAGAGCCTGCGCAGCGGGTCTACCTGGGGCCGAGCCGAGCTCGGGGTGTTGATGAATGTAACCAAACCTCTCCCCCACAGGTGAGCCTTCGGACCTGCCAGCTAGATGAGATCCTGCGCAGCGGGTCTACCTGGGGCCGAGCCGAGCTCGGGGTGTTGATGAAGATAACCAAACCTCTCCCCCACAGGCGAGCCTTCGGACCTGCCAGCTAGATGAGAGCCTGCGCAGTGGGTCTACCTGGGGCCGAGCTGAGCTCGGGGTGTTGATGAAGATAACCAAACCTCTCCCCCACAGGCGAGCCTTCGCACCTGCCAGCTAGATGAGAGCCTGCGCAGCGGGTCTACCTGGGGCCGAGCCGAGCTCGGGGTGTTGATGAAGATAACCAAACCTCTCCCCCACAGGCGAGCCTTCGGACCTGCCAGCTAGATGAGAGCCTGCGTAGCGGGTCTACCTGGGGCCGAGCCGAGCTCGGGGTGTTGATGAAGATAACCAAACCTCTCCCCCACATGCGAGCCTTTGGACCTGCCAGCTAGATGAGAGCCTGCGCAGCGGGTCTACCTGGGGCCGAGCCGAGCTCGGGGTGTTGATGAAGATAACCAAACCTCTCCCCCACAGGCGAGCCTTCGGACCTGCCAGCTAGATGAGAGCCTGCGCAGCGGGTCTACCTGGGGCCGAGCCGAGCTCGGGGTGTTGATGAAGATAACCAAACCTCTCCCCCACAGGCGAGCCTTCGGACCTGCCAGCTAGATGAGAGCCTGCGCAGCGGGTCTACCTGGGGCCGAGCCGAGCTCGGGGTGTTGATGAAGATTCCTTCAACCAGGCCTATTCCATCATTGAGATGAGGAGTCATAGCCAGTTAAAATAGAAAAACATAAAGATTGCATACTCAGAGATAGTTAACATTCTGGAATAAACTTATTGAAAATGCAATGGTTGTTTACAACATTACAATCCTTCTTTCCCTCTTATGGGTAGAAGCGCTTCAGATCGTCACCATTCCAGGTGTGACTCAAGGTCCTTCCCTCCGCATCCTGGAGATAGTAACCTCCGTTAACCAGAGCCTTCTCTACTATATAAGGCCCTTCCCAGCTAGGGTTGAGCTTACCAACCGCGGCCGACCTTCCTGCAGCGTCGACCTTTTTCAGTACTAGATCCCCCTCGGCGAATTGCTTGACTCTGATGTGCTTATCGAAGTACCGAGCCATTCGCTGTTTTACTTCTTCTTGCCTGATGGCGGCAACATCCCGCAGCTCTTCCACCATATCTAATGAGAGGCGCAACCCTTCCTCATTCTCCAACCTCCAAGCTTCGCTTCCCTCAGCCACGTCCGCGACCCTTGGGGACCGAACCTCGAACTCCACCGGGAGGACAGCCTCACACCCATGAGAGAGCTTGAAGGGGGTCTCCCCTATGGCCGTGTTCGGAGTCATTCGCAAGGCCCACAGAACGGAAGGGAGCTGTTCCACCCAGTTACCCTTCAGGTTCTCCACCTTCTTTTTGAGCAAGCTGACAATGATCTTGTTGGCCGCCTCCACCTGGCCATTGCTCCGAGGATGATGGACAGAGGCGAACCTGAGGTCAATCCCCAATTGGGTGCAGAAACTGATGAATTCTTCACTGGCAAACTGAGGACCGTTGTCTGTCACTATCGCTTGGGGCAATCCGTGCCTGCAAACGATTTCCCCCCAAACGAAGTTCCTGACGACCTGGGAGGTTACCTTGGCTAACGGCTTGATCTCCAACCACTTGGAGAAGTAGTCAATCATAACTAGGAGGAATCTCCTCTGCCCGCTAGCTGGAGGAAAGGGTCCAACCAGGTCCATTCCCCAAATGGCGAAGGGCCATGGCGCCGTGATGCTTCGAAGCCTTTGGGCGGGTAAGAGCTGGAGGGGAGCATGTACTTGGCACTTCCGACACCTCCTTGCGAACTCAGCTGTATCCTTCATCAAAGTCCGCCAGAAATATCCTTGCCTTATCACCCTTGCTTCCAATGTCCTTCCCCCTGAATGACTGCCGCATTCTCCAGAATGCACCTCTTCCAGGATCCCTGGGACTTCCTCCTCGGTCACGCATCTCGCGAGGAGTCCTGACAACATCTTCCGATGCAAGCTCCCTTCCAGCATCAGGTAATGAGCCGCCTTATGCCTGAAGCTCTTGGCATCCTTGACTTCTTCCGACAGTTCTCCTGTGGTCAAGAAGGTCACCAACGGATCTACCCATGAGGACCGCCGATTCACCTCCATCACCTCCCCCTCTTCAATGGCTGGCCGAAATAGTTCGGTTAGGGTACCTCCACCCCGAGGCCCGAACTTTGCTAATCGGTCAGCTGCCATGCTTTCCTCCCTGGGAACATGTTGAATAGAAAAAGAACGGAAACCTCCAATGATAGTTCTTACCTTTGATAGATATCTCGCGAGGGTAGGCTCCCGGGCCTCGAACTCCCCTCGGATCTGCGACGCCACCACCATTGAGTCTGTGAAGGCCTCCACATCCTGAATTTCCAACTCCTTTGCCAGTCGGAGACCGGCTATCACGGCTTCGTACTCCGCCTGATTATTGGTTACAGGGAAGTGGAAGGCCACTGCTTGTTCTATGGTAACCCCTTGGGGACTTACCAGTACCATACCTCCTCCCAGGGAGTGCCTTCCTGAGGCTCCATCGACCATCATCTTCCATGCCTCCGACGGCCTCGGCTCTTCTTCCTCGGCCTCAGTGACATAATCCGCCAAAAAGTCCGCCACGGCTTGGGCTTTGATGGAGAGCCTTGGGACGAAAGAAATGTCAAACTCGCTTAGCTCGATGGACCACTTTGCCAACCTTCCTGAATGCTCCACCCCCTCAAAGACCTTGCGAAGAGGATGGTCGGTTACAACCCTAATCGAGTGCGCCTGAAAGTAAGGGCGAAGCTTCCTAGCTAAGATGACCAAAGCATACGCTAGCTTCTCCAGGATGGGGTATCGGATCTCCGCCTTTTTTAAGATTCGGCTTACATAATAGACGGGCAACTGTTTCTTCCCCTCCTCCCTAACCAAGACGGAGCTCACTGCCTCTACCCCCACTCCGAGATACAAGGCTAGGTCCTCCCCTTCCTTCGGGCTTTGAAGTAACAGAGCTTGGGAGAGTTGCCTCTTCAGCCCCTGGAATGCCTCTTCACATTCGGCCGTCCATTCGAACACTTGGTTACCACGAAGTACTTTAAAGAAAGAGGAACACCTATCCCCTGACCGAGAGAGGAACCTGCTTAGCCCGGCCAACTTCCAAGTCAAGCGCTGGACTTCTTTGGCACTGCGAGGTGATTCCAGGTCTAGAATAGCCTTAGCCTTATCGGGGTTAGGTTCTACCCCCGCGGGAGTCAAGAGGTGTCCGAGGAATTTCCCGCGACTAGCCCCGAAGACGCACTTCAAGGGATTCAACCTCATCTTGAACCTTCGCAGGGTGGCAAACGTTTCCTCCAAGTCCCGCAAGTGGGAATCAACACACTTGCTCTTGACCATGAGGTCGTCCACGTAGACCTCCAGGTTCCTTCCCCTTTGATCTCGAAAGATTCGATCCATCATGCGTTGGTACGTTGCCCCTGCGTTCTTCAACCCGAAGGGCATCATCTTATAGCTGAAGCATCCCTCTCTTGTGATGAAGGAAACATCCTTGACATCATAAGGGTGCATCCGGATCTGATGGTAACCTGAAAATGCATCTAAAAAACTCATAAGAGAAAAACCGACGGCTGAGCCAACCAGCGCGTCGATTCGAGGCAAGGGGTAGCAATCCTTGGGACATGATTTATTTAATAAAGAAAAATCAATACACATGCGCCATTTTCCTCCTCCCTTCTTTACCATTACCACGTTGGAGATCTAGCCTGGATACTGGATCTCTGAGATGAAGCCTGCATCCAGGAGCTTTTTGACCTCCTCTCGGATGGGGGCTTCTAGCTTGGTGGCGATGGCCCTCATCTTTTGGCGTATGGGGCGGGCTCTGGGATCCAGGTTCAAGCGATGACAGGCCACGTCCGCGTCGATGCCCGGCATGTCTGCCGCGCTCCAAGCGAAGATGTCGACGTTGCTTTGGATGCAGGCTCACATCCGCTCCTGATCCTCGAGGCTCAAGCCTCCGCTGATCCGAATCCTTTGCACCTCCCCCGCTCTTGTAAGAACCTCCATCTCCACCACTTCTTCGGCCGGCTCCAGCCCCGACCGCTCCCAACTTACCCTTGCCTCTTCCTGCTCAAACTCGAGCTCCTCTCCCCCAACCTCATCAACTTCCATCGCCTCCTCCAGGCTCTCCTCCTGCCTCTGCTCTTCTTCATCCATCACTACTCTCGCCTCTTCTAGGCTGATCTCCTCCACCTCTGCCATCTCCTCAACAACCTCCATCGCCTCTCCCAGGCTTATCTCCCCTTTCTTAACCCCTTCCTGCTCAGCCATCTCCTTCTGCCAACTCCTCTGCCTCCGCCATCCACGACACGGTGTTAACTGCCGTCACATAGCATTGCCTTGCCATCTTCGGATCCACCCTGATCCTAACCTGCACCCCTCCATTGTTGAACTTGAGGCATTGGTGGTATGAGGAGGGTACGCAGCGAAAGGCGCTGATGAGGGGACGTCCAAAGATGGCATTGTAACTACTCGGGGCATCCACGATCACGGACCGACAGTTCCGTGAGACGCCCCTAAGCCTCACATGCAGGCCCACTCCCCCTTCCACTTCTTTCCTTTCTCCGGAGAAGCCAAAAAGCAGTCCATCAGAAGCCAGGACCCTTTTTCCTTCCACCCTCATCTCATCGAAGGCCTTCTTGAAGATCACATTCACCGAGCTCCCATTGTCCACCAGTATCCGGGAGACAGTGTAGTTTTCTATCGCTGTCTGGATCACAAGCGCGTCGCAGAACGGATCCTCGTAGTCTGGCATATCCGCGAATGAGAAGGTGATCTTCTCCTCTGGGGGGGGAGCCAGGGAGGTTGAGGCGACCCCTCGGCGGAACATGGTTTGAAGGCTCCCCTTGCGGGTTGCCTCGATCCCCACTCCCCCATGGATCACTCCGATCCCTCCTCGGGTCCCCACGTCTACCCTGTCTTCACACCTGTCCTCAGCCTCTTCTCGCTGTACTTCGACGATCCTCACAGGCGGGTCTTGCCTTCCGGCCCCTCTGGCCCCTCTTATCTCCAGAAACTCTGGGCAGGTGGCCGTTGCGTGACCTTTCTCCTGATGGAAGTCACAATAGGGCAACGCCACCCTGCCCCCTCTTCCTTCTCCTCTTCCCCTTCTTCCGGCTCCCCGAATTCTTCCTCCTCTTCCTCTTCCCACCTCCATGGCCTCCTGCGGTGGTGGGAAATGACCCCTTGGTCCTTGTCGCCATCCTCCCTGCTCCAGCCTTCTTTGCTCCCGGAAGTTATCTCTTCCCTGAAGTCCTCCTTGGCCCTGGGGGCGACCCTCCTGAGGCCTCCAACCCAGTCGGTTGTTCGGCTCCCTGGCCCCCCCATGCTGTTGTCCCTCCCCTCAGGGCTCTTCTCTTCTCCTATCTTCCCTCGGCTCCCTCTGCTCCCTCTACTCTCTCTGCTCTCTCTGCCTTCCCACTACCGGCTCCTTCACATCATCCTCGGCCAACCTGGCCAGCTTCCTCGCAAACGCAGGGTTTGCCCTCTCAAAGTCTATCTCCTTTGCCGCCCTCTTCATGAGCTCCTCAAAAGAGAGAGGGGGCACCCTCTTTAACTCCATGCTGAAAAACCCTGGTCTCAGCCCCAGGGTGAAGGCAAGCATCAGCGCATACCCTGGGACCTCCTGGACCAAGAGAACCTCCTCTTGGAAACGGTCCACATAGTGACCCAGCGTCTCCTCCGGCTTCTGCCTCACTGCGAACAGGCACTCAGCCTCCTTCTTCCTTTTTTTCGAAGTTGAGAACCTCAACAGAAAACCCCTGCGTAGATCCTCAAAGCTGTAGATGGAACTCGCCGGCAACTGGTGGAACCAGTCCCTGGCCTTCTCTTTCAGAGTGATGGCAAAAAGCCTACACTTGAAGGCATCCGACATTTGTCTGATGGACACCACGTCCTCAAACCATTGCACGTGCTGAACCGAGGTCATCCTTCCCGGTGTAGTAGGTCATGTCCGGCTCCCGGAACCCCTCCGGCACTGGAGCCGAGACAATGAGCTCACTAAAGGGGGTCTCGCCTCCCGCCTGGCGAGACGGCACGTCTCGCGACCTCGGTTGGCTGGACCGATCCGCGAGACCATGCCTGGGGAAGAGTTCCCGCACTGTCGCCTCCTTCTCGCCCAGATCCGCCGGAAGCTCCTTCTCGGGACGCTGGCCTGGGAAAAGCTCCCGCGCGGCTACGTCCCTCTCGCCTGCCTCCACCGGGACTTCCTTCCCGGGGCGCTGCCCTGGAGCGTTCTCGCCTAACAGCGGAACCACCTCCACCGGAACCTGCGGCGTCTCCCACTCATTCCTTGCCGAGAAGGCCAAGCTGATCGTCTGCATGACTTCTCGCCTGAAGTCCTCAAACATCTTCTTCGTCGCATCGTCCACCCGGGTGGGGGATCCTTCTGTGCCTGATCCTTCACCTTCGCCTCCTGCCATGGGACTTAACTCGAGATTTTCTTACACCGACTGCTTCCACGCTCACCGCACCAGAACTGTTGAAGCCAAAATTGACCCCAACGATTGTTCACAAACCAGAGTGCAGCCGACACCCACTTCTCTCTTATCTCGACCCTTGACTGGCTGCTAAGGTCAAAAGACTGACCCAAAGCCTCAGCTGGGAGGTCCCACCACTCACCCGGAAGATCTCTGAGAGCTTCCCCTCCAAAGCCAAATGCTGGGCTGGGAGCTCCTCAGAAGGCACTAGAGTTCGAGAGTAATGAAAGCCCCTGCCTTCCAAAGAGCCCCTATGGGTCTTTTTATAGTCTTCCTTTGACCTGAAAATACTGAAATACCCCTGAGGGGTCTGCCAATAGCCAAATCCCGCTATCATCCCAAGGGCATTTGGGTAATTTTACCTCGGGATAATAATAAAATAATCTCCTCTGGACTCCGGGTCCCACCACGTGGGCCCACTTGGCGAGACCCCCGGCCTAGAAGGCTCTCGCTGGGTCCCCTCTAGGACCGCCTTGGCGAGAACTCCTGTCAGGAAGGTTCTCGCGCTAGGTAGTCATGATGCCATTGCGAATGAAGGCTCACCTAAGGCCTTCTCGCCTGCCCTGGTCGGTCGACGATCTCTCTGCCGTGGGCTCGACTATCTGCTCTGGTTTCCCCAGCTTTCGTCTGCCCTTGGCGGGAGCTCCTTCAGGGCAGAAGCTCCTCCGGCTTTGGACCCGAAGCCTGTCGTGGTGCGAACGATATCGCCCACTGCCAGGCGGGAGCCTTTTAAGGACCGAAGCCTATCGTGGCGCGAACGATATCGCCCACTGCCAGGCGGGAGCCTTTTAAGGACGAAAACTCCACAAGTATGCCTTAGGGTTAACCCAAGGCTAGCCTAAGGCTAGCCCAATTCCTCAGTGGTGTCTCCGGGTTCTACCCAGCGAATATGGGGTTGTACACTGTGTATTGAACATAGAGGATGAGATTGATAGTTCATGGGATTTGAAATGTGCTGTTAAGTAATATGAGGAGTCACGATGAGGAGAGAGAAGTCTGGTTAGTGTTAAGTGGTGCTCGGGATCGACGAAAGGTCGTCTTTCCTAAGGAGAGGAAGGGCCAAAACACACTAGGGTTAGATCCAGTATAACATAAAAAGGGATTGGGAATTGGGTATTAACCAATAACAATAAATGCCTTACGAAAGGGAACTTTGGGCTTCAGCCCATCGTAGTTCCTAGTGACCTCGAGAGCCAGTCACGGGGAATACCTTGGGCAATCCTGGGCTAACATAAACCATTAGAATAATAAACTAAAAGAGCAACTAGTATAACTAGGGTTTCACATTCACACACCCCGGCAGCTAGGGAGGTTTATTTGGTTGGTTTGATTTCCATCTAGACGATAGCTTCGAATGGTAGATGTACGGACGGGGCAGTCCGGGGAGCTGGGGGCTCGAGGGTTTGAATACAGAATAAGGTGGTGGGTTTTCAGTATTTGACACTCGTTCACACCGGCGTCGGTACGTTGATTCGGCGGTGTGGGACATTTAGCCAAAAAAAGTCTGTTGGATATAGCCAGCACTAGTACGCGGATACTCTAGGTTGTGTTCTTCTCGGGGCATATGGAAGGGCTAGGACCGGTAGTGTGGATACCCTCCTAGGACTTGGGGGCCCGACCCACTGTTTCTGTTTGCCACTACGGATGTTCTTGGAAGTGAAGCTAGCTGCCCGAACAGGGGGAACTAAAGGTCTGTGCGCATAGAGTCATGTGCGTAAGTTGCACTTGCATGAATCATAGCATCGCATTTCACTACACTCATATTTGCATACAACCGACACCCCAGCGTATAAATCGGTATGGGACATTTTATACGATGGGAGCCTTGCAAAAGACCCCTTTACTTATAAGTTTGTATGGACATTTATATATGTTAAGGTTACTTATTTAATTTCTATTTGTCTTTTCATATATATACTGCTTTACTACATGTTTACTTTACTGCTCATTATTGTAGAACTGCTAGATGTTCCTTTTATACATAGCTGCTTATACAATATATTTACTACTAGATTAGTTCCACTACCATTTGCTTTGCTTACTCTCCACCATTATAGCTTCCATTTCCTCCTCTCCGCTCAGTGCTTAGGAGCCGTGGGGGGAGGGGTAGGGGATGATAGGACTTATTCTTTATGACTAATTGTTTTCGAACCACAACATTATAGGAGCTCCGGATGGGAGACAGGGACCAGCAGCCCAGGGACCAGCACCAGCGGAGTGCGATGCACATAGAGGTGGGCCAGTCTAGTTACAAAGCACCTTTGACCAGCTCAGTGAGTGTTTAGTACTATCTTATATCTTCCGCGAGTGATATGTAGTGAGGATCTGATGTATCAGGCTTAAGCCTGTTTATATTTCATCTATACTGGTCTTTTACAGTACTCTGTTTTCTTACTTTTATGGACTTGTTGTGATTTCCATTTACATGTGATTCTGTGGACTACATTATATTCAGTTTATAATTACTTCTCTCTCTTTTGTGATCGAAAAGGCTGGCAGAATTGACGTTTTGTAGTGGCGGCCTTCCTAAGTGTCGGTGCCACCGCAAAGCGACAATTCTGGGCATAAGACCCCGGTGGTTTAAAAAGAAAAAAATGGGGTCTTACACTCCGAGAAGCTATAACGCAATCTTTGGGTGGCCTCTTATCAGCGCTTTTCGTTGCGTCCCCTCCTTGTTTCATCAGTGCCTAATGTTCAACAGTGGAGGAGTACAGGTGATAAGTTGTAAATATACATATTTTTCAGTACTTCTATTAGGTCATTTTAGTTTAATAATCATTATTTTTAGTCATTTTTCTTCAATAAAATATTTCTTTTTTGTAAATATTTTGCTAACTTTGCTTTATTTTGTTTTTCAGAATTTTTTCAGAAAAAGCCAAATTTCTTAAAGTACACGTCTGTGTCCCGTTCGACACGCCCGTGTATAACTGCTCGACATTCGACGTTCGTTGATCCAAGCTCGACGCTTCCAGCAACCATTTGATGCTTAGCTGAACACGCCCGTGTCCCGATTCGACACGCCCGTGTCAATCCTGTCTCGACACTCAATGCCTCCAGCTCAATGTTCGTCGAACTGCCAATCACGCCCGTGTTAATATGCTACACGCCCGTGTCAATCTTGTTCGTCGATCTCCGCTCGACATTTGTCAATTGCCACTCAATGTTCAATGCCAGATGTCCAGTCACTACCCCCTACATGCTCGTGACTCCCCTATTACGCCCGTGACCGACACGTGCCCATCCTAGAAGCTTTCAGAAATCAACCAGTCACCAAAATTTCGCCGTCTTCAGCAAGCCAGCATGACACGCCCCTCTGTCATGCCCGTGACCAGGGCGTGTCACCTCCTATTTTCTGCTTATAAATAGAACTTCTCTATAATCTCCAAGGGTTCACTTTTTTGGACCATTTTAGTGTTAGTGGGCTTCCTAGGTGCTCTTCTCTGCCATGAAAGGAGAACTTTTTCCCTCCCTCTCCATGTTTGTTTTAGCTTTTTGTAACCCTCTTTTTAACTTAATAAAATGTTTAGATTTTCTCTCCTTATTTTTGTTTGGAATTTCATTTGGGTGCCTCACTTATCTCTCCATTTTATCCTTGTTTTACACTTTCTTCTTCTCTTTTTAAAATGGGTGTGTGTGTGTATGAGTTTAGTATTATGTTTTTATGTTTTCATAGTTTTCATAGTTTAGCTTTAGCCTTTTTCAGTGCTTTTCATTTTCATTCTTATGAATTTTTATAAGTGTTTTCAAAGTGGTTTTTCTCCTTTTTAACTTAGTTATTTTGGTGTATGTAAAACTTTTCGTTCTTTTTTACTTTATTTCCACTTTTTAAGCTCTTTTATAAAATTATAAGAATGAAAATGTTGTTATTTTTTTTGCATACCTTTGATTTTTACTTTATTTCAAAACTTTTTTCCTTCTTTAATTTTTATTTTCTCTTTTTATGCGTTTTTAGCATATTCTAACGGTAGAAATATAGTTATTTTAATTTTTCAGTCACTTTGTTTTTCTTATTTTCGTTTGTGTGGGTGAGTGTATGAGTTAGATTTTCATTACTTTTTTCCTTCAAGTAGAGCGCGTGCGTGTATGAGATATCATTTTCAGCTTTTCATTTCCCACCTACTCGTTTGAGTAGGCATGTCATTTTATAGTTTTCATTTCCCGCCTACTCATTTGAGTAGGACTCGTACTTTATCGCTTTCATTACTGATTTCATTTCCCGTCTACTCGTTTGAGTATGACTTGTATTTTACAGCTTTCTTTACTGCTTTAATTTCCCGCCTACTCGTTTGAGTAGGACTCACAATTTTCTGCTTTAATTTAGCACATACTTATTTGAGTAGGACTCGTACTTTCAATTATGCAATTTCTTTTCTTAAGCCGTCCCCATTCCAATGAGTGACAAATCACTTTTAGCCCTCCGTATCGAAGAGCATTGGGATAGATTAAATATTTTTAAATAATTAAAGGTCTTCTTTTTCTTGTTAATTAAAACACTTAAGGTTTGCCCCGAGTCTACGACGCGTAGGACCACATATCGATGTGTGGGCTCTATTTTCGTTATCCATATGCTAGCTAGCCGAGAGGCCGTGCGTATGGACCGATCACCCTTAAGTAAAGAGAATTGCGTGCATAACCTCGAGAGAGGAGAAGCGTAATTCTCCCTGATTGGGTTCCCCATCCAATAACGGGTTTCTTAGCGTAATGCATGCATTAAAAGGAATCCTTGGAAGGATGAGAGTACGGTCGAATAGTCTTAATGTTCAGACGAGCGATATCCCTATAGCTAGGTGAGCTCATGTTTGTGGAACCTCCATGGCCAAGTCGCCCTTTAATTAATTTGAAATTTACGATCTCTAGTTATTAAAAGTTATTTTAGTTCTATTCGTTTTAGTGTCGTTGCACTATTTCTTCATCGGCCTTTTTCAAGTTTATTCTCTATTTTTCTTTATATATTTAGACCCACGCTAGTTAATTATATAACCCGACAAGTTATCTTCGGTAAAATAATAGTCCCTCCATGGAAGAGTAGAAATAATCAACCCATCCCTGAGAACAATACGACTTCGATATTCCCCACCGGAATATCCTATACTACACGTGATAGGCGTACTTGCCTCCTTTCGCTAAAACTCGGTTTCAACTTTTATATCTAATAAAATCCGCACGCCACGCTAATCAAACTAAATAAACCACAAACCAAAATAAACTAGTCTCTGGGCACCGCGAGTTTTAACCATCAAGTTTTTGGCGCCATTGTCGGGGAATTTTCGTGTTGTTATTTCAAACTTTGGAAAACAATTACTTTTATCTATTTTTATTTATAACAAAAATGGCCAAAATAATAATAATAATAATAATAATCATAATAAAACTACCTAAAAACACAAAAAACTTAAAATTTTTTTAATTATATTATTATTATTATTTCATATATTTATCTATATAAAAAAATGAAATGTCGTCGTTTCCTAAAAAAACAAAAAATAAAAAAAACAAAAAACTAATTTTTTTTTTAAAATACTAAAAACTAAAAAATCTTAAAACCAAAAAACTAAAAGAATCTAAAAAACAAAAAAAACAAAAAAAACAAAAAAAAATATAAAAAAACATAAAAAATATAAATTAAAAAAACTAAAATAATTTTATATATATATATATTTTTTATTTTAACTTTTTCCAAAAAAACCCAATTTTTTTTATTAAGAGTTATATATATGTTTTCTCGCTTCGGCACACTTCACGTAATTTTAGGAAATAGGGGAATGCATTTCTATTACGCTTATATAGCTAAGACGTTAGCTAATTACTAGTCACACACGCACTTGCCACCCTCTACCACCCAGACACATATGACTGAGTCAAGTTAGTACATTGATATAAGGCGCATATTACAAATGAAAACCTCGCGCCACTAAATAAATTCCATATAAATTGAATTGTTTTTTCTTTTTTTAGTTATGCTAGGCTTCCAATTGGGCCCCCCGACCTCGTCTCAGGGAAGTTTCTACCCTCCCTCGTTATTTCATACATTATGCAATCTTATTTTCTTTTTGTTCCTCATACTTATCTTGCAATATTGGGGACAATGTTGGAACTAAGTGTGGGGGTGTTTTAGTTCCTTACATTTTTCTTTACCACACTTCTATTTTCTGTACCCAATCAAAAATTTTAAAAAAATTTAATTAAAACTCAAAAAATATCGCTTGTTTTATCATAAAAAAAACAATCAAAAAAACTGTTAAAATAATTTTTGTTAACAAAAATTCATAAATTATTTTTGCTTTCAATTCATAAATATTTAAATAAACACTTTTCGTAAATAATCTTTTATCTTTCCTCTCTTCTCTTTTTCTTCTCTCTCTTTGCAAATATTTTTTTCCCTCTTTCTTTCTCTCTCACCTTTGTAAATAATTTCTCTTTTCTCTCTTGTAAATATTTGCTAAAAATCTCAAAAACATAAAAAAGTTATTAAGAAAAAGATAAAATTTTCAAAAAAGATAATAAATCAAAAATACAAAAAAGATCATAACTCTAAAAAATCCAAAAAAATTTATTGTGAAACAAATAAATCGAATACACCATTTTTAACCTTCTTGCTTTCCAAAAATTTTGTTTCGAGTTTATTTATAATCGAATTTTATTAGTTCTTTATTTATTCGTTTATTAATTGGAGATTGATAGATTTTAATATTTTGGGTTAAGTTTTAAAGAATTTCTTATGCTTTTATTTTTTTTATTAGATAAGGGACTATTTTTTAGCACCACTTCTACTTAATCTAAATAATTGCATGTGTATTTTGTTAAAATAATAACAACCTTAGACATCAATTATGTTTACTCCAAGTTTTTTTGAAATATTGGAACGTTCAATTTATAAAGGTTGCTCTCAAATTTTTTATATTAAAATCTAGTTTTCTTCTTGAAAAAAAACCCATCTCCCATTTTTATTCGTGTCTTACTTGACATGATTAAATTTTTATCCTTAAAAGAATCTATGTCAATGGGAATAAGATTTCGTTCCGTAAACATAGACATCCAATATTTTAAAAGAATATATGTTACGGAGTAAGACGATAAAATTCATTACTCCTAAATATATACATTGGGTTATATGAAGTTGTTCAAAAAAATGAATAAAAGAAAAGTTATGAAAAATAAGATTTCATTTTCCTAAACTTCCCCCAAAAAAAATTTCATTGGAGATTTGAGAAAAAATTACCTCACCTCTAAACTCAAGCTCTCTTCATAAACAAAAACAAATTCCTTAGCCTATTTCAATGATTCTAGATTTTTTTAAAAAAAATTTTTGAGAGCATAATTTTTAAATTGCATTATTTCCTTTAATTCGTACAACCTAAAGTTTCTATAATTTCAGTCTATTCTTGTTAAACTAAAAAAAATACAAATTTTGTTTTCTATTCAATTATATAAAGAAGTTTTTAGCTAAAACTCTTCCTCTATTTAAATTTTTGTCATAATTTAGGACTTAACTCTTATACCATGGATGTTTATTTAGATCTCTCTATTAATTAATTCAGGCGGTAGCTAAATTTAGGATTTCTTTTAATTCCTTATAAGTTCATATCCAACTTTTGCTCTGGAATAACAAAAGCTTTAGTATGGGGGTATTTGATAAGTTATAAATATAAGTATTTTTCAGTACTTCTATTAGGTCATTTTAGTTTAATTATCATTGCTTTTAGACATTTTTCTTTAATAAAATGTTTTTTGTAAATATTGTTCTAACTTATCTTTATTTTGTTTTTCAGAATTTTTTGAGAAAAAGCCAAATTTCTCAAAGTGCATGCCCGTATCCCATTCGACATGCCCGTGCCCAACCGCTCGACGTTCGACGTTTGACATTCGTCGATCCAAGCTCGATGCTTCCAGCAACCATTCGATGCGTAGCTAAACACACCCGTATCTCGATTTGACACGGCCATATTAATCCCATCTCGACACTCAATGCCTCCAGCTCGACGTTCTACATTCGACGTTCGTCGAACTGCCAATCACGCCCGTGTCAATATGCTACACGCCCGTGGCAATCCCGTTCAACGATCGTCGCTCGACGTTTGTCGATCGCCATTCAATGTCCAATGCCAGATGTCCGGTCACGCCCTCCCCTACATGCTTGTGCCTCATGTGTCATGCCCGTGACCGATACGTGGCCCATCCTAGAAGCTTCCATAAATCGACCAGTCACCAAAATTTTGTTGTCTTCAGCAAGCTAGCATGACACGCCCCCCTGTCACGTCCGTAACCAAGGCGTGTCACCTCCGATTTTCTGCTTATAAATAGAACTTCTCTGTAATGTCCATTGGTTCACTTTTTTGGACAATTTTAGTGTTAGTGGGTTGCCTAGGTGTTCTTCCATGCCATGTTAGGAGAACTTTCTCCCTCCCTCTCTATGTTTGTTTTAGCTTTTTGTAACCCTCTTTTAACTTAACAAAATGTTTAGATTTTCTCTCCTTATGTTTGTATGGAATTTCATTTGGGTGTCTCACTTATCTCTCCATTTTATCCTTTATTTTACCCTTTGTTCCTCTCTTTTTAAAGTGGGTGTTTGTGTGTATGAGTTTAGTTTTTCATTTTCATAGTTTAGCTTTAGCCTTTTTTAGTGCTTTTCATTTTCATTCTTATGATTTATATAAGTGTTTTCAAAGTGATTTTTCTCCTTTTTAACTTATTTTTTTGGTGTTTGTAAAACTTTTCGTTCTTTTTAACTTTATTTCCACTTTTTAAGCACTTTTATAAAATTATAAGAATGAAAATGTTGTTATTTTTATTTTTGCATACCTTTGATTTTTTTACTTTATTTCAAAACTTTTTCCTTCTTTAATTTCTATTTTCTCTTTTTATGCATTTTAGCATATTCTAACGGTAGAAATATAGTTGTTTTAATTTTTCAGTTACTTTGTTTTTCTTTTTTTCGTTTGTGTGGGTGAGTGTATGAGTTAGTTTTTCATTGTTTTTTTTTCCTTCAAGTAGAGTGCGTGCATGTATGAGATAGAATTTTCAGCTTTTCATTTCCCGCCTACTCGTTTGAGTAGGACTTTTCATCTTATCATTTTCATTTCCTGCCTACTCATTTGAGTAGCACTCACACTTTATCGCTTTCATTACTACTTTCATTTCCCGCCCACTTGTTTGAGTAGGACTTGCATTTTAATGCTTTATTTACCGCTCTAATTTACCGCCTACTCGTTTGAGTAGGACTCGCAATTTTCTACTTTAATTTCTTGCCTACTCATTTTAGTAGGACTCGCACTTTCAATTATGCAATTTCTTTTCTTAAGCCGTCCACATTCTGATGAGTGGCAAATTGCTCTTAGCCCTCAATATCGTAGAGCATTGGGGCAGATAAAATATTTTTAAATAATTAAAGGCCTTTTTTCTCATTAATTAAAGCACTTAAGGTTTGCCCCGGTCTACGACACGTCGGACCACATATCAATGTGTGGGCTATATTTCCGTTGTCCATATGCTAGCTAGCCGAGAGGCCGTGCGTATGGACTGATCACCCTTGGATAAAGAGAATTGCGTGCATAATATCGAGAGAGGAGAAGCGTAATTCTCCCAGATTGGGTTCCCCACCAAATAGCGGGGTTCTTAGCGTAATGCGGGCATTAAGAGGAATCCTTCGTCAGGCGAGAGTTCGGTCGAATAGTCTTAATGTTTAGGTGAGCGATATCCCTATAGCTAGGTGAGCTCATGTTTGTGGAACCTCCACGGCCAATTTGCCCTTTAATTAATTTGAAATTTAGGATCTATAGTTATTAAAATTATTTTAGTTCTATTCGTTTCGGTGTCATTACGCTATTTCTTCATCGGCCTTTTTCAAGTTTATTCTCTATTTTTCTTTATATATTTATACCCGCGCTAGTTAATTATACAACCCGACAAGTTATCTTCGATAAAATAATAGTATCTCCAGGGAAGAGTAGAAATAATCAACCTGTCCCCGAGAATAATATGACCCCGATATTCCCCACCGGAATATCCTGTACTACACACAATAGGCGCACTTGCCTCCTTTCGTTAAAACTCTGTTGGGTACACTGGAAACTGTGTACCAGATTTGGAGAAGCCTCACTTAACTCAATCATATACATCAATGTGTATTTGATGGGATGTTGAGTATCAATGTGCAAGATAAAGAAATGCAGGAAAATTATCTAAGTACAAGTGTCGACACTTGTGAGGGAAATGTGTCGACACCATAAGCAAGATTGTGTCGACACACAGGACTTGTGTCAATACACAAAAATTCTGTCAGCATCCGTTGTGTTAACAACCAAAACTTGTGTCGACACACACTCAAGAAATCTATCAACAGAAGATATATCAACACTAGAAGCAGTTGTATCGACACCCAAGACTTGTGTAGACACACACTCAAGAAATCTGTCTACAGAAGCTATGTCAACACCAGAAGTAGTTGTGTTGACATACAGGACTTGTGTCGACACATGGGACTTGTGTCGACACACACTCAAGAAATATGTCAACAGAAGCTATGTCAACACCAGAAGCAGTTGTGTCGACACACATGACTTGTGTCGACACACACTCAAGAAATCTGTCAACAGAAGCTATGTCAACACCAGAAGCAGTTGTGTCGACATACAAGACTTGTGTCAACACACACTCAAGAAATCTATCAACAAAAGCTTTGTCAACACCAGAAGCAGTTGTGTCGACACACAGGACTTATATCGACACACACTCAAGAAATCTGTCAATACCAGCAATGTCGAGACCAGAAGCAGGCTTGTCAACACACAGGACATGTGTCGACACATCCAATAGAAGCTGTGTCAAGAAGATGAAGAATGACTGTGTTAACATTATGGGAGCTGTGTCGACATCATCAAGACTTATGTCGACACATGGTCTATTTGTGTCGATACATCTGAAGTGTTATGCTGATAGTTCTCTGCTATGATAGAAGTTCAAGGAGGAGTCCATTGTCAAAACTGAAGACGTGACAGTTGTCATAAGTAACAATGTTGACACATTTGTCAGAGCTGTCAGAAGGCCGTTATAAACTGGATCAGCCGGTAACCTTGGATGGATTCTATATATAGACCTATTCTATCACAATCAGAGGTAATGAACAAGAGAGGGGGAACAAGAGACAAACCCAGAAGAAGGTAGTTCCTGAAGAGTCCGCAAGAAAAATTCAGATCTGATTCTGAATTTTTGAAGGAAGCTGGATTGAAGATCAACTGCAACTCCAATTGAAGATCAACCTTACTTGGTACAAATTCAAGAAGCTTTGAAGAAGCTATAACAGGTTGGATCAATAGTAATCAGTTCAATCAAGAACTGATCAAGAAGCTTTCACCCTATTCTCTTTCTATCAGGGTGAAGATTTTTATTGTTTCAAACAATTAATTTTCTTGTAAAATCTTATATAGATCTGATTTGTAAGCCAAAATTTATAAAGGCTGAGGTAGGGTTGTGAGCCTGAGATAGGACTTGAAGAAGTTTGAGTTGTAGGCCTGGTGATAAAGGCTGAGGTAGGGCTATTGCTTGAGGTAGGATTCTTGGGAAGAATCTGAGGTGTAGGACTTGAAGAAGTCTGAGTTGTAGGAACCAATTTGGTGCTGAGTTAAAAAATCTGTGGATCTGAGATATTGGAAGGAAGTTTGGCCGAATCCAGTTCTCTACTGGATAGATGAAGGGAGAGAGTAGACGTACCCACAAATTGGGGAACCACTATAAAACATTGTGTCTGTGCTGTGAATTTTCTTTGATTGTCATTCTTTATGCTGTGATAATTGTGCTGTGTTAATATTGTTAA
Organism: Platanthera zijinensis; assembly: GCA_039513925.1. Lineage (NCBI taxonomy): Eukaryota > Viridiplantae > Streptophyta > Magnoliopsida > Asparagales > Orchidaceae > Platanthera > Platanthera zijinensis. The sequence continues at coordinate 69,765,659 of CM077098.1, read as the reverse complement.
TTGTCTAAGTTATTAAAAAGTATTTGAACCTATTCACCCCCCTCTAGGTGTTTAGGCACTTTAAACCAAATCTTTCAAGTGGTATCAGAGGGAGGTTATTCAAATATAGACCTAACAGTCTGAGTAGATCTCTAAGGCAATTAACTGTTAGTCAGAATAGGTTCAAGTGAGAATCAGAAGGAACTTGGATCCATGAAACTTCCTATCTGTAGGAAAGAAAACTTTGGCATATGGAAAGAGAGGGTCAAATTGTTCATGGAGGCATCTGATCCAATAATTTACATCACAGTTCAAGAAGGTCCTTTCATTCCAATGAACATATCAGTTCTTGATGCAAATCTCAAAACTCCAAAGAGCTATTCTGAAATTACTAAGGAAGAGTTCATCCTAGCAACCTTAGATATAAGAGCACAAAATATAATTGTGAGTGTTATAGATGATTCTACATTCCAGAATCTAGTACATTGCAAAACCTCAAAGGAGATGTGGGACACTTTGATTGTATACATGGAGGGAACTGAAGAAGTAAGAGAGGATAAAAAGTCCATGTTAAATCAAGAATATGAGAGCTTTAGACAAGCCAAGACTGACAGCATAGCTGAATGTTACAAGAAATTCTTTAGAATTATAAATGAGCTAATGACCTATGGAAGAGTCTTTAGCACATATGAACTAATTGACAAGTTTCTCAGATCACTGACCAAGGATTGAGATACAAAAATATGTGCCATCACAGCGGTGGACAGGCTTACTGATACACCTCCACCAACCTTGTTTAGAAAACTGTTATCTTATGAGATGCAGCTCACTGCCAGAAAGGAGGAGGAGAAAAGCAATAGGTCTTAATATAAAGAAAAGTCAGTAGCCTTCAAGGCTGAAGCCATAAGAAAGGGTAAGAAAAAGTCTCCTTCTCCACCCAGGAGAATTGCTGAGATTGAATCAGAAAAATCCTGACATCAACACTTCAGACAGCCATAACTCTGATGAAGATTTTGTTGCCTTTACAATGCAGTTTTTGAGTTTTATGAAGAAGAAGAAATGGAGAACAAAACCATATACATCCTTCTCCAAAGATGACTATTATAAGAAGAAGAAACCTTCCAAGGATGACAGGTATGGCTCTAATCCAAGCAAACAAACTACTTCTAAAATTGTTTGCTATTGTTGAAATAGGCCTGGACATATCATAGCTGATTATCCTAATAAGAGAAAAGAGTTTAAAAACAAGAAGAAGCATCAAAATAAGGGAAAGAAGGAGAAGTCCCTTGTTTCCCAGAAGCAGAAGAGTTGGACTTACTCTTCATCATCAGAATCAGGAGAAGAGGATGAAGTAGAAGTCTACATACGATTATTCACTACAGATTAGGATTCTGTGGAAACAAAATTCTTGCAAATGCTGGATTCCATAAATGGAAGTGAAGATCATTGTTGTAGAGGGCTGATGGCTCTATCTGAGGAAGATCAGTGCCAGGATCAGCCTGATCCCAGTAAGGTATACAATCCATCCTCCGTATCTAAGTATTATACTGGATCTAAATTAGAAGCATCTGCATCAAGAGATGTGGATGGTTCTGAATCTGAAGGGGATGTTCATAAATTAATTAATGAATATGGTGGTCTGCTTCAAGCTCTTAAGAGAAGCAAATTCCTTGTCAAGAAGCAGACTGAGGAAATTAAATCTCTCAAACTGGCTACATCATATTCAGCAAAGATGTTGGATTTGAAATTGAATGAGGTTGCCAAACTGAAAAACATAACTGTTATTCAGATGGGTACAATCACTTTAAAAAATAATCACATCAAGAATCTGGAAGTAAGACTTGATGGCACCGTCATCCCCTGGCATGTTGATTTGGAGCGTCCCCCTCCGGACGACGATGGTGATCTGGTACATGTTGAAGACCCGTGTTACGTTGCTGAGGAAGATCCCCTTCAAGATGATTATGGTGACCCGGTTATGTTTGGTGTCGTTGTTCGTCGCTATGTGGAGTTTGAAGATTATGATGACTGTTGCCGCAAACCTGATGGTTGGGACTTGACCGCGACATCTTCTGCCAAGGCCGTGTCAACATCTCCTCCAAGGCCGCATCAACATCTCCGCCAAGGCCGCGTCAACATCTCCGCCGCATCTACGCATGAAATAATAATATTGTTGTTTAATTCCAATATTTAATTTCAGCATTTTAATTATTATTTAAACACTTTCATTTTCATTTCATGTTGGCCTATGTTTAGCCAAATTTTGTTTCTCTTTAGAGTGGGCTGCATGTAGCCTCTTGTTTGTGTTGTAACCTATATATAGGCATTGTTTTGTCATAATCCGGTAGAATGAATGAAAAAAAACGTAAACCAAATTTCAAGTTGAAATTTTGCCTCCTCCTCTTCTCCCCTTAGGCGCCGCCCCCTTCCTCTCATTCCCCCTTTTTGGCCGCCGGCCCTCCCTTCTCCTCCCACCCCAGTTTCTACCCTCTCCTCCCCTCTTCTCCTTATCTCTCTTGTCCACCCGAGCCTCCTCTTCCTCCACCAAGAAAACTGACCTCCTCCTCTTTCACATAGCCGACCACCACCTCCATCTCATAGCCGACCACTCTCAACTCTATCTCCAATATTTTGGCAACCATCATTTCCATTACCAAAAAAAACAGATCCCTCTTGTGAGATTCCAAAAACAGCCCCTTTATTTCCTAGAGAAAATTCGGCCAAGGCTAAGAGGTGAATCTCGTGGATCTTCGACGACGACGTGAAGGCAACGAAGGACAACGTGTTTCCCTCCAATCGGTGTGCTGCCCGTGGATTCGGAAAGAAACGATTCAAGGATAGGAAAGCCGGAATCATCCAGTCCGGTTGGGTAACGAACATCTCCACTCTTGAGCGTTTCCTTTCTTAGACAGTTCTCGTGGCATAAGCGTAGCGCTTTATTTGTGAATGGTTTGAAATTTCGTGGTTGATTTCATATTAGATTTGTTATTGTCTCTTATCTCCATTTACATTCGTGAGGCGTGGCGGCCCTCGTTTTATTTTGTTGGGAGAGAACCACCCATTATCCGAATCTTTGTTTTCGGTGGTGTCTCTTTGGGTACAACTTACGCTCGACCCAACCGTGTGGGTTCATTTCGCTTGAGAGGACCTTGGCCTATAGCCTTTGACTTATCTTGAGGGGCTTAGCGAACCCCCCGTCACCTAAATATTTTAATTACTGCTATCGCGAAGTTGCTGCGTTTTGTTATTGTGTGGACGTAAAAGTGATAGTAGAGAAGCGTACGTGTGAATCCATTCGCCGTCACCGTGTCGAACCCAGTAGCCTACATCAATTTAGTATCAGAGGGAGGTTCTCGTGAATTTCCTAATTGACACTCCTCCCCCTCTTATGTGACACGTACATACGCATTCAAATTTCAAATTAAAAAATAAATAAATTTCAAATTTCAGATTTCCAATTTCGAATTTCAATTTTCAAAATTCAAAATTAAAATTTCAAATTTCGAAATTTCAAATTTCAAACTTCAAATTCAAAATTAAAATTCAAATTTAAAATTTAAAATTTCAAAATTTCAAATTTCAAAATTTAAATTTCAAATTTCAAATTCAAATTTTAAAATTTCAAATTTCAAATTTCAAAATTTCAAATTTCAAATTTTAAAATTCAAATTCCAAATTTCAAATTTCAAATTTCCAATTTAATATTTCAAATTTTTCTCCAAAATACAAAAAAAACAATTTTGTGGTTTGCCAAAAGCCGACTAAATTTTATTTTCAGCAATAAAAAAAATCAGAAAATAAATAATTAATAATCTCCATATTTTTGCCAGCAAAATATCAAAAATAAGTTATATGTTATTTGGAGATATTAGCGGGGACAATTCGAACTTTGAAAATTAAATAGGTTCAGACTTTTATTTCTTTGCATGTGCGCGGTTCTTTACTCCAATGGAGGGTTGTTGGAATCCCATTCCTTCACCGTCCCCGGTTGAAGCTTTTCGCAAGGAAGTGAAGCCCCAATGTGAGGACATTATGAGTTTTATTTCACAACTTCGTGGTCATCTCACTTCTAGGCGTGTTAGAATTCCAGCTCCGACCTATGACGGACTAGGAGGACCGTAAGTGTTTGTATGTTGGGTAGAAAATATGGAGCGTTCTTTTGAGCAATATCGTATTGTGGATCCCCACAGGATTCCCGTTGCGAGACTACAATTATTTGGTCGAGCCTATACCTTCTGGCTCAATGAGGAAAGACGTTTAGGAATGCCCTCCGTCGACCCACGTATAGGTTGGCAGATTATGAAAAATTACTTAACTGATGAGTAGTACCCTACCTACTATCGTTCCCAGTTTCCTGATTGTAAGAATGACTATAAGCCTCATGCTAGATACTTGCCCCGCAAAGTTCTGATTATCTCAAGAACGAGTACACCTACCTATGAGCGGAAAGAGAAACTTAGGACCTTTATCCCTAGGTCGTTAGACGTAAGTGCTAGGAATGTAATGAGCCCACGGGGTTAGAGTGTTCCTATTAGCATGATTGAGTCTGAAGCTATGGTTACGAGTGTGCCCGTCACTAAAGACGAGGATATTATCCCTAACAATGGTAGCGACATTGAGGAGACTGGTTACCCTAGTGACCTGGATGACGACTTCTTCCCCGAAGAGTCATCTCCATTTCCCTCCGACGATATGTCTGCATTGTCTACCTTGATTGACATGGAATTCTATGTTGAGCCTAAGTCGGGTGATAAACTGGATGAGTCGGAAGATTTATATTTCGATGCGAGCTTACCTAGTCGTGATTCAGATGACGATCTGTTAGGACTTGAGCTTGATATTTCAAGCCCGAGACATATAGAAGTGCCCATCCCTGAGATTTTTACTGCTACTGATGTCCTGACCGATGCGTTGGAAGATTGTCTTAGTAAGGGAGTCATAACTCTAGAAGACGTTATTGAAATGGAGCCGGATGAGCATCCCCTGATGCTAATTCCGTTGCCTGAATTTGAATGTGATCTTAACTCTCTCCTGATCGTTGTATTACCAAATTTTTCTCCTGACCCGTTGACTCGACGAGCAGACAATTTAGGACACGAGTGTGGTACGTCTGATTATAGTAGTCTTACGTTATGCCCTGAGTTCACTCTGCTAGTACCACCTGTAAGAACCCCATTATTTTTCTTTGTAGACACTGGGGTCTTAGGCCCAGAACCGTCGCCTTGCGGTGATACCTTCGCACCGGGAAGGTCGTCACTACAAAATACCGATCCTGCCGGCCAAATCGATCACAATTGTAGCAATAAATTAAAAGCAAGTCCACAGGAATCACATGAATAGAAAATAAGCTCCACGAAGGGAGTGTCCACAGATAGTACATATAACAGAAATCTCGGGCTTATGCCCGGTACATCATGTCCTCACTACAAATCACTCATCGCGGAAGCAAACTAATATAACTACTAGTGGTCGGGACTCACAGTCCCTGCTGTCTGGACTCCGGTACTAGACTGTTCGATCTCCCAGCGTGCTAACCTCCGGGGCTGCTCCTCCATGCTGGGCTCCGTGGTCCCATAAAATGATGTGGTTCGAAAACATTAGTTTAAAAGACTAAGTCCTATCGTCCCCCGCCCCTTCCCCCATGGCTCCTAAGCACCGAGCAGGGAGAAGGAAAGGGAAGGACATGAAGGTGGAGAATATCAAATAGCAGATGGCAGCGGAACTAAACTAACAGTTCAAAAAGATGGTAATAATGATATAAAATTTTAATAAGAAAGTAACCTTAACTTATGTGAATACACATAAGCTAAAGGATCTCTTGCAGGGCTCCTATCGTATAAAAAGTCCCATACCGATTTATACGATAGGGTGTCGGTTTTACTAGCAGGATTAAATATATAGTACTGAAAGAGAACCTTGACTTATAAGCACGCTCGCGCGAACTTATAAGCCAAGGGGTCGTTTTGCAGGGCCTAATGTATAGAGCGTCCCATACCGCTTATACATTAGGTGTCAGGTTATATGCAATGGTTATGCTATGAAATACAATTATGTTATGATGTGAACATGCAAGTGCAACACACCCACTCAACTCTGTGTACACAGACCTTTAGTTCCCCCTTTCAGAGCCGTTACCTCCCAGGATACCTCCGTAGTGGCAGACGGAAGCAGTGGGTTGGGCCTCGCCCACCTCTAAACCAGTAAAGCACTACCGGTTAGACCTATCGTACGCCTCAACGCTTGGTGCACAAAGCGGACTCCTGCGTACTCTTGCCGGCTGACGCACCGGACTTCTGTTGGCGAAGTGCTAACCACACTTGCTGAGTCGACGTATTGGCGTCGGTGCATCGACCCTCCAATACTGAAGACCCACCATCTTATACCTTTTATGCACATGCAATAGTTATGAGTCCAACCAACAACCGAGCCAAAGCTCCCCGGACTATCCCGTCCGTCATAATCAACAACCGAGCCAAAGCTCCCCGGACTATCCCGTCCATCACAAACCGAGCCAAAGCTCGCCGGACTAACCCTAGTATTTTGACAAATCCTTCTACGGGTCAGACGATCTTTCGTTGATCCCGAGCACCATCTAACATTTAGCCAAAACCCAACCCTTGCTTATCCTAACTCGAGTGATGAACTCATTCTAAATTAGCCAAACCTACATCCACTAATCCCGACACATGTGCCCAACTTTATACTCCACATATTTTCTGCAGATTTACTATATGCAGACCACTAAGGTTAAATGCCATGTAAAATGGGAAGTTCATCAAATAATCATCCAGTATTCCTATAATAATTATTGGAGGTCCATTATGACCTTTATTGCCCAAATCCAGAGTTTCACATTTTTCCTATTTATTTAATAATTTATTTAATTATTGTAGTGACTAAAAATTCCAATAATGAACATGATGTACCAATTTCAGACAAGATATCATTCCATTGATTTTATATGATATTCAAAATAAGTATTCAACTTACCCTCCAAAATATCCAAATTTTTCAGAAAGATTTTGTCCCCTATTTCTCATTTCAATTTATTCCTTAATAATTCATTTAAAGAGATATGTAAGGCTATATTACTTCCAAAAATTCAGAGAAAAATCTAGTATGATTTTAATGGTATATAAATGATTTAGGCCAATTTTCATAATTTATTTAACAGTAAAGAACCTTAAATAAATTATTGAACAATTTCCTCATTTACCAAGCTTGTGAAGTAAGTACCTCAAATATGTATTCAAGAATTCTCATAAAATTTAAATATATCTATAAATACTTAACACTATCTGCCAAACTTTCATGACCTTCCAAGGGGTAGAGAGACCAATATGATCAATTTATTAATTGGGGAATCCCCTTGTGTTACAAAAGAAGTACTACAATTATTATCCCAAAAATTCTAATTAAATTTTCAGAGGTTCATAATATCCTTATGACCATTCTACCAAAATTTCATTTTAGTTTAAGGAGTTTAACTAGCCTATTCCAACCCTACCATATTTGTGTCCTAAATTAGGGTTAGGGTTTTGTGGGTCCTAAACTTTCCAAAATCCCTTAAGATTCTCACCAGAGGTCTTTACTTACCCTAGTACCCTCCCTACAAAATTTCATGGTCATACAAGGTGTCTTGGATACATGCCCTTCACAAGGTACAAAAGTCCTTCCTTAGGGTTTGACCTAGGATCTTGGGCCAAATCAATTCCAATACTCCCAATTTTGCATTGGAAGGTGCAAAAAGTCATGCCAAGTCAGTGGCCCAAATTTGAACCTATGTTGAAGTGAATTGGACATTTTAAGCCAAAAATACATTTCTGGACCGAAAAGCCCTTTTTAAGGCAAGGCTAGGGTTTGCAAGATTTCTATTCAAATCACCTCCAAAATTAATGAAATTTTAACCAGAGCTTACTATTAACCTCATGTACCACCCACCAAAGCTTGGATGGATTTGAAGTTCACTTAACCCATAAATTAATTTACCCTAGATAAATTAAATTAATTAAAAAAACTATAAAAAATTTGTCCCCAAAAATTCCCATTTTTGGGCAGGGTCTAGATATTGGTTAGGGTGACTCGTTGCCAAAAGTTCAATTCATTTGGACTACATATGAGGTCTGGGAACTTAGTTTAATGTCTGGCTAGCTATTTGTATATATCCCACCAAAAGGGGTGCCCTGGTCAAACTAGGAACCCAAATTGGTTCAAACCAATTTTGTATTAAAGTAGACCCACAGGGCTACATTTTATATGTTTACCATTTTTCATGAACATGCCTCTAAATATTTTTAAAATTTAAAACCATTAAATACAAAAACTATGACAGAAATGAAATAAATCAGAATTTTAATAATCTATAGTTTCTAATCATGCGACACGAATCTTGACGCGCCTTTGGACGGCATCCCGTCATCTTCTACCTCCAGCCGACGGCCCGGATTCATCCCGCCTGGGCTATCTTCCAGCTGCTGCCGCAGGCGATCCGGCCACCTCCCTGGCCGGCCACCGCCGCCAACACCTTCGTGGTGGTTGTGGCTATCTCCAGGCTGCGACACGGTCGCCGGGGAGCACTATTCCGGCGAACCCGAGAGGTGAAATTTTTCGGAAAAACCATGAATTTTGAAACTTGGATCGGGCTCAATTAAGCCCGAACCTTGGCCCTAATGATTTCTAAGATCTGCCCATGGGTTAAGGAGTAGAAGAGGACCTGTGGGGGCGGCTGTAGCCGTGCTGATCGCCGGATTGGCATGGTGGTGGCTGGTGGTGGTCGGCCTTCTACAATAACATAGTAGAACTGCTTGGATCCTTCAGGTAAAGTGTGGGAATTCCTCCTTGGAGTCCAGTGAAGCTTTTAAAAGGGAGAGGGGAGGTGTTAGGTGGCTGAAAACTCTTTGGCCATTTTTGGCCAAAGTCAAGTTTGGCGGCTTGGGTAGGTAGGGGAGAAGGCATGGCTCCAACCAGTCAAGGACTGGCTTGTTGAATTGGGGATGCCTTCCTTGTCCTAGAGGAGTGAATGGAGGGGGTTGGGGAGGGGGAGGATGAGCCCAAAAAGTCCTCCTCCCTTTTCTTCCTTCTCTTTCTCTCTCCTCCATGGTGGCCTCCTCTCTCTCCTACACCCCAAGCTGAAATTTTAGCTCCTACCTAACCCATGGCAGCCCACAAGTCCATCTCACCCATCAAACAAGGTTAGCCCAATCAAAATGGACTTGAGCTTGAGTTAGCCCATTTGGGCTAGCTTGACCCAAACTTGGACTAGGGCCCACTTAGGTCAATTTGGTCCTTAAAGTTTCCTTAATGGGTCCTTGGTGACCCATTGGCCTCCCCTAGGGTCAAGGTGCGTTTGGATTGGCCTTTGGAGGTTACTTGACCCTTAACTAGGGCATTTTGACCATTTTAGGTCCATAGTTGACTTTGGTCAACCTAGCCTTTTTGATTGGTCCCAATGGGTCCTTGGTGACCCTTTGGCCTCTCACTAGGTCTATGTGGGTATATGTTGGGTCCATTTGGCTAAGGGACTGCAACTGGCCCTTGTGTAGGTCAATTTGACCCAATTAGGGTTAGAGTTGACTTTGGTCAACTTAGCTCCTTTGACTGCCCTCCATGGGTCCTTAATGACCCATTGACTCCTCACTAGGGTTATAAAGGTATGGGTGGGGTCTTGGAGTCTTGGTGAATCCCCATGATAACCTTAAACCAAGGTTTTGGAATTTACTATTTGCAGACCATAGTGCCCCTATCCACACCACCAGGTCCACTTGACTTTTTCTTGGGCTTCCTAGGGTTTTGTCATGACAAAACCACTCTTAGGGGTCTAGTTGGAAATGGGATGTTACAAATCCCAATAAACAAAACAAAGATTTCGTCCCCGAAATCAAGGTTAAGCCCACGGGGACTCCTATCGGGGAGAAACAAACTTGTAACATCTCATGAGAATTGAAAGATTTACATCACGACACCATGTTTGCTATGTGAGGTTTAAAGGTGAGAGTCAAATCTAAGACCAATTCGCCCAATTGGCAAAGTCTAGACCCCAATAAACAAAAGTTTAGCCCCTATTCTTGAAATTTCAGTCCTACTAGTTTAAAATAGGGAAATAAATTGAACATCCTGAGTGGTTGTGAGGTATACCTGACTGAAGAGTTCCGGGTATCTTTATCGCATCAATTCCTGGGGCTCCCATGTGTGCTCCTCTCTTCTGTGATTCCTCCACAGGACCTTGACTAATGGAACCTTCTTGTGGCGTAAGACTCGTACTCCCTTGTCGTTAATCCGAACCGGCTCCAAGTGAACAGACCGGTCTGAAGCTACCGGCCCGTCCGTAGTCGAAATCTGCTGCTCCGGGCGTAGTAGAGCCCTCCTAAGAGAGGATATATGGAACACGTCGTGCAGACTTGCCAGCTCCGGTGGCAGCTCCAGCCTGTATGCTAAGGGACCGAACCGCTCCTAGATCCTATAAGGCCCCATATATCTTGGGCTGAGCTTCTTCCTCTGTCCGCGTACCCGAGTAACTCCATGCATTGATCGGATCTTCAAGAACACCTGGTCTCCCACCCAGAATTCCACCTGACGGTGCCGAGCGTCGTAATACTTAGCTTGTAGGCTCTGTGCTTCTAGCATCCTGTCCCGTATCAATCACACCTGAGCCTCGGTGTCCTCGACAAACTCCGAATCCAACGCCTTAGGGTCCTCGTCCTGTATCCATGACAACGGTGTCCTGCACCTCCGTCCGTACAATGCCTCACAAGGAGCCATCCTTATATTGGACTGGTAGCTGTTATTATACGAGAACTCGATCAGTGGCAACAACTCTTCCCAAGGTTCACCGCGATCCAATATGCAAAGTCGTAGAAAATCCTCCAGAGTTCGGTTAGTGCGTTTCGTCTGTCCATCCGTCTGGGGATGAAAAGCCGTACTGAATGTTAGTCGCGTGCCCAAGTAAGTCTGCACAGACCTCCACTCCCTGGACATAAATCATCCATCCCGGTCCGACACAATCGACTTGGGCACTCCATGATAACGGACGAACTGCTCCACAAACTTTCGGACTAACACACCCACTGAGTCATCCTTCCTGATTGAAATAAACCTGGCTACCTTCGTCAGCCGGTCGACGATCACCCAGATCGAATCATTCCCTGTCCGCGATCGGGGAAGTCCATGTATAAAGTCCATGGCGATATCATCGAACTTCCACTCTGGTACTGGAAGTGGCTGCAATAATCCTGCGGGGTTTCTGCACTCCGCTTTCACTAACTGGCATGCCTCGCAATGGGTCACGAAGTAGGTGATATCCTTCTTCATGCCCGGCCAGTACATAGTCTTCTTCAGATCTGCAGTCATTTTTGTAATCCCCGGGTGTACCGAATATCGACTGCAATGAGCCTCCATCATGATGTCCTCCCGGACCTAGCCTCCCTCTGGTATGTAAACCCGTCCTCTGAAGCACACTAAGTCATCCCTCAACGAGTAATCTCCCGCAGTGCCTACTTCTAAGGCCCGGAATATCGGCTCTAGCTGGGTATCCTTCCTCTGTCCATACTTGACCGTTCTCGAATGTCATCTGATGCAATTAATGACGATAGATACTCCGGGTACAACTCAGGGTGATCCTCAGACACAAGGGATATTTGCATCTTGTCTAACATCTGAACCAACTCCAAGGCCATCAACTGTGTTCCTACTCCGGGGTTTGCGGTCTTTCGGCTCAGTGCATCGGCTACCACATTCGCCTTTCCCGGCTGGTAGTGCATCTCGTACTGGTAGTCTGCTAAAAAGTCCACCCATTGTCTCTGTCTGATGTTCAACTCTTTCTGCGTGTCCACATACCTCAAATTTTTATGGTCAGAGTATATGTCGCAGTGGACACCGTACAGATAGTGCCGCCAGACTTTCAGTGCAAAAATGACAGCTCCCATTTTTAGGTCATGGACTGGGTAGTTCTGCTCATGCTTCTTCAGCTGCCGAGAAGCGTAAGCTATCACATGGCCATTCTGCATAAGCACTGCACCCATGCCCTGGTAGGAAGCGTCGGTGTAGACCTGGAATCCTTCTTTCCCTGAAGGGAGGGCAAGTATAGGAGCCGAAGTGAGTCATCCCTTTAGCTCTTGAAAAGCCACCTCACACTGTGGGGTCCAGATAAAGGGTACCTCCTTCCTTGTCAGAGATGTGAGTGGAAGGACGATACGAGAGAATTCCTCTACGAACTTCCGGTAGTAACCGGCGAGTCCTAGGAAACTCCGCACATCTGTAGCCGTCTTCAACTATGGCCAATCCCGAACTGCTTGGATCTTGGCCGGGTCCACTGCCAACCCAGCACCACTGATGATATGGCCTAGGAAAGCCACCTCCTTCAACAAAAACTGGCATTTGCTGATCTTCGCATAAAGCTTGTGCTCCCGTAGTCTCTCCAGGGTCAGCGTCAGATGCCGTGTGTGCTCCTCCTCTGTCCTTAAGTAAATGAGGATGTCATCGATAAACACGATGACGAACACGTCCAAATATGCCTCGAACACCTTATTCATGAGGCTCATAAATGCTGACTGAGCATTTGTGAGCCCGAAGGGCATCACGGTAAACTCATATAGCCCATATCTGCTACTGAAGGCAGTCTTTGGAATGTCCTCCTCCTGGATCCATAGCTGGTAGTAACCCAACCTTAAATCCAATTTGGAAAAGAAATGCGCGCCTTCTAGCTAGTCAAACAGCTCATCTATTCTTGGTAGTGGATATGTATTTCGGAATGTCAATCGGTTTAGTGCTCGGTAGTCGATGCACAATCTCAGAGTCCCGTCCTTCTTTTTAACAAACAAGACCGGGGCTCCCCATGGCGAAGAGCTCGGTCGGACAAATCCGGCCTCCACCAGTTCCTGGAGTTGGCTTCGAAATTTTGTCAGTTCTTTTGGGGCCATCCGGTAAGGGGCTCTAGCTGCCGGCTTAGCCCCCGGCACTAGTTGTATCCGGAAATCCTGCTCCCGGTGTGGGGGTAGCTCAGGCAGTTTCTCTGGGAATACGTCAGCAAAATCTCGCACCACCGGAATATCCGAGGTGGAGACCTTGGCCTCAGTCATTTAAAATACTACCTCATATACTTCTTCCCTCTGTAAGTGGGCCTTGACGGCCTGTACAGATGACAGCATGAAAGGGGGAATAGATCTAGTACCTTCAATGACGAGGTAGGAATCCCCATGTCTCACGGTAACTCTCTTGGACATGCAGTCAATCTGAGCATGATTACAGTTTAACCATGTCATTCCTAGGATCAAATCAAAGACTGGCATCTTCATGATTGTCGCTGGAGCATCAAATATCTTTCCGCTGATTTCTGCCTCCATGTTGTAGTGGGCCGAGGTGAGCAACTCCGATCCGTCGCGTAATCGTATCCTCATCATCAAACCCGTGAATCGTTCCACGCCTTCCAACCCTTCTACGAAGGCTTCCAATACAAATGAGTGTGAAGCACCCATATCAAACAGCGTATAAGCGGGTTTGCCGCTGATGAAAACTATTCTTGGGGGGGGAGGGGAAAGTTAAATGTCTTAGAATCTAACTGTTGTTTTCTTTCCTAGATTATCACTTCTATATAAATTTAAATTTCATGAGAAAATAACTTAAAATTTTCTGACGTACCAGTGATTACTTGCTCCGGGTTCCGGGGTTGAGCCAGATCCAGTGCATAAATTTGCTCCCTCTCCTGCCTGCGATCTGCACCCTGGAAACCACGTCCTCGACCACGTCCTCATCCTCCAAACTGTTGGGCATGCGGGGCAGCCTGTGGTGCTGGTAGAGGTGCTCCCCTAACGGGGCAGTTTCTCCGAATGTGTCCTATCTGATGGCAGTTGTAGCACTCCGGTGGGGGAAATGTCATACCCCCGTGTCTTGGTGCCTCCCTCATCTAAAGAGGCTGAGGAGCCATTACCACCGGCTCCCTCGGCTCTCGTCTCACCTCCTAACAAGGTTGGCCCTCTGTCCTTCTTCCCTCTCTCCCATCTGTGATGCAGCCCCGCCGCTGATCAGTCCGGGCTCCCCGGCCCTGGTCCTCCGTCGGCCTCTTTCGACCCCGAGTCGTGTGCCAATCAACCTCAATCCTCTTTGCCATCTCCAAAATCCGGGAGATAGGCCCGTCAGATACAAACAAGGCCTCCCTCAAGTCCTCCCGTAAGCCCTTATGGAACCTCTTGATGTACCCTGCTTCGTCCAACTGGTAAGAATCTGCATAACGAGCCAAATGGTCAAACTCCCGATGGTACTCCACCACCATCCGGGTGCCCTACTTCAGCTGTAAGAACCGCTCCTCCAACTCATCCCTGGCCGACTGCGGAACAAAATGCTCCAGCAGTGCGGCCCTGAACTCTTCCCAAGTAACTTCCATAACCTCCCTATCGGCAAACGTCGTGTCCAGCAGCGTCTTCCACCACCTCTTGGCATGGGACTCTAAACAAGAGACCACCAATGGAACCCTCTCCTCCCAGGGGCACTGTATCCCGGTCAACATTTCATACATAATGTCTAGCCATTCCTCAGTCCGAACAGCCGATTCTGTCCCTAAGTAAGATGGAGGAGAGAGTCCTCGGAAGATGCTCAGCCAATTGGCCCCCGGGTTTGGCTGCGGGGCCGGATCCTGTTGGGCCCTGAAAGCTTCCAGAATAGCTGTCAGGGTTTGTCCCACCTCCGAGTGTAAGAATGGAGTGGGGACCGGGGGAGGTGGTGCAACATTCGGAGTCTGCTGGACTCCGCCTTGTGGTGTTGGCTGTGCTGGGGGCTGCGTAACAAAAGTCAATTATAAGTAATCGCACATATCTAAAGTGGACAATTTCATGTGAACCCCCATATGGGCCCACCACTGCTTCCGCTGCTTAGTTTGTCCCTAAACTAAACTCGTACGGGGGTGGCCCAGGGTTATGGACTGCTACCTTTGGATCGATATGTTTTGCCTCTGATACCACTTGTAAGACCCCCATTTTTTTTCTTTTTAGACATCGGGGTCTTAGGCCCAGAACCGTCGCCTTGCGGTTATACCTTCGCACCGGGAAGGTCGTCACTACAAAATGCCGATCCTGCCGGCCAAATCAATAACAATTATAGAAATAAATTAAAAGCAAGTCCACAGGAATCACATGTATAGAGAATAAGCTCCACGAAGGGAGTGTCCACAGATAGTACATATAACAGAAATCTCGGGCATATGCCCGATACATCATGTCCTCACTACAAATCGCTCATTGCGGAAGCAAACTAATATAACTACTAGTGGTCGGGACTCACAGTCCTTGCTGTCTGGACTCCGGTACTAGACTGTCCGATCTCCAACCGTGCCGACCTCCGAGGCTGCTCCTCCATGTTGGGCTCCGTGGTCCCCTAAAATGATGTGGTTCGAAAACCATGAGTCTAAAAGACAAAGTCCTATCATCCCCCTCCCCTTCCCCCATGGCTCCTGATAGTTTTACTTTCAAGACAACCTAAACACCTAGAGGGGGGGGGGGGTGAATTGGTTCTAATTTCTTATTTATACTTCTAGGCAGAAATTACAAATTAAAACATCTAGCACAGCATTCACAGATAATTAAGCATCACAGATTGCACAATGTTTTATAGTGGTTACCCAAGGTCTGGGTACATCCACTTTCCCCCTTCACCTATCTAGCAGTATGCTAGATTCGGCCAAACTTCCACTATTCTCAGATCCTCAGATCCTACAGCTCAGAACCTGGATAGGTTCCTACAACTCAGGCTCAACAGCCCTACCTCAGCCTTGCCTCAAGGCCTACCACTCAGAGAATAACCTTCTCCTACACTCAGGCAAATAGCCCTACCACTCAGAGATCACCTCTCCAACACTCAGCCTTTATAACACAGGCTTACAACTCAAATCTGTGTAAACAGATCCTACGGAAATTTAGAAAAGATATTTTAATGTCTTGCCTTGTTGAGAGAGAAGAGGACAAGACACTTCTTGATCAGCTGATGAAATCAACTGAATCTGAGCTTTCTTCAAAGCTTCTTGAATCTGAACTTAGCTGAGTTGATTTCCAAACAGCTTCTTGAGAAACCACTGATGGCTTCCTTCTTCTTCTTCAAGATGACTGGATCCCTCTCTATCCAACACCTTTTCTGATACTTTAGACTTCTTCTTCTTCTTCTTAGATCTACTGATGAAGATCTTCTTTAGAGCTTAGCACTTTCTTGAATTGAAGCTACAACAGGATTGTAATCCTTCTGTTTCTTCTTCTTAGATCTTCTTCAGTTATCTTTCTTAATTTTTTTTAATTTCATTCTGAATGTGTCTATTTATAGACTTTCTTCATGGTAACCGGCTGATCCGGTTTCTAACAGTTTTCTGACAGGTCTGACAGCTTCAGTTAAACGGTGGCAACCCACAGCTGTCAAGTCTTCAAACAGTTCCTGTACCTTAGCCTTGGACAGCAAAATGTCGAGACAGTCTGTTAGAAAGTGTCGAGACCAATCTGTCTATCTGTGTCGACACAAGTGACTTTGGTGTCGACATAGTCTTTGATGATGTCGACTAAGTTGCCTTTAAGTCGACACAGCTTCTTCAGAAAATAACTTGGTCTAGACTCTCCAGTGTGTCGACACAAGTCTTGTGTGTCGACACAGTTGTTGTAGATTCAGAACTCAGTATGTGTCGACTCAGCCTTCAGGTGTCGACACAGCAATCTTCAACTCTGCCAAAAATGTGTCGACACAGTCTTTTGGTGTCGACACAAGCATAGTCGACTTCTGCCAATATGTGTCGACTCAATCTCAAGGTGTCGACACATCCACCCAGTGTCGACACAGTTGAGGTCGACTATCTTCTTTTGTGAGTCGACACTCTTTCTCTGGTCGACTATCTTTCACTAGTCGACTATCTTCCACTAGTCGACTATTTTTCTCTGGTCGACTATCTTTCACTAGTCGACAAACTTTCTCTGGGTGTCGACTATCTTTCTCTGTGTCGACACTGCTTCCCAGTGCTGAGGTCGACGATTTTCTTTATGTGTCGACACTGCTTCCCAGTGTCGACATAAGTGTGGTCGACTATCTTTCTCTGTGTCGACACAGATATTCTGAAGTGTCGACACAAATATTCTGAAGTGTCGACACAATTTCTTCAGGTGTCGACATGTGGACTTAGAATATTTTTCTGCATTCTTTAATACTTCTTCACCTGCACATGTCAACTCAAAACAACATCAAATACACCTTGATGTATATCATTGAGCTAAGTTGGGCTTCTTCAAATCAGGTACACATTTTCCAATGTACCCAACAATCTCCCCCTATTTGGAGAAGTCATAACCCTATAGCCAATGATATACACCATTTATAAAAAGTATAAACTGATGATATATGACATAACAGGAATACTTAATATAAACAAAATAAAAACAATCCATCACAGAATGAACATTATATGATACCAACCAACATTTTGTTTATAACTTGATAATGTTTGAATACAGAGATTTACATTTAATGATTTAATCAAAACATTACAAAATACTTTGAAAGAACTAAAAATTAAGACTGATCAGGCTCTTTAATGACAATCCCTTTGCCAGATAGAACTTGAGCCTTCACAGGAGCTTCAGAATCTTCAGCTGGCTTCTTGCCTTTTAGATCAGCCTTCTTTTTTGCTTCTTCCTTGAGCCTTTGCCTTTCAAAATAATGAAAGGGCTTTGGGAAGTACTTGCTTGGCTCCTGAGCATCTGGAGGCAGCCTACCCAGCTTGGCTTTTCTTCTAAACTGTACTATGGCCTCTTGCCTGGCTTCATACATCTGCCATTCCATCTCATTGTACCACTTGCCTCTTTCCTGCACTTGGTCTTTGACAGCCTTCCATGCAGTGAGTATAATATTTCTGGAGGTAGGACTCCACTGCTCAAAGTCTGGCTTAAGTTCAGCCTGCTCTCTAAATCTTTTCTTAGATAGTAGAGCATCTTGCTGGTCTTTCAAAGTAGCCTCAGGCTTATCAACCTTCCCAATAACAACATTAGTAACCTCCTTTGGAGGACTATACATTCCTTGAACTTGCTGATCAATCATGTCAAAATCTGGAGGAGGGTAAATGACTTGGGCAACCTCAGGTTGATTGCCTTCAAGTAGACTTGTTTGTATTCCTGACTCAGCCACCATAGCATCATCACACAATGGTGGATATCCTAATGTGGCTCGAATACTATTGGTCACCCATTTGGTGTGCTTTGAGCCTGCATGAACTAACATCCTCTCCCCCTTTATGGCTTCTCTAGTAACATGATCTCTCAGATCTTCCTTCTGAAATCGAATTTGGCCATCCAGATAATTCACACCCTCTTTAAAAAATGGTTTTAACTTTTAAAGCTTGTCAGATATTTCCTTTTGAGAGGCAGTGATAGCAGTTTTAACAGAATCAATAGCAGCTTGAAAGTTCTTATCAAATTCTTCCATTTCTTTTGCTCTAGCTGCAGACAGGCCTGAAACAATCTTTTTCAATTCCTCAATGATCTCATGATGAGATTCAGTTAAATTGTCATTCATTCTTAACTGATTTTCTAAGACATAGCTTTTCTTTAAAGCAATATCATCCACCTTAGGGATGATAGTCTGCTGTTGTTTTGCCAAATACACCACAGCATTACCTCCCTTATGAAAGCAATCTGTCATCTCCTTTTTATGCATATTGACCTCAAACCTAATAGATTTTATATCTTGAGCTAAGTCAAACTGCAGGGACTTGTTGTTCTCATCAACATATTTTTCAATGGCCACTCTGTTTTTCATCCAATTTCACTTGTAAATCGACCAAAAACTTGTTATAATCAAAGTCAGAAGGAGTGTGTTGTGCTGTAGACTGTAGAGCCTGCTTATAGCTCTTGCTCCTTCTCTGGAAGACCATAAGTTTTCTCTTCTTA
This sequence comes from Platanthera zijinensis, assembly GCA_039513925.1. NCBI lineage: Eukaryota > Viridiplantae > Streptophyta > Magnoliopsida > Asparagales > Orchidaceae > Platanthera > Platanthera zijinensis. The sequence goes on along the minus strand of CM077098.1, from coordinate 69,746,784 downwards.
GCCACCCTGGCTTCTTCATTCTCAGAATCAGAAGTACTATCAATTTGAACTCTTTCTTTGGGAGGAGGAGGAACAACTGCTTCAGTGCCATGTTGTACAGTCTCAACATGCACTGGCTCCCCCTCAATTTCTTGCTCCACTTCCAGGCTATCAGTAATTATTTCATCATTTGGGAATAACTCCTCCAGAGTATATTCCTTCTGGGCTGGATCATCTGCAGTATTCAAATTTGGAGATAGATCAATTTGAGCATCTTCTTGCACTTGCTCCCCCTGGACCTGTGCAGAAAAAGAAAAATTAGAAATCTCTTTTGTAGGAAAATACACCAGCTCCCCCTGCACCTGTACCTGGTCATGAGTAGATACAGTTTGTGTAGGTGAATAAACTTGCTGAGCTGGTATTCTTACTTCTTCTTCTTGATTTGCAGGTATTGTGGCATCCTGAACTTGTGTAGAAGCAGGCTGATCTTCAACCTCTTGTCTTACTTGCTCTTCTTGTTGGTGCTCAGTACTGGTAGCATGACCTGGGGATTTCTCAGTTGAATCCTGCCTTTCCACTTCAGGCATCTCATTGGTCAGCACCCTATCCCATCTGGAGAATAATCTCATGTCCATCCTTCTCATGTGATTAATTTTTGTTCCAGGTAGTTGTTGCATAACATCAGGAATCTCCTTACTTAGGTATATACTCATTATCCTAGCCAGATTTGGCTTCTTGATTCCTTCCTTAATCTTTTCAAAGATTACAAATGACCAATCCGTTGGAATTTTAAACACAATCCTGGTCATTAGGCTGAACATATAGGCAGAAATCATATCATGTCCACCTGGCATGCACAGAATAACTTTTCCAACCACTTCTGACAGAAACTTGCCCTGTTGATTCATTCCTTTCCTATTGAAAGCAGCTCCAATTTTCATGGTGGAATCCAATCCACACCATTGAAGAGCCTCCCTTGATTTAGAAGCAGGGACATCCTCTTCATTCTCAATTATAGGTAATTGCAGAATTGTTCTTAACTTACTTGGTGTAATCTCCACTGGTGACCCATGAACTGTGGATTTTATCTCTTGACTTTCAGAGACTACAGATGCAGAAGTAAAGAACTCATGCACCTCCTTCTTCCATATCTTTGATGGTTCGGAGACCAGAAATTCTAAACCTGAGTCGGAGAGGAGAGAGATAACCCTGAGAACATCTGGAGGGGCAGCAGCAAAGGCCTGGCGCACCAACTCATATCCTTCATTCACATTATCTTCAATCTTTGGAGCCATTGATCATTCGAGAAAGCTTGAAAGATGAGAGAAAGAGAGAGAGAGAGAATGTCGACACAGGATTCCGAAAACCTTGTAAGCGTGTCGACAGAATGAGTTTTTGACCTATTTATACCTTCTGTTTAAAGAAGATCAAAAGTCGCCAAAAACAGACTATAAGTGTCGACACAGATGGAATGTGTCGACACAAATTTCTATGTCTCGACTTCAAGTCCGTCTATTATGTGTCGACACCAATTTGCTATTATGTCGACACCAGAGATATATAGTAGAGCTTCAGAAATTCTGTGTCGACTCTTAGTATAAGTGTCGACACAAAATCTATAAGTGTTGACACCACTATCCTGGTGAAGTCGACACTACATTCCTGGATAAGTCGACAATAAGATTCTTAAGTGTCGACACATATTTTCTGTGTCGACACAACATCTCTGACTTGTCGACATTACTACCCTGAGTCGACACATTATTACTGAATGTGTCGACACCAACTTACTTAGCCAATTTCTGTTTGTTCAACACAACTTATAAGGACTACAAAGTACTTGATACTACTTCAATGTGTCTTTATATCACTTGAATGTCATGTTACCACTTCAACTCCATTGTTGATGATTTTGTGATTACACTAATCAATGGTTAACATACCTAATTCAATTTTGAATTTATTGAATTTGGTCTCATCTAGGGGCTTAGTAAATACATCTGCTATTTGATAATCTGTTTTCACAAATTCCAATGAAATGTCTTCTTTTTCTACATGTTCTCTAAGAAAATGGTATTTTATTTCTATATGCTTAGTTCTACTATGAGAAACAGAATTATTAGCAATAGAAATTGCACTCTTAGAATCACACAAAAGAGGTGTTCTACTTACTTGAATACCATAATCCTTAAGCTGATGCTGCATCCATAATAGCTGTGCACAGCAGCTTCCAGCAGCAACATACTCAGACTCAGCTGTGGAAATTGCCACACTGGTCTGCTTCTTACTACTCCATGATATTAGTCTTCCTCCCAGGAATTGACAAGTACCTGTAGTACTCTTTCTATCCTCTCTACATCCTGCAAAATCTGCATCGGAATAGCCTGTTTGTTGAAAATCTCTATTCCTAGGGTACCAAAGACCTAGATTAGGTGTGCCCTTAAGATATCTCAGAATCCTTTTGACTGCAGTATAATGAGATTCTTTAGGGCAGGCTTGGTACCTAGCACAGACACATGTAGCATACATAATATCTGGTCTACTAGCAGTGAGATATAGTAGTGAGCCAACTATCCCTCTATACAAAGTCTCATCAACAGGTTTACCTGCATCATCTTTGCATATAGGCATACTTGTTCCCATAGGAGTTCTCATGGTGGAGGATGACTCCATACCATATTTCTTAATCAATTCTTTGGTGAACTTAGACTGTGATATGGACAAGCCATCATCAGTCTGTCTTACTTGGAGTCCCAAGAAGAATTTCAGTTCCCCCATACTGCTCATCTCAAACTTTCCTTGCATAAGTTTGGCAAACTTTTTATAAAGGTTATTTTCAGTAGATCCAAAGATTATGTCATCAACATAGATCTGTACTAAGATGATCTTGCCTTTGGATTCCCTAAGGAATAGAGTTTTGTCAATTTTTCCTCTTGAAAATTTATTCTCAATAAGGAAAGTAGACAGGGTTTCATACCAAGCCCTTGGGGCTTGCTTTAACCCATACAGAGCTTTCCTAAGCTTATAAACAAAATCAGGTTTAAGAGGATCTACAAAACCTGATGGCTGCTCTACATATACTTCTTCTTTAAGATCACCATTCAGAAATGTTGACTTCACATCCATCTGGTATACTTTGAAGTCTTGATAGGCTGCATAGGCAAGGAATATTCTGATTGCCTCCAGCCTTGCTACTGGAGCAAAGGTTTGATCAAAGTCAATCCCTTCTTCCTGCCTGTATCCTTTTGCAACCAATCTTGCTTTATTCTTTACTATTATTCCACTTTCATCTAACTTGTTCCTATAGATCCATTTTATGCCAATTATGTTGTTGCCTCTTGGTTTAGGAACAAGCTCCCAGACATTGCACCTTCTGAATTGATTCAGCTCCTCTTGCATAGCATCAATCCAGTGCTGGTCTTGGATAGCTTCTTCAAACTTCTTAGGCTCCAATTGTGACAGGAAACTTGAATGTAGAACTGTGTTTTGATTTCTGCTTCTAGTTTGCACCCCCTGTCTTGGATCACCTATTATCTGATCAGCTGGATGATCTCTTAAATGTCTTGTAGCTGGAGGAAGATTCCCTTCTGGTTGAACATCTCCAGCTCCTTCATTTAGCAGAATCTCTTGGTTTTCTTCAGCTTCTATAGTGTCTTGTTCTCCCCCTGGACAGAAGTCTTCATTTTCCAATGCCCCATCTTCCTTTGATACTTCAGTAATGGTGAGCTTGTCCATACTTTTGCTTATACCTGTTGAGTCATTTGATCTACAAGACAACTCACAGTTGATTAATCTTGTTTCATCAAACACAACATGCACAGATTCTTCAACAACTTGAGTAGTCAAGTTGAAGACTCTATAGGCCTTACTATTTGTGCTGTACCCAACAAATATCCCATCCTGGGATTTGGCAGCAAACTTAGTCAAATATGACTTGCCATTGTTAAGTATATAACACTTACAACCAAAGATCCTAAAGTAAGATAGATTTGGTTTTCTTCCTTTCACAATCTCATAGGGAGTCATTTTGTGGCTTTTGGTGATAGTAGCCCTATTGATCACATGACAAGCAGTGTTAACTGCCTCAGCCCAAAAATATTCTGGGAGAGAGGTGTCACTCAATAGAGTTCTACCAGCTTCAATTAATGTTCTATTCTTTCTTTCAGCAATTCCATTTTGCTGAGGTGTTCTAGGTGAGGAGAACTCTTGGAAAATCCCAAAGTCTTTACACAATTTTGTTATGCTTTCAGATTGAAACTCAGTACCATGGTCACTTCTGATTTTGACCACTGTACTATTTAGTTCATTCTGAATTTGCTTTACAAAATTAAGTAATACACTTGGGGTTTCAGATTTTTGTCTCAGAAAGAACACCCATGTAAATCTTGAATAGTCATCTACAACCACAAAAGTGTAGACTTTCCTACCTAGACTGTGAACTGGCATAGGACCAAAAAGATCCATATACAAGAGGTATAAGCACCTCACAGAATCCTTGATTTCAAGGCTTTGAAAGGAGGATTTTGTCTGCTTGCCCTTTTGACAAGCTGAGCATATCCCTTCCTTTATACACTTAACTTGAGGTCCATTCCTCACTAACTCTTTGCTAAAGAGTTGGCCAATTGTCTTGTAGTTTAGATGAGCCAATCTCTTGTGCCACTTAACACAATGAGAAGCATTGTCATCAGCTACAAGACAGATGGGAGAAGCCTTATTCTCACATTCAAAATTAAGACAATATACATTTCTCTTCCTATACCCTGTCATTATGATCTTTTGATCACTTGACCTCTTGATATGACATCCATCTTTAACAAATGAAATGTCATATCCTAAATCACTTAGCTGGCTTATGCTTAATAGATTATGTTTCAAACCTTTTACATAAGCCACTTGAGTGATAGTAATTAGGTTAGTAGAAATGTTACCAAACCCTTTGATGACTCCTTTTTCAGATCCACCAAAGATCACTTTAGGTCCATCTTTGACAGATGAATACTCCTTCAGCAGCCCCTTTGTTCCAGTCATGTGCCTGGAACAACCACTATCCAAGTACCATATAGGGGCATGGTTACTTGGATTCACCTGCAACACAGAATTACTTACCCTTAGAACCCAAGTAAGTCTTGGGTCCTTGGTTCAGGTTAGCATTAATAAAGCTACCATAACCTCTTCTAACAGGTAGACTATTGTTCTTTATAACACTTGGGTTATACCAGTAGTCTAGTGCAAAATGGCCTCTCTTGTCACAGCACCAACACTCAAACTTATTGTATCTAGATCTAGATACATCCTTGTCAGAAGAATTTCTGTTCATTGCTGGTGCTTCAGCAACTTCACCTACTGATTTCTTAAAACCATTGGGTTTATGACCACTTCATTGCTGGTGCTTGCATTTACACCCTTGTTCTTCAGAACATTAGTCTTAATATGACCTTGAATATCTTCATGATCATATTTGTTAGAAGGCACTTTCACCTTACTAAACTTTATGGGGACTGAAAGGTTTAGTGGCTGAGCAGGAGCTTTGCCTTTCCTCTTGAATTTGCCAGCCCTGAAGTTACCTTTGAATCCTAATCCAGCCTTACCCTTTTGAGTGACAAATTCATCTATCAAGGGTAAGACAGATTTTAGCTTAGAGTAACTAGCCACTAAATCCCTTTCAATTCTAAGTCTGGCCTCCAGACTCTTCACTTGATCATTAGTATAATTAATTGTGCCCATCTGAATAATAGTTATATTCTTCAGCTTGGCAATTTCATTTAATATTTGATCAATAACTTTCTCTAACTCAGTTGTAGCAACCCTTAGTTCAGCAATTTCCTGAGCCTGAGATTTAACCAAGTTCTTGCTTTTCTTAAGGGCCTGCAACAAGTCCCCATACTTGTCTATCAATTGATAGACATCTCCTTCAGATTCAGATGCATCTACATCACTTGATGCAGATGTAGCTGATTCTTCACTAGTACAACAATCAGATGTAATAGAAGGACATTGTACCTTATTAGGACCAGACTGATTCTGGCATATGTCCTCTTCTGATCCTGCCATCAGCCCCATACACTGATGATTCTTTTGTTCATTGATGGAGTCTAGCAACTGCAGAAACTCCTCTTCTTCAGATGCAGCATATAGTCCAATATATGCTTCAGCTTCAGATTCTGACTCTGAAGTTGACTGGTCTGTTAGACTCTTATCTTTCTTTGCAACAAAGGATTTCTCCTTCTTGCCTTTCTGATGAGTCTTTTTCTTGTCTGAAGACTCCTTTCTCTTATCAGGACAGTCAGCCACTACATGTCCAGGCCTATTGCAACAATAGCAGACAATCTTTGAAGTAGAGGCTTTGCTGGGCTTTGATCTGCTCTTCTCTTTCCTTGATGACCTTTTCTTCTGATAATAGTCATCAACTTGCTGTGATGTGGAAGGCCTAGACTTCCATTGCTTCTTTTTCAAGAACCTCTGGAATTGCCTTGTGAATGCAGCAAAGTCTGCATCTGAATCATAGCTTTCTGAACCCTTATCTGAATTTTCAGAACTATCTTCTGCAAATTCCTTAGGAGGAGATGGTGATTTTCTCCTATTCTTTCTAGTGGCTTCTGCATTGAGTGCCACAGTCTTTTCTCTATGCTCTCCTCTTGAATTCTTTTCCTCCTCCTTCCTCACCATAAGTTGCATTTCATAGGATAACAACTTTCCAAACAAGGTGGGAGGAGATATCTCTACCAATTTAGCCACTTCTCTTATGGCACAGATCTTTGTGTCTCAATCCTTTGTTAAGGATCTCAAGAATTTGTCATTCAGTTCATAAGTACTGAAGACTCTTCCATAGGACATAAGCTCATTCACAATTCTATAGAATTTCTTGTAGCACTCAATTATGCTATCAGATTTTCCTTGTCTAAAACTTTCATACTCCTGATTGAGCATAGATTTCCTGTCCTGCCTTACTTCTTCAGATCCCTCCATGTAGACAATCAATGTATCTCACATCTCTTTGGAGGTCTTGCAGTGAATCAGATTCTGAAATGTTGAATCATCTATGGCACTAACAATAATGTTCTGAGCTCTTTTGTCCATGGTTGCCAAGATGATTTCATCCTTGGTCATTTCTGAATAACTCTTTGGAGTTTAGATATTTGCATCAAGAACTGATACCTTCATTGGAATGAAGGGGCCTTCCTGTACAGTGATGTAAATCCTTGGGTCAGATGCCTCCATAAACAGTCTGACTCTTTCTTTCCAAATTCCAAAAATTTCTTTCTTGCATATGGGTAATTTCATAGACCCTAGCTCCTTATGATTCTCACCAGAACCCATCTTTTTGAATCTTGATTCTTCCTTTCAGATCTACCTCAGACTGTTAAGTCCTTTTTGAGGAACCTCCCTCTGATACCACTTGATAGTTTTACTTTCAAGACAACCTAAACACCTAGAGGGGGGGGGGTGAATAGGTTCTAATTTCTTGTTTATACTTCTAGGCAGAAATTACAAATTAAAACATCTAGCACAGCATTCACAGATAATTAAGCATCACAGATTGCACAATGTTTTATAGTGGTTCCCCAAGGTCTGGGTACATCCACTTTCCCCCTTCACCTATCTAGCAGTATGCTAGATTCGGCCAAACTTCCACTATTCTCAGATCCTCAGATCCTACAGCTCAGAACCTGGATAGGTTCCTACAACTCAGGCTCAACAGCCCTACCTCAGCCTTGCCTCAAGGCCTACCACTCAGAGAATAACCTTCTCCTACACTCAGGCAAATAGCCCTACCACTCAGAGATCACCTCTCCTACACTCAGCCTTTATAACACAGGCTTACAACTCAGATCTGTGTAAACAGATCCTACAGAAATTTAGAAAAGATATTTTAATGTCTTGCCTTTGTTGAGAGAGAAGAGGACAAGACACTTCTTGATCAGCTGATGAAATCAACTGAATCTGAGCTTTCTTCAAAGCTTCTTGAATCTGAACTTAGCTGAGTTGATTTCCAAACAGCTTCTTGAGAAACCACTGATGGCTTCCTTCTTCTTCTTCAAGATGACTGGATCCCTCTCTATCCAACACCTTTTCTGATACTTCAGACTTCTTCTTCTTCTTCTTAGATTTACTGATGAAGATCTTCTTTAGAGCTTAGCACTTTCTTGAATTGAAGCTACAACAGGATTGTAATCCTTCTGTTTCTTCTTCTTAGATCTTCTTCAGTTATCTTTCTTAATTTTTTTTAATTTCATTCTGAATGTGTCTATTTATAGACTTTCTTCATGGTAACTGGCTGATCCAGTTTCTAACAGTTTTCTGACAGGTCTGACAGCTTCAGTTAAACGGTGGCAACCCACAGCTGTCAAGTCTTCAAACAGTTCCTGTACCTTAGCCTTGGACAGCAAAATGTCGAGACAGTCTGTTAGAAAGTGTCGAGACCAATCTGTCTATCTGTGTCGACACAAGTGACTTTGGTGTCGACACAGTCTTTGATGATGTCGACTAAGTTGCCTTTAAGTCGACACAGCTTCTTTAGAAAATAACTTGGTCTAGACTCTCCAGTGTGTCGACACAAGTCCTGTGTGTCGACACAGTTGTTGTAGATTCAGAACTCAGTATGTGTCGACTCAGCCTTCAGGTGTCGACACAGCAATCTTCAACTCTGCCAAAAATGTGTCGACACAGTCTTCTGGTGTCGACACAAGCATAGTCGACTTCTGCCAATATGTGTCGACTCAATTTCAAGGTGTCGACACATCCACCCAGTGTCGACACAGTTGAGGTCGACTATCTTCTTTTGTGAGTCGACACTCTTTCTCTGGTCGACTATCTTTCACTAGTCGACTATCTTCCACTAGTCGACTATTTTTCTCTGGTCGACTATCTTTCACTAGTCGACAAACTTTCTCTGGGTGTCGACTATCTTTCTCTGTGTCGACACTGCTTCCCAGTGCTGAGGTCGACGATTTTCTTTATGTGTCGACACTGCTTCCCAGTGTCAACATAAGTGTGGTCGACTATCTTTCTCTGTGTCGACACAGATATTCTGAAGTGTCGACACAAATATTCTGAAGTGTCGACACAATTTCTTCAGGTGTCGACATGTGGACTTAGAATATTTTTCTGCATTCTTTAATACTTATTCACCTGCACATGTCAACTCAAAACAACATCAAATACACCTTGATGTATATCATTGAGCTAAGTTGGGCTTCTTCAAATCAGGTACACATTTTCCAATGTACCCAACAGCTCCTAAGCACCAAGCGGGGAGAAGGAAAGGGAAGGACATGAAGGTGGAGAATATCAAATAGCAGATGGCAGCGGAACTAAACTAACAGTTCAAAAAGATGGTAATAATGATATAAAATTTTAATAAGAAAGTAACCTTAACTTATGTGAATACACATAAGCTAAGGGATCTCTTGCAGGGCTCCTATCGTATAAAAAGTCCTATACCGATTTATACGATATGGTGTCGGTTTTACTAGCAGGCTTAAATATATAGTACTGAAAGAGAACCTTGACTTATAAGCACGCTCGCGCGAACTTATAAGCAAAGGGGTCATTTTGCAGGGCCTAATGTATAGAGCATCCCATACCGCTTATACATTAGGTGTCAGGTTATATGCAATGGTTATGTTATGAAATACAATTATGTCATGATATGAACATACAAGTGCAACACACCCACTCGACTCTGTGTACACAGACCTTTAGTTCCCCTTTCGGAGCCGTTACCTCCCAGGATACCTCCGTAGTGGCAGACGGAAGCGGGCGGTTGGGCCTCGCCCACCTCTAAACCAGTAAAGCACTACCGGTCAGACCTATCGTACGCCTCAACGCTTGGTGCACAAAGCGGACTCCTGCGTACTCTTGCCGGCTGGCGCACCGGACTTCTGTTGGCGAAGTGCTAACCATACTTGCCGAGTCTACGTATTGGTGTCGGTGCATCAATCCTCCAATATCGAAGACCCACCACCTTATACCTTTTATGCACATGCAATAGTTATGAGTCCAACAAACAACCGAGCCAAAGCTCCCCGAACTATCCCGTCCGTCAACAACCGAGTCAAAGCTCCCCGGACTATCCCGTCCGTCATAATCAACAACCGAGCCAAAGCTCCCTAGACTATCCCGTCCATCACAAACCGAGCCAAAGCTCGCCGGACTAACCCTAGTATTTTGACAAATCCTTCTACGGGTCAGACGATCTTTCGTTAATCCCGAGCACCATCTAACATTTATCCAAAACCCAACCCTTGCTCATCCTAACTCGAGTCATGAACTCATTCTAAATTATCCAAACCTACATCCACTAATCCCGACACATGTGCCCAACTTTATACTCCACATATTTTTCTACAGATTTACTATATGCAGACCACTAAGGTTAAATGCCATGTAAAATGGGAAGTACATCAAATAATCATCCAGTATTCCTATAATAATTATTGGAGGTCCATTATGACCTTTATTGCCCAAATCCAGAGTTTCACATTTTTCCTATTTATTTAATAATTTATTTAATTATTGTAGTGACTAAAAATTCCAATAATGAACATGATGTACCAATTTCAGACAAGGTATCATTCCACTAATTTTATATGATATTCAAAATAAGTATTCAACTTACCCTCCAAAATATCCAAATTTTTCAGTAAGATTTTGTCCCCTATTTCTCATTTCAATTTATTCCTTAATAATTCATTTAAAGAGATATGTAAGGCTATATTACTTCCAAAAATTCAGAGAAAATTCAAGTATGATTTTAATGGCATATAAATGATTAGGGCCAATTTTCATAATTTATTTATCAGTAAAGAGCCTTAAATAAATTATTGAACAATTTCCTCATTTACCAAGCTTGTGAAGTAAGTACCTCAAATATGTATTCAAGAATTCTCATAAAATTTATATATGTCTATAAATACTTAACAATTTCTCTGCCAATCTTTCACGACCTCCCAAGGGGTAGAGAGACCAATATGATCAATTTATTAATTGGGGAATCCCCTTGTGTTACAAAAGAAGTACTACAATTATTATCCCAAAAATTCTAATTAAATTACCAGAGGTTCATAATATCCTTATGACCATTCTACCAAAATTTCATCTTAGTTTAAGGAGTTTAACTAGCCTATTCCAACCCTACCATATTTGTGTCCTAAACTAGGCTTAGGGTTTTGTGGGTCCTAAACTTTCCAAAATCCCTTAAGGTTCTCACCAAAGGGTTTTACTTACTCTAGTACCCTCCCTACAAAATTTCATGGTCATACAAGGTGTCTTGGACATGCCCTTCACAAGGTACAAAAGTCCTTCCTTAGGGTTTGACCTAGGATCTTGGGCCAAATAATTTCCAATACTCCCAATTTTTAATTGTAAGGTTCAAAAAGTCATGCCAAGTCAGTGGCCCAAATTTTAACCTTTGTTGAAGTGAATTGGACATTTTAAGCCAAAAATACATTTTTGGACCGAAAAACCCGTTTTAAGGCAAGGCTAGGGTTTGCAAGATTTCCATTCAAATCACCTCCAAAATTAATGAAATTTTATCCAGAGCTTACTATTAACCACATGTACCACCCACCAAAATTTGGATGGATTTTAAATTCATTTAACCCATAAATTAATTTACCCTAGATAAATTAAATTAATTACAAAAACTATAGAAAATTTATCCCCAAAAATTCCCATTTTGGGCATGGTCTAGATATTGGTTAGGGTGACTCCCTGCCAAAATTTCAATTCATTTGGACTACATATGAGGTGTGGGCACTTAGTTTAATGTCTGGCTAGCTATTTGTATATATCCCACCAAAAGGAGTGCCCTGGTCAAACCAGGCAGCCAAATTGGTTTAAACCAATTTTGTATGAAAGTAGACCCACAGGGCTACATTTTATATGTTTACCATTTTTCATGAACATGCCTCTAGATATTTTTAAAATTTAAAACCATTAAATACAAAAACTTTGACAGAAATGAAATAAATCAGAATTTTAATAATCTATAGTTTCTAATCATGCGGCACGAACCTTGACGCGCCTTTGGACGACATCCCGTCGTCTTCTACCTCCAGCCGACGGCCCGAATTCATCCCGCCTGGGCTATCCTCCAGCTGCTGCCGCCGGCGATCGGGCCACCTCCCCGGCCGGACACCGCCGCCAACACCTTCGTGGTGGTTGTGGCTATCTCCAGGCGGCGGCACGGTCGCCGGGGAGCACTGTTCCGGCGAACCCGAGAGGTGAAATTTTTCGGAAAAACAATGAATTATGAAACTTGGATCGGGCTCAATTGAGCCCGAACCTTGGCCCTAATGATTTCTAAGATCTGCCCATGGGTTAAGGAGTAGAGGAGGACCTGTGGGGGCGGCTGTAGGCATGCTGATCGCCGGATTGGCATGGTGGTGGCTGGTGGTGGTCAGCCTTCTACAACAACACAGTAGAACTGCTTGGCTCCTTCAGGTAAAGTGTGGGAATTACTTCTTGGAGTCCAGTGAAGCTTTTAAAAGGGAGAGGGGAGGTGTTAGGTGGCTGAAAACTCTTTGGCCATTTTTGGCCAAAGTCAAGTTTGGCGGCTTGGGTAGGTAGGGGAGAAGGCATGGCTCCAACCAGTCAAGGACTGGCTGGTTGTATTGGGGCTGCCTTCCTTGTCCTAGAGGAGTGAATGGAGGGGGTTGGGGTGGGGGAGGATGAGCCCAAAAGTCCTCCTCCCTTTTCTTCCTTCTCTTTCTCTCTCCTCCATGGTGGCCTCCTCTCTCTCCTACACCCCAAGCTGAAATTTTGGCTCCTACCTTACCCATGGCAGCCCACAAGTCCATCTCACCCATCAAAACACGGTTAGCCCAATCAAAATGGACTTGAGCTTGAGTTAGCCCATTTGGGCTAGCTTGACCCAAACTTGGACTAGGGCCCACTTAGGTCAATTTGGTCCTTAAAGTTTCCTTAATGGGTCCTTGGTGACCCATTGGCCTCCCCTAGGGTCAAGGTGGGGTTGGATTGGCCTTTGGAGGTTACTTGATCCTTAACTAGGGCATTTTGACCATTTTAGGTCCAGAGTTGACTTTGGTCAACCTAGCCTTTTTGATTGGTCCCAATGGGTCCTTGGTGACCCTTTGGCCTCTCACTAGGTCTATGAGGGTATGTGTGGGGTCCATTTGTTTAAGGGACTGCAACTGGCCCTTGTGTAGGTCAATTTGACCCAGTTAGGGTTAGAGTTGACATTGGTCAACTTAGCTCCTTTGACTGCCCTCCATGGGTCCTTAATGACCCATATACTCCTCACTAGGGTTATAAAGGTATGGGTGGGGTCTTGGAGTCTTGGTGAAGCCCCATGATCACCTTAAACCAAGGTTTTGGAATTTACTATTTGCAGACCATAGTGCCCCTATCCACACCACAAGGTCCACTTGACTTTTTGTTGGGCTTCCTAGGGTTTTGTCATGACAAAACCACTCTTAGGGGTCTAGTTGGAAATGGGATGTTACACCAGCAGAGGTGGTCCCCTTAGTGCCGCCTGATCTCGTAGTATTGGTGCCAATCTATGACCTGATCACTGAGTCTGAATCACATATACATAATGTATTGGAAGACATGTCAGATGAGTTTTCCGTAAGGGCGAATCCACTGTTTGAATTTTCTTATGATTTTAATGGCTTGCAGTCGGACGATATTTCTTGGATGTCAAATACGAGTTTTGAGGTTTCGAATTGGACTTCTAGTGATACCTTGGCTATGGTGCCTTATGATGTGATGTCCCCTCGACACACTTATTTGCCAAGCCCGAATGCTCGCATTTATCCCCCTCCTTTTGATGACCCGTGCACGCGCATACTGGTGAAAGTAGTTGGGAATGTTGAGTTGTGTCGCCCGCACGTCTTTTCAAATCCGGGAGCGTCCAACTCTAAAGTTGGTGATGAGTGTTATCCACTGGCATTTCTTCATGACGTTTTAAAATTTAAATTTAAGCCTAAATTTCATTCTTCGACGTTGGACTGCATCCACTTTACCACTGATTTAAAAACACCCGTGCCACCTGACTTAGTCCTGTTATTTCCCACTATTGAAACAAGTCATGTTGCACATGGGTTCTATCACAACCCGCATTTTCTCCGAGGAAAACAAATTATCAGAGTAGGAGAAAACACGCGTCATGATGCTACGTCGAGCAGGGGATAACTTTCGACGCTCAGGCAAACCACAACCAACTAAACTTTATGAAAATTCATAAGTTAAATGATTGGAAAATCAGTTATATTTTTAGAGACCGTATCCCTCGGCTCGGTGGATCACCTAGTCCACAATTTAAAAACTATACTTATGCGCTGCGGAAAATACTTTATTCAGGTTTGACATCCTAAAAGAGTGCATAAGTGTCACCAGAGGACAACATATACTATGCAGGACCCTACTTTTGATTTATACTATATAAATAGGAAAATGATCTTTTTACGTTGTTTGGAAAATAGTGTCGAGTTTTATAAAACATGCTGATCATGAGTAATACTTATAATAGTGTTTTTAGGTTTAAAAGTAACTAGCAACCTAGCATAAATCATCCCAAGAGCAAGTAGACTATCTCCAGAAAGGTAGCAACAAAAAGTAACATATCTAGTATCAAGGTAAAAACTACCAGTGGGCGCCAAAAAACTGACACAAGCCCAATGATAAGTATGTATGTTTGTAAGAAAAACAACACCAAAACTACCTCACAGACACAAGGAACTTATCTCTATAGCACTAGAGACCACCAGCAACAGCACATCACCACTAGCCATCAGAGCGGCTACTATCCAGAACCTGAGGCATTCAAAGAAGAAAGAATACCTCAGCAAGCAAACTAGAAAACTGCTCGAAAGTGTCAATCAGAAGATAAGTAAAAGAGGAAAAACAAAGCAGTAACAGTCACAACTACCCAAGCAAGGCAACAAGGAAGTGCACTAAGTGCGAGGACACAACAGTAACTCTGCCCAAAAGCTGTAGAGTCAACAAGGCTACCATGAGCCCAAATGCTGCAATCTACCAAGGAAAAAACATCTAATACCCTAAGATGTGAGAGATGGTAGTAGTAAAATCATCGCAGATCTGGGTTGGAGGCAAACTCAGTCCCCCAACCACTATTTCCAAGAACCCAAGCTCAGGGGTCTATATGTGAAAGCACTAGGGACCTCCCACCCCCTTGCCCAGCCCGTACCTAGAGCAAGATAAAAGAAAAAGAATGGCCTTGGCTAAATTACACAACACCTCCCCAATTAAGAGCTTCAAACCACCACTTCTAACCACGGCCCACGATTTGGCCTTTGGAAAAGAAAACATAGCCGACAAGGAACCTCAGAAAAAAAATCAAGAAATTCACTCGGGGGAGAAAATCAAGGTAAGGGAAAAGCGTTGAGATGACTCAACACGGCATGGCGTTGAGTGAGCCCTACTCACTCAACGCCTAACTAGACCTTGGAGTTGAGTGAGTTACCCTCACTCAGCGCCAGAAACAATCTTGGCGTTTAGTGAGGTTCACTCACTCAACGCCCTCTGCAAGAACAGCTCTGGCGTTGAGTGAGCTAACCTCACTCAACGCCATAACTTCTACGGCATTGAGTGAAGTTCACTCACTCAATGCCTCCCGCAAGAAAACTCTGGCGTTGAGTGAGCTAACCTCACTCAACGCAAAAATAGCTTTGTTGTTGAGTGAGGTTCACTCCCTCAATGCCTTCAGCAAAAGAGGCAGTGGCGTTGAGTGAGCTAACCTCACTCAACGCCAAAACAGCTACAGCGTTGAGTGAGGTCTACTCACTCAACGCCTTAGCACTTTACCGCAGGAAAACCCTAAACCAACGCCAACAGGAAGAGGTCGGCGGGAATGCCGACTGATTCTCGCCGAATCGGCGGGAATCCAGATTGATTCTCGCCGAATTAGCGGGAATCCAGATTGATTCTTGCCGAATCGGCGGGAATCAAGATTGATTCTCTCCGAATCGGTGGGAATCCAGATTGATTCTCACCGAATCGGCGGGAATCCAGATTGATTCTCGCCGAATCGGCGGGAATCACTGACGATACTCCTCGAAATCGGCGAGAATCACTTAGTGATTCCCGTCGATTTTGACTTAGACGAATTTTCTCACTAAATCGACTCTCTACTCAGCCGCAAAAGAACGGACCAAACTATGGATTTGAGTGTGTGCACCACACTCAACGCCAAATTCGGGCGGCCTTTGGCTTTGAGTGTGTGCACCACACTCAACACCAAATCCCGAGAGCCTACCAAGACTAGTTCTAACCAGAGCACTACCACAGAAGCCTCCCTCTCTCTCTCGGCTCCACCCGCAAAAGCACCCAACCAGAACTAAAAATCTGGAGTCTAAATGGTGAAAACAACAAGCGGGTTGAGCAAAACAACACAAGGAGGGGGCTCATAAAGGGAAACCGAAGCACATAATTTTAAGCAAACAAAAAAGAAAAGCTTGGCTTCTATCCTAGGGCTAACCGGGTAGTTAAGAGGGGGAAAAATAAAAATAGCAAGTGCAAGGACAACTTGCCTCGGCTTTTTCAGCGAATATTCACTCGAGCCCTTCCTCTCCCTCGGCACCAGCAGTAGCAACACCTAGCAAGCACATCCCGAGATTTAATGGCGGAAAGAGAAAAAACCGAAAATCCAAACCTCTTAAAAACCCTACGAAACTCAAATATCTTACCGTAGAAACGAAGGTCTAAGAGAGAGCAATCCCTATCCACTCTCGGAATCGAAATACGTCCACAAATGCTCCCGGAATCGCCGTCTGAAGGGGTAGCAGGTCCGGCGGTTTTCCTCTGTTTTCTGCGAACAGGAACAGGCGACAGTTCGGTCTCGTGAAGAAGAAGAAGAAGAGTGGGCCCGCCATCTACTGATTAAGGCTTTAAAATAAAAAGACACGCCTATTAGTCCCTAACCGCTGCCTAAACTGTCTGTTCACTTAAGCTAAGAAATTTCCAATTTGCTTTTACTAATAGCACACCCAAAATGGCTCGAAAATCGAACTACCTCGGAATTCGACGAAATTCACACCGTAGCTAAATACCCATGCTACGAACACATCGGCGAAGTCGAAATAAACTTTCGACGAACAGAACTCGAGTTATACCCATCCGAATCCAAAACACAAGCATCCCCCGAGAGGCCACACCGGGTCACCAAAAATGACTCGGCTTGCTAGGGAGATCTTGCCAATAGGCTACAAAATAGGCCACCCAGTTCTAAGGAGTTAAGACCACACTCCACAGATTGCACAAGCCAAGAAAACACGTCGACGTAACGCCAAACAAGAATTAAATAATCGCAAAAAAATCGGTGGCATTACAGTCACTCCCCCTAAAAGAAAGTTTCGTCCCGAAACTTTACGCACAACACTTCTACTATAGAAGGAAAAGTAATAAGCCAAACATTACAAGAAGAAAACAAACCAATCTAATCAGGGAAACAGTTGAGGGTGAGCCTCCCTCATAGCCGACTCTAACTCCCAAGTCGCGCTTTCCAAACCCTGATTCTTCCATAGAACTTTGACCATCAGGATGGACTTCTTTCGCAGCACCCAATCTTTAGTATCCAATATGCGGACCGACACTTTAATAAAAGAGGGATTAGGCTCCAACTGGGGCACAACATCCAAGACTTGCCCACTACTGCACACACACTTCCGCAATTGGCTTATGTGAAATACATTATGTACACCTGGGAAGTTTGCTGGCAAATCCAACCTATATGCTGACACGCCAATCCATTCCACAATCTTAAACGAGCCCACATACCTCGGGTCCAATTTCCGGTTCTTACCGAACCTCTTAACTCCAACCATCGGGGAAACCTTAAGAAACACAAGGTCCCCTACAGAAAACTCCAAGTCCGACCTACGCCGATTGGCGTTCTTTTCATATCTCTCCTGAGCTATACAAAGCTTTTCTCGAATAAGCTTCACTGCGAATTCCATCTCCTCGAGTGCATCCGGACCCAACAACGATCTCACACCTGTCTCAGCCCAAAATATGGGAGTTCTGCAGCGCCTCCCATACAACGCTTCAAACGGAGCCATTTGCAAACTTTCGCGATAAATGTTATTGTATGCAGACGCCATAAGCCGCAATCGCTCATCCCACGCTCCACCGTGGTCTAGAATGTAGCATCTGATCATATCCTCCACTATCTGGTTCACCCGCTCCGTCTGCCCATTGGTCTGTGGGTGGTAAGTAGTAGAGTATCTCAGATCTGTACCCAAACCCTCCTGCAGACTCTGCCAAAAGCGAGAAGTAAACCGAGAGTCTCGATAAGAAATGATACTAACAGGCACACCGTGCAATCTGATGACCTCATTCAAGTACAACTCTGCTATCTTCTTCATCGGGTAGTCGATCTTATACGGCACAAAGTGAGCACACTTCGTCAGTCTATCCACTATAACCCAAACAGAATCAAATCCCCTTGGAGATTTCGGTAAGCCCGTGATGAAGTCCATAGAAATACTTTCCCACTTCCAAGTCGGGATCTCTAATGGAGTCAACTTGCCACCAGGCCTTCCGTGATCGGCCTTCACACGCTTGCAAGTGTGGAACTCAGCAACAAATCGGGCTATATCACTTTTCATCCCAAACCACCAGGCAATTTGCCTCAAATGATGATACATCTTCGTAGATCCTGGATGGTAGGCAACACTAGATCCATGAGCCTCTCTGCATACCATACCCCTGATGTCTCCAACAACAGGGATTCAAAATCTGCTGCGGTACTTCAAAGTACCCGCATCATCGATGGAAAAATCTGGAGACTCCCCTCTCTCAGTCCTGAGGTATAAGTGCAGAAGGTCCGGATCATCTTTTTGGTGCAACCTAGCAAGGGAAATCTAAGACTGCTCTGCCACTGCCAAACTACTCTGCACGTCGCAGCATCCCACTGAGATATCCATAAGGAGGAACTCTTCCACTAAACGGTTGGCGGAGAAATTAAAGATCCTCCCCATCTTCCGACTCAGGGCGTCGGCCACCACGTTGGCCTTGCCTGGATGGTACTGGATCTCTACATCATAATCGGCCACATACTCAAGCCACCGACGCTAGCGCAGGTTTAACTCCTTCTGCCTGAACACGTACTTCAGGCTCTTGTGATCAGTGAAGATCTTGCACTGAGCCCCATAAAGTAGATACCTCCACAACTTCAACGCATAAATTATTGCTGCAAACTCAAGGTCATGCGTAGGGTAATTTCTCTCATGAGTCTTTAATTGCCTTGACCCATACGCAATCACTTTTCCTACTTGCATCAACACGCAACCTAAACAAACATGAGAAGCATCCACATAAATGTCATACTCTACACCCTCAGTAGGAAGGGTCAGGACGGGAGCCGTGCACAATCTGTTCTTTAGCTCCAGGAAGGCTTCTTCGCACTTCTCGCTCTAAACAAAGGCCGCGTTCTTCTGAGTCAACATGGTCAAAGGTACAGCTAGGGTAGAGAAACCCTCCACGAACCTCTTGTAGTAGCCGACCAATCCTAGAAAGCTCCTGATCTCCTTGGGCGTGCCCGGCCTACTCCAATCCATCACTGCTGCGATCTTTTCCGGGTCGACCGAGATCCCATCCTTGTTCACCACGTGGACCAGAAATGAGACCTGAGGCAATCAAAATTCGCACTTGCTGAACTTGGCGAATAACTTGTGATTCCTCAACTCCGATAGAACCAAGCGCAGATGCTGCACATGCTCCTCAGCGTTGAGAGAATAGACCAGCACGTTATCGATGAAAACCATAACGAACTTATCCAGGAAGTCCTTTAACACCCGGTTCATCATATCCATGAAAGCTGATGGTGCGTTGGTCAGACCAAACGACATAACCAATTACTAAAAATGACCATGCCTCGATCTAAACGCAGTCCGTGGAATATCTGCCTCACGGATACTAAGCTGATGATAGCCAGAACGAAGATCGATCTTGGAGAACACTGTACTACTGCGCAGCTGATCAAACAAGTCATCGATCCTCGACAGAGGGTACCTGTTCTTAATAGTGACTTTGTTCAACTCCCTGTAGTCGATGCTAAGCCGCATCGACCCATCCTTCTTCTTCATAAATAGAACAGGAGCACCCCAAGGCGACGAACTCTGCCTGATAAACCCTTTTGCCAACAACTCATCTAACTGGACTCGCAACTCCTCTAGCTCACGAGGGTCCATCCGGTACGGCGCCTTAGCAATAGGACGTGTACCCGGTTCCAAATCAATCACAAACTCGACATCCCGATCGGAGGAAGACCAGGAAGGTCATCAGGAGACACATCGGTGAAACTGCGAACAACGGGAATCTCCTCTAAGCACGGTAAACTAACAGCGGTCCCAACCACCGAGACTAAACAAGCAAAACAACCAGAAGGAAACAACTTTTCAGCACATACCGCAGAGAAGACAGGAGAATCTTGGCACGGATCAACATACATGCTTCCCGGCTGACCATTGTACTTGATGAAGTCCAAGCGCTTCCCTTTGCACTGAATGACTGTATCATACTTAGACAGCCAGTCCATGCCCAGAATGACATCAAAGTCCTCCAGATCAATCATCTTCAAGTCTGCTCTCGCAAGAAAATCCCCTAACAAAACAGGGCAATCTAGAATGCCCAAATCTGATAACACAGATTCACCAGAAGGGAACTTGACGCGGAAGGTATCACGAACTCGATCTAGAGGTAACCGATGTCGCTCCACAAAGGCTCTAGCCACAAACGAGTGGGTAGCGCCGGAGTAGAAAAGAACGCGCGCCCAACGGTTCTTCACCTTAAATTTCCCTATAGGAGTATATACAACTAAGGATCCACCAAAACCCAACTGTAACCATTCTAGCAAATAAAACTTCCAAGCTGGAAAAAGAAACAAGTAACCTGAGATGACCTGAGTCGAAGCTTGGGCCTCGTCGGAAGAGATCACGTTCAGCTTTCCTTTGCCCTTGTCCACATGCTGAGGCGGAGGTAGTGCCTGAAGTGGAACTGCATGAAGAGCAGGCTGGACCTGAGGACACCTAGACTTGATGTGACCCTTCTGCCCACACTGATAGCAGACTTTATCCTTGGACCAACACTGGGCAGCATCATGCCCGGGTCGCTTGCAAACAGAACAGGAAACATCCCTCCTAGGAGCACCCTGAATAGCATGAACTTGCTCCTTCTTCTGAGCCGCTGCCTTCTTGAAACACCTCTCGACAGGGTGGCCTGACTGGCCACAGAAGCTACACACAACCTTGCTCTTCTTTCCCAAAGCAGCATTTGGTACCTGGGGTTTCTTCTCCTCGACGGACTTCCTCTTGTACTTCCTCATTTGCTGGCCTCTGCTCTTTGCGGTCTCGATAGCATCCACCTTCAGAGCAGCCTCCACTACCCCTGCATAGGTCTCCGATCCATAAGCGCTGGTCAACTGCTGCACATCTCTCCTAAAGACACTAAGAAATCGCTTGACTCAATCAGCCTCAACACTCACCAACCCAGGAGCAAACTGGCTCAACTTGCTGAACTCTATCTCATACTCACCGACCGTGAGTTGCCTTTGCTTCAGGTTGAGGAAGTCATTCATAAGACGGTCACGCTCGATCGAAGGCAAGAACTTTCTCAGCAACATTTCCTTAAACGCTTCCCAAGAGCAACCAGCTACCAAGCTCTCCTTTTCCCTAAGCCACCAACTCTTAGCCAAACCCTTGAGCTGATAGGAGGCTATCATCACTCTCTAATCATCTACAATACCGGAGTACGAGAACATCTCCTCCATGGAGATCACCCAATCATCTATGACCATGAAACCTGCCTTCCCATCATAAGTAGGAGGGCTAAGTCTTTGAAACTGCGAGATGAATGCCATTTCTGCTGGCACCACCACTAGAGGTATCAGGGGTACAAGAGGAGGAGGGACAGCTAACCCTCCTGTAGGGCCTTGCACTCCCTGAGTCTGTCCTACCACAACTGCCACCAGAGACTTGATCTGGGCTCGCACCTCCACCAACTGCCTGCTCAAGGAATCGCTACTCTGTCGCAGGCTCTCAATCACTGCATCATTCTGTGCTCCCGATGACTCACCCTCAGATAGGGGGTCGATCTAGTCGAAGGGCGTCTCGCCATTCTAAAATCATAGCAACATTAGAAAGATCCTAGTATGATAGCTGCAACTAACTACAAGTACAGACAATACATATAAAAATATGAACTTAAAGCTGCTAAACTTGCTCTGGGAGTTTACTTTTTTTTTTTACAAAAATTGATGTTATGCCTTAACCTAGGATGGTTAACCACCACCATACAAACTCTTGTGCCTAGATCGGGAATGCATGACTTTATATTATTTTTGACTCAAACACTTATGTGTGTATATATGTCATCCTGCCAGTCTTTAGCTTGGCACGTTGTGCTTATGCAATGTTATGCTATGCATGTTTGTGCTATGCATTATAAAAAAGGCCCTAATGAATGTTATGAGCGGCGTACACATGAAAATGTTATGCATCCCGTACTACATAACATCCTCATGCAACGAAAAGAAAACGAGCTAGTCGCAGCCATGTGGTGAGATTATGCATCCCATGCTACATAACCCTCACATGTTGCCCCTATGGTGGATCCATATACGAACACATATTATGCATCCCATACTACATAATATGACCCGTATACTTCATGTTATGCTATGAGTGTAGTGTTCATGCTTTTGCCAAGACGTGCCGATGACATATCGGCGTGTGAATGACATGAAGCTGAACTACTAATGCAATCAAAAGGGAAGGTTGCCCGACTAGCCTGTCAAGCAACCTCCCTCTGATACCAACTATCACAACCTGCATTTTCTCCGAGGAAAACGAATTATCAGAGTAGGAGAAAACATGCGTCATGATGCAACGTCGAGCAGGGGATAACTGCTGACGCTCAGGCAAACCACAACCAACTAAACTTTAAGAAAATTCATAAGTTAAATGATTGGAAAATCAGTTATATTTTTAGAGACCGTATCCCTCGGCTCGGTGGATCACCTAGTCCACAATTAAAAAACTATACTTATACACTGCGGAAAATATTTTATTCAGGTTTGACATCCTAAAAGAGTGCATAAGTGTCCCCAGAGGACAACTTATACTATGCAGGACCCTACTTTTGATTTATACTATATAAATAGGAAAATAATCTTTTTACGTTGTTTGTAAAATAGTGTCGAGTTTTATAAAACATGATGATCATGAGTAATCCTTATAATAGTGTTTTTAGGTTTAAAAGTAACTAGCAATCTAGCATAAATCATCCCAAGAGCAAGTATACTATCTCCAGAAAGGTAGCAGCAAAAAGTAACATATCTAGTATCAAGGTAAAAACTACCAGTGGGCGCCAAGAAACTGACACGAACCAACTGACAAGTATGTATGTCTGTAAGAAAAACAACACCAAAACTACCTCACAGACACAAGGAACTGATCTCTATAGCACCAGAGATCACCAGCAACAGCATAACACCACTAGCCGTCAGAGCGACAACTATCCAGAACCTGAGGCATTCAAAGAAGAAAGAATACCTCAGTAAGCAAACTAGAAAACTGCTCGAAAGTGTCAATCAGAAGATAAGTAAAAGAGGAAAAACAAAGCAGTAACAGCCACAACTGCCCAAGCAAGGCAACAAGGAAGTGCACTAAGTGCGAGGACACAACAGTAACTCTGCCCAAAAGCTGCAGAGTCAACAAGGCTACTTTGAGGCCAAATGCTGCAATCTATTAAGGAAGAAACGTCTAACACCCTAAGCTGTGAGAGATGGTAGTAGTAAAAAAATCGCGGATCCAGGTTGGAGGCAAACTCAGTCCCCCAACCACTATTTCCAAGAACCCAAGCTCAGGGGTCTATATGTGAAAGCACTAGGGACCTCCAACCCCCTTGCCCAGCCCGTACCTGAAGCAAGACAAAAGAAGAAGGGTGGCCTTGGCTAAATTACACAACACCTCCCCAATTAAGAGATTCAAACCACCACTTCTAACCACGACCCACGATTCAGCCTTTGGAAAAGAAAACATAGCCGACAAGGAACCTCAGAAAAAAAAATCAAGAAATTCACTCGGTGGAGGAAATAAAGGTAAGGGATAAGCGTTGAGATGACTCAACACAGCATGGCATTGAGTGATCCCTACTCACTCAACGCCTAACCAGACCTTTGCATTGAGTGAGTTACCCTCACTCAGCGCTAGAAAAAACCTTGACGTTGAGTGAGGTTCACTCACTCAACGCCCTCCGCAAGAACAGCTCTGGTGTTGAGTGAGCTAACCTCACTCAACGCCAAAATAGCTACGGCGTTGAGTGAGGTTCACTCACTCAACGCCTCCCGCAAGAAAACTCTGGCGTTGAGTGAGCTAACCTCACTAACCTCCAAAACAGCTATGACGTGTAGTGAGTTCCACTCCCTCAATGCCTTAAGCAAAAGAGGCAGTGGCGTTGAGTGAGCTAACCTCACTCAATGTCAAAACAGCTACGATGTTGAGTGAGGTCTACTCACTCAACGCCTTAGCACTTTACCGCAGGAAAACCCTAAACCAACGCCAACAGGAAGAGGTCGGCGGGAATGCCGACTGATTCTCGCCGAATCGGCGGGAATCCAGATTGATTCTCGCCGAATTGGCAGGAATCCAGATTGATTCTCGCCGAATCAGCGGGAATCCAGATTGATTCTCGCCGAATTGGCGGGAATCACTGACGATACTCGTCGAAATCGGCGAGAATCACTTAGTGATTCCCATCGATTTTGACTTAGACGAATTTTCTCACTCAATCGCTTCTCTACTCAGCCGCAAAAGAACGGACCAAACTTTGGCTTTGAGTATGTGCACCACACTCAACGCCAAATCCGGGCAGCCTTTGGCTTTGAGTGTGTGCACCACACTCAACACCAAATCCCGAGAGCCTACCAAGACTAGTTCTAACCAGAGCACTACCACAGAAGCCTCCCTTTCTCTCTCTCGGCTCCACCCATAAAAGCACCCAACCAGAACTAAAAATCTGGAGTCTAAATGGTGAAAACAACCAGCGGGTTGAGCAAAACAGCACAAGGAGGGGGCTCATAAAGGGAAACTGAAGCACATAGTTTTAAGCAAACAAAAGAGAAAAACTTGGCTTCTATCCTAGGGCTAACCATGTAGTTAAGAGGGGGAAAAATCAAAACATCAAGTGCAAGGACCACTTGCCTCGGCTTTTTCAGCGAAGCTTCACTCGAGCCCTTCCTCTTCCTCGGCACCAGCAGCAGCAACACCTAGCCAGTACATCCCGAGATTTAATGGCGGAAAGAGAAAAAACCGAAAATCCAAACCTCCTAAAAACCCTACGAAACTCAAATCTCTTACCGTAGGAATGAAGGTCTAAAAGAGAGCAATCCAGATCCACTCTCGGAATCAAAATCCGTCCACAAATGCTCCCGGAATCGCCGTTCGAAGGGGTAGCAGGTCCGACGGTTTTCCTCTGTTTTCCGCGAACAGGAACATGCGGCAGTTCGGTCTCGGGAAGAAGAAGAATAAGAGTGGGACCACCATCTACTGATTAAGGCTTTAAAATAAAAAGACACGCCTATTCGGCCCTAACCGCTGCCTAAACTGCCGGTTCACTTAAGCAAAGAAATTTCCAATTTGCTTTTACTAATAGCACACCAAAAACGACTCGAAAATTGAACTATCTCGGAATTCGACGAAATTCACACCGTAGCTAAATACCTATGCTACGAACACATCGGCGAAGTTTAAATTAACTTTCGATGAAAAAAACTCGAGTTATACCCATCCGAAGCCAAAACACAAGCATCCCCCGAGAGGCCACACTAGGTCACCCAAAACGACTCGGCTTTCTAGGGAGATCTTGCCAATAGGCTACAAAATAGGCCACCCAGTTCTAAGGAGTAAAGACCACACTCCACAGATGGCACAAGCCAAGAAAATGCGTCGACTTAACGCCAAACGAGAATTAAATAATCGCAGAAAAATCGGGGGTGTTACAGGTTCTCCCCACACAGTTTTAAGATTGTTAGTTTGTATCGGAGAGTATCTTATCGTTATACGAATGATTTGGTTTTGGCTTGTCTCGCCCCTGAATGGATGCCTCCGGGAACCTTAGAAATATTTACGAATCGGCAAGTCCATCTTTTGCGAATTTTATGGAAATTTAGTAACATGACATTTCTTGTAGAATTTCCCACTGAATGGGGCATAGCTCCTATTTTCGATTTTTCATACTTAATGCTTCATGCTTCTATGCCCCTTGAAAAGTCTATCTCCACGTTTACATATTCCACTATGCTTTCTATTGGGTTGGGTGGTGTTAGTATTTTTGGATCGTTCTCTTCCCCGGTCTCCATCGGAGGTATGTGGGTTGATGTTGTGGAAATTCTTTGTTCTTATTTGGCTAATGCATTTTTGAGGTCCCCACAAGACCACCTTTTGCCTTGTAGGTTCCTTTTCCCCGGCGATTACACACAGGACTACTCATCAGTGATGAGTATTTTTGAGAGGGGGAGGATTGATGGCGCCGTCATCCCTCGGCATATTGATTTGGAGCGTCCCCCTCCGGACGATGATGGTGATCCGGTACATGTTGAAGACCCGTGTCACGTTGCTGAGGAAGATCCCCTCCCGGATGATTATGGTGACCCGGTTATGTTTGGTGCCGTTGTTCGTCGCTATGTGGAGTTTGAAGATTATGATGACCGTTGCCGCAAACTTGAAGGTTGGGACTTGACCGTGACATCCTCTGTCAAGGCCGCGTCAACATCTCCGCCAAGGCCGCGTCAACATCTCCGCCAAGGTCGCGTCAACATCTCCTCCGCATCTACGCATGAAATAATAATATTGTTGTTTAATTCCAATATTTAATTTCAGCATTTTAATTATTATTTAAGCACTTTCATTTTCATTTCATGTTGGCCTATGTTTAGCCAAAATTTGTTTCTCTTTAGAGTGAGCTGCATGTAGCCTCTTGTTTGTGTTGTAGCCTATATATAGGAATTATTTTGTCATAATCCGGTAGAATGAATGAAAAAAAACATAAACCAAATTTCAAGTTGAAATTTTGCCTCCTCCTCTTCTCCCCTTGGGCGCCGCCCCTTCCTCTCCTTCCCCCTTTTTGGCCACCGGCCCTCCCTTCTCCTCCCACCCCGGATTCTACCTTCTCCTCCCCTCTTCTCCTTATCTCTCTTGTCCACCCGAGCCTCCTCTTCCTCCACCAAGAAAACCGACCACCTCCTCTTTCACATAGTCGACCACCACCTCCATCTCATAGCCGACCACTCTCAACTCTATCTCAAATATTTCGGCCACCATCATTTCAATTACCAAAAAAAACTGATCCCTCTTGTGAGATTCCAAAAACAGCCCCTTTATTTCCTAGATAAAATTCAGCCAAGGCTAAGAGGTGAATCTCGTGGATCTTCAACGACGACGTGAAGGAAACGAAGGACAATGTGTTTCCCTCCAATCGGTGTGCTGCTGGTGGATTCGGAAAGAAACGATTCAAGGATAGGAAAGCCAGAATCATCCAGTCCGGTTGGGTAATGAACATCTCCACTCTTGAGTATTTCCTTTCTTAGATAATTCTCGTGGCATAAGCGTAGCGCATTATTTGTGAATGGTTTGAAATTTCGTGGTTCATTTCATATTAGATTTGTTATTGTCTCTTATCTCCGTTTACATTCGTGAGGCGTGGAGGCCCTCATTTTATTTTGTTGGGAGAGAACCACCCATTATTCGAATCTTTGTTTTTGGTGGTGTCTCTTTTGGTACAACTTACGCTCGACCGAACCGTGTGGGTTCATTTTGCTTGAGAGGACCTTGGCCTACAGCCTTGGACTTATCTTGAGGGGCTTAGCAAACCCCCCATCACCTAAATATTTTAATTACTGCTATCGCAAAGTTACTGCATTTTATTATTGTGTGGACGTAAAAGTGATAGTAGAGAAGCGTACGTGTGAATCCCTTAGCCATCGCCGTGTCGAACCCAGTAGCCTACATCAAGACTTCAGAAAGAAATTGATCTAGTGGTTAAATTCTCTAAGCCAAAGTCAGTCTTACCCATAATTGATAATTTCATCTCCCAAAAGTGTAAGACAGGATTAGGCTTTAAGGGAAGAATAAGGGCAGCCAATTCTCAAAGAAAAGGCAAAGCCCCAGTTCAGCCACTAGCCTTCAAACCCCCTATTTCTTTTAGGAAAGTGATGCAACCTAGCTACTAATAGGTATGATCATGACATCACTCATGGTCACTGTAAGTATGGTGATATGAGTGGCAAGGGTGCAAATGCTAATAGGGCACCCCATGAGCAAACCCATCAGGTTCTAAAGGAATCCTTAGTATTTGCTGCTCCAGCATCTGCACTTAAAAGGACTGCTGACATCAATATTGTTAAGCCTGTACTTAAGAAAAGGTATAACATATTTGAGTGCTGGTGTTGTGGCAAGATGGGCCACTTTGCCATTGACTGTTGGTTCAATGCTAGTATTCAGAATAAGGCCAGCTTACCTGTCAGAAAGGCTGCAGGTAAGCATGCCAAAAATCAAGCTAACCTGAACCTATGACACAATAACTATTGGGGTTTTAAGGATAGGTAATTTTATTTGATGCAGGTGAGTCCAAGTGGTCATACCCCTATAAGGTACTTGGATAGTGGATGTTCCAAGCACATGACTTGAACAAGAAGGATGCTGAAGGAGTACTCCCCTATAGAAGATGGACCCAAAGTGATCTTTAGTGGATCTGAAAAGGGAGTCATCAAAGGGTTTGGTAACATTTGCAATAACTCCATTACCATCACCTAAGTGGCTTATGTGAAAGGTCTAAATCATAACCTAATTAGCATAAGCCAACTAAGTGATCTTAGTTATGACACTTCTTTCCACAAGGATGTGTGCCAAATAAAAAAGTCAAATGATCAAGAGATCATTTTGATAGGCACTTGGAAAGGAAATGTCTATTGTCTTAACTTTGATTGTGAGAATAAGTACTCACCTATCTGTCTAGTTGCAGATGAGAAAGCATCTCATTGTGTCCAATGGCACAAACAGATGGCTCACCTAAACTATAAGTCAATAGTCCAAGTCTTTAGTATGGAGTTAGTAAGGAATGGTCCTCAAGTTAAGTGCATTAAAGAGGGTGTATGTTCAGCTTGCCAAAAGGGCAAGCAGACAAGGACCTCTTTCCATGGATATGATACCAAATATTCTGTAAGATGTCTATATCTTCTGCATATTGATCTATTTGGTCCTATACATGTTCATAGTCTAGGTAGGAAAGCTTATACATTTGTAATTGTAGATGACTATTCTAGATTCACATGGGTTTTCTTCTTGAGGCAGAAATCTGATGTAAGATCCGACTCCCCTATTTTGGAGCTATCCGGATTTTATGCCCAGAACCGCCGCATTACGGTGACACTAACACACGGGTTAGTCAACACCGCAAGACGCCGATTCTGCCGGCTAGCACGATCATAAACCAATAGGCCAATATGACAAATAGAAGTATATAATCAGAGCATAGCGTAATAGTC
The DNA here is from genome assembly GCA_039513925.1 of Platanthera zijinensis. Lineage (NCBI taxonomy): Eukaryota > Viridiplantae > Streptophyta > Magnoliopsida > Asparagales > Orchidaceae > Platanthera > Platanthera zijinensis. The sequence continues at coordinate 69,717,281 of CM077098.1, read as the reverse complement.
CACAGTCACAGAGCATATATATATATATATATGAAAAGGAAATACATCAGTCCACAATGAGTACAGAAATAAAAAGGGCTTATGCCCAGTACATCATATCAAAATCTCTCTCTAACAAATCTAATAGCGAAAGCTAACTATCATCACCAACTCATCCCACCTATGGTCGTGCTGCTGCAGTAGTAGGTGGTATCGGCTCCTCACGTCCTGGCACTGATGAGTCCTCTTTATATACCTATTTTTGGACTCATCTAGGCTTATTTTCTTGTCTTTGCACACCGTTCAGCGTCATTTGAACTCCTTTTGGTTCGCTACGGTTTTCCACGTCTTGTGCACTTTATTAGCCTATTTCTGTGCGTGTGTGTATTTCCCTTTTGCTGTGCATTATATTTATGTCTGTGACTGCTATGTCGACTTCCCGTCCAGTTTTCCTGCAGGTTCTGGGATCGTGTGGGCGTCCGGGGTAGGACTTTCACCATTTTTGGCAAAGGAGTCAATGGTCGTGCGTTTTTACCCACGCACGACCATCGACCTCTTTGGCGCACGATCATCGGTCGTGCGCAGTCATGACCTCTCCTGTGAAAGTTCTGTCCCGGCTTATCGCACGATCACCAGCCATACCGCGCACGATCACTGCTCGTGCGCTGACCGGTCGTGCGCAGTCACACCTTCTTTTTCCATTTTGCTGCCTCCATATCGTACGATCACGGGCCATATCGCGCACGATGACTGGTCGTGCGCCAGTGATCGTGCGCGCTGTTTATTCTGCAATCTATAAATGCGCAGGTTCCGCCCTAGTTTCGGGAGATCGCCCCGATCCGCCGTTTTTCCGCCATTTTCGTCTCCAAGGAGGGTTTCCACCATCCTCCTTCATCTTCCAGCATAGGGAGGTGCTCCGGGCAAGCTTTCAACGCCAAATCATAGCCGGAGCTTCCTCTCGGCCTCCTCCTTCATCCTTGAGCTTCAAGCGGAGTTTTGACCTAGCTTTCTCCATCAAGTTAGGAGGGGCTGGAGCCGCAATCTACCGGGTCATTTCAACGAAGAAGACGGGTCCATTGGGAGTGAGTGACAGCCTCCTCTACCCCGGACGCAGTTGAGGACCGAACTTGGACTCGGATTGACAACCCGGGATTCCAACCGTGAACCCTCAACAAGGCTTCAGATTCGGTCGATTCGCACACCTCTTCCTCTTGTATTTGATAGCTTAGCTTAACCCTTTGTATTGATGAAGTACACTTTATTGTAGTTAATGATCTTGCACTTTTTCATGTCTATGTGATTTGTGTGATTTTGTTATTATTGCTTGAGGTGCGCCATATTCCATCCACCACCATCCACCCTTGCCGCACTAGCTATTGCTAGTGGCGTGCGTTGCGAAGAGGTGCTCACGACCCTCATTCCGCCATTCTAACCACCTCATCCGCTAGCCTACTCGTCCATCCGCCAAGCGATTCGGTGCATAGCGGCCCGTGTAGTTTCCATCCCGCCTGGCGAAGCATCGCATAGCGGCATTGCATAGGAGTAGCTTGTAGGTTTTATTTTCTGTTTCCGCAACCAACAAAACCCCCATCGTTACCGCCGACCCAAGGACTTCAATCTCAAGTCCTCCTCGACATTAACTCATCCCTTACTGTGTTCCTCAAGAGACCGACACTCGGGGATTTATTCCCAAACTTTATTACTTGTGCGACCGGTGCGCTTGCCGTATTTTCAGCATCGCATAGCGGCGTTGCATAGGAGTAGCTTGTAGGTTTTATTTTCTGTTTCTGCAACCAACAAAACCCCCATCATTACCGCCGACCCGAGGACTTCAATCTCAAGTCCTCCTCGACATTAACTCATCCCTTACTGTGTTCCTCAAGAGACCGACACTCGGGGATTTATTCCCAAACTTTATTACTTGTGCGACCGGTGAGCTTGCCGTATTTTCCACGCATCAGGCACTGCGTCCTGTTGGTCCATCTCCTCGATCTCCTAAAATGATGTGATCAACGACCATTAGCCAAAATACTAAGTCATTTCCTCCACACCTCGCCCCGCAACTCCTAGGCACCGTGCGGGAGGATGCAGCGGAGGACAACAAGGGGTATCAAGTATAAAAAGGTGGCAGTGGCACTATACAAGCAAGTATGTGAGGAATAATAGCAGTTCTACTCTAGCAGTTCTATGTAAGAAGAACAAGTGCAGTAAGTAAAGTATAGAACTGAAGTAAGTAAAACAAGAGAAGTAAAACGCAGTATGGTAAAATAAGAATAATTTCTACTTCTAATCTATCAACACAGAAGTACCCTAACTTATATGAGTGCCCATACAAACATATAAGTTAGAGTTTCCAAATTTAACTTATCATATAAAATAGCCCATACTAATTTATATGATAAGGATCCATGAAGCGCATGACCTAATATGAATGAATGCATGCGGATTATTTATGAATCATACAAGTGCAACTCACACACAACGACTCTGTGATCACAGAACTTTAGTTCCCGCTTTTCGGAGCTAGCATCACTCTCTGGTACCACCGTTATGGCTACGACAGTAGTGGAGCGGGCATCTCCACTCCTAGGCAAGTATGCACACTACCAAACCTAGACCTCCCATACGCCTCTGTACACCCCCTAGGTGCACTCTAAAATCTTATGTACTAATTGCTGACTACCCGTCAGTCTTGTTGGGTCGGGTGTGCATTTTCTGGGATTGTCCACCAGACCGCAGTATAAACAACCTTCTTGCCCCTCAAACCCACACACCCGCCTGAGTCACCGTACTGCTATCGGTGTGACGATTAGTCCAGTACTACATGACCCGCCACTAGTTTATTTATACACATGCAAGGTATTTCCACTCGAGCCTCCAGCTCGCAGGGCCAACCTGTCCTGAATCCCTCCAACCCTACACGGGTGAGAATATTACCATTAATCCCTCCAACCCTATACGGGTGAGAATGATGATACGATGCTTAACCTATTAGGCTACTCTTGTCTACGGGTTATATTACTTAGTGATTTAAGGTCAATCCCAGGACTACCCAGGGCATACCTGGTGAAGGTCTCTCGGGGGCACTAGGAACTACGATGGGCTGAAGCCCAAAGCTCCCTTTCTTAACGAAATTTACTTTAGTTGATGTCTACCCTTGCTTCCCCGTTGCTCTCATTATTACTCTTGAGCGATCCTAATGACTTAAGATATTATTGGAAGGGAGACGGTCTTCCGCCAGCCTCCATCTAGTTTCTATCCAAGGTATTGCACTTTTACTCTCGTCACTAGGACAAAACTGCCAACTAGGATTATATTCCAAATACGATCTTATCCTGACCGTTGATCTATCCCCTGGTGGTCCTTACAGTATAACCTACTTATACTATACGCAGTCCATGACCTAATACCACCCCAGAGTATGACTTCCAATTTCCTTGGGTTACATGCCCTTAACTATTTATCTTAGGATGGAATGGACTATTATGATGAGTACGTTGAATTTCATTAGTTTCTTAAGTCGTTAAAACCCTTAAATAAATCCTGATATTAATTCCCTTGGTCATTTAATACATTAAGTGTTACAAGTTATAATCCCACTGACCTAATAAATTTTCCTAAGTTGTGATTTGGTAAAATAGTACTGTCTGCCAAGAAATATAATTTTCCCTTCATTAATTCTATTTATTCCTTTATTTATACAAAATTCACAAATAACCATTTTTCCAAAGGAAGTATAAGGAGTTCATTACTAAAAATTCTAGGAAAATTACAGGACAAATATACTGGTAAAATAATGCTCAAGGCAGGATTTCATAAACTTCTATGGATTAAGGGCTACAAAAATTCATTTCTAAATATATTACCAAAATGCCACTATGTGGTTTTGAAAATTTCTGTGTCATCCAAAAATGCTGAGAAAATTAGACAAGGTTACTCATACTCAGATATATTACCAGGAATTTTCCAAAAATTTACTATTGAATATTTTCATCAATTTTATAATTAAGTATAGTAAGGGCAAAAAGGTAATTTCTACATAACTCCTATTAAAATTCATCCCACAAAGACATAAAAATTTTCAGGAGTTAAACATGACATTAAATTGACCTTGACAAAGATTTGGGTTTTTATCTCAATGATGAGTCTATTTTCACATTTATTTTTCAAAACTTCAATTATTTCAAAAATTCCAAATAATAGGATTTTTGCTTCCGAAAATCCCATTATTGTAGTGAGGGTTATAATTTATCCTAATGAGCCTTTGAAATCAATACCATGATTTTTGGATGTTCCAAATAGGCTTAATACACATTATTTCAAAATTGGCTATTTGCATCCCAAGCCTATGTATATCCAACACATGCAAGTGAGTTCATCCAATATGCAATGGTCCAAATGTACTGAAATTTTTACCATGCACTTGAATAGTACTCGAGGACATGCCACCAAAATTTGGGGCCATTTGGAGTCATAATACTCCAAATATTTCATTTATTTACTTTTGTGTATTATGATAAAAACTATAGAAAAAATTTTCTCAGAAATTCTCAATTTTTGGCAGGCGCTAGATATACCCTAGTTAAGCACATGCCCAGAATCTTGGGTCATGTGGACATCTGGTTTGTCATGGGCATTAGTTTTGGTTTCTGCCCTAGCCTAGGACCAGTCCTAGAAAAACAGTCCTACAGGACAGTATACTGCACCAAATTATAAGTTTAAGGTGGCAAATTAAAGTTACGAAGAAGGGCTACAACTTTCATCTTACTCACCAGTTCTGAAAGTGCCTCTAAAAGTCCTAAATTTACATGCAATGTCACTGTGAAAGTGTGACAAAATTTAAATGAAATTGAATTAATTAAAACATTAAACTGGGGGATGAACGGACGACATCCGTTCATCGTCCCCGATTCATCAACGGCCCAGATCGGTTTTTCTTGGGCCGTATTGCCTTGCTTTTTCCGGCCAGCTGAGCCACCACCACTGCCGGCGGTTGTCGCCACCACCTTCACTGCGGTGGTGGCTAGCGATTCCCGGCGATGAGGCCGCCGGAGTTGGCTCCTTCGGCAAACCCGAGGAAGAAGAAAAACACGGCAATTTCTCTTTTTCCTCACATGGTATGAGTAGAGGGGCGGCAAAAAGGACCCGAATGGCGGCATGACGGCGAGTTGGGCGGCGGTTAGCCATGGCTGAGCTGCTCCGTCGATCTCCTGCTCAAAAGCTCAATTCTCCACCAAATTCTTTGCTCTAGGAGTCGTTCTCCACTCCTTTCCTCACTTTGAAGCTGATGGTGTGGCCGGTTTGAGCTTGAAGAGGCTGTATAAGGAGATAAGACTGAGGGGAGGTCGGTTTCGCTTTTGATGCTTCACCTTACCTGCCAAATGGCTCCTCTATATTCAAATCCTTTGGAACATTCTCTTAGGAGGCCATCCAGCCACTTTGGGCAGAAGGAGCATGGCCACATGGCCTTCCTTCCTTGTTTCACCTCTTCTCTCTCCTCTTTTCCCATTTTTCCCCCATGCATGCACCCTCTCTCCACAAACTGAGGGGCATGGCTTGTCTTAGACTATATGGGCTGGTCATGGGCCAAGTTTTGTTGGCTTGGCCCAAGGGAAAGTGGCTTGGGCTCATTTTCCCTCTTTAGGTCCATTTGTTGACTAAGTTGATTTTTGAGTTGACTTAGTCAACCATGGTGAGTGGGCTTACCCCACTTGATGGTAATGAGTCTAATGGCACCACCCAACTTGGGTTTGGTCAATGTGGTACCCTACTTAGGCTAATTGGGCCTATATGTATAAGTTTGACCAACTTAGGGCTAAGGTTGACTTTGGTCAACTAGGGTTAAAGGGTTGACCTAATGACATATCCTAGGGTCCACTTAGATTATTTTAGGGTTAGGGCAATGTGGTGGGGTCATGGTGTGGTTATGGTTCTTATTTAGGCTAGTTTGACCTAGTTTGACTTTGGCCCCTTAGTGGGACTCTCATGGCTACAACCCACTCCCTAGGGTCAAACATAGCTAAATTCCCTATCACCCACCCCATGCCTAACCCAATCTAAGTTAAGGGGTCTAGGAGTAACATGGGATGTTACAAATCCCAATAAACAAGAAAAATAATTTCGTCCCCGAAATTCAAGTTTGGGTCTACGGGGTTCTACATGTAATAATTTAAGTAAATTCAGAACATAAATTACAGCATACCTGAAGTAAACAGTTCCTGGTGTAACTCCAACATTACATCCCTCGTCTCCCAGGTGTGATCCTCCTGTCCATGGTTGAACCACAACACCTTCACAAGAGGGACCTTCTTCTTCCGCAACACTTGGACATCTGTATCATCAATCCGGATAGGCTCCAATCGAACAGATCTGTCTGGTGCTATCGAACTAGCTGTAGTAGTAATGTGCTGCTCTGGCCGAAGGAGAGCTCTTCCCAAGGAAGAGACATGGAAGATGTCGTACAGGGTACTGATCCGCTCCAAGATCAAGTACGACCCCATGTATTGAGGATAGAGCTTCTTGTGCCTCCGCACCCGAAAGATACCGAGCACCGGACGCATCTTCAAAAATACACGGTCCCCCATCTGGAACTCCACCTTTTGGTGCCGAGCATCATAATATTTGGCCTTCCTACTCTGGGCCTCTAGCATCCGATCCCTGATCAAATGAACTTGAGTCTCCGTATCCTCTACATAATCAGAGCCAAGAGCCTTGGTGTCCACATCCTTAACCCAAGAAAGCGGTGTCCGACACTTCCTCCTGTAAAGTGCCTCATATGGTGCCATGCCGATGCTTGTCTGGTGGCTGTTATTGTAGGAGAACTCGATCAATGGTAGCAGCCTCTCCCAAGGCTTCCCCGTATCTAATATGGACAATCTGAGTAGATCCTCCATAGTCCTGTTGGTCCGCTCCGTCTGGCTGTCGGTCTATGGATGGAAGGCGGTGCTAAAAGTAAGTCGGGAACCCAAGTTAGCATGCACTGCCCTCCACTCCCTAGAAGTGAACCGACCGTCACGATCCGAGACAATAGTCCTGGGGATGCCATGGTACCTGACGAACTGCTCGACGAACAATCTCACCAAAACTGAAATTGGAGCATCCTTCTTGACTGGAATAAACCGCTCCACTTGGTCAGTCTGTCTACTATGACCCAAATGGAATCATGCCCAGAGTGGGAGCGAGGCAGTCCGAGCACAAAGTCCATAATAATGTCCTCAAACTTCCACTCTGGAACTTGAAATGGCTGTAATAAACCTCTTGGGCTCTTGCATTCTGCCTTTATATGCTGACACGTCTCGCAATGTGTCACAAAGTTGGTGATCTCCCTCTTCATCCCAGGCTAGTACATAGTCCTCCGTAAATCAGCCCACATCTTGATGACGTCGGGGTGCATTGAATATCTGGAGCAATGTGCCTCTCTAAGTATATCATCCCGGATACCGTCTCTGCTGGTATATGAACGCGTCCAAGGAATCGAAGGAGATCATCCTGCAGCGTGTAATCCTCAACCTTGCCCCCTTCCAGGGCACTGAATATTGACTCCAATGCACCATCCAGCCTCTAATGTGCCATAATGCGCTCCCGAATGTCACCATCTATGATCAATGAGCTCAGGTACTCTCGATATACTACTGGTTCGGCCTCAGAAACCATAGTAATATGCATGTCTTCCATCATCTGTATCAGCTCTATAGCCATCACCCGGGGCTTCGGTCCAGAGGTGTCGACCCTCCTGCTCAAGGAATCTGCTACTGTGTTTGCCTTTCCCGGGTGGTAATGGATCTGGTAATCATAGTAACAGAGAAACTTTAGCCATCTCCTCTGTCGCAGGTTCAGGTCCTTCTGCGTATCGATATATTTGAGATTCTTGTGATCTGAGAAAATATCACAATGAATCCCATACAGATAATGCCGTCATATCTTCAGTGCAAATACAACAGCCCCGAGCTCCAAATCATGTACTGGAAAGTTATGCTCATGCTTCTTCAACTGTCTCGAAGCATAATCAATAACATGTCCGTGCTGTATCAGTACAACACCCATCCCTTCATATGAGGCATTCGTGTAATTTTGAAACCCTTCTTTCCCAAATTGGAGTGCAAGGATAGGGGATGAGGTGAGCTGGTCCTTAAACTCCTGGAATGCTGCCTTACACTTATCAAACCAAGTGAACGCTGCCTCTTTCTTTGTCAAGGACGTGAGGGGAAGTGATATTCTTGAAAATCCCTCAAATAACTTGCGGTAGTATCCTGCGAGCCCCAAGAGGTTGTGATTATCTGATGTTGTCTTCGGTCGTGGCCAATCTCGTACTGTCTCTATCTTGGCTGGATCCACCGCCAACCCAGCTCCACTGATCGTATGCCTAAGAAAGCCACCTCCTGTATCCAGAACTGGCCTTTCGAAAACTTGGCATACATCTGGTACTCCCTCAGCTTCTGCAGAACCTGTGCCAAATGCTCCGTTTGCTCCTCCTTGGTCCGGGAGTAGATCATAATGTAATCAATGAATACTATAACGAAGCGGTCCAAGCAGGGCTCGAATACACGGTTCATTAGACTCATGAATGCGGAGGGGGCATTCGTGGGCCCAAAAGGCATCACCGTGAACTCGTATAACCCATATCGTGAAATGAAAGCTGTCTTCGGTATGTCCTCTTCCCGAATGCATAGCTGGTAGTAACCGGATCTCAAATCCATCTTAGAGAACAAGAAGGACCCCTGAAGCTGTTCAAATAACTCGTTTATTCGGGGCAATGGGTAAGCATTGCGGACCGTTAACCGGTTCAGCTCCTGGTAATCTATGCACAGCTGCAATGATCCGTCCTTCTTCTTTACAAAAAGTACTGGTGCACCCCATGACGATGAGCTTGGACGCACAAATCCTTATTCCACAAGTTCCTGAAGCTGAGTCCTGAATTCTGCCAACTCTCTGGGAGCCATCCGGTATGGAGCCCGAGACACGGGCCTTGCCCCCGGCACCAGCTGAATCCTGAAATCCAAGTCCCGAGCTGGTGGTAGTCTAGGCAATTTCTCCGGGAATACATCTGAGAAATCCCGAACCACCGGGATATCAGCTATAAATGTCTCTGCTACCACCATCTCGAAGCAAATAAGGTAGACCTCCTCTAACTGCTCGTAGGCCTTGACTGCCTGTACAAATGATAACAACATAAGAGGGATAGGTCTAATACCTTCGATGATGATATAGGAGTCGCCAAGCCTCAGGGTGATCCTTTTTGACGGGCAGTAGATCTTGGCATGATTCCAGTGCAGCCACGTCATGCCCAAGATCAAGTCAAAGTCTGGTAATCATAGGTTTGTTGTCAGCGCCTCGAAAGCCATACCTCCAATTTTAGCCTCAATATTACAATGGGAGGTGGTCTGCAGTTCAGATCCATCGGGCAGATGCACCCTCCTATTGATGCCCGTGAATTTTTCTACACCTTCCAACCCTTCGATGAAAGACTCCGAGACCAATGAGTGTGAGGCACCCATGTCGAACAAGGTATGAGCGGGTTTGCCGCTAATCATAACTATGCCTTAGGTTTATTTGAGTTAAGATATAGGGGTTATTCCTACGGTTTTCAAGAATATATAGGGGCTGAAAATTCTAAAATTAAGATAAATTAAGTACCTGTGATAACTTCCTCTGGGTCCCTCTGCTCCGTAAGATCCAATGCATATACCTGCTCCGGCTCTCGCCATCGACCATGATATCCCTGAGCTCAGCCTCGACCTCGTCCTCGTCCCTGCTGTACTGGAGGGGCCACTGGAGGTGGAGGAGGAGAAAGTGGACGAAACTGATGTGGGCACTCTGATCTGATATGTCCAGGCTGGTGGCATCCAAAACAAACTACTGGCCGGTGGCCACGGCCGTCTTGCCTCATCGGGTCCTGCACCTGTAGAGGTGGGGAGCTAATAATGTGGGAGGCCCCTGCTCCTGCCTGATGTTAGGATGACGACGTCCCCCACCCCTACTGTATCAAATAACCTTGCCTCTCTGGGATCCCCTACTATTCTCCCCGGGTGATGACCCGTCAAGTGGTCTCTTCCCTCTACTCGACACCATCAGCTGGTCTACCTCCAGCTTTTTGGCCATCTCTATGATCTGTGTCGAGGTGCCATGAAAGATGAATAGTAGGGGCTGCCTCAAGGAATCTCGCAGCCCATGGTAGAACCTCTTGGCGTACTTCCTGTCATCCAAGTCGTGGATCCCCGAAAATCTAGCCAGATGGGAGAACTCCCTTTGATACTCGATCACAGACCTGCTCCCCTGCTTGAGGGTCAGAAACCTCTCTTCCAGCACATCCTTATCCATGGTGGACACATAGTGCTCCAAGAACGTCTCGCAAACTCCTCCCAAGAAATGTCCGTCAGCTCCCTATCAGCATATATAGAATCTCGGATGGACTTCCACCACCTCTTTACATGAGCATCAAGTGCAGAGGTAGCTATAGGAACTGCCTGGCTGACGGGGAAGCTGATGTCTGCCAGCAGCTCCTGTATGGTCTCCAGCCACTCTTCTGTCTTCATAGCATCCACTGTCCCGCTCTACACCGGCGGAGACAGCCTCTTAAAGGCAATTAACCAGTTCGACCCCGGATTTGGCTGTGGGGCCGGAACCTGCTGGGCTCTAAAGGCTTCTAAGATAGCCATCAAAGTGCCCCATCTCCGTCTGCAGGAAAGGAGTAGCAGCTGGAGGGGGGAGGAACCACGTTATGTGGCACAACGACCTGTAGAGGTTGCATAAGGAAAAGGTTTAGATCAAAATTGGCCTAACTCATTGTTTAAATGGACTGATTTATGTATCTTCTTTTACACATGGGCACACCATTGCTTCCGCTACATAGTTTATCCTCAAATTAATGCTCGAGCGGGGTGACCTAGTGTTGTGGACTTTTTTCTCATATGATCGTTTGTTCAAGTGATACCAGTTTATAAGATCCGACTCCCCTATTTGGGAGCTCTCCGGATCTTATGCCCCAAACCGCCGCCTAACGGTGACACTAACACACGGGTTAGTCGACACCGCAAGATGCCGATTCTGCCGGCTAGCACGATCATAAACCAATAGGCCAATATGAGAAATAGAAGTATATAATCAGTGTATAGCGCAATAGTCCACAATCACATAGCATATATATATATATATATATATATATATATATATATGAAAAGGAAATACATCAGTCCACAATGAGTACAGAAATAAAAAGGGCTTATGCCCAGTACATCATATCAAAATCTCTCTCTAACAAATCTAACAGCAGAAGCTAACAATCATCACCAACTCATCCCACCTATGGTCGTGCTGCTGTAGTAGTAGGTGGTATAAGCTCCTCACATCTTGGCACCGATCCTGCTGGTCCATCTCCTCGAGCTTCTAAAATGATGTGGTCACCGACCATTAGTCAAAAGACAAAGTCGTTTCCTCCGCACCTCGCCCCGCAACTCCTAGGCACCGTGCAGGAGGACGAAGCGGAGGAAAATAAGGGGTATCAAGTATAAATAGGTGGCAGTGGCACTATACAAGAAAGTATATGAGGAGTAATAGCAGTTCAACTCTAATAGTTCTATGTAAGAAGTACAAGTGTAGTAAGTAAAGTATAGAATTGAAGTAAGAAAAACAAGAGAAGAAAAATGCAGTATGGTAAAATAAGCATAAACTTCTACTTCTATTCTACCAACACAGAAGTACCCTAACTTATATGAGTGCCCATACAAAAATATAAGTTAGAGTTTCTAAATTTAACTTATCATATAAAAGAGCCCATACTAATTTATATGATAAGGATCCATGAAGCGTATGACTTTATATGAATGAATGCATGCGGATTATTTATGAATCATGCAAGTGCAACTCACACACAATGACTCTGTAATCACAGACCTTTAGTTCCCGCTTTTCGGAGCTAGCATCACTCTCTGGTACCAACATTGTGGCTACGACAGCAGTGGAGCGGGCGTCTCCACTCCTAGGCAGGTATGCACACTACCAAACCTAGACCTCACATACTCCTCTGTACACGTCCTAGGTGCACTCAAGAGTCTTGCGTACTAATTGCTGACTACCCGTCAGTCTTGTTGGGCCGGGTGTGCGTTTTCGGGGATTGTCCACCAGATCGCAGTATAAACAACCTACTAGCCCCTCAAACCCACACACCCTCCCGTGTCACCGTACTGCCATCAGTGTGACGATTAGTCTAGAACTGCATGACCCGCCACTAGTTTATTTATGCATATGCAAGGTATTTCCACTCGAACCTCCAGCTCGCAGGACCAACCTATCCTGAATCCCTCCAACCCTACACGGGTGAGAATATTACCATGAATCCCTCCAACCCTACACGGGTGAGAATGATGATACGAAGCTTAACCTATTAGGCTACTATTGTCTACGGGTTATATTACTTAGTGATTTAAGGTTAATCCCAGGATTGCCCAGGGCATACCCGGTGAAGGGCTATCGGGGGAACTAGGAACTACGATGGGCTGAATCCCAAAGCTCCCTTTCTCAAGGATATTTACTTTAGTTAATGTCTACCCTTGTTTCCCCTTGCTCTCATTATTACTTTTGAGCGATCCTAATGACTTAAGATGTTATTGGAAGGCGACGGTCTTCCGCCGGCCTCCACCTAGTTGTTATCCAAGGGCTTGCACTTTTACTCTCATCACTAGGACATAACTGCCAACCAGGGTTATATTCCAAATACGACCTTATCCTGACCGTTGATCTATCCCCCGGTGGTCCTTATAGTATAACCTACTTATACTATACGCAGTCCATGACCTAATACCACCCCGGAGTATGACTTCCAATTTCCTTGGGTTACATGCCCTTAACTATTTATCTTAGGATGGTATAGATTATTATGATGAGTACGTTGAATTTCATTATTTTCCTAAGTCGTTAAAACCCTTAAATAAATCCTGATATTAATTCCCTAGGTCATTTAATACATGAAGTGTCACAAGTTATAATCCCACTAACTTAAGAAATTTTCCTGAGTTGTGATTTGGTAAAATAGTACTTTCTGCCAAGAACTATAATTTTTCCTTCATTAATTCTATTTATCCCTTAATTTATACAAAATTCACAAATAACCATTTTTCCAAAGGAAGTATAAGGAGTTCATTACTAAAAATCCTAGGAAAATTACAGGACACATATACTGATAAAATAATGCTCAAGGCAGGATTTCATAAACTTCTATGTATTAAGGGCTACAAAAAATCATTTCTAAATATATTACCAAAATGACACTATGTGGTTTTGAAAAATTCTTGTGTCATCAAAAAATGCTGAGAAAATTAGAAAAGGTTATTTATACTCAGATATATTACCAGGATTTTTCCAGAAATTTTCTACTGAATATTTTCATCAATTTTCAAATTAAGTATAGTAAGGGCAAAAAGGTAATTTCTACATAACTCCTGTTAAAATTCCTCCCACAGAGAAATAAAAATTTTCAGGAGTTAAACATGACATTATATTGACCTTGACAAAGATTTGGGATTTTATCTCAATGATGAGCCTATTTTCACATTTATTTTTCAAAAGTTCAATTATTTCAAAAATTCCAAATAATGGGATTTTTGCTTCCAAAAATCCCATTATTTCAGTGAGGGGTATAATTCACCCTAATGAGCCTCTGAAATCAATACCATGATTTTTGTATGTTCCAAATAGGCTTAATACACATTATTTCAAATTGGCTATTTGCACCCCAAGCCTATGTATAGCCAACACATGCAAGTGAGTTCACCAAACATGTAGTTGTCCAAATGTGATGAAATATTTACCATGCACTTGAATAGTCCTCAAGGACATGCCACCAAAATTTGGGGCCATTTGGAGTCATAATACTCCAAATATTTCATTTATTTACTTTTGTGTATTATGATAAAAACTATAGAAAAACTTTTCTCAAAAATTCTCAATTTTTAGCAGGGGCTAGATATACCCTAGTTAAGCACATTCCCAAAATCTTGGGTCATGTGGACATATGGTTTGTCATGGGCATTAGTTTAGGTTTCTGCCCTAGCCTAGGATTAGTTCTAGGAAAACAACCATACAGGACAGTATACTGCACCAAATTATAAGTTTAAGGTTGTAAATTAAAGTTAAGAGGAAGGGCTACAACTTTCATCTTAATTTCCAGTTCTAAAAAATCCTCTAAGAGGCCTAAATTTTACATGCAATGTCACAGTGAAAGTGTGACAAAATTTAAATGAAATTGAATTAATTAAAACATTAAACCGGGGGATGAACGGACGACATCCGTTCATCGTCCCCTATTCATCAATGGCCCAGATCGGTTTTTCCTGGACCATATTGCCTGGCTTTTTCCGGCCAGCTGAGCCACCACCACCGCCGGTAATTGTCGCCACCACCTTCACTGAGGTGGTGGCTAGCGATTCTCGGTGATGAGGTCGCCAGAGTTGGCTCCTCCGGCAAACCCGAGCAAGAAGAAAATCTCGGCAATTTCTCTTTTTCCTCACATGGTATCGGGCTCAATTGAGCCCGATGTCTCTCCTAGAGGATCTAGAAAGCTAGTACGACTAGAGGGGCGATGAAACGGACCCGAATGGCGGCATGACAACGAGTTGGGTGGCGGTTGGCCATGGCTGAGCTGCTCAGACGATCTCCTGCTCAAAAGCACAATTCTCCACCAAATTCTTTGCTCCAGGAGTCATTCTCCACTCCTTTCCTCACTTTGAAGCTGATGGTGTGGTCCGTTTGAGCTGGAAGAGGCTGTATAAGGAGATAAGACCGAGGGGAGCTCAGTTTAGCTTTGGATGCTTCACCTTACCTGCCAAATGGCCCCTCTGTATTCAAATCCTCTAGAACATTCTCTTAGGAGGCTAGCCAGCCACTTTAGGCAGAAGGAGCATGGCCACATGGCCTTCCTTCCATGTTTCACCTCTTCTCTCTCCTCTTTTCCCATTTTGCCCCCATGCATGCACCCTCTCTCCACAAGCTGAGGGGCATGGCTTGTCTTAGACCATATGGGCTAGTCATGGGCCAAGTTTGTGGGCTTGGCCCAAGGGAAAGTGGCTTGGGCTCATTTTCCCTCTTTAGGTCCATTTGTTGACTAAGTTGACTTGGTCAACCATGGTGAGTGGGCTGACCCCACTTGATGGTAATGAGTCTAATGGTACCACCCAACTTGGATTAGGTCAATGTGGTGCCCTACTTAGGCTAATTGGGCCTATAGGTATAGGTTTGACCAACTTAGGGCTAAGGTTGACTTTAGTCAACTAGGGTCAAAGGGTTGACCTAATGACATGTCCTAGGGTCCACTTAGATTATTTTAGGGTTAGGGCAATGTGGTGGGGTCATGGTGTGGCTAGGGTTCCTATTTAGGCTAGTTTGACCTAGTTTAACTTTGGCACCTTAGTGGGCCTCTCATGGTTATAACCCACTCCCTAGGGTTTAACCTAGCTAAATTCCTTATCACCCACCCCATGCCTAACCCAATCTAAGTTAAGGGGTCTAGGAGTAATATGGGGTGTTACATCTGAAACTCCAACTGTCTTTCAGAATTTTGTTAGGAAAATTCAGAATGAACTTAACAATTCAGTGGTCAAAATCAGAAGTGATCATTGATGGTTAAAACACCGGCTCTTATTTAGGTGTGAAAGTGGAGGTTTTTATTTATAAAAAGAAGAGCGTTTTGTTTTTGTTAGAAACCGAGTTTTAACGAGAGGGAGGCAAGTGCACCTATCGCGTGTAGTATAGGATATTCCGGTGTGGAATATCGGGGTCGTATTGTTCTCGGGGCCGGCTTAGCTATATCTACTCTTTCCCTGAAATACCTATTATTCTACCGATAATTTTTGTAGTTTTATATAAAAAAGGAAAATGACATAAAAATTATATAAAAAGCATAATAATAATAAGCATAAAAAGAAAGCAGGAAAAAAAAGCAGAAAGCCGATGAAGAACTCGGCGCGACAATATCAAAAAGAGAATTTGAACTAAAATAACTTTTAATAAAAAGAGATCCTAATTTTCAAATTAATTAAGGCGGAGACTCGGCCGTGGAGGTTCCTTAGAAATGAGCTCACTTATCTCTAGGACTATCGCTCACCTGAACGCTAAGACTATTCGACCGATCGCTAGACCGACGAAGGATTCCTCTTAACGCCTGCATTACGCTGAGAACCCCGCTATTGGGTGGGGAACCCAATCCGGTAGATTCACGCGCCTCCTCTCTCGAGGGTTAGCGCGGAGCTCTCTTTACCCAAGGGTGATCGGTCCATACGTGCGGCCTCTCGGCGTTGCATATGGATAACGGAAATAGAGCCCGCACATCGATATGCGGTCCTACGCGTCGTTAACCCGGGGCAAACCTTAAGAAATTTAATTAAACTGAAAACAGGACCTTTAATTATTTAAAGCTACTTTATTTGTCCCAATGCTCTTCGATATTGAGAGATAAGGGCGGTTAGCCACTCATCGGAATGGGGACACTTATGCTAGAAAGCAGAAAAGAAAGCTGTAAAGAAAGCAGTAAAGAAAGCTGAAAATTGCAAGTCCTACCCAAACGAGTAGGACTGAAGAAAGCAGTAAATGCGAATCCCGGCTCGAGCGAGTGGGCGGGGGTAAATTTATACTCATACACACACACACTCTACAGAAATGAAACGCACTCACGCACTCTACTTGAAAGAAAACACACGCACGCACTCTAAGTTTTCCTACTCAAGTGAGTAAGAAGAAAATGAAAGCAGTAAAAAAGGACAAGTCCCACTCAAACGAGTGGGCGGGAAATGAAAGCAGAGCGCCATTTAACTCTTAACGAGTTGGCGGAAATAAATGCATACGCACACACTCTACAGAAACTGAAATAAAGCTATAAAATCTAACTCATACACGCACGCACTCTTGCAAAATTAAGAAAAAGCAAAGTGACTGAAAAATTAAAACAACTGCATTTCTACCGCTAAAATGCGGTAGAAATGCATAAAAAGTAAAAATAAAAATTAACCGGACAAAAAGTTTTGAAAATTAAAACGAAAAGCTAAGTGCTCGGAAAATTAAAACGACTGCATTTCTACCGCTAGAATGCGGTAGAAATGCATAAAAAGAGAAAATAAAAATTAAACGGAGCGAAAAGTTTTGCAAATAAACGCAAAATGGAAGTTGGCGAAAAATTAGAACAACTGCATTTCTACCGCTAGAATACGGTAGAAATGCATAAAAAGTGAAAATAAAAATAAACTAAAGCTAAACGGGTGTGAAAAATGAAAATAAAATGGGCAGCGTAACGGCTAGAAAGTGCGATATAATTCTAAACTAAACTAAGTTATAAAGCTAAAATATGAAAACATAAAATGAAAAGCACAAAAGTAGAACGAAAAATTACTTAAGTTCGACGCATTCAAATGGATTCCAAACAATATAAGGGAGAAAAAACTAACATTGTATTAATAAAAAAGGGTTATAAGGAAAGCTAAAACAAACATCCTAAACTAAGCTAAGAGAGAGAGAGAGAGAGGGGGATAAATTTCCCTTACATAGCATGGAATCAAAATGGGCAGCACCTCCCCTAAGCAATTTGGACCAAAAAGGTGGACAAGAATATCATACAGCAGCTGCCTTTTTATAGGCAAAATTTCGGGTCGGTCACGCCCTAGGTCACGGGCGTGACAGGGGGGCGTGTCAGTACTGTTCATGATCTGATTGGTGATTTGACTGGAGCTTTGACTTCGGCTGAAAACGTGGCGGTCACGCCCCAGGTCACGGGCGTGACAGGTCAGTCACGGGCGTGACTAGGGCGTGACGGGGAGCTGGATCTGGGGATTTGACGCGCGCTTTGACCTCGGGGCAGCCCACGTGGCGGACACGGGCGTGACACAATTGTCACGGGCGTGACAGGGGGGGCGTGACCCAGACAGCTGGCATCCCTATGTCGGCAGCATTGACTGTTTGACTAAGCGTTGCGTGTCAGCCTCGACACGGGCGTGACAAGCTTTGACACGGGCGTGACGTTGGGCGTGTCGGGCTCGGAAGAGTGAAATTGTTGATTTTGACTGGCTGATTGCGTTGAGGGCCTGACACGCCCGTGTCGGGCATGGTCACGGGCGTGACAGGGCCGAAAATTATTTTTCTGGACAATTTTAGGAAAACAAAAAAACTAAGTTAGAAATAAAAATTTACAAAAAAAACAATTTATTGAACAAAATAAACTAAAAAAGAAGAAAATAAAGTAAAACAACAAAATAAATACACTATAAAATGGGTATATTTACAACTCATCAATCATAGAATTGAATTTCAATCTGAATGTTTGACAAAGTTCTGTGAAGAATTTGGGATTCATCAGGAGTTTTCCTCACATAGAACTCCTCGACAAAATGGGGTTGCTGAAGAAAGATTAGGACTCTTATTGAGGCAAGTAGAACACTACTAAGAGACACTTCTCTCCCAGAATATTTCTGGGCTGAGGTAGTAAATACTGCATGTCATATTCTCAATAGAGCATCCATTAACAAAAGACACAAGAAGACTCCCTATGAGATTATGAAAGGCAGAAAACCAAACATATCCTACTTTAGAATCTTTGGTAGCAAATGTTATGTCCTTATTAATGGCAAGCACTACCAAACTAAGTTTGCTGCCAAATCCCTAGAAGGGATATTTGTTGGGTACAACAATAACCGTAGGGCATACAAGATCTACAACTTGACTACATAAGTTGTAGAAGAATCTGTCCTTGTAGTCTTTGATGAGTCAAAGCTAATTAACAGTGAACTGTCTAGCACTTCTGTTAGTCCAACCGGTTTGAAGGAAAGGATGGACAAGCTAACAATTAGTGAAGACTAACCTACAAGACATGAATGAAGAAAATGATGGATGCTGTTCAGGGGGAGTACAAGACTCACTGGATGAAGATGAAGACAATGAAGTGCATCCAGATGAAGAAAATTTAGAAGACCAAGAGATGGAAAGATTTCCTCCAGCAAGAAGATATTTGAAGGATCATCCAGCACACCAAATTATTGGTGATGCAAGTCATGGAGTTCTTACCAGAAGCAAGAGCATGAACATAGTTCTATGTTCAAGCTTCCTATCCTAGATGGAACCTAAGAAGTTTGAAGAGGCTATACTAGACACAAATTTGATTGATGCCATACAGGAAGAACTGAATCAGTTTAGAAGATGTAAAGTCTGGGAGTTGGTTCCTAAACCAAAGAATCACAATGTTATAGGAACCAAGTGAATCTATAGAAATAAGTTCGATGAAAATGACACCATAAGAAGGAACAAAGCCAAACTGGTTGCAAAGGGCTGCGACAGGAAGAATGGATAGAATTTGACCAAAAATTTTCCCCAGTGGCAAGGTTGGAAGAAATAAGACTGTTCCTGGCTTATGCAGCTTATCAAGGGTTCAAAGTACTTCAAATGGATGTAAAATTAGCATTCTTGAATGGTGACTTAAAAGAGGAAGTTTATGTTGATCAACCTTCAGGTTTTGTAAATCCCCTTTACCTAACTATGTTTATAGGCTTAAGAAAGCTCTATAAGGTTTGAAATAAGTCCCTAGGGCATGGTATGAAACTTTGTCTACCTTCCTTATTGAGAATAAATTCTCAAGAAGGAAAATTTATAAGACTTTATTCTTTAGGGAATCAAAAGGCAAGATCATCCTAGACTAGATATATGTTGATGACATTATCTTTGGATCAACTGAAAACAACCTTTGTAGAAAGTTTGCAAAACTTATGCAAGGGAAGTTTGAGATGACCAGCATGGGTGAGCTGAAATTCTTCTTGTGACTCCAAGTTAGACAGACTGATGATGGATTGTCCATATCTCAGTCTAAGTTCACCTAGGAGTTAATTAAAAAATATGGTATGGATTCAGCCTCCACCATAAAAACTCTAATGGGGACAAGTATGCTTATAGGCAAAGATGAAGCAGGAAAACCTGTTGATGAGTCTTTGTATAGAGGGATAATTGGCTCCCTACTTTACTTGACTGCTAGTAGACCTGACATCATGTATGCTACATGTGTCTGTGCTAGGTACCAAGTCTGCCCTAAGGAATCTCATTATTCTGCTATTAAGAGAATTCTGAGATATCTTAAGGGCACATCTAATCTAGGTCTTTGGTACCCTAAGAATAGAGATTTCTTTCTAACAGGTTTTTCAGATGCAGACATTGCAGGCTGCAAAGAAGACAAGAAAAGCACCATAGGTACATGTCAGTTCCTAGGTGGAAGGTTGGTGTCATGGAGTAGCAAAAAGCAGACAAGTGTAGCTATTTCCATAGCTGAATCAGAGTATATTGTTGCAGGCAGTTGCTGTGCTCAGTTATTGTGGATACAACATCAACTTGGAGACTATGACATCAAGGTAAGTAGAATTCCATTATATTATGATTCTACTAGTGCTATATCTATTGCTAGAAATCTTGTTTCACATAGCAGAACTAAGCATATAGAAATCAAATTTCATTTCATCAGAGAACATGTTGAAAAAGAATACATAAGTCTGGAATTTTTCAATACTAACAAACAAATTGCTGATATATTTACAAAACCTCTAGATGAAAGTAAATTCAATAATTTTAAAATTGAATTAGGTATGTTAAACCTAGAATAAGATGTTAGGTCAGCACACAATTTCTCAAGAAATTTTGTCTAAGTTAGAAAGTTTGTGTCGACACAAGCTAACTGTGTCGACACTCTCAGTAAGTTGTGTCGATAGGAAAAATGTGTGTCGACACAACTCTGTCGAGACATTGTTTATAAGATTTTTTTGTGTCGACACAGAAAAATCGCTGTCAAGACATTGTTTAGAAGATTTTTTTTTGTCGACACACAAAAATTGTTGTCGACACAATTCTATCGAGACTTAAGTAGACTTTGTCGACACTAGCAAAAGTATGTTGACACATAGACATGTCGAATTTAACAAAGTTTTGTCGAGACCTAGGTCATCTATGTTGACACATGTAAAATTTTGTCGACTAGTATTTTCCTAAGTTAGACACGTCTTTTGACCTATCTTTTATAAGTACATTATAAATAGGAGAAGACAAAATCTGGCCTACTGTGCTTTCAGAACTCTCGACTCTAGACTTTCTATCGACGAGAAATTCTCCCATCGACTCTCTTCTCTCTCTTTCACCAATGGCGCCTCAACAAGAAGACAAGATCAATGAAGGATATGAACTGGTATACAAGGCGTTCGAGACTGCAGCACAAGAAGTCAAGGGCGTGATAACCCTAATCACAGAAAGTGGATTGGAATACTTGATCTCTGAACCTTCAAGGATATGGAAGAAAGAAGTTCTTGAATTTTACTCTTCCGCAGCAATGGACTCTCAAGGAAAGAAGATAAAGTCCTCTATTAATGGTATCAAAGTGAAACTCTCACTGAAGATTATAAGAAAGTCACTTCAAATACCAAAGATTAAAGAAGAAGATGATATCGCATCCTCCATGACAAGGGATGCACTCCAATGGTGTGGGATGGATCCCTATACCAAGATTGGATCTCCAATGACCAGGAAGGGGATGAATTCCTAGGGTAAGTTCCTATCTGAGATAATAGGCAAAGTTATTCTCTGCAAAACAGGAGGACATGATAGGATCTCTGCCTACATGTTCAACCTCATGACTAGAGTTATATTCAAGATGAAAACAGACTGGTCAGCTGAAATTTTTGACAAGATCAGAGAGAGTGCCAAGAAGCCTAATCTGGGTAGGATATTGAGCTTGTATATGGCTTCCACCATCCCAGAAGTGATGAATCAAACTTCAGGAACCAAGATAAATCATATGAGAAGAATGGATTTGAGAATACTATCTATATGGGATAGAGTTTTGACCAAAGATGTTTCTACTCCATAGAAACTAGTGAAGAAGGATAAGAAAAAGAAACCTACCAACCAGGAAGCAGAATCTTCCAGTGATTCTGAAGAACAGGTTGTCTTCAGCTCAGATGAAGAAAAATAAAGAAAATAACCTACACCACAACCAGATCAAGAAGCTCAAGACTAAGGGGAGAGCATTAAACTACAAGAGAACCAGATGGTCTCCACTCCAGGGGAGACAACACAGAGATTATAAATGTTCAAGAACCTAAACAATCACATCTGCCTGCCCAAGGGGGAGGTATAACAGAAGTTTCACTGGAGAGTATGAATGCAACTGATACTGTTATGGAAATAGTATCAGAAATCAACAATACTGCAACTATTATTACTACGAATGTAGCACAAGATGTGCTTGTGTCAGACCAAGATCAAGCTGAGCAACTCCACTCCTCCAGTTTGGAGAAAATCCTGGAAATGGACCTTGATATTCAAGGAGAACCATCTATTGAAAAAGAAAACATTATCCCTCGTGTTCAGATGCAGTAGGAGGTAACTCTTGAAGAATTATTTCCTGATTTATAAGGAACTCAAACTGAGGGGGAGCTGCTAAGGACTGAGGGGGAGATGCCACTTCAAGCCTCTAGTACTAAGGAAACTGTGGATATACAAAGTTCATCAAATTCTTCTGATGATGAAGAAGCTTCCAAGGCTAAGAAAAGGAAGCTGGTGGCTCTCAGGAAAAGAAGCACAGGCTATAAGAGAGCCTTACAAACTATCCCTCAAACATCTGCTCCAGGAATAGACTTTAGTTCACTTTTTGTGAAACTGTAAGTGAAAATGGATGAACAAAGACTGGCTCTGGAGAAATATGTGGATGAGTCTAACAAAGAATTGCAGTTACAGCTGGCCCAGGATATCAAATCCCTCAGATTTGAAGTTAATCAGAACAAAAAGGAGATGACAGATTGCTTCCTTAAGGGAGGTAATGTTGTAGTATACTTGGCTGAGTAACAATAGTTGATAAAGACTGAAGTTGAGGACATTGCAGTCAAGCAAGGATATATTCTAGAAAATCAATTTAGAATGAATGAAAATCTCAAGAACTCACATAATGAAATTCTCATAAAACTGGGAGGTATTGTCACTGATGTGAAGACTGAAGTATTCCAGCAAATACAAGAAGATTTAGCTGTTGTTAAAACAACAATTAAGGCATCCCAAAAGACTTTTTCTGATCAACTGGAGAAATTTATACTGTACTACAAAGAGAGGAATAGACTATCTGACTGATCAAGTAAGGTTTCAGAAGAATGATCTAAGAGACCATGTGGCTAGAGAAGTTTAAAAGGGGGAGAGAGTGTTAGTCAAAGCTAGTTATGATCATGCTAAATGGGTATCTAATACCATCAGAGCTACTCTTGGATATCAACCAATTTATGATGAAGACAACACTGCTGAATCTGGTAATCAACCAGCTCACAATGAAGGGGTTCAACAGGAAGTTGCACAAGTCATCTATCCTCCATCAGATTTTGAAGCAGTACAATAGGGTGTACATAAAATGTATAGCCCTCCGTAGGAGGCACATAATGTTATTATTGAAAAAGTTAAAATGTCTGAAGCTGCTAAGGATGCTCAGAAAGAGGCTCAGCTTTCTAAGAAAAGATTCAGAGAACAGGCAGAATTAAAGCCTGATTTTGAGCAATGGAGTCCAACCTCCAGAAATATCATTCTTACTGTTTGGAAAGCTGTGAAGGACAATATGCATGATAGAGGAAAATGGTACTCTGAACAAGAATGGAGTAAGTATCAGGGAAGGCAAGATGCCATACATCAGTTCAGAAGGGATATCAAAGCTGGGAAGTTACCTGCTAACTCTGTGGAGCCTAGCAAGTACTTTCCAAAGCATTATCATTACCTTTAGAGGCAAAAGATTAAGGTAGATGAGCTCAAAAAGAAAGATCTGAAAGGGAAGAAACCAGCTGATGACACAGAATCCAAAGTACATGCTAAGATTCATCCAGGCAAAGGAATAGTAATAAAGGAGCCTGATCAATCTTAGGGATAGATAGGCTAGATTTATAACTGTGTAATTTTTTGTTCTAAAAAAACTTGTACATCAATAACTATTTCCTGGTTAATGAATGTTATCATATTCAGTGATGATAATAAATGTTATTTGTTTTTATAAGTTACCATGCTGTGAAATGATTTTATACATCTTAATCTTTGTTTTATTATAAGTGGTGTATATCATTGACTAACGGTTATGACTTCTCCAAATAGGGGAGATTGTAGGGTACACTGGAAACTGTGTACCAGATTTGGAGAAGCCTCACTTAACTAAATGATATAAATCAATGCGTATTTGATGGGATGTTGAGTTTCAATGTGCAGGATACAGAAATGCAGTAAAATTGTCTAAGTACAAGTGTCGACACTTGTGAGGGAAATGTGTCGACACTAGATGTAAGATTGTGTCGACACACAGGACTTGTGTCGATACACAGAAATTCTATCAGCAGCAATTGTGTCGACACTCAGGACTTGTGTTGACACAACACTCAAGAAATCTGTCAACAGAAGCTATGTTAACACCAGAAGCAGTTGTGTCGACACACAGGACTTGCGTCGACACACACTCAAGAAATTTGTCAATAGAAGCTATGTCAACACCAGATGCAGTTGTGTCGACACACACTCAAGAAATCTATCAACAGAAGCTATGTCAACACTAGAAGCAGTTGTGTCAACACACACTCAAGAAATCTATCAATACCAGCAATGTCAAGACCATAAGCAGTTGTGTCGACACACAGGACTTGAGTCGACACATCCAACAGAAGTTGTGTCAAGAAATGAAGAATGACTGTGTTGACATTATGGGAGATGTGTCGACGTCATCAAGACTTATGTTGATACATGGTCTATTTGTGTCGACACATCTAAAGTGTTATGCTGACAGTTCTCTGCTATGATAGAAGTTTGTTGGAACCCCAGGTTTTGATTTGAGTTCAGTACTCTCTTTCTGTCTCTTGACCCAAGATTTATCTATGGTCAGAGGTTAGTTGATAGGTTAGATTCTCTAGTTGTGTAGAATTGCTTTTCCAGATGAATATTTGGTTAAGTAGTTTTTCGTTCGACTATAGTCGAACGTCGCTCGACTATCGTCTATCGGCTTATCGACGATCGTCTATCAGTTGGTCGACGTTCTGTCTGCATTGATAGCTCGACTATCTGTTGATAGGTCGACTATCTGTTGTCTTTGATCGTTCGACTATCTGTCCTGATAGTTCAACTATCTGATAGCTTGACTATCTGTTGATAGGTCGACTATCTGTCCGCTCTGATAGCTCGACTATCTGTTGATAGGTCGACTATCTGTTTTTCCTTGATAGGTTGACTATCTGTTTGATAGGTCGACTATTTGTTTTGCTTTGATAGTTCGACTATCTGTTGATAGGTCGACTATCTGTGTTGCTTTGATAGTTCGACTATCTGCTTGGATAGTTCAACTATCTGATAGTTCGACTATCTGTTGATAGGTCGACTATCTGTTTTGTTTGATAGGTCGACTATCTGTTGATAGGTCGACTATCTGTTTTCTGTGATAGGTCGACTATCTGCTTGATAGGTCGACTATCTGTTTTGCTTTGGTAGTTCGATTATCTGTCCTGATAGATCGACTATCTGATAGCTCGACTATCTGTTCTGATAGGTCGACTATCTGCTGAGGTAGTTCGACTATTTTCTTTAATAGTTCGACTATCTGGATCGTTCGACTATCTGCCCGATAGGTCGACGATCTCCGTGCGTCGGTCGACGATCTCCGAGGGTCGTTCGATGTTTTGCTGTATGTTTTAAATAGTTTTATCGTCTTCTGTGATGTGATTAATTTCATATTTATTTTGGCACATTTTATAAAAGATTATCTGAATAAATTGTGATAACACTTCCATGCAATATCTATTCTATTCTTTATGCATTAGCTAATCTTTTCTGACAAAGTTGTTTGTCTTATAGCTGAGATATGATTTCTGCCAGGCTGTCCTTTATAGCCATTAGACTCAAAAAGTCTTCCTTGGCTGTAAAGAGTCTTTTCTGATGTGACTTTCTCTTATATTATTTCATCAGAGTAATTTGCAGCTTCTTAGAAAGCTTTATCCTTTTATAGGATATCTGCCTGCAGTATTTTTTGTTTTGCTTTATGCTTTTTGTAGCCCAGCTTGCAGAGTTCAGAAGAAGACAAGATTCAAACTCAGTTAAGAGCCGTTGTTGCTGCTGCTATATAAAGACTTCTTTGAAGAAGAAATGAACGAGTCCTCATAGCAAAAATCAAGTTCTCACATTAAAAAGCTAACTGCAGCATTCAAACAAAAAGCTTACAGTCTCCAACTGCTCTCAGCTCATTCACATCTAACTGAGAAGAAGCTTTAGTTCTTCACTCTTCTTCAACCTGAGTTCTCCTGCTTACAGGAAGATCTTCACTCAGAGCCTTTTGAAGAAGAAGAAGAAGAAGATAGCTGCCTGAAGAAGAAAATCTTATTTCATATTATTTTATCTTCTTGTAGCTTTTCCTTCAGTATTTACTGAAGTGTTTCTGCACTGAAGCAAGACTTTACCTGGACGTTCTTTGAGCCAGGGGGAGCCTTGATTCTTTTAGAGCTTTCTAGCTCAGTGCAAGTTATTGTGCTTCTCTAATCTATTGTAAAATAGAGAAGACACCTTAACCTCCTTCCCCCTCCTGTAAAGGGTTATTACTCCCTTAAAAAGTATCCCTTGGTGGCAGTGCACCATATCAAAAACCTGTGTTGGTTTTTAGACACCTGATCAAAAGTCTAAAGGGTTTCTTGATCTACCTGAAGCAGATCTTGTTGGTGGCAGGGCACCTGATCAAAAACCTGAGTGGATTCCTACCTTGTTGGTAGAAGAGTGGACGTACCCAAGTTGTTTGGGGAACCACTATAAATTCCTTGTGTCGTCTGGATTGCTTTATTTAATTACTTGCATTGTGGCTGTGATTAGATCTTAACTAGGTTGCTAGTTGCTGCATAGGTTTTCAAGCCTTAACTGTAATTACAGTTGGCTGCCTTTTTGTGCACAACACTTGTGTTAGGCTTTAATATTTAATCTCAAATATCTATAACCTTCATTCTGCTTTTAACTCCAAGGGAGTTGAGTAGAAAGTCAACTTTGCTAGTGCAATTTTTGATTACTCTATTCACTCCCCCTCTAGAGTAGTATCTATCCCTTCTCTTTCAATTGGTATCAGAGGGAGGTTGACTGACTGAATAGGCTAACACCTAAGTCACAAGATCCTGATAGATACCAAAGTTTATAGATATTCACTTTCCTTATCATGGCCTAGTCCAAGGATTATTCTAGCACCAGACCTCCAGCATGCAACTTAGCTAAGTTCAGCATCTGGAAGGCAAGGATCAAATTATATATGAACTCTATTGATGAAAGTATTTTTGCTTCTATTTTGACAGGACCACCAAGAGCACCTGCTGCAGCTACTGCCTCATCATCATCTGATATGAGTGCAGTGCCTCCTCCAGACTACAATGATGAATACAAAAAGGCAAAGATAGTAGATGCCAAGACAATGAACATTCTGGCTCAGACAATGTCTGATGAAGTATTCCAGAAGGTTGCTGACTGCTCCTCAACAAAAGCTATGTGGGATACACTGAACCAGATTGTAGCTGGTTCAGCTGATTAAAGGAAGGACAGGAGGTCCAACCTTATCTCACAGTATGAGAATTTCAAGAAAACTGATGCTGAATCAGTTGAAGCTATGTACACAAGGCTCAGCTCAATCATCAATGAGCTGAAGACCCTTGATAAGGATATTTCATTGACAGAGGTCAATGATAAGATTCTTATGTGCTTCCCTAGCACATGTGATCTAAGGATCTGGCCTATCAAGGAAGCCAGAAGCACAAATGAAATCTCAATAGAAGCCCTTCTCGGCAAGCTCAAGTCTTTTGAGCAAGTGCTGAAGTCCAGGGAAGCTGAAGCTGAAGCAAAGACCCCAACTCCTACAAGAAAAGAGCAAACCCTTGCTCTTAAAGCTGCTGACATTTCTGAAGGTAGCCAGTCCAATGAGGAACTGATGGCATTATTTGCCAAAAGGTTTCTCAAGATGGGAAGGAAGGAATTCAGAAAGAAATCTTCAAGGTATGAAGATAAACCAAGGTATGATCGTACCCCCTCTAAAGAAATAATCTTTTATGGTTGCAAGAAGCCTGGACATATTCTTCCAAATTGTCCAGAGGAAAAGAACAAAGATAAAAGAAAAGACAAGGATCAACACAGGAAGCATTCCGAGCCATCCTCCTACAAGAACAAAAAGAAGGAGAGAGGCTTTGTTGCTGAAACCTGGAGCGATTCTGATGAGGAATCCTCTTCCTCAAGCTCCAGTGAGGATGAAGAAGAAAAGAAGGCAAAGGATGTTTGCCTGATGGCAATTGATGCCTGCAGCAATCACTCAGCTGCAGAGAATTCAGATTCTGATGAAGGGATGCCAACAGAAGATGAGGTATTATCTTCTTATGACTTTACATCTACTGAATTTAAATCTGATTTTAAATCTTTATGTTTAGATTTAATTAGTTCTGAAAAAGAAATAAAAGAACTGAGAATTAGGCTAGCTGAATCAGAAATCATATCTATTGAAAACATTAAGTTAAAGGAAGATCTCACTAATTCTAGTGAAGAAATTAAATTTCTTAAGAATGAGTTAGCTAAATCCAAAAGGTTAGAAGAGTCTCTGAATGGTAGAAGCCTTAAGTTGCTTGAAATAACCAGCATGTCTAACACTAGGTCAGGCAATAACAAATTAGGCTTAGGAGCATCTTCTAGTGAGCCACCAATCATTCTTAAAAAACCAACTTTCAACTCCAGTGAATTTTATTTCATCTACTGGAATAAAAAATACTGAGCAAGTTAATCATGTAAATAGAGCTTTAAATAAAGTTAAAAGAGAGAAAAGAAAACAGAAATTTAAGGAATTACAAAGAGCGTCGAACGCAGATCGACGATCGCAGGCCCAATGGTCGAACGGAGATCGACGATCTGGGTACCAATCGTCGAACGCCGATCGACGCTTCCAACAAGAATTTCAAAATTTCAACCAGAACGTTAGAAACCCGAATATGAAAAGAAACCCAAGGTTCATTGACCCATCATCAGCATGGAGAATCCCACCTAGGAGATCTTACCCGTTAGGCTATCACCCTGAGCCTGCTTATTCATTTATTTCCAATTTTTCTTATGTGAAAAACAAGGGACCCAAGGTTACCTGGGTCCACAATGTTTAAATTGATTTATTTGCAGGTGAAGACCTATCCTATCACTCAAAATAAGTGGTATTTGGATAGTGGTTGCTCCAAGCATATGACAGGAAACAAAGAACATCTGTCAAGGTTCAAGGCAAAGCTTGGCCCAAAGGTAATCTTTGGAGATTCAAGCTGTGGTCAAACTGAAGGCTATGGCAGGATGACAATTAAAGCTGTTACATTCAAGAGAGTTGCTTATGTGACTGGACTGAAGCATAATTTAATTTCAGTAAGTCAGTTATGTGATGCTGGATACCAGGTATCATTCTCTAACTCTCTTTGTAATATTACTTTAAATAATAGTGTTGTATTAGTAGGCATTAGACAAGGTAACATTTATTTAGTAGATTTTAATTCAACTCACTCTGAAATCTGCTTGTTTAATGAAGTAACCAATAACAATACTTTATGGCATAAAAGGCTTAGCCATGTTAACCTCAAGAATATATCTAGGTTATCTAAACACAACCTTGTTAGAGGTTTACCTTCTTGCCCCTACAAGAAGGAGAGCCTATGCAAGGCTTGTCAACTAGGCAAGCAAACCAAGAACTCATTTAAATCAGTAAATAAAAGTGATTCTCCTAGAATCCTGTATTTATTACATTTGGACCTATTTGGCCCAATAAATGTACAAAGTTTAGGAGGGAAGTATTACACCCTAGTCATTGTAGATGACTTCTCTAGGTTCACTTGGGTGTTCTTTTTGAGAACTAAGGCTGATAACTTCAAAGCCCTTACAGATTTTCTATTATGTGTGCAGACTGAGTACTCTACTCATGTGGCCTTGATCAGAAGTGATCATGGTACTGAGTTTGACTCTCTTCTCATGCAAGAATTCTGTGAGAGAGAAGGTATCAAACATAGCTTCTCAGCTCCTAGAACTCCCCAACAAAATGCGATAGTTGAAAGGAAAAACAGAACACTAATTGAAGTTGCTGGCACATTGTTGGCAGATGCTAATATGCCTCTTTCCTATTGGGCAGAAGCTGTTAGTACAGCCAACTATGTCTTGAATAGAAGTCTGATACACAAGCTTAAGTGTAAAACTCCTTATGAGTTACTTAAAGGAAAGAAACCTAAAATAAATTATTTTAGAGTCTTTGGCTGTGTTGTTTATATTCATAATAAGAATAAAGAATATCTTAGAAAGTTTGAAGCAAAGGCTTCAATGGGAATTTTTCTTGGATATTCCCAAGTAAGCAAAGCTTATAGGGTTTTTAATAAATCATCTTCTAAAATTGAAGAGTCTGTTCATGTATCCTTTGATGAATCCCAAATGTTTTACAAGGAGAAGGAAACTTCCACTTCCTCAAGTTCATTACAGGTACAAGAATCTACCAAAGATGTCACTCAAGAAATCCTCCATCTTTCAACTCTTCATATCACTGAATCAGACAGTGATGAAGACATTGCAGAAGTTGTTGTTGTTCCACCAATAGTAGATCAAATTCCTCCTGAGGAATTAATCCCAACTATTGCTGAAGATCACATCCCACCTGCTGATGTTGTCACACTTAGAGATCACCCTACATCTCAAGTGATAGGAGACATATCAGCTGGTGTTCAAACAAGACATCAGTTAAGACAGGATGTGATGCATGCTTGTTTCCTCTCACAGATTGAGCCCCTCACCATTAAAGATGCTGAGCTAGATCCCCATTGGATCATTCCTATGCAAGAGGAACTCAATCAGTTTGAGAGATGTAAAGTTTGGACTTTGGTTCCAAGACCTAAAGGCCAACTGATCATAGGCACCAAGTGGGTGTATAGAAACAAGTTGGATGCAAATGGAATCATTGTAAGGAATAAAGCTAGGCTTGTAGCTCAGGGCTACAGATAGGAGGAAGGTATAGATTATGACCAAACCTTTGCTCCTGTTGCAAGGCTAGAGGCAATAAGGATCTTCTTAGCCTATGCAACCTACATGAAGTTTAAGGTTTTTCAGATGGATGTCAAAAGTGCTTTTCTTAATGGTGAGCTAAAGGAAGAGTTGTTTGTTGAACAGCCACCCGGTTTTGTTTCTTCAACTCAGCCCTCACATGTAATCAAGTTGCAGAAAGCTCTTTATGGACTAAAACAAGCACCAAGAGCCTGGTATGAGACTCTAGCTAGTTTCCTGTTAGAGCACAACTTTGTTAGGGGAGTAGTTGATAGAACCCTCTTCGTCAAGCACCACAAGGACACAATCCTGTTAGTTCAAGTGTATGTGGATGACATTATTTTTGGTTCCACTGATCCCAAACTATGCAAAAAGTTTTCTAACTTGATTCATTCTAAGTTTGAGATGAGTAGCATGGGTGAGCTGTCTTACTTTCTTGGTCTCCAAGTAAAGCAAGATGCTGATGGCATCTTCATCTCCCAATCCAAATATGTCAAGGAATTGGTAAAGAAGTTTGGGATGGCAGATGCTTCAGCAATGCATGCACCTATGGCTACTAATGTAGTTATTGATTCTGATGATCAGGGAAAGCCTGTTGATCAAAAGAATTATAGGGCCATTGTTGGTTCCCTATTGTATTTAACTACAAGTAGGCCAGACATAATGTTTGCTATTTGCCTTTGTGCTAGATTCCAGGTCAACCCCAAGGAATCTCATCTGATTCTTCTCAAGAGAATCTTGAGATACCTGAAGGGATGTCCAAATCTAGGACTTTGGTACCCAGCTGAGTCAGAATTTGAATTAATTGGATATTTTGATTCTGATTATGCTGGTTGTCGAGTTGACAGGAAAAGTACCTCAGGAACTTGTCAGTTCCTGGGAGAGAGATTGGTCTCTTGGTTCTGTAAGAAGCAGGCCTCTATCTCAACTTCTGAAGGATCAAGCGCATATCCAACTGCACCAAAAGCCCGGACTGTTGGAGAGGGTGCTACTTAATTTTTTATATAAGTAGCAGAGCGCCACGGGTCAAGTGAAGGAACGCCGGACCCAACAGGCGTCCAGCACAACCCGTCGGCTCAGAGGTGGGGTTACCACATGGCCCACACGGCTCAGAGGTGGGGTTACCACATGTCCACAGTTGCCTAACCCACCGAACCCACACAGGTAGAAGGGAAAAATCAGGATTTAATAGCGCTCCCTGGTCTTGAACCCATGACCTCCTCTGATACCAATTGAAGGATCAAGCGCATATCCAACTGCACCAAAAGCCCGGACTGTTGGAGAGGGTGCTACTTAATTTTTTATATAAGTAGCAGAGCGCCACGGGTCAAGTGAAGGAATGCCGGACCCAACAACTTCAACTGCAGAAGCTGAATATATAGCAGCTACTAGTTGTTGTTCACAGATCCTGTGGATACAAAATCAACTTTTAGATTATGGGTACTCACACAAGAACACTAAAATCATGTGTGACAGTACAAGTGCTATCTCCATTGCACAAAATCCAGTGCACCACTCTAGAACGAAGCACATTGAGATTAGACACCATTTCCTGTGAGATTGTGTGGAAAAGAACAAGATCAGCCTTGAGTTCATATCCACAGACCTTCAGAGAGGTGATATATTCACCAAGCCCTTAGATGAACAGAAGCATCTGTTCTTTTTAGTTCAACTAGGCATGATTAATGGACGAGACTAAGTGTGACGTCTGCCTTATTGAAACTTGTTCGAAGATAGTCAAACGAAGTTCGACGATAGTCGATCGGATCAAGCCTATCGTCGACTTATGGTTGAAGATAGCTTATCTGCTTGAAGATCGTCGACCGGCGTTCGAAGATAGTCGAACAGGTCGAGCTTATCGTCGATCTATGGTTGACGACAGCTTGCTGTTTGTGAAGACAGAAATAGTCGAACGATTGATCGACTACTCTGCTTCAGGACCGATCGTCGAACGACCGTTCGACCATCGTCTCCAGTATCTTTTAAATAGATCGACGATCGCTGTTTTAATATAAAGCCGATGGTCGACCTAGGTTAAGAGATAGTTGCTCTTATCGTCGACGGAGAGCGTCTTTTCGCATTCCGTCTTCCCGCTTGCTCTTTGTCTCGCGTTGTCTTGCGCTCCGTCCTCGCCGTCTCTCTCTCGTCTTCACCAGCTTTTTCGATGGCGATTGCTCCAGCGCTTCTTGCAGTAGTGAAGTTTGATGACGGTTTCAACGTAGATTTCGACGCCTTCAGCTGCTGCGAACCAGGAATAGTGGAGATTCTGAATCTGTGCAGAGATCAAGGATTAGAGAAACTCATGTCTTACAGAATAAAGATAAACACTCAAGAGATCAAAGAGTGGGCTTTCTCTTCGTCTTCAACTGACGATTCGATGACTGGAACAATTAGCGGAGAAGAGGTAATATTGACTCCCGCTATTCTGACTGAAATTTTTGGATTGATTAATGGAGAAGAAGATTATGAGCAAGATGCTCCTGAGTTCGGAAGGATGTTAACTGAGCTGGGACATGCCGAAGGCATTCCCTCCAAGCTGCTCAAAGTGAATTTCCCATTTAAGATTAAGTTTCTTGCGGAAATTGTTGGAAAAGTGCTACTGGGAAAGCACTCCGCCCACGATAATATTACAAGGCAGCAATTTGCACTAATGTGTGCAATTGTTAATAAGAAGCAGATAAATTGGGCAGGCGTTCTCTTTGATTTGATAAGGAAAAAGAATGGAAAGAAAGAAGTTACCCTAGGAAGGGTAGTTGGAATTTTTTGAAGGAGAAATTCCCCCACTTGCTAGTGTCAGCCACCACCTCCATCAATGCAAGCAAGAAGATGGATCCATCGCTATTCGCCAAATGGAAAAGGACCTTCCTGAAGCCCGCTCCCGCAGGGGTTGCTCCAGTTACGTCTGAGAGCACCAGGACTGTCTCAGTCACTCCCCCCTTCTAGCAGCTGGCTCAGCAAATCCATCTCTTCCATCTTCTTCATCTGCTATGCCGTCTACTTCAGTTGAGGTTCCTTCAACTTCAATTGAAGTACGACATTCTGCTTCTCCTCCTGCATCTCCTCTCCCGACTCATCTTACTGGGATTTCTCATCCCAGTTTTGATTTGTTGGTGTCTGAGATTTCTACTCCAGTTCATTCTCCAATTCCCTCTCCTGATCACATTGATCACCCTCCATCCACTCATACATCTCCAATTCCATCTCCAGCTCATTCTCCAGCTCATCATACATATACCATCCCTGCTGTTTTTCCATCTTCTGAAATTCCTCCATCATCTTCATCATCTTCTTTTGAAATCACTCCTGCATTTATATCTAGCATTGTGGAGTTAATTACCCCCTCAACCAAAACTATGATTGATGAGGCAATTGCTCCCCTTGCTTCCTCTATCTCCTCTTTGACTGTTGCTATTCTGAAACTCTCAAACTCTGCTGAGCCCTCTTCTTCTAGGGGCCTGGTTTCAGTGTCTACTGAAATCAGGCAGGTGGAGATGCTTGATGAAGATGTCTCAGAGCAGCCCTTGGCCTCCCCTCCAACAGTTCATCTTGCAGTAGTAGAGAAAGCTATAGAAGATTCAGCTCCTCCTCCTCTATCTGAAAAGGAAATTTCTGATGCAGTATTGAAATCTGAATTTATTGTTAAAGCCTGTTTAGAAGAGTGTTCTACTCCCTTGGTTGCCCTGTACCTAGAAGGAATCATCACCTTCTTTCTAGATGAATTGTGGGAGTTAGGACATGCTGTGGTCGATTCTGAAGGTATTCCCTTTTCTTACTTTTTAGACTTGTTAACTGATATGCTAGTTTGGGAATATCAGGAAGGCATGATTAGATGTCATTTAGAATAATTTTATTCATAAAACTACAGATAAATTGGAAGAAATTCTAAATGTTCAAGAGCCTGTTATCCCACCTGCTCCAGAAGTTCAACCAAAACCAGAGGTTCAAATTTCTGATGTTGCTCAGCCAGAAGTGCAAGCAGAACTGGTCACTATGACAGTCTCTGAGATTCAAGAATCAGCTGCAGATGCCCAGATTGAAAAATCTACTGTATGGGATGATTCCCCAGGCTTGGATTTAGATGCTCTATTGGCACAGGATGCCATGGAAGAAGTGCTAGAAAGAGCTGCTCGAAAGGAAAAAGAAAGAGCTATGAAAGATGCTATTGACCCTTATGATCTACCCATCTCCTCAAATTCTGAAGATGAAATCGATTCTGATGAATCTGCTGAGACTAAAAGAAAAAGGATTGCTAAAAAGAAAAGAAAAGCTGTTGCTCCTCCTCCTACTAACCCAGATAATGATACCCCATATTATATACTGAAAGGGATTGATCCAAAGTCAAAAGACTTCCAGCATTGGATGTTATTCTCTAAGAACCAGTAAAAGCAAAGGAAAAAGTCAAAGAGGTATGACTCTCCTGTTCCTAGATAGAATCCTAGAGGTCCTCCTCCTCCACCTCCCGGTGCAGGAGCCTCAGGAAATTTATCTTCTAAACCTGCTGCTCAATCTGAAAGATCAAATCCATGTCAATCTGCTCAAAGGAGAAGTTCGCAAGGATTCCAAGGTAAAAGCCAAACTGGCTATCAAAGACCTGATACTGTTAAAGAACAAGTTAAAGAGGTAGTATATCAAAGACCAACCGTCTCTCCTCCTCAGTCTAAAGAAATCAAAAGCTCAATCTCTAAGCCAGATCTTTCTGTGAAGGATGCTCTAAAAGTTAATCAGGATAAAGAACCTGCTGACACATCTTCTGAGAATGTTTATGAAAGCCCAGAGCTTGATCCTAACTCTAGGATGGCTCATTTTCTTGAACTGGTTGGAGCAGCGCAAATTAAGAAAGAAAAAGCAGAAGGAAAGGACACTGCAGGATTAACCACAATGTCTAAATTCAGAATGAAGGAGCTAGATAAGTTCCAGGTTAGACCTGAGATATTTGACCCTTCAAAGTATATGGAAAAGCATCCTGAGGCAGTGGTCCCAAGGACAACAGAATTGAAAATTATTGGAGAACAAGACCTAAAGTTATCGAAAAAAGAAGCTCTAGATCCTACCAGAAAAATTACTTTTGTTTCTAGTTCTTCTATTCCTAAATCTAACTCTGAAGCACCTTAATTTTTCATTGATTGACAGTTAATTTCTTATCTGATTGATTGATGATATCTGCTTAGTTATTTCTATTTTATGCATTTTATTTACTTTCAGTAATTAGTTTTGTATGTTTAATTGTTGAGAGACTTAACTCAAATAGGGGGAGATTGTTGGAACCCCAGGTTTTGATTTGAGTTCAGTCCTCTCTTTTTGTCTCTTGACCCAAGATTTATCTATGGTCAAAGGTTAGTTGATAGGTTAGATTCTCTAGTTGTGTAGAATTGCTTTTCCAGATGAATATTTGGTTAAGTAGTTTTTCGTTCGACTATAGTCGAACGTCGCTCGACTATCATCTATCGGCTGATCGACGATCGTCTTTCAGTTGGTCGATGTTCTGTCTGCGTTGATAGCTCGACTATCTGTTGATAGGTCGACTATCTGTTGTCTTTGATAGTTAGACTATCTGTCCTGATAGTTCAACTATCTGATAGCTCGACTATCTGTTGATAGGTCGACTATCTGTCCGCTTTGATAGCTCGACTATCTGTTGATATGTCGACTATCTGTTTTGCCTTGATAGGTCGACTATCTGTTTGATAGGTCGACTATCTGTTTTGCTTTGATAGTTCGACTATCTGTTGATAGGTCGACTATCTGTGTTGCTTTGATAGTTCGACTATCTGCTTGGATAGTTCAACTATCTGATAGTTCGACTATCTGTTTTGTTTGATAGGTCGACAATCTATTGATAGGCCGACTATCTGTTTTCTGTGATAGGTCGACTATCTGCTTGATAGGTCGACTATCTGTTTTGCTTTGGTAGTTCGACTATCTGTCCTGATAGATCGACTATCTGATAGCTCGACTATCTGTTCTGATAGGTCGATTATCTGCTGAGGTAGTTCGACTATTTTCTTTAATAGTTCGACTATCTGGATCGTTCGACTATCTGCCCGATAGGTCGACGATCTCCGTGCATCGGTCGACGATCTACGAGGGTCGTTCGACGTTTTGCTGTATGTTTTAAATAGTTTTGTCGTCTTCTGTGATGTGATTAATTTCATATTTATTTTGGCACATTTTATAAAAGATTATCTGAATAAATTGTGATAACACTTCCATGCAATATCTATTCTATTCTTTATGCATGAGCTAATCTTTTCTGACAAAGTTGTTTGTCTTTTAGCTGAGATATGATTTCTGCCAGGCTGTCCTTTATAGCCGTTAGACTCAAAAAGTCTTCCTTGGCTGTAAAGAGTCTTTTCTGATGTGACTTTCTCTTATATTATTTCATCAGAGTAATTTGTAGCTTCTTAGAAAGCTTTATCCTTTTATAGGATATCTGCCTGCAGTATTTTTTGTTTTGCTTTATGCTTTTTGCATCCCAGCTTGCAGAGTTCAGAAGAAGACAAGATTCAAACTCAGTTAAGAGCCGTTGCTGCTGCTACTATATAAAGACTTCTTTGAAGAAGAAATGAACGAGTCCTCATAGCAAAAATCAAGTTCTCACATTAAAAAGCTAACTGCAGCATTCAAACAAAAAGCTTACAGTCTCCAACTGCTCTCAGCTCATTCACATCTAACTGAGAAGAAGCTTTAGTTCTTCACTCTAGCTTCTTCAACCTGAGTTCTCCTGCTTACAGGAAGATCTTCACTTAGAGCCTTTTGAAGAAGAAGAAGAAGATAGCTGCCTGAAGAAGAAAATCTTATTTCATATTATTTTATCTTCTTGTAGCTTTTTCCTTCAGTATTTACTGAAGTGTTTCTGCACTGAAGCAAGACTTCACCTGGACGTTCTTTGAGCTAGGGGGAGCCTTGATTCTTTTAGAGCTTTCTAGCTCAGTGCAAGTTATTGTGCTTCTCTAATCTATTGTAAAATAGAGAAGACACCTTAACCTCCTTCCCCCTCCTGTAAAGGGTTATTACTCCCTTCAAAAGTATCCCTTGGTGGCAGGGCACCTGATCAAAAACCTATGTTGGTTTTTAGACACCTGATCAAAAGTCTAAAGGGTTTCTTGATCTACCTGAAGCAGATCTTGTTGGTGGCAGGGCACCTGATCAAAAACCTGAGTGGATTCCTACCTTGTTGGTAGAAGAGTGGACGTACCCAAGTTGTTTGGGGAACCACTATGAATTCCTTGTGTCGTCTGGATTGCTTTATTTAATTACTTGCATTGTGGCTGTGATTAGATCATAACTAGGTTGCTAGTTGCTGCTTAGGTTTTCAAGCCTTAACTGTAATTACAGTTGGCTTCCTTTTTGTGCACAACACTTGTGTTAGGCTTTAAGGTTTAATCTCAAATATCTATAACCTTCATTCCGCATTTAACTCCAAGGGAGTTGAGTAGAAAGTCAACTTTGCTAGTGCAATTTTTGATTACTCTATTCACCCCCCCTCTAGAGTAGTATCTATCCCTTCTCTTTCAAAGTTCAAGGAGGAGTCAGTTGTCAAGATTGAATACCTGACAATTATCATAAGTAACAAAGCTGACACATCTATCAGAGCTGTCAGAAGGCCGTTATAAACTGGATCAGCCGGTAACCTTGAATGGATTCTATATATAAGGATTAGGGGGGATCCAATGGTGGCGAGGCAGTGCTACGTGACTGCCATCAATACCATTTCCTGGATAGTGGAGGCGAAGGAGCTGGAGAAGGAGATGGCGAGGGGGGTGGAAGCAGCGGAGGAGGGAGAGATGAGCCTAGGAGAGACTGGCAGGAAGACTGAAGAGGAGGTTGTGGAGAGAGGAGTGGTGAGCCTATGTGAGGCTGGAAAGAAGGTTGCGGGAGAGCAAGAGGTAGAGGGAGAAGCTGGGAGTGATACTCAGAGGGGTGAAGAAATGGAGTTATCTTGGGAAGGCCTGTTGGAGGCCATTGAGGTTGAGAGGGTAAAACTTGAGGAGGAGTTGGGAGGAGTTGGGAGGAGAGGAGGAAAGAGCCGGCAGAGGGCAATCCCGAATGGAGCCGGCCGAAGAAGTCATGGTGATGGAGGTCATCAACAGGGCAGGGAAGGAGGATAAGATAAGGGTCAGTGGAGGCTTGCGCCCAGAAAACTAGGAAGGGATGCAGGAGTGCTTCCAAAAGAACGTTGACATCTTTGCCTGGAGCGCGGCGGACATGCCAGGCATCGACGCAAATGTTGCTTACCATTGTCTAAATCTGGACCCCAAGACGCGTCCCATTTGCCAGAAGATGAGGACCATCACCACTAAGCTGGAGGAGCCCATCTGCGAGGAGGCAGGAAGCATTTCGATGCAGGTTTCATCTTAGAGATCCAGTACCTAGGCTGGGTCTCCAATGTGATTATGGTAAAGAAGGGTGATGGGAAGTGGCGTATGTGTGTGGTATTTTCTTTATTAAATAAATTGTGACCTAAGGATTGCTATCCCCTGCCTCGGATCGACGTCATGGTTGATTCAGCCATTGGTTTTTCTATTATGAGCTTTTTGGATGCTTTTTCAGGTTATCACCAGATTCGGATGCATCCTCCCGATGTTAAGGATGTTTCCTTCATCACCAGGGAAGGGTGCTTCAGCTACAAAATCATGTAATTTGGGCTTAAGAACACAGGGGCAACCTATCAGCGCATGATGGATCGGGTCTTCCAAGACCAAAGGGTCAAGAACCTCAAGGTTTACGGTGAAGATCTCATGGTAAAGAGCAGGGATGTGGGTTCACACCTACCTAACTTGGAGGAGACGTTCGCAACGATGCAAAAGTTCAAGATGAGGCTAAACCCACAAAAGTGCGTCTTCAGGGCAAGCCGTGGCAAGTCCCTTGGGAACCTTCTAACCGCGGCGTAGGTCGAACCTAACCCGGATAAGGTGAAGGCCATTGTAGAATTGGAATCTCCTCGCAATGCCAAAGAGGTTCAGTGCTTGACGGGATAGCTGGCCGGGTTGAGTCGTTTTCTATCCCGTTCCGGGGAGAAGTGCTCACCCTTCTTCAAAAATCTTTGGGGGAACAAGAAGTTTGAGTGGACGGAGGAATGCAAGGAGGCTTTCTAGGCTTTTAAAGTTCAACTATCCCAAGCACCACTCTTACAAAGACAAAGGGAGGGAGAGGACCTAGCCTTGTACCTTGGGGTATGAGCAAGGGCTGTGAGTTCCATTTTGGTAAGGGAGGAAGGGAAGAAATAGATCCCCATCTACTACATCAGCAGAATCTTGAAGCGGAGCTTCGTTACCCCATCCTATAAGAAGTTGGCTTTCTCTCTGATCATCTCAGCCAAGAAGCTCAGGCCATACTTTAATACTCACTCAATCAAGTTAGTGACCGATCATCCATTGCGTAAGATCTTTGAGGGGGTCGAGCACTCAGGGCAGTTGGCCAAGTGGTCCATTGAGCTCAACGAGCTTGATATCTCCTTCGTGCCATGGCTCTCCATCAAAGCACATGTAGTGGTTGACTTCTTGGCTGACTACGTCATAGAGCAGGAGGGGGAGGAAGCACTACCAAGGGAAGCGTGGAAGATGTTCGTTGACGGAGCCTTAGGGAAGCACTCCCTAGGGGGAGGGGTAGTATTGGTAAGCCCTTAGGGGGTCACCATAGAGCAAGCAGTGGTGCTTCACTTCCCGATCACAAACAATCAGGCAGAGTATGAGGCTATCATAGCCGGGTTGCGGTAGGCTAAGGAACTCGGGGTTCACGACGTGGAAGTGCTCACAGATTCACTGGAGGTAGCGTTAAAGATCAGGGGAGAATATGAAGCTCAAGAGCCCACCCTCGAGAAGTACTTATCCAAGGCGAGGGTGATCATCGGTGGGTTTAGAGCATTCTCAATTCGGCATGTCCCTAAGGAAGAGAACGAAGTAGCAGAACGACTGGCCATGTTTGGACCCCAGGGGGGAACCTTGACTGAGCTATTTCATCCAGCGATCGAGGAGGGGGAGATGATGGAAGTGGATCGAAAACCCTCGTGGGTAGATCCCTTCGTGACCATTTCACTGCAGGCAGCCTCCCCGAAGGGGTCAAGGAAGCAAAGGTCTTTCAGCACAAAGCAGCTCATTATCTCATGCATGAAGGGGACTACATCGGAAGATGCTGTCGGGCCTTTCAGTGCGATGTATGGCGGAGGAAGAGATCCCAAGAATTTTGGAAGAAGTGCAGTCTGGGGAATGTGGTAGCCATTCGGGGGGTAGAATGTTGGAAGCAAGGGTGGTCAGGCAGGGATACTTCTGGCCCACCCTGAGGAAGGATGCGGCAGAGTTTGCAAGGAGGTGCCAAAAGTGTCAGCTTTATGCCCCCTCCAACTTCTGCCCGCTCAAAGGCTCCAAAGCATCATAACGCCATAGCCTTTCGCCATCTGGGGAATGCACTAGGTTGGTCCATTCCCCCCAGTGAGCGGACCGATGAGGTTCCTCTTGGTTATGATCGACTACAACTCTAAGTGGCTGGAGGTCAAGGAATTAGCCAAGGAAACCTCGCAAGTCCTCATGAAATTCGTGTGGGGAGAGATCATCTGCAAGAACGGGTTGCCTCGGGCTATTTTCACAAATAAGGGGCCACAGTTTGCAATTGAGGAGTTCATTGGCTTCTGCACCCAGCTGGGGATCTGAAAGTGAGGAAAAGATCTACCTTAACTCTAGAGGGGGGGTGAATAGAGTATTTTAAAATAATTCACAATTAAAATAGGTAAAGCAGTGGAAGACTTAAATTTATGTATATGTGTAAGGTGTTTGCAGTGAAGTAAAAACTATAGCAAGAAATAAAGAATCACACAACACACAACAAAGACAAACACACAGCAACCAGAAGACACACGGATCTATAGTGGTTCCCCAACAACCTGGGTACATCCACTCTTCTACCACCCTTGGTAGGAATCTGCTGCAGGAAGGGTTGATCAGGTGTCCTGGGCACTAATGAGCTTTTGACAAGGTGCTCAAAAACCAAACCAGATTTTTTGATCAGCTGTCTTGCCACCACTGAGTTTTGATCAGGTCTAAGAAACCAAGAGTTCACTTTTGAAGGGAGAGATAACCCTGTACAGATGGTGGTAAAATAAAAAGGTGATGATGTCTTCTCTGTCTCAAATCACTGAGAGAAGACTAGTGGATTGTTGATGTTGTCAAAGCTCCCCCTGAGATGTAGAATGGTTCAGGAGTGAAAGCTTTGCTAGGGTGATAGGTCTTCAGATGCTTCAGATCTCCAGCAGAAGCTGAAATGTTTGGTGTCTGGAGTCCTTGATATTGAAGCTTTTGAACAATTGATGATTTGGAGGAGTTGAGTAGCAGAAGATCTCCTCTTCAGTAGAATTTTCTTGTGTTCTTGAAGATTCAGTAGATTTGAAAATCATTAAAGATGAACTGTTGATCAGAGAAGTTGTATTGTTCAATCTTCTGTGTTGTAATCTAATTCTTCTGTATCTCTTTGTATTCTCTGTATATTTTTGTTATTATCTCTATTCTCTTCTGCTGGAGTATATCAAAAATCTGACTTAGATGGCCGTTATTCAGTCATAAATGACTTCTATAAATGACAACTGTCTCTGGGGAGAGTCCTAAGCAACATTCCATTTAGTCCTTCCTTGAAACTTACATCAGATTGCTTGAAACGGCTAGAAATTCCTTTGTAATAAATGCAGAAAATAACTCTGAAGGAATTTGAATTAATTCCATAATTGTCTTTGAGTTTGAATTCTGAAAGCGTCGATCTCTCACAGAAATCGTCGATCTTAGCTCTACGATCGTTGAGCTGAGCTCAGAGATTGGATTTTCACAGCAGACAGAAAACATCGACCTGAGCTCTACGATCGTCGACCTGAGCTCAGCGACTTGGAAAATAGCTGAAGACAAAACGTCGATCTGAGCTTGAAGATCGTCGACCGGAGTTCGACGATTTGCAGACTTGAGCTTAGAGGACGTCGAACTGAGTTCGACGTTTTGTCGACCTGAGCTCGACGAAAATTGTCTTGTCTCAGTACTTAGTCCTGATCTCTGAATGGTCCTGGGGGCAGCTCCAAACCTAAGTTCTAAGCCCTAGACTCATTCTAATTTGACCTTTTCAACTATACAACTAGGTCAAACAATTTTCCGAATAACATAGTGATCCTTGCCCAAATTAGTAATAGGGTGTTCCAACAATCTCCCCATATTTGGGTTAGGATTACTATTTACAGGACATAACCAGGAAATACAGAATAATACATACAGAAATAGAAAAACTAAACTAACAATGCAGAAAAGATAATCAAAGCAGCATTGCAGAACTAAAAAGAAAATCAGCAAATGTTCAGATATAGATGTACTGTTTGCTTACAGAATTCATTTCCTTTTACTGCCTTTCTTAAATAAAATCTCCCTATTGGGATTGAGAGCATCTTTCTTTGATCTTCTGTCATCTTCTGCACCTAAGGAGGTTTGGGATCTGGGCCTTGGAACTACAGCCTCAGGATGAAGTTTCATGTAATCTTCTGGATCAAAGAACTTTCTTGAAGCATATCTCTCCAGTTCTGTCTTTCTTTGTTCTGAAAGTGTAGTGATGTTAGAAGTATCTTTCCCTTGCTCTCTGGCCTTCTTCAACTGATATAGGGCAGCAAGCTCTTTCATCCTGGCAGTCCATGATAAAGGATTGTTTTCTGGATCCTCAAAAGGAATTGAAGGTTCATATCTATTTATGGTTTCTGAAGTAGTAGATGTTCTTGTAATAATAGTATATCTGAGTTTGTAAGGAAAAGGACCTTGAGTTGAATCCATATGCCCTTGTCCTTCCCTTTTCTGTTTGGAATAGGTTCTATATTCTATCTGACTTCCTCTGTGTTGTCCTCTTCTTGAATGATAACCTTTTTGATACTGTCCTCTGGGCTGATATCTTTGAGAGGGTTGAGTGGAACTTTGCTTTGAATCTAAAGATTGAAATACAGAGCCTCCACCAGATCCTAAATCTGGAGGAGGAGGAGGTTGATACTGAGAGGATCCTTTCTCATACTTGTCCAGTTTCCTTTTCTTCTTCATAGCATTTGACTGATTTTTGGAAAATTGCATCCAGGGCTCTGTAATCTGGCAGTCATGCAGAATATAATATGGTATGTCATTTGCATCTTTGGCCTTGGCAGGAGGAACTCTCATCATAGCTTTGCTTCTATCTTTCCTCTTTTTGGCAATGGTGCCAGTAGAGTCATCAGATTCAGTATTGAATTTGTCACTGTCAGAGATCTGTGGTCT
Organism: Platanthera zijinensis; assembly: GCA_039513925.1. Taxonomy (NCBI): domain Eukaryota; kingdom Viridiplantae; phylum Streptophyta; class Magnoliopsida; order Asparagales; family Orchidaceae; genus Platanthera; species Platanthera zijinensis. Next base: position 69,672,996 of record CM077098.1, on the reverse strand, counting down.
GTCATAAAGGTCATCAATTCTTTTTATGTATTCCTCTTGAAGTTTGGATTTCTCAGAATCAGCAGGAGCAGAAGGTGTTGGAACACCAACAGGAATCTCAGCAGGAGTAGTTGGAATAACAGACACTTGTGGAGCAGTTGCATCAACAGGATTCTCAGAAACTTGTTCTTCCAGATAACTTGCCAGTTCTTCAGCAACAGCAGTATCAGCAGAAAGCATCTCAATATCAGTAGATTCAACAGAAATATCAGCAACAGTAGCACTAACAGTAGCAACAGTTTCCTCAGCCTTGAGAGACTTGACATAGGATATGATCAGGCTGAGATCACATACAGAAATAGGCACAATGGCCTTAGTGAGGTCTTCAACTCCCTGAGTTGGTAAGCTTCTTCCTTGAAGAAGATCAAAAGCAGACAACAGTGACCTGAGGTCCACTGTGAGAACTGGTTTTGGAGCAGCAGGCATTACTTCAGCTTCATAAGGCATCTCCCCCTGCCTTGATTCAGTCATGACTGGATCAAGGCACTCCATAGAAGGAACTGCCTGAGGAGAGGAAAAAGAGGCTAGCCTGTCAGATAGCTCCTTTATTGATTGCAGGAGTGGATCCATGGTGGTCTCCAGCAGGCTTACTAGCTTGGGGGCTTGTATCCCATATAACCTATCTGCTAAAGCTAATAAATCTACTTGCTCAAGTGGGACTTGAGTAGAGGTGGAGGATGGAATTGCTTGAACTGATGGTGAATGGGCTGCAGTTGATGCTGTGGTGGATGGGATTATTGATTGTTGAGATATAGGGATGGTGGATATGGATGGTATGGGTGTGGAGATGGATGGAGTGAAGGATGGTTGGGAGAGTATATCATGAAGAAGTTGTTGGTAGGAGGAGGTAGAGGGAAGCTCGGGAGGAGAGGAAGGGGAATCATCCATGAAGGAATTTTCCAATATGTTGAAGGATGGAATGGTAAGAGGTGGATAGTAATGGAGTGGATGGAATGATTCTGAGGTGGCTGGAGGTGAAAGAGGTGATGAGATGGTAATGGGGGAAGAGATGGTTTTGGTTGAGGAAATTGTTGTGGTTATGTTGGTACCCTAGATGTGATTTGGCTTATGTAATCCCTTTCCAGCCCCTCTTGATCCATATAACTATATATGATCATGTTTAGACCTTGGTTTAGTCTCCCTAGGGCAGTTTATATCTGACCTAGAGTTTAGATTAGAAGTTGTAGAATGAATTTTTAGTTAAGGTTCTTTTTCCGTTCGACCATCGTCGAACGAGGCCTCGCGATCGTCGATCAGTGGTCGACGATAGCAGGGCTATAGAATCGTTGAAGTCAAGACAATTATCGTCGACCGATGGTCGACGATCTCAGAGCAAGCTTATTATGCTCTGAAGGATGGTCGACGATCTGCTATCAGCAGTTCGACGATCGTGGTCTTGTTTCACGATTTCTGTCTCGACAGATCTTTGCCTTAATCGTCGACATCATGAGATGGTCGACGATATCTGTCTCGACAGATCTCTGCCTTAGTCGTCGACATCATGAGATGTTCGACGATTTCTGTGTTAACAGATTTTCTGCTTTAGTCGACGATATCTTGAGCTGATCGACGATTGCCGTTCGACGATTTCTGTTTCGACAGATTTCTGTTTTCAGTCGACGATCTGTTAGCTAGGTCGACGATCATCGAACCCCTGTTCGACGATTTCTGTCTGCGTTTAACAGTTTGTATTTATTTTATTCCTTGGTTTATTTCCAAGTGTTTTAGCGTGTGGTTAGAAAGATTTTCTGAAGAATGTTTTTGCTAATTTATGGCTTAAATTCAAATGAATTACTTACCAAATATGTCAAGCATAAATTACGGGATTTCGTATTTTGATAAAGCATTTTTGTCTTATTATACAAAATATATTGTCAGGCTGTATTCTAGCCGTTGGCGGTGTATGCTATTTCCAAGAACGATAAATCTTTATGCTGAGATATTTTCCTATTCATTTATTTCCTTATTGGGACTGACAGAGAGCTAATAGGTCATTCTATTCCTATTGCTATATTCTATTTTGAGATAATCTGTTGCAGGGCTCGAGAATTCAAATCAATAGAGCCGTTCCAAAAGATAAACGAGAAGACATATTTAAGAGAGATTTTTTTTCTCAGAGTAATAAGAAGTTACAGTAACAGAGAGATTTTCGTGTGCTGCATTCTTTCAAGCTTCTCCAGAGCAACTCTTCACAATCTCACAATCAGAAGAAGACAAGCTTTCCTAAAGCAAAAGTCCAAAGCAATCTATTTCATTCTCAAGTCTCCTGAGCATCTGCTTAGAGTTTTTCAAGACTTCAGAAAGAGCTCCAGATCTGCTTCACGTGCTCCAGAATCTGAAGACCTGATAAAAATCAGTCTACAGATCTCTGAGGATTTAGTTTCAGTTTATCTGAAACTCCTTCATCCTGAAGCAAAGGCTTTCCCTGGACTTTCACTGAGCCAGGGGGAGACTTTGATTCTTTAGAGAATCCACAAGCCTTCTCTAATCTGTATTAACAACAGAGAAGACAATCTAACCCTCTCAACCCCTTTGTAAAAAGAGTTTGTTCACATCTCTTCAAAAGTGAACGTTGGTGACAGGGCACCTTATCAACAACCTGTGGTTGAGCATCCTTATCAAAAGCTCAAAGGGTCTGTTTGATCTACCTGAATCAGATCATTGGTGGCAGGGCACCTTAGCAAAAACCTGTAGTGGATTCCTACCAGGGTGGTAGAAGAGTGGAGTACCTATTAAGAGGGAACCACTATATATCCTGTGTCTCTGGCTGTTTTGTTTAAATTGCTTATTCTGTGGCTGTGATAGAACTACCTAGGATTGCTAGTTGCTGTGATTGGTTTATAGTTAATCTGAAATTTCAGTTAACTCTCTCACTTGTGCACTTCACTGTGTTAGGCTCTTAGGGTTCAAGTATCAGATTATTTTATTCCGCAAATCAACTCCAAGGGAGCTGACTAGTTATTCATAAAATTTGAATACTCTATTCACCCCCCCTCTAGAGTAGTTTACAACTTATCCCCTCACTTTCAATTGGTATCAGAGGGAGGTTAGCTGTTCATACAGGCTAACACCTGAGTTAAAAGATCCTGTGATAAGTTGTTTCCTGATACCATTCACAAACACTTTCACACATGGCCCAGTCTAAGGATTATTCAAGCACCAGACCTCCTGTATGCAACTTGTCCAAGTTTGGCATATGGAAGGCCAGGATAAGACTATACATGAATTCTATTGATGAAGATATCTTTTCTTCTATTTTGACAGGACCACCTGCTAGGCCTGCTGCTGCTTCCACTTCTGCTGATCTCAGTGCTGTGCCACCACCTGACTATAATGAAACTTACAAGAAGGCAAAAGCAGCTGATGCTAAAGCAATGAATATCCTAGCTCAGACAATGTCTGATGAGATATTCCAGAAGCTTGCTGAATGTACCTCAGCCAAAGCTATGTGGGATTCCCTCAACCACATAGTTGCTGGCTCAGCTGATGAGAGGAAGGACAGGAGATCCAATCTCACCTCTCAGTATGAAAATTTCAAGAAGGATGATGCTGAAGACATTGACACAATGTACACAAGACTCAGTTCAATAATAAGTGAACTGAGGTCTTTGGACAAGGAGATAACTTTGTCAGAAGTAAATGACAAGATCCTGATGTGCCTTCCCATCTCTTGGGACTCAAGGATATGGCCCATCAAGGATGGAAGAAACACTGTGGAACTCTCCACAGAAGCTCTGTTGGGAAAGCTCAAGTCATATGAGCAAACTCTAAAGAGCAGAGCTGCTGCAATTGAAGTAAAAACTCCTACACCTACAAAGAAAGAGCACTCTCTAGCTCTTAAGGCGGCTGAGACTTCTGAAGGAAGTCAATCAAATGAGGAGTTACTGGCACTCATTGCCAAGAGGTTCTTCAACATGGGAAGAAGAGACCTCAGAAAGAAGTTCTCCAAGCATGAGGACAAACCAAGGTATGACAAGACTCCATCTAAAGAAATCATTTGTTATGTTTGCAGCAAGCCTGGACACATTGCCCCAGATTGTCCAGAGAAGAAACACAAGGAGAAGAAACATGAGAAAGAGTACAGGAAGCACCACTCCAAGTCCTCATCACACAAATACAAGAAGAAGGACAAGGGATTTGTGGCTGCTACCTAGAGTGAAACAGAAGAGGATACCTGCTCCTCTAGCTCCAGTGATTCAGAAGAAGAAGAAGAGAAGAAAGCCAAAGAGGTCTGCCTCATGGCTATTGATGCCTGCAGCTCTCTGTCAGCTGCAGAGAATTCTGAAGAAGAAGGAGACAATGAAGAAGATTCCTTTATGGAAGACCAAGTAATCGACTCATTTGATTTCTCATCTCCTGAGTTCAAACTAAAATTTAAAACTCTATGTTTAGATTTACTATTATCTGAAAAAGAAATTAAGTCACTTAGATTAAAAATAATGGAACTAGACATGGAAGGTACTGAAATAATCAGATTAGAAAAGGAATTAGAAAGATTAAGAGAAGAAGTAACATTCTTAAAATTAGAACTAGCTAAATCTAAGAGGTTAGAAGAACAATTAAATGGCAGAAGCCTTAAATTATCTGAAATAACCTGTATAGCAAACACTAGGGTTGGTAATGATAAACTAGGCTTAGGTGCTACACCTAGTGAACCCATCCTCCTCACAAAGGAGAGTTTTAGCACTCCAGTAAAATTTGTTTCTGAATCAGGAATAAAGAATACTGAGGAAATTGAAAAATGCAAGAAAATTCAGAATAAGATTAAGAAAGAGAATAGGAAGAAAAAATTTCTAGCTTTACAAAAATCGTCGAACATTAATCGACGATCGTCAAACCAATCGTCGAACGTCTATCGACGATCGCTGAACACCTTCACCAAGTATGATATCTTTGGTGCAGGAGATCGACGATCTCATCTTGAGTCGTCGACCAGTGATCGACGATCGTGGAAACCAGAACATAGCACTACTACAAATGGTCGACGATATGGCTTGCGATCGTCGACCGTGGATCGACGATCTGGACTTAAGCTGGAAAATAAATTTCAAACTTCCAGATGTGCAAATCCCAATCACTACCCTAGGATGTTTAATCCTTCAACTGAATGGATTATCCCACCTAGGAGATCACACCCTTTAGGATATAAATCTAAGCCTGCAAAATCTTTTATATCTAGTTTTTCTTTTGTGAAGAATACTGGACCCAAGGTAACCTGGGTCCACAATGTATAATTGATATCTTTGCAGGTGAAGACCTATCCAGTCATACATGACAAATGGTATCTGGATAGTGGATGCTCAAAGCATATGACAGGAAAGAAGAAGAATCTGTCAGGGTTCAAAGCCAAGCTGGGACCAAAAGTTGTATTTGGGGATTCCAGCTGTGGACAGACTGAAGGGTATGGCAGCTTCACCATAGGAGCTGTAACATTCAAGAAGGTTGCGTATGTCTCCGGACTAAAGCACAACCTAATCTCTGTAAGTCAAATGTGTGATGCTGGGTACAAGGTATGGTTTACTGACACTGCTTGTAATATTGCTTTAAATAATACTGTTGTGTTAGTAGGTATTAGAATTGGTAATGTTTATGTTGTAGACTTTAACTCATCCAAATCTGAAATATGCTTATTTAATGAAGTAACCAGTAATAATACCCTTTGGCATAAGAGACTTAGTCATGTAAATTTGAAAAACATTTCTAGGTTGGCTAAATACAATCTTGTACGAGGCTTACCTTCTTGCCCCTACAAGAAGGAAGGCCTTTGCAAAGCTTGTCAATTAGGTAAGCAAACAAGGAATAGCTTTAAATCAGTTAATAAAAGTGATTCTCCCAGGATTCTGTACTTGCTACATTTGGATTTATTTGGTCCTATTGCTGTATAGAGTCTTGGAGGAAAGTCTTACACTCTAGTAATTGTAGATGACTTCTCTAGGTTCACTTGGGTATTCTTCTTGAGAACTAAGGCTGATAACTTCAAGGTTCTTACAGATTTTCTAAAGTGTATACAGAGTGAGTATTCTACTCAGATTGCCTTGATCAGAAGTGATCATGGTACTGAGTTTGAGTCTCTTCTTATGCAAGAATTCTGTGAGAAGGAAGGTATCAAACATAGCTTCTCTGCTCCCAGAACTCCTCAACAAAATGGGGTAGTTGAAAGGAAAAACAGAACCCTAATTGAAGCTGCAAGTACATTGTTGGCAGATGCTAACATGCCTCTGTCCTTTTGGGCTGAAGCAGTTAGCACAGCTAACTATGTATTGAACAGAAGTCTGATACATAAACTTAAGGGTAAGACTCCCTATGAATTACTTAAGCAAGTGAAACCTAAAATAGACTATTTTAGAGTGTTTGGCTGTGTTGCTTTTGTTCACAACAATAACAAAGAATACCATAGAAAATTTGAGGCAAAAGCTTCAATGGGAGTTTTTCTAGGATACTCTCAAGTAAGCAAAGCCTATAGGGTCCTCAATAAATCCTCTCTTAAGATAGAAGAGTCTGCACATGTCTCTTTTGATGAGACAGTCATGTATTATAAGGAGAAGGACTCTTCCTCTAATAGTACAGTGCAAGTCCTAGGAGTAAGTAAGGATTTGGAAGGTTTGAGACTCACACTGGAGAATCATCCCCAACAAACTCCTCAGGTTGCATCTTCAGATTCTGAATCTGATGTAGAACTTCTTCAAGTTAAAGCACCTGCTCCAATAGTTGATCAAATTCCACATGAGGAATCAAATCCTGAAACTGTTGAAGATCAGATCATTGTTGAACCTACTGATCTTGTCACACTTAGAGATCATCCTGTATCTCAAGTGATTGGAGACATTTCAGTAGGAGTCCAGACAAGACATCAACTTAACAAAGATGTGATGTTTGCTTGTTTCCTTTCTCAGGTTGAGCCCCTAACCATTAAAGATGCTGAGCTTGATCCACACTGGATTATAGCCATGCAAGAGGAACTTAACCAGTTTGAAAGATGTAAAGTTTGGACCTTGGTTCCAAGACCAAGAGGCCAACGGATCATAGGCACCAAGTGGGTGTTTAGAAACAAGCTTGATGCCCAAGGCATAGTAGTTAGAAATAAGGCTAGGCTAGTAGCTCAAGGCTATATACAGGAGGAAGGCATAGATTATGATCAGACTTTTACCCCTGTAGCTAGACTAGAAGCCATTAGGATTTTCCTAGCCTATGCTGCCTATAAAAGATTTAAGGTCTTCCAAATGGATGTGAAGAGTGCCTTCCTCAATGGAGATTTAAAGGAAGAAGTGTTTGTTGAACAACCACCAGGGTTTGTTTCATCAACCTTACCCACTCATGTGTTCAAACTCCAAAAGGCTCTATATGGACTTAAGCAAGCTCCTAGAGCTTGGTATGAGACCTTAGCAAATTTCCTTCTAGAACACAAGTTTGTGAGAGGTGTAGTAGATAGAACCCTATTTATTAGACATCATAAGGACTCACAACTGTTAGTTCAAATCTATGTAGATGACATTATATTTGGCTCTACTGATCCCAAACTATACAAGAGATTCTCTGAACTAATGCACTCCAAGTTTGAGATGAGCAGCATGGGTGAGTTATCCTATTTCCTTGGTCTCCAAGTGAAACAGTGTGTTGATGGTATCTTCATTTCTCAATCAAAATATGCCAGAGAGCTGGTTAAAATATTTGGAATGTCTGATGCTTCATCAATGAGCACACCTATGGCCTCAAATGCAGTTATTGATTCTGATGTCAATGGCAAGTCTGTTGATCAAAAGAACTATAGAGCCATTGTTGGTTCCCTGCTGTATTTGACTGCAAGTAGGCCTGACATAATGTTTGCTACATGCCTATGTGCTAGGTTTCAGGTCAACCCAAAGGAATCTCACTTAACTCTCCTAAAGAGGATCTTGAGATACCTTAAGGGATGCCCTAACTTAGGACTATGGTACCCAGCTGAGTCAGGATTTGAATTAATTGGATATTCAGATGCTGATTATGCTGGTTGTAGAGTTGACAGGAAAAGCACCTCAGGGACCTGTCAGTTCCTGGGAGAGAGACTTGTCTCTTGGTTTTGTAAGAAACAGGCATCTGTGTCTACTTCAACTGCTGAGGCTGAATATATTGCAGCAGCTAGTTGTTGTTCACAGATTCTGTGGATTCAAAATCAGCTAGTGGATTATGGGTATACACACTCAAAAACAAAAATTCTGTGTGACAGTACCAGTGCAATATCAATTGCTCAAAATCCTGTGCACCATTCCAGGACCAAGCACATTGAGATTAGACATCATTTTCTGAGAGATAATGTGGAAAAGAACAAGATAGCAATGGAATTTATATCCACAGACCTGCAGAGAGGAGATATTTTCACTAAGCCCCTTGATGAACAAAGGCATTTGTTCTTCCTGAACCAGCTTGGTATGATTAATGGTTCAGAGTAGTGAAAATTTGGATAGTTTTGTTTTCTGTCTAAAATCGTCGAACGACTGCTCGACGATCTTCGACCAGGTCAGAACTATCGTCGACCAACGGTCGACGACAGCTCGTTCGGTAGTAAGGCAGAAATCGTCGATCAACCGGTCAACGATCTCTCCTTAGGTATCTATCGTCGACCAATGGTCGACGACAGATTTTCTGTGCTGTGTGGAGAATCGTCGACCAACATATATTGATCGACGATCGTGGTGATTGCTTGTAGTCGGTCGATATTTGACGATTAGTCAAACATTGACTATCGTCGATCATTATTCGACGACCGATTTTATTCCGGGATCGACGATCGCAGATTTGTATCTAATAGTCGATTTAGGTCTGGAGATCGTCGTCCTTCCGCTCCGTCTTTTCATATTCCATCTTCTGGCTTAGAATTCGCTCTCGAACTCTAATCCCGCGCGATTCTCTTCTCCCCTGCTTTGCTTCTCGATTCGCCATTTTCTCTCAAATCCTATGGCGATTCCTTCTGCAGTTCTCTTTGGGATGAAGTTCGACACTGGCTTCTGTGTCGACTTCGATTCTTTCAGCCGATGTGATCAACCCATCCAAGCCATTCTGTAGCTATGTGAAGATCAAGGCCTAAAGAAATTTATGTCGTTCTCACCAAAGATTAATATACCAGAGATTCGAGAATGGGTATATACCTCGTCCTCCAGCGACGAAGCGATGACTGGAAAGATAAATGGAGAGGAGGTCACTCTGACTCCTGAAGTTTTGACTGAGCTGTTTGGACTGCCAACCGGTGCTGAGGACTATGAGCAAACTGCAGAAGAATATGGCCACATGCTAACTGTGATGGGCCATGCTGAGGGTATTCCAGCTAAGCTGCTAAAGATAAACCTGTCTCCAGAGTACAAGTTTCTGGCCGACCTGGTGGGCAAGGTCGTTTTGGGAAAACATTCTGCTCACGACAACATCAACAGGCAACAATTTGCCCTGATGTCAGCTTTGGTGAATAAGGCGCAGATTGCCTGGGGAAAAGTTCTGTTTGAACTAATAAGGAGAAAGAACAATCAGAAAGAAGTAAATCTTGCCAGGGTGTTGGGTGTGTTTCTATATGTGAAAGCACCCCTGCTGCTTGTTTCTGCACCCTCCGCAGTCAACGCCAGCAAGAGGTTGGACCCCTCTCTCTTCAAGAAATCTCAGAGAGTTATCAAGAAGTCAGCCAGGGTTGATCCTAACCCTCCATCAGACACAAGGGCTGATTCAGCCACTCTCCAGCTTGCTGGGGAAGGCTCAGCAATCCCTTCATCCTCCCTCTTTACCCCTGCATCCTCATCTCCTGCATTACCTTCCACACACCCTGCAGTGCCACCACAACATGCATCTCTCATTCCACCTGCATCTCCACCCCAGTCACCAACACCACAACATCTGGCAGCTTCAGCCAGTGTTGACATGGTGACTGCTACCATCCTCACGCACCTCTCTCAACATGAATCCCACACTCATGTTGATGTTCACCCATCTCCACATGATTCCTTTGATCATGTGGTAGATCATACTGCTTCCATTCCATCCACCTCTACATCCTCAGCATTTCAGATAACTCCTGAATTGCTTGCACATGTTGTAGAGCTCATCACTCCATCCATCCAAAAAATGATTGAGGCTGCCAATGCCCCTCTCATTGCATCCATCAAAGCCCTTACTGAAGCCATCAAATCATTTCCACCCTCTACTGAGCCCTCTTCAGTAAGATGCATGACTCCAGTTCCCACTGAAGTCATGCAGGGGGAGATGTCTGTTGAAGTGGTCTCAGGTGATGCCTTGGCCCTTCAGGACAACTCTTCTCTTCCCCTTTCAGCAATTATAGAAGAATCTCAAGAGCTTCCAAAGCATCCAGAAGGTAAATCACTTCCTCTAAAGGTTATAATCAGGATTTTAAATTGATATCTTTATCTAACAAGGACATTCACTCCTAGTGAATCAAGCTTCTGATGAAGAAATCCCTGAGAAAGATAATGAAGTAGTCCCCATGGACATTGGTGAAAAATCTCCATTGAACACTACTGATACAGAAGTAGTGGTTCAACAATTTGAGAATGTTGTTGCTCAATCTGATGGTATAATGTTATTTAAGATTCTAATTAATTCACTCCAACTTGGAGTTAATTTCTTATTCCTTCCTATCTCATCTCAGCTGCTGATGATCCTGCATCAGTATTGCAAGATGTTGCTGCAAATTCCATTGAAGATTTGGAATCCTATCTTAACCTAGACTGTGAGTCCTCACTCACATCTACTCCTCTTGTTCCTTCTTTTCAAGAGAAAATGGTCTCTTATAGACCTGAGTACCTTGATGACCCCTTGGTCAAGGACTCTCTCTTCTTTTCCTGTATAGCACTCCTCGTGTGTCTTGCAGAGGTGTCTATCCCTGATGTCGCTAAACATCTAGAAGGAATTATAACCTCCTTCCTAGATGCAAAGTGGTATCCTGTGTAGATCTTCAGGTAACTCTATCAATTACCTGTTGTTGCTCACCTTGGGGGGAATATTTTATTCCCACTTGGTTGTTAACCTATCTTTCTTTGTATGCAGGCACAATCAACACTGCTGCTGCTGCTGCTGAAGAAGCTGAGGCTGTGCTAGATTTACCAGAAAAAGCCTCCAAGATGACTGAAAAGGAATCAAGCTCAGGTACTCTAAACCTAGAACAATTTATAGCCTTTGTGGCTGAGAATATTTCCTCTGAGTACATTGAAGGGTTGGCTAATTATCATTTGGATTCCCTAGCCATCTCTCTAGAAAAAGCATCTGCCCCTGCAGATATTGTCATCTTTTCTCCTCCTATCCTTACCTATCCTCTATCCATTCCTTCTACTACAGAACTAGTCCCCAGGATAGTTCCTGACTTGTATCCTAAATCAGATCTCTGGAAGAGCACTCCAAATGTTGATCTTGATGCCCTCCTTGAGCAAGATGCCATTGAGGAAGCAAGAGAAAGAGAAGATAGAGAGAAGCAGAAGGCTGAACATGCTATAGCTGCCAAGGATATCCCAAATCTAGACTTTGATGATTATGCCGGCAGAACCTCATCTCACTCCTCTGATGATGATGACTCTGAGGATTCTGATAGCTCCCAGAAAAAGAAAAAGGCTGTATCAAAGAAAAGGAAAGCATCTGCTCCTCCTACTGCCAATCCAGACAAGGATGTTCCATATTTCATTCTGAAGGGAATTGATCCCAAGAGCAAAGAATTTCGACCCTGGATGAGGCTCTCAAAGAATCAGACAAGAGAGAAAAAGTGATCAAAAAGATATGACACCCCTATTCAGAAATTCCCCCCCAGAGGTCCTCCTCCACCTCCTGGTGCTGGAGCCTCTGGAAGTCTCTCTTCTGCCCCATCTGCAAGATCAGCCAGCTCTAACATCTTTCAGTCCTACCAGAGAAGGAGTAACCAAAGCCAGGGAGGCCAAGATGTATCAGGACAAGGAAGAAAAAGAAATGAAAATGTTCTCATGGAACAAATAAAGGACATGACTTTTCAGCAACCTACCTTCTCTCCTCCTCCTTCTCCTAAAAAGAAAGTTCCAGAATGGAAACCTTCTCCTCCCAGGAGAGGTCCATCCTCCTCATCAAGGAAACCTGCTGCTGCTGAGACAATTGAAACAAAAGGAAAAAGAGTGGTCTATTCAGAGAAATCCCACAAGAAGTTCATTGAACTTGCTCCTCCAAGATCTCTTTATGCTGAAACTAATCCTAAGAAGGCTGCACAAATTCCTTCTGACTCAAGCAAAATAGCCACAGCTCTTCAAAGGAACATGGAGATTGCAGCTCAAGCTGACTCTGACAGACCACCCTCTCCATCAGATATGACTGAATCTGAAAGAATTGCCTCTATGGCAAGATTTAAGGAATCTATTGCACTAAGCATGATGGAGAGAGCCAAAGCTCAAGGACTAGACCCTACAGCATATACAACTATGTCCGAATTCAGAGAAAAGGAACTCAGCAAAATTCAAGTAAACTCTGAAATTTTCAATACTAAAGAATACATGAAATTGCACCCTGCTGCAGTTCTACCAAGCTATGCTGAAAAGAAAATTATTGGTGAACACGATCTAATGCTATCCAAAAGACAAGCAGCAAATCCAAACAGAGAAATTATCTTCAAACCAGCTGTAATCCCTAAGAAATCATCTGATGCTAAAACCTCTGATAAATCTGCTTGATACTTTAGTTCTGCTGATTTATGGTTTTATGTTTTCCTGTGGATTGCCTGTGATTTAAATTTTTGGTTAATATCTGCTTTTGTTATTGTGTGCATTACTTTTTAGATCGAATTGGATAACATAACCCAAATAGGGGGAGATTGTTGGTACCCTAGATGTGATTTGGCTTATGTAATCCCTTTCCAGCCCCTCTTGATCCATATAACTATATATGATCATGTTTAGACCTTGGTTTAGTCTCCCTAGGGCAGTTTATATCTGACCTAGAGTTTAGATTAGAAGTTGTAGAATGAATTTTTAGTTAAGGTTCTTTTTCCGTTCGACCATCGTCGAACGAGGCCTCGCGATCGTCGATCAGTGGTCGACGATAGCAGGGCTATAGAATCGTTGAAGTCAAGACAATTATCGTCGACCGATGGTCGACGATCTCAGAGCAAGCTTATTATGCTCTGAAGGATGGTCGACGATCTGCTATCAGCAGTTCGATGATCGTGGTCTTGTTTCACGATTTCTGTCTCGACAGATCTTTGCCTTAATCATCGACATCATGAGATGGTCGACGATATCTGTCTCGACAGATCTCTGCCTTAGTCGTCGACATCACGAGATGTTCGACGATTTCTGTGTTAACAGATTTTCTGCTTTAGTCGACGATATCTTGAGCTGATCGACGATTGCCGTTCGACGATTTCTGTTTCGACAGATTTCTGTTTTCAGTCGACGATCTGTTAGCTAGGTCGACGATCATCGAACCCCTGTTCGACCATTTCTGTCTGCCTTTAACAGTTTGTATTTATTTTATTCCTTGGTTTATTTCCAAGTGTTTTAGCATGTGGTTAGAAAGATTTTCTGAAGAATGTTTTTGCTAATTTATGGCTTAAATTCAAATGAATTACTTACCAAATATGTCAAGCATAAATTACGGGATTTCGTATTTTGATAAAGCATTTTTGTCTTATTATACAAAATATATTGTCAGGCTGTATTCTAGCCGTTGGCGGTGTATGCTATTTCCAAGAACGATAAATCTTTATGCTGAGATATTTTCCTATTCATTTATTTCCTTATTGGGACTGACAGAGAGCTAATAGGTCATTCTATTCCTATTGCTATATTCTATTTTGAGATAATTTGTTGCAGGGCTCGAGAATTCAAATCAATAGAGCCGTTCCAAAAGATAAACGAGAAGACATATTTAAGAGAGATTTTTTTTTCTCAGAGTAATAAGAAGTTACAGTAACAGAGAGATTTTTGTGTGCTGCATTCTTTCAAGCTTCTCCAGAGCAACTCTTCACAATCTCACAATCAGAAGAAGAAAAGCTTTCCTGAAGCAAAAGTCCAAAGAAATCTATTTCATTCTCAAGTCTCCTGAGCATCTGCTTAGAGTTTTTCAAGACTTCAGAAAGAGCTCCAGATCTGCTTCACGTGCTCCAGAATCTGAAGACCTGATAAAAATCAGTCTACAGATCTCTGAGGATTTAGTTTCAGTTTATCTGAAACTCCTTCATCGTGAAGCAAAGGCTTTCCCTGGACTTTCACTGAGCCAGGGGGAGACTTTGATTCTTTAGAGAATCCACAAGCCTTCTCTAATCTGTATTAACAACAGAGAAGACAATCTAACCCTCTCAACCCCTTTGTAAAAAGAGTTTGTTCACATCTCTTCAAAAGTGAACGTTGGTGACAGGGCACCTTATCAACAACATGTGGTTGAGCATCCTTATCAAAAGCTCAAAGGGTCTGTTTGATCTACCTAAATCAGATCATTGGTGGCAGGGCACCTTAGCAAAAACCTGTAGTGGATTCCTACCAGGGTGGTAGAAGAGTGGAGTACCTATTAAGAGGGAACCACTATATATCCTGTGTCTCTGGCTGTTTTGTTTAAATTGCTTATTCTGTGGCTGTGATAGAACTACCTAGGATTGCTAGTTGCTGTGATAGGTTTATAGTTAATCTGAAATTTCAGTTAACTCTCTCACTTGTGCACTTCACTGTGTTAGGCTCTTAGGGTTCAAGTATCAGATTATTTTATTCCGCAAATCAACTCCAAGGGAGCTGACTAGTTATTCATAAAATTTGAATACTCTATTCACCCCCCCTCTAGAGTAGTTTACAACTTATCCCCTCACTTTCAGGTTAATGTGGAGGTGGAGGTAGAAACAAGAGGAGGAGAAGGAGGAGCAGAGGTGGAGGCAGGCAGTTCTTCCATGAGGGCTGGAGCTTGAGGGGAAGTGACTACAGGAGTCCTTGTGCCTGAAGCTATAGTAGTCCTGGCAGGTTTGATGATCTGCCTGTCCCATTTCCCAAATAGGGCACAGGCTAATCTTTTAGATGCATTAATGTGCATCCCATTGGAAACCAGCAGCTCTGGGCACCTGGAGTGCAGGAAAACCCCTAAAATCCTCCCAAAATTGACAAAACTTTTATTAATTTTCTTCTTGATCAAATCAAAGAAGATTGTTCCCCAATTCAGATGTTTCTTGTCCACTATGGCTCCCATCAGACAGAACTGATACCTTGATATGGTATCATGTGCTGAGTGCTTAGCCAGCAGTACTTTCCCCACAATATCAACCAAAAAACGAAATTCAATAGATAGATTCTTTTTCAATAACTTATTAGGGTTTGCAGCAGAGTGACCCATTCTATCCAACATAGAATCAAATTCTTCTCAAGACATATCAGTAGAATCATCTCCAGAACTTAAGTTGAATACCTCAGTCAGAAGGGTAGGGGACAATTGTACCTGAATCCCGCGGATAGTACCGACTATAGTATTCTCATCCAAAATGTTTGCAGTAAATACCCATTCCTTTATTTCGCCAGCCGCAATCTTCATTCTGGTCGACATAATATCCACTAGCTGTTGTTCCTTGAATAGTTCCAGGATATCCTTGAAGATTTGGTCACTGCCGTCGAATGAATCCATATCAATATCAAACCCGGTATCAAACTTCATCTTCGCGAGAGCCGCAACATTCACCGCCATTGAAGACCTGCAAAAAAATTACCAAACACAACCAAGTGCAGTAGAGTTTGGAGGGAAAGCAAGAAATTACAGAGAGTATGAATGCGCAATCGAAGAACGACGACGAAAAATGATTTTTATATTAGGGTTCGACGGCGGAAAGGAAGGATCGTTGAACTCCGTTCGACGATTTGGGCTTCTAATGGAATCTGAAGAGTCTTCAATAACGTCGATCTCCGTTCGACGATACTGGAGAGCGTCGAACTCCATTCGACGATCGTTGACCAGAGGAAGATAGCCTAGCGCTGTTTGGAAAAAGCTGAACTCCGGTCGACGCTTATTGGAAAGCGTCGATCTTCGTTCGACGATTTTTGGAAAAACGTCGAGCGCAGTTCAGAGACAAAACTGAACCTACAGACACTAGAAAATATAAGTTTTTAGCCTAGTCTTGGTCTGTTTTTAGATTTAAAAATCTTGGGATTTATTTTAAACTTCCTCCATCTTACATTCCTAACTTATTTAGGAAGAAGGTGTGTTTTTTTTCATCCAAAGGTTTGGTGAAAATATCTCCATTTTGCAAATAAGTTGGGATATATTGAATTTCAATTTTATTTTTCTCTACATTGTCTCTTAGAAAGTGATGCCTAATTTCTATATGCTTTGTCCTACTATGGAGGACTGGATTTTGTGCTATGGAGATAACACTAGTATTATCACAAAATATTTTTGACCCTTCTAAGTTGTAGCCATAGTCTAGGAGCTGGTTTTGAATCCATTGAATCTGTGAGCAACAACTGCCTGCTGCCATGTATTCAGCTTCATCAGTTGAAGTGGACACAGATGTCTGTTTCTTACAGAACCAGGAGACAAGTCTGTCACCAAGGAACTGGCAAGTTCCACTGGTGTTTTTCCTGTATACTCTACATCCAGCATAATCAGCATCTGAAAATCCAGTTAATTCAAATCCTGAGTTTTTTGGATACCAGAGTCCTAGATTTGGATAACTTTTCACATACCTGAGAATCCTCTTTACTAAAGTTAAGTGTGACTCTCTAGGGCTTACTTGGAACCTAGCACATATGCATGTAGTAAACATTATATCAGGTCTACTAGCTGTAAGGTACAGTAGAGAACCAATCATTGCTCTATATGTTGTCTGATCAACATGTTTTCCATGTTCATCATCATCTAATACAGCATTAGTAGGCATAGGTGTTTTCATACAAGATGCTTCAGACATACCAAATTTCTTAACCAGTTCCTTTGCATACTTGGTTTGAGAAATGAATATGCCTTCATCATGTTGTTTGACTTGCAATCCTAGAAAGAAGGAAAGCTCACCCATGCTACTCATTTCAAATTTAGAATGCATTAGGTTGGAAAACTTCTTGCACAAATTTGAATCAGTAGAGCCAAAGATAATATCATCTATATATATTTGTACTAGTAGGGTATGTGACTTATGGGTTCTAATAAAAAGAGTTTGGTCTACTCTACCCCTTATAAAATCATTTTTCAGAAGAAAGTATGCTAAGGTCTCATTCCATGCTCTAGGATCTTGCTTGAGACCATATAATGCTTTATGCAATTTAAAAACATGGTCAGGATAAGTTGAAGAGATAAAAACTGGAGGTTGTCTAACATAGACTTCCTCTTTGATGTCTCCATTGAGAAATGCACTCTTCACATCCATTTGGTAGACCTTGAATCCTTTGTGAGCTGCATAAGCAAGGAATATTCTTATGGCCTCTAACCTTGCCACTGGTGCAAAGGTCTGGTCATAGTCAATTCCTTCTTCTTGAGAGTAGCCTTGAGAAACTAGCCTTATCTTGTTCCTTACAATAACTCCTTGATCATCCAACTTGTTTCTGAACACCCACTTTGTTCCAACAATTGAGTGATCCTTAGGCCTTGGCACTAGTTCCCAAACTTGATTCCTCTCAAATTGATGTAGTTCCTCTTGCATAACAATGATCCAGTGTGGATCTTGTTCATCATCTTGAATGGATTGAGGATCAACTTGAGATAGAAAGCAAGTAAGCATCAGGTTCTGGTTGACCTGATTTCTGGTTTGCACACCAGCTGAGATGTCTCCAATCACTTGGGAGATTGGATGATCTCTTGTTGTTACTAAATCAACAGGGGGTGTTGATTGTTCACACCCCATTGTTGTTGTTTCCTCTTATGGGACAACAACTGGCTCTTTTAGATGTTGCACATCCTTTTCATCATCACTGCTCTCATCCTTTTGCTGGATAGGTGGAGGAGCTGTATCCTTTTCTTTAACCTATAATCTGTCCATACTTTCTGAAAGAGAGTGTACCTGCATAGGTTCTATGGTAGAAGCACACTTCTCCTTATAAAAAATGTTAGTCTCATCAAAAGAAACATGAACAGATTCTTCTATTTTAAGAGTAAATTTATTATACACCCTATAAGCCTTGCTGATCATGGAGTATCCCAGAAACACTCCTTCATTAGCCATTGCTTGAAATTTTACTAAGTATTTCTTGTAATTATTGTGAATATAACAAATACAACAAAATTTTTTAAAATAATTTACTTTAGGTTTCTTCCCTTTGAGCAATTCATAGGGAGTCTTGCCCTTCAGTTTATATATTAGGCTTCTGTTCAACACATAGTTGGAGGTGTTCACTGCCTCAGCCCAAAAAGATAGAGGTAGGTGAGCATTTGTCAACAATGTAGTAGCAGATTCAATTAGGGTTCTATTTTTCCTTTCAGCTACCCCATTTTGTTGAGGAGTTCTAGGAGCTGAGAAAGTATGCCTAATCCATTCACTCTGACAGAACTCTTCATAAGAAGAGAATCAAACTCTGTCCCATGATCACTTCTGATCAGGGCAATGTGAGTATTGAACTCAATCTGTATACATTTGAGAAACTCTGTCAGACACTTAAAGTTATCAGACTTCTTCCTCAGAAAGAATACCCAAGTGAATCTGGAGAAGTCATCTACAATCACCAAAGTATAAGATGTCCCTCCTAAGCTTTGCACTGTAATGGGTCAAAAAAGATCCATGTGTAACACATACAAAATCCTAGGTGAATCACTCTTATTAAGTGACTTAAAACTATTTTTATTTTGCTTGCCTAATTGATAGGCCCTGCAAAGTCCTTCCTTCTTGTAGGGGCCAGAAGGTAGTCCTCTAACAAGGTTATCCTTGGACAGCCTAGTAATGGTCATAAGGTTTAAGTGTCCTAGTCTCTTATGCCATAAATCATTTGGTTTGCAGACTGAATTAAATAAGAAAATATCTATGTTGGTTGAAAGGAAATCTACAAGATAAATGTTACCTTTCCTTTTACCTGTTAACACTGTTGTGTTATCCTCTGACATGATCTGACATAAGGATTTGTTGAATGTCACTTGATATCCTTCATCACAGAGTTGACTGATGCTGATTAGGTTGTGCTTCAGTCCTTCCACATAAGCTACCTTCTTGAATGTGACTGAGCCAATCTGAACAGCACCATATCCTTTTGTTTGACCAAAGTTTGAATCTCCAAAGATCACTTTGGGTCCAAGTTTGGCTTTGAAGGATGTGAGATTGTCCTTGCTCCCTGGCATGTGCTTTGAGCACCCACTATCCAGATATCATTGTTGGTTCACTTCTGGAAAGGTCTTCACCTGCACATAATTAGCTTATATGTTTTTGACCCAGTTTACCTTGGGCCTAGGTTGATATCCTTTAAATTCAGAAATAAAAGACATCCCTGGCTTACTCTTATATCATTCAGGATGGTATCTCCTAGGAGGTACTATCCATTCAGTATAAGGGTTTAAGCTTTGGGATGAGGGACTTCTAGGATTGACTTGAGATTTACCTCTGAAAGAAGGTTCAAAGCTCTGAGCTCCGTTCGACGATCGTCGACCTGAGTTCGACGATCTTGGGTCAGATCGTCGAGCTCCGTTCGAAGATCGACTATACCAGAGTTCAGATTTCAGAAGTCGTCGATCTGAGTTCGACGATCTAGCCTTGGATCGCCGAGCTCTGTTCGACGATTGTCGAGCTCTATTCGACATTTTCGTTTGAACTTGATTTTCCTTAGGTAAATCTGGATTCTTCCTAGCTACCTCTACAACACCCTTTCCTTTATCAAAAATAAATTTAATTGGTGTTGTTAATACTGTAGGTTGGCTGGATGAAGCACCCAAGCCCAGTGTACTGTTGAATCTTGAGTTCACTGTGCTTGTAATGTCCATCAGTCTGATGCTTCTCCTATTAAGGGATTCTTCAAACTGCTTGGCCTTGGATAGTTCACTTTTTAGTGTAATTATCTCCTCCCTATAGCACTCTAACTCCTCAGAGAGTTTGAGGTTATTTGACTTTAGGATACAGTAGTCAGATAATTTATTTCTGAGAGAGATTATCTCTTTATCAGACTTTAGCAAATCTAAACACAGTGTCTTAAATTCAATTTTAAAGTCCTCAGAAGTAAAATCAAAAGAGTTTATTACCTCATCCTCTTTAGATCCAGTTTCAGCTTCAGAATCAGACTCTTGTTCTGCATCAGAGTTTTGCTGGGAGGCATTGATTGCCATCATGCAGAATTCTTTTTCCTCATCCTCATCCTCATCATCACTTGAGCTAGATGAGGCTTCTGATTCTTCTTCTGTATCACTCCAGCTTTCAGCTACAAACCCCTTCCTTACATGTTTATTTTTGCTGGAGAAGGATTTGTTGCTGTTGTTTCCCCTGGATTCCATGTCTTTTCTCCTATCTTTCCTGTCCTTCTTGTCCTTGTTCTGATTTTCTGGACAGTCAGGCATAATATGGCCTGGTTTCCTACATCCAAAACAGATTATTTCTTTATTATTTGATTTGTCATACCTTGGCTTCTCATGCCCTCTTGATGACCTCTTTCTGAAATCTTTCCTGGCCATTTTATAGAATCTTTTGGCCAGAAAGCTCATCAATTCTTCATTGTCTGTGACCTTGTCTTCAGGCTTCTCTTCTATGGCTATGAAAGCTATGGTCTTCTCCTTTCTGATGACTTGAGAAGTAGTCTTTTGCTCTTATTCCCTATTCTTAATGAGCAGCTCATAAGATTTGAGTTTGCCCAAAAGAGCTTCTGTAGTTATTTCAGTTAGGCTTCTGGCATCTTTAATTGGCCAGATTCTTGAATCCCAAGTGCTGGGGAAGCACATTAGGATTTTGTCATTTAGTTCAGTGAGTGTGATCTCCTTATCCAATGTCTTCAACTCACTAACTATCAGACTGAGCCTGTTGTACATATCTGCAACTGACTCAGCTTCTCCTTTCTTGAAATTCTCATATTGACTTATGAGATGGGATCTCCTGTCCTTCCTTTCATAAGCAGATCCTGAGACAATTTAAGATAACTTGTCCCATATCTCTTTTGCTGAACTGCATTCAGACACTTTTTTGAATATCTCATCAGACATGGTCTGAGCAAGAATATTCATAGCCTTTGCATCTGCAACTTTCCATTTCTTTTTTTCTGCATCTGTTCCCTAAGAAGGTGGAACAGCACTTGTACTTGTGATCACTTGAGGTCTTGGACAAACTGTCAAAACAGAGTTAAAAATGTCCTCATCAATAGAATTCATGTAAAGCTTAATCCTTGCCTTCCAAAGTGTAAACTTAGAAGGGTTTCACACTGGAGGTCTAGTGCTAGCATAATCTTTGTTCTGTGCAATGGTTTTGTATGAAAATAAATATTATATAAAAAGTAATAACTATCCTCTATAGAAGGTTTATCTTATCAAGGATCTTTTGGTTCAGGTGTTAGCCTGTTCAACCAATCTGTTGAAAATTCAGATGTTGAATAACCAACCTGCCTCAGATACCAATTGAAAGTGAGGAAAAGATCTACCTTAACTCTAGAGGGGGGGGGGGGGTGAATAGAGTATTTTAAAATAATTCACAATTAAAATAGGTAAAGCAGTGGTAGACTTAAATTTATGTATATGTGTAAGGTGCTTGCAGTGAAGTAAAAACTAAAGCAAGAAATAAAGAATCACACAGCACACAGCAAAGACAAACACACAACAACCAGAAGACACAAGGATCTATAGTGGTTCCCCAACAACCTAGGTACATCCACACTTCTACCACCCTTGGTAGTAATCCACTGCAGGAAGGGTTGATCAGGTGTCATGGGCACCAATGAGCTTTTGACAAGGTGCTCAAAAACCAAACCAGATTTTTTGATCAGGTGTCTTACCACCACTAAGTTTTGATCAGGTCTAAGAAACCAAGAGTTCACTTTTGAAGGGAGAGATAACCCTGTACAGATGGTGGTAAAATAAAAAGGTGATGATGTCTTCTCTGTCTCAAATCACTGAGAGAAGACTAGTGGATTGTTGATGTTGTCAAAGCTCCCCCTGAGATGTAGAATGGTTCAGGAGTGAAAGCTTTGCTAGGGTGATAGGTCTTTAGATGCTTCAGATCTCCAGCAGAAGATGATTCCAGCAGATGCTGAAATGTTTGGTGTCTGGAGTCCTTGATGTTGAAGCTTTTGAACACTTGAAGATTTGGAGGAGTTGAGTAGCAGAAGATCTCCTCTACAGAAGAATTTTCTTGTGTTCTTGAAGATTCAGTAGATTTGAAAATCACAAAAGATGAACTGTTGATAAGAGAAGTGTGGAAGATGTTCGTTGACAGAGCCTCAGGGAAGCACTCCCTAGGGGGAGGGGTAGTATTGGTAAGCCCTTAGGGGGTCACCATAGATCAAGCAGTGGTGCTTCACTTCCCGATCACAAACAATCAGGCAGAGTTTGAGGCTATCATAGCCGGGTTGCGGTAGGCTAAGGAACTCGGGGTTCACGACGTGGAAGTGCTCACAGATTCACTGGAGGTAGCGTTAAAGATCAGGGGAGAATATGAAGCTCGAGAGCCCACCCTCGAGAAGTACTTATCCAAGGCGAGGATGATCATCGGTGGGTTTAGAGCATTCTCAATTCGGCACATCCCTAAGGAAGAGAACGAAGTAGCAGAATGACTGGCCATGTTTGGACCCCAGGGGGGAACCTTGACTGAGCTATTTCATCCAGCGATCGAGGAGGGGGAGATGATGGAAGTGGATTGAAAACTCTCGTGGGTGGATCCCTTCGTGACCTTTTCACTGCAGGCAGCCTCCCCGAAGGGGTCATGGAAGCAAAGGTCTTTCAGCACAAAACGACTCATTATCTCATGCATGAAGGGGACTACATCGTAAGATGCTGTCTGGCCTTTTAGTGCGATGTATGGCGGAGGAAGAGATCCCAAGAATTTTGGAAGAAGTGTAGTCTGGGGAATGTGGTAGCCATTTGGGGGTAGAACGTTGGAAGCAAGGGTGGTCAGGCAGAGATACTTCTGGCCCACCCTGAGGAAGGATGCGACAGAGTTTGCAAGGAGGTGCCAAAAGTGTCAGCTTTACGCCCCCCTCGAACTCCTGCCCGCTCAAAGGCTCCAAAGCATCATAACGCCATAGCCTTTGCCATCTGGGGAATGCACTAGGTTGGTCCATTCCCCCCAGTGAGCGGACCGATGAGGTTCCTTTTGGTTATGATTGACTACAACTCTAAGTGGCTGGAGGTCAAGGCATTAGCCAAGGAAACCTCGCAATTCCTCATGAAACTCGTGTGGGGAGAGATCATCTGCAAGCACGGGTTGCCTCGGGATATTTTCACAGATAATGGGCCACAGTTTGCAACTGAGGAGTTCATCGGCTTCTGCACCCAGCTGGGGATCTGAAAGTGAGGAAAAGATCTACCTTAACTCTAGAGGGGGGGGGGGGTGAATAGAGTATTTTAAAATAATTCACAATTAAAATAGGTAAAGTAGTAGAAGACTTAAATTTATGTATATGTGTAAGGTGCTTGCAGTGAAGTAAAAACTAAAGCAAGAAAAAAAAGAATCACACAGCACACAACAAAGACAAACACACAACACTACTAGAAAAATGGCTTTTAGCCACGGTTTCTTTTGCCACGGGGGAAAAATCGTGGCTAATAGTGAGTATTAGCCACGGTTTTTATTCCGTGGCTAAAAGTCTAGTATTAGCCACAGTTGACTAATCCATGGCTAATACTGACTTTTAGCCACGGTTTGCCTGAACCGTGGCTAAAAGTCTAGTATTAGCCACGGTTTGCCTGAACCGTGGCAAAAGGTCGTGGCTACATTTAGTCCCACACCGCCAAAACAAAATGAAATTTTGGGTTTATAAGGAATTTATTTCAATTAGTATTTGAAATAAATATGGCGGCGGCCGGGCGGCGGCCGGGCGGCGGCGGCGGCCGGGCGGCGGCGGCGGCCGGGCGGAGGCGGCCGGCCTGAATTTTTTATGTTATGAGTGGCCCTTTAAACCACGGCAATTAAACCGTAGCTAAAAGTCCAGTATTGACTTTTAGCCACGACAATCAAACCGTGGCTAAAAGTCCAGTATTAGCCACGGTTTTGGACTTTTAGCCACGGTTTGGACTTTTAGCCACGCTCGCATTGCCCACGCCCATTTTTCGTGGGTAGACCGTGGCTAAAAGTCTTTAGCCATGGTTTTGGACTTTTAGCCACGGCAATCTGCCGTGGCTAAAAGTTAGTTTTCTAGTAGTGCAACAACCAGAAGACACAAGGATCTATAGTGATTCCCCAACAACCTGGGTACATTCACTCTTCTACCACCCTTGGTAGGAATCCACTGCAGGAAGGGTTGATCAGGTGTCCTGGGCACCAATAAGCTTTTGACAAGGTGCTCAAAAACCAAACAAGATTTTTTGATCAGGTGTCTTGCCACCACTGAGTTTTGATCAGGTCTAAGAAACCAAGAGTTCACTTTTGAAGGGAGAGATAACCCTGTACAGATGGTGGTAAAATAAAAAGGTGATGATGTCTTCTCTGTCTCAAATCACTGAGAGAAGACTAGTGGATTGTTAATGTTGTCAAAGCTCCCCCTGAGATGTAGAATGGTTCAGGAGTGAAAGCTTTGCTAGGGTGATACGTTTTCATATGCTTCAGATCTCCAGCAGAAGATGATTCCAGCAGATGCTGAAATGTTTGGTGTCTAGAGTCCTTGATGTTGAAGCTTTTGAACACTTAAAGATTTGGAGGAGTTGAGTAGCAGAAGATCTCCTCTACAGCAGAATTTTCCTGTGTTCTTGAAGATTCAGTAGATTTGAAAATCACAAAAGATGAACTATTGATAAGAGAAGTTGTATTGTTCAATCTTCTGTGTTGTAATCTAATTCTTCTGTATCTCTTTGTATTCTCTGTATATTGTTGTTTTTATCTCTATTCTCTTCTGCAGGAGTATATCAAAAATCTGACTTAGATGGTCATTATTCAGTCATAAATGACTTATATAAATGACAACTGTCTCTGGGGAAAGTCCTAAGCAACATTCCATTTAGTCCTTCCTTGAAACTTGCATCAGATTGCTTAAAACGCCTAGAAAATCCTTTGTAATAAATGCAGAAAATAACTCTGAAGGAATTTGAATTAATTCCATAACTGTCTTTGAGTTTGAATTCTGAAAGCGTCGATCTCTCACAGAAATCGTCGATCTGAGCTCTACGATCGTTGAGCTGAGCTCAGAGATTGAATTTTCACAGCAGACAGAAAACGTCGACCTGAGCTCTACGATCGTCGACCTGAGCTCAGCGAACTTGGAAAATAGCTGAAGACAAAACGCCGATCTGAGCTCGAAGATCATCGACCGGAGTTTGACGATTTGCAGACTTGAGCTCAGAGAACGTCGAACTGAGTTCGACGTTTCGTCGACCTGAGCTCGACAAAAATTGTCTTGTCTCCGTACTTAGTCCTGATCCTTGAATGGTCCTGGGGGCAGCTCCAAACGTAAGTTCTAAGCCCTAGACTCATTCTAATTTGACCTTTTCAACTATACAACAAGGTCAAACAATTTTCCTAATAACATAGTGATCCTTGCCCAAATTAGTAATAGGGTGTTCCAACAGGATCGACCTCAAGTTTGCCTCCGTCCAACACCCCAGAAGCAATGGCTAGGTGGAGGCGGCAACCAAGATCATCGTGAACTTGCTCAAGAATAAGGTGGAGAACCTGAGGGGGGGTTGTAACATCCCATTTCCAACTAGACCCCTAAGAGTGGTTTTGTCATGACAAAACCCTAGGAGGCCCAAGAAAGAGTCAAGTGGACCTGGTGGTGTGAATAGGGCCACTATGGTCTGCACTTAGCAGATTTCTAAACCTTGGTTAAAGGTAATCATGGGGCTTCACCAAGACTCCAAGACCCCACCCATACCTCCATAACCATAGGTAGGGGTCAATGGGTCACTAAGGACCCATGGAGGGTAGTCAAGGGAGCTAAGTTGACCAAAACCAACTATAACCCTAGCTAGGTCAAATTGACCTACACAAGGGTCCATTGCAGTCTATTAGTCAAATATACCCCACTCCATACCTACATAACCCTAGGTAGGGGTCAATTGGTCACTAAGGACCCATGGAGGGTAGTCAAGGGAGCTAAGTTGACCAAAGTCAACTCTAAACCTAAATAGGTCAAATTGACCTACACAAAGGTCAATTGTAGTCCCTTAGCCAAAAGGACCCCACCCCTACCCTCATAGGCCTAGTGAGAGGCCAATAGGTCACCAAGGACTCATTGGGACCAATCATAAAGACTAGGTTGACCAAAGTCAACTCTTGACCTAAAATGGTCAAAGTGCCCTAGTTAAGGGCCAAGTGACCTCCAAGGGCCAATCCAACCCCACCTTGACCCTAGGGGAGGCTAATGGGTCACCAAGGACCAATTAAAGAAATCTCAAGGACCAAATTGACCTAGGTGGGCCCTAGTCCAACTTTGGGTCAAGTTAGCCCAAATGGGCTAACTCAAGCTCAAGCCCATTTCAATTGGGCTAACCATGACTTAAGTGACCAAATGGACTTGTGGGATGCCATGGGACATGTAGGAGCCAAAAATTCAGGCTTGGTGACTAGGAGAGAGAAAGTCACCCATGGAGGAGAGAGAAAGAGAAGAAAGAGGAAGGAAGGAGGACTTTGTGCTCCTCCTTCCCCCTCCCCAACCTCCCCATTCATTTCAGAAGGACAAGGGGGAGTGAATCAGCCATTGTGGACTGGTTAGAGCAAGCTCCACCCCCTCCCTACCAACCTAGCCGCCAAGATTGACCATGGCCAAAAATGTCACATGGCAATTCAGCCACCTAACTCCCTCCTCTCCCTCTTTAAAAGCTTCAGTGAGGTCCAAGGAGTATTTCCCACTCTTTTCCTGAAGAAGCCGAGCCCTTTCCTCCATTTTTGAACAATACAACCACCACCGGCCACCACCATGCCAATCCGGCGATCAGCACGGCTACAGCCGCCACCACAGGTCCTCCTCCACTCCTTCTCTCATGGGTAGATCGTAGGGATGATTAGGGCCGAGGTTAGGGCTCGATTGAGCTCAATCGGAATTTCAAAATCATGGAATTTCCATGAAAATTCATCCTCTCGGGTTCGCCGGAATAGTGCTTCCCGGCGGCCTAGCCGCCGCCTGGAGATAGCCCCGACCACCACGAAGGTGTCGGCGGCGGTGACAGGCCGGGGAGGTGGCTGGAGCGCCAGCGGCAGCCGCTAGAAGTAGGCCAGGCAGGAGCAATCCTGGTCGTTGGCGCGCGGGGACGATGACGGGATGCCGTCCAGGATTGCGCCAAGATGCGTGCAAAAATGATATTAAACTATAGGTTAAATATTTGAATCATTTTTATTTCATTCTGTCACTAATTATTATTATTTGATTTTAATTATTAAAAATACTTAGAGCCATTTTCAGAGAAAATGGTCAACACCAAAAATGTAGCCCCTTGAGTCTATTTTTATACAAAATTAGATTGAACCAATTTGGGTGACTGGTTTGACCAGGGCACTCATTTTGGTGGGGTCTATACAAATGACTAGGCAGTAATTAAATTAAGTGCCCACACTTCATCCTTGGTCCAAATGGTCTGAAATTTTAGCATGGAGGCACCCAACCCTATATCTAGACCCTGCCCAAAAATGGGAATTTTTGGGAATAATTCTCCTATAGTTTTGTAAATAATTTAATTATGCAAGGGTAAATTAAATTATGGGTCAAATGAAGTCCAATTTCATCCAAATTTTGGTGGGATGTATATGAGGTCAATATAGACCTCTGGTTAAAATTTCATTAAGTTTGGAGTTGATTTGAATGGAAATCAAGCAAACCCTAGCCTTGCCCTAAGAAGGGCATTTTGGTCCAAAATGTAATTTTGGGTTTTGAGTGTCCAATTAACCTCAACAGAGGTTCAAATTTGGGAAACTGACTTGGCATGACTTTATACACCTTCCAATGAAAACTTGGGGGGCATTGGAGTTGATTTGGCCCAAGATCCTAGGTCAAACCCTAAGGAAGGGCTTTTGTACCTTGTGAAGGACATATGGCCATAACACCTTGTATGACTATGAAACTTTGTAGGGCTGGTTTCAGGGTAACTATAACCCTCTGGTAAAAATATTAGGGTGTTTTGGAAAGTTAGGACCCACAAAACCCTAACCCTAGTTTAGGGCACAAACTTTGTAGGGTTAGAATAGGCTAGTTATACTCTTCCAAATAAGGTGAAATTTTGGTATAATGGTAATAAGGATATTATTAGTCTCTGTTAATTTATTTGGGAATTTTGGGATAATATTTATGGTACTTCATTTGAAACACAAGGGATGCCTCAATTTTATAAACTAATTATTATGGTCCCTCTGACCCTTGGAAGGTCATGAAAATTTGGCAGAGGATGTTTTGAACCATTATAAGCTTATATAAAATTTATGAAAATATTTGGATATATATTTGAGATACTTACTTCACAAGTTTGTTAAATGATGAAATTATTCAATAATTTAAATTTGTCCATATACTGATAAATAAATTATGAAATTTGTCCCAAACCATTTAAATGCCATTAGATTCATACTTGAATTTTCTCTGAATTTTTGGAAGCAATATAGTATTTTATATTTCTTTAAATGAATTTTTAAGGATTAAAATAAAATAATGATTTGGGGATACAACCTTACTGAAAAATTTAGATATTTTGGAAGATGAGTTATATCCTTATTTTGAATAACAAATAAAAATTGTAGAATGATATCTTGACTGAAAATGGTACTACATGTTCATTATTGGAAATTCTAGTCAATAGAATAATTAAATAAATTATTAAATAAATAAGGAAAATTTTGGATCTCTGGATTTAGGGCTTAAAGGTCATAATGGACCTCCATTAATTATTATAAGAGTATTGAATAATTATTTGATGTACCTCCTATTTTACAAGAAGTTTGACATGGTGGTCTGCATTTAGCAATTTTGGAAAACTGTATATTAATTTGTTTGAAGCTTATCACTCCTTAATCACTGATGATAT
This sequence comes from Platanthera zijinensis, assembly GCA_039513925.1. Classification (NCBI taxonomy): domain Eukaryota; kingdom Viridiplantae; phylum Streptophyta; class Magnoliopsida; order Asparagales; family Orchidaceae; genus Platanthera; species Platanthera zijinensis. The sequence goes on along the minus strand of CM077098.1, from coordinate 69,643,965 downwards.
TTGACTCAGAGCATTTATGGGCCCTTGCAATCATGTTAGAGTTATCCTTGAATTTTCAAAAATAATATTGCCCTGTTTATTATTTTTATGAATTATTGCAATATACCATTTAAATAAAAATCAGTGGCCTGAACCTTGCTGAAAAACTAAGAGATTTTGCATCTTAGGTTAAACGATTATATTAAGTATAACATAAATCTGGGGAGATTTTATCTTGTCAAAATTTGGTATCTTCAGCTCAATCTTGGAGACTTTGGCCACTATAAATATTTAATAAATTCCTAGATAAATAGGAAAAATTGTAAAACTCTGGATTTGGGCAATAAAGGTCATATTGGACCTCCATTAATTATTATAGGAGTATTGGATGATTACTTGATATACTTCCCATTTTACATAACATTAAACCTTGGTGGTCTGCATATAGTAAATCTACAGAAAAAAATCTGGAGTACAAGTTAGCCACATAAGTCAAAAATTAGTTGTTATAGGAATGAGTTCATCACTCAGGGTTAGATGAGCTAGGGATGGGTTTGACTAAAAGTTAGGTGGTATTTGGGATCGACGAAAGATCGTCTTCCCCGTGGAATAGAAGGTCAAAATCACCTTAGGTATAGTTCACTGTAATATGAAAATAAAATGGGTAAAACCTAAGTTGTAGGCATAATGTAAATTGAGGAGTAGGTAGTAAACTTAGGATTTCACACTCTCACACCCCTGTGTCCCGAGAGATAGTTTGGGTTACTCGGGCAATAAGCCCAGTGGTTAAGGTAATGAGCATGGTAGCCCAGCGAGCTTCGGCTCGGTTGTAGATTATGACGGACGGGATAGTCCGGTGAGCTTTGGCTCGGTTGTAGATTATGACGGACGGGATAGTCCGATGAGCTTTGGATCGGTTGTTGGTTATGACGGACAGGTTAGTCCGGGGAGCTTCGGCTCGGTTATAGATTATGACGGACGGGTTAGTCCGGGGAGCTTCAGCTCAGTTGTAGATTATGACAGACGGGTTAGTCCGGGGAGTTTCGGCTCGGTGGGTGATTATGACGGACGGGATAGTCCGGGAAGATTCGGCTCGGCTATTTGTTGGACTCATAACTATTGCATGTGCATAAAAGGTATAAGGTGGTGGGTCTTCGATATTGGGGAGTTCGTTGCACCGACACCAATATCGTTGACTCGGCAATTGTGGTTCTACACTTCGCCAAACAGAAGTCCGGTGCGCCAGCCGGCAAGAGTACGCAGGCGTCCGCTTAGTGCACCAAGCGTTGAGGCGTACGATAGGTCAGACCGGTTGTGCAAATACTGGTTTTGAGGTGGGCGAGGCCCAACCCACCGCTTCTGTCTGCCACTACGGAGGTATCCTGGGAGTTAACGGCTACGAAAGGGGGAACTAAGGTCTGTGTACACAGAGTCGAGTGGGTGAGTTGCACTTGCATGTTCACATCATAGCATATTTGCATTTCATAGCATAACCATTGCATATAACCTGACACCTAAAGTATAAGCGGTATGGGACGCTCTATACATTAGGCCTTGCAAAACAATCCCTTGGCCTATAAGTTCGTGCGAGCGTGCTTATAAGTCAAGGTTCTCTTTCAGTATTATTTATATGTTATGCCTGCTAGTAAAACCGATACCCTATCGTATAAATCGATATGAGACTTTTTATACGATAGGAGCCCTGCAAGAGATCCCTCAGCTTATGTGTTTTCACATAAGTTAAGGTTACTTATTTAGTTTTTGTATAATTATTATCACACTTAACACTGTTAGTTTAGTTCCGCTGCCATCTGCAATTTGACATTCTCCACCTTCATGTCCTTTCCATTCCTTCTCCCCGCTCGGTGCTTAGGAGCCATGGGGGAAGTGGTGGGGGACGATAGGACTTAGTCTTTTAGACTAACGGTTTTCGAACCATATCATTTAGGGGACCACGGAGCCCAGCATGGAGGGGCAGCCCCGGAGGTCGGTACGCTTGGAGATCGGACAGTCTAGCACTGTAGTCGAGACAGCAGGGACGGTGAGTCCCGAACACCAGTAGTTGTATTAGTTTGCTTCCGCGATGAGTGATTTGTAGTGAGGACTTGATGTACCGGGCATAAACCCGAGATTTTCATTATATGTACTATCTGTGGACACTCCCTTCGTGGAGTTTATTTTTCTATATATGTGATTTCTATGGACTTGCTTTTATACTTATGCTACAGTAGAGATCGATTTGGCCGACAGAATCGGCGTCTTTTAGTGACGACCTTCCCGGGTGAGAAGGTATCACTGCAAGGCGGTAGTTCTGGGCCTAAGACCCCGGTGTCGAAAAAGAGAAAAAAAATGGGGGTCTTACAAGTGGTATCAGAAGGAACCTCGATCAAAAAAGTAGCAGTCCACTAACCCTGGGACGCCCCCGCTCGAGTTTAGTTTGGGGACAAACTAAGCAGCGGAAGCAGTGGTGGGCCCATATGGGAAATCACATGAAAATTGTCCACTTTTAGTTAAATCTGTGAGACTTCTTATATTTGTCTTCTATTACACAGCCCCCAGTACCGCCAACACCACAAGGCGGAGTTCAGCAGGCTCCGACTGTTGCACTACCTCCCCTGGTCTCCACTCCATTCCTACACTCGGAGATGGGTCAAACGCTGACGGCCATTCTAGATGCTTTCAGGCTCAGCAGGTTCCGGCTCCGCAGCCGAACCCGGGGGCCAATTGGCTGAGCATCTTTCGAGGACTCTCCCCTCCATCTTACTTGGGGACAGAATCCGCTGTACGGACAGAAGAATGGCTAGATATTATGCACGAAATGCTGACTGGGATATAATGTCCCTGGGAGGAGAGGGTGTCCTTGGTTGTCTCCTGCCTGGAGTCTCATGCCAAGAGGTGGTGGAAGACATTGCTGGACACAATGTTTGCTGATAGGGAGGTTGCGGAAGTTACCTGGGAAGAGTTCAGGACTGCGATGTTGGAGCACTTTGTTCCACAGTCGGCCAGGGATGAGTTGGAGGAGCGGTTCTTACAGCTGAAACAGGGCACCCGGACAGTGGTAGAGTACCATCGGGAGTTCGACCATTTGGCTCGATATGCAGATTCTTACCAGCTGGACGAAGCGGGATACATCAAGAGATTCTATAAGGGCCTGAGGGAGGACTTGAGGGAGGCTTTGTTGTTTGTATCCGACGGGCCAATCTCCCGGATTTTGGAGATGGCAAAGAGGATTGAGGCTGATTGGCACACCACTCGGGGCCGGAAGCGGCAAGCGGAGGATCAGGGCCGGAGAGCCAGAAATGATCAGCGGCAAGGTGCTATACCAGGTGGGAGAAGGACAGAGGACCAGCCTCGTCAGGAAGTGAGGCAGGAGCCGAGGGAGCAGGTGATATTGGCCCCTCAGCCTCTTCAGATGAGGGAGGCACCGAGAACCAGGGGTATGGCAATTTCCCCCACCGGAGTGCTACAACTACCATCAGATAGGACACATTCGGAGAAACTGCCCCATGAGGGGAGCACCTTTACCAGCACCCCAGGATGCCCCGCATGCCCAACAGTTTGGAGACAAGGACGTGGTCGAGGACGTGGTTTCTAGGGTGCAGATCGCAGGCAGCAGAGGGAGCAAATTTATGTACTGGATTTGGCTCAACCCCGGAACCCGGAGCAAGTAATCACTGGTACGTCAGAAAATTGTAAACTTATTTCCTCATGACCTTTAAGTTTATATAGAAGTGATAATCTAGGGAAGAAAACCATAGCTAGATTCTAAGACATTTAACTTTCCCCACCCCCAGGAATAGTTTTCATCAGCGGTAAACCCGCTTATACGCTATTTAATACGGGTGCTTCACACTCGTTTGTATCGGAAGCCTTCGTAGAAGGGTTGGAAGGCATGGAACGATTCACGGGTCTGGTGATGAGGATACGATTACCCGACGGATCAGAGTTGTTCACCTCTGCCCACTGTAATATGGAGGCGGAGATCGGCGGAAGGATATTTGAAGCTCCAGCGACGATCATAAAGATGCCAATCTTTGATTTGATCCTAGGAATGACGTGGTTGAACTGGAATCATGCTCAAATTGACTGCACGTCCAAGAGAGTTACCGTGAGACATGGAGATTCCTACCTCGTCATTGAAGGTACTAGATCTATTCCCCCTCTCATGCTGTCATCTATACAGGCCATCAAGGCTCACTTACAGGGGGAAGAAGTGTATGAGGTAATTTTTGACATGACTGAGGCCAAGGTCTCCACCTCGGGTATTCCGGTGGTGCGAGATTTTGCCGACGTATTCCCAGAGAAACTGCCTGGGCTACCCCCGCACCAGGAGTAAGATTTCCAGATACAGCTGGTGCCGGGGGCTAAGCCGGCAGCTAGAGCCCCTTACCGGATGGCCCCGAAAGAGTTGACAGAATTTCGAAGCCAACTCTAAGAACTGGTGGAGGCTGGATTTGTCCGACCAAGCTCTTTGCCTTGGGGAGACCCAGTCTTGTTCGTTAAAAAGAAAAACGGAACTCTGAGACTGTGCATCGACTACCGAGCACTAAACCGATTGACAGTCCGAAATGCATATCCACTGCCAAGGATAGATGAGCTGTTTGACCAGCTAGAAGGTGCGCATTTCTTTTCCAAATTGGATCTAATGTCGGGCTACTACCAGTTACGAATCTAGGAGGAGGACATTCCAAAGACTGCTTTCAGTAGCAGATATGGGCTATATGAGTTTACCGTGATGCCCTTCGGGCTCACCAATGCTCCGTCGGCATTCATGAGCCTCATGAACCGGGTTTTCGAGGCCTACTTGGATGTGTTCGTCATAGTATTCATAGACGACATCCTGATCTACTCTAGGACAGAAGAGGAGCACACTCGGCATTTGACACTAACTCTGGAGAGACTACGGGAGCACAAGCTCTATGTGAAGATCAGCAAATGCCAGTTTTGGTTGAAGGAGGTGGCTTTCTTAGGCCATATCATCAGTGGTGCTGGGTTGGCGATGGACCCGGACAAGATCCAAGCAGTCCGGGACTTGCCACAGTTGATGACGGCCACAGATGTATGAAGTTTCCTAGGACTCGCCGGTTACTACCGGAAGTTCGTAGAGGGATTCTCTCGTATCGCCCTTCCACTCACATCTCTGACAAGGAAGGAGGTGCCCTTTATCTGGACCCCACAGTGTGAGGCGGCTTTTCAAGAGCTAAAGGGGCGACTCACTTCGGCTCCTATACTTGCTCTCCCTTCAGGGAAAGAAGGATTCCAGGTCTACACTGATGCCTCCTACCAGGGCATGGGTGCAGTGCTTATGCAGAATGGCCATGTGATAGCTTACGCTTCTCGGCAGCTGAAGAAGCACGAGCAAAACTACCCAGTCCATGACTTAGAGATGGGAGCTGTCATCTTTGCACTAAAAGTCTGGCGTCACTATCTGTACGGTGTCCACTGCGACATATACTCCGACCATAAAAATTTGAGGTATGTGGACACGCAAAAAGAGCTGAACATCAGACAGAGACGATGGGTGGAATTTTTGGCAAACTACCAGTATGAGATGCACTACCACCCGGGAAAGGCGAATGTGGTAGCAGATGCACTGAGCCGAAAGACCGCAAACGCCGGAGTAGGAACACAGTTGATGGCTTTGGAGTTAATTCAGATGTTAGATAAGATGCAAATATCCCTGGTGTCCGAGGATCACCCTGAGTTATACTGAGAGTATCTTTCATCATTAATCGCCACTGGTGACATTCGAGAAAGGGTCAAGGATGGACAGAGGCAGGATACCCAGCTAGAGCCGATATTCCGGGCCTTAGAAGCAGGCACTGCGGGAGATTACACACTGAGGGATGACTTAGTATGCTTTAGAGGACGGGTCTACATACCAGAGGGAGGCCAGGTCCGGGAGGATATCATGATGGAGGCTCATTGAAGTCGATATTCGGTACACCAGGGGGTTACGAAGATGACTGCAGATCTGAAGAAGACTATGTTCTGGCCCGACATGAAGAAGGATATCACCTACTTCGTGACCCATTGCAAGGCATGCCAGTTAGTGAAGGCGGAATGCAGAAACCCCGCAGGATTATTACAACCACTCCCAGTACCAGAGTGGAAGTTCAATGATATCGCCATGGACTTTATACACGGACTTCCTCGATCAAGGACAAGGAATGATTCGATCTGGGTGATCGTCGACCGGCTGACAAAGGTAGCAAGGTTTATTCCAATCAAGAAGGATGACTCGGTGGGCGTATTAGTCCGAAAGTTTGTGGAGCAATTCGTCCGCTATCATAGCATACCCAAGTCGATTGTGTCAGACCGAGATGGACGATTTACATCCAGGGAGTGGAGGTCAGTGCAGACTTACTTAGGCACTCGACTAACATTCAGTACGGCTTTCCACCCCCAGACGGATGGACAAACTGAACGAAACAACCGGACTCTGGAGGATTTACTACGACTCTGCATATTAGATCGCGGTGAACCTTGGGAGAATTTGTTACCGCTGATCGAGTTCTCGTATAATAACAGCTACCAGTCTAGTATAAAGATGGCTCCTTATGAGGTGTTGTACGGACGGAAGTGCATGACTCCGCTGTCATGGATACATGACGAGGACCCTAAGGCATTGGATTCGGAGTTTGTCGAGGACACCGAGGCTCTGGTGAGATTGATACGGGACAGGATGCTAGAAGCACAGAGCCGGCAGGCTAAGTATTACGACGCTCGGCATCGTCAGGTGGAATTCTAGGTGGGAGATCAGGTGTTCTTGAAGATCCGACCAATGCATGGAGTTACTCGGGTACGCGGACAGAGGAAGAAGCTTAGTCCAAGATACATGGGGCCTTATAGGATCCAGGAGCGGATCGGTCCCTTGGCATACAGGCTGGAGCTGCCACCGGAGCTGGCGAGTCTGCACGACGTATTCCATATATCCTCTCTTAGGAGAGCTCTACTACGCCCAGAGCAGCAAGTTACAACCACAGATGGACCGATAGCATCTGATCGGTCAGTTCACCTAGAATCGGTCCGGATTGACGACAAGGGGGTACGAGTTTTACGCCACAAGAAGGTTCCGTTAGTCAAGGTCCTGTGGAGAAATCACGGAAGAGAGGAGCACACATGGGAGCCCTAGGATTTGATGCGACAAAGATACCCGGAACTCTTCAGTCAGGTATTCCTCACAACCACTCAAGATGTTTAATTTACCTTCCTCTTTTAAACTAGTAGAACTGAAATTTCAAGGATATGGGCTAAACTTTTATTTATTGGGGTCTAGACTTTGCCAATTAGGGGATTTGGTCTTAAATTTGACTATCACCTTTAAAACTCATATAATCAAACATGGTGTCGTGACGTAAACCTTTCAACTCTCACGGGATGTTACAAGTTTCTTCCTTCCCGATAGGAGTCCCCGTAGGCTTAACCTTGATTTCGGGGACGAAATCTTTGTTTTGTTTATTGGGATTTGTAACATCCCATTTCCAACTAGACCCCTAAAAGTGGTTTTGTCATGACAAAACCCTAGGAGGCCCAAGAAAGAGTCAAGTGGACCTGGTGGTGTGAATAGGGCCACTATGGTCTGCACTTAGCAGATTTCTAAACCTTGGTTAAAGGTGATCATGGGGCTTCACCAAGACTCCAAGACCCCACCCATACCTCCATAACCCTAGGTAGGGGTCAATGGGTCACTAAGGACCCATGGAGGGTAGTCAAGGGAGCTAAGTTGACCAAAGTCAACTATAACCCTAGCTAGGTCAAATTGACCTACACAAGTGTCCATTGCAGTCTATTAGCCAAATATACCCCACCCATACCTCCATAACCCTAGGTAGGGGTCAATTGGTCACTAAGGACCCATGGAGGGTAGTCAAGGGAGCTAAGTTGACCAAAGTCAACTCTAAACCTAAATAGGTCAAATTGACCTACACAAGGGTCAATTGCAGTCTCTTAGCCAAAAGGACCCCACCCCTACCCTCATAGGCCTAGTGAGAGGCCAATAGGTCACCAAGGACTCATTGGGACCAATCATAAAGACTAGGTTGACCAAAGTCAACTCTTGACCTAAAATGGTCAAAGTGCCCTAATTAAGGGCAAAGTGACCTCCAAGGGCCAATCCAACCCCACCTTGACCCTAGGGGAGGCTAATGGGTCACCAAGGTCCCATTAAAGAAATCTCAAGGACCAAATTGACCTAGGTGGGCCCTAGTCCAACTTTGGGTCAAGTTAGCCCAAATGGGCTAACTCAAGCTCAAGCCCATTTCAATTAGGCTAACCATGACTTAAGTGACCAAATGGACTTGTGGGCTGCCATGGGACATGTAGGAGCCAAAAATTCAGGCTTGGTGACTAGGAGAGAGAAAGTCACCCATGGAGGAGAGAGAAAGAGAAGAAAGAGGAAGGAAGGAGGACTTTGTGCTCCTCCTTCCCCCTCCCCAACCTCCCCATTCATTTCAGAAGGACAAGGGGGAGTGCAGCAGCCATTGTGGACTGGTTAGAGCAAGCTCCACCCCCTACCAACCTAGCCGCCAAGATTGACCATGGCCAAAAATGTCACATGGCAATTCAGCCACCTAACTCCCTCCTCTCCCTCTTTAAAAGCTTCAGTGAGGTCCAAGTAGTATTTCACACTCTTTTCCTGAAGAAGCCGAGCCCTTTCCTCCATTTTTGAACAATCCGACCACCACCGGCCACCACCATGCCAATCCAGCGATCAGCACGGCTACAGACGCCACCACAGGTCCTCCTCCACTCCTTCTCTCATGGGTAGATCGTAGGGATCATTAGGGCCGAGGTTAGTGCTCGATTGAGCTCAATCGGAATTTCAAAATCATGGAATTTCCATGAAAATTCATCCTCTCGGGTTCGCCGGAATAGTGCTTCCCGACGGCCTAGCCGCCGCCTGGAGATAGCCCCGACCACCACGAAGGTGTCGGCGGCGGTGACAGGCCGGGGAGGTGGCCGGAGCGCCGGCGGCAGCCGCTGGAAGTTGGCCAGGCAGGAGCAATCCTGGCCGTTGGCGCGCGGGGACGATGACGGGATGCCGTCCAGGATTGCGCCAAGATGCGTGCAAAAATGATATTAAACTATAGGTTAAATATTTGAATCATTTTATTTCATTCTGTCACAGATTTTTTATTATTTGATTTTAATTATTAAAAATACTTAGAGCCATTTTCAGAGAAAATGGTCAACACCAAAAATGTAGCCCCTTGAGTCTAGTTTTTATAAAAATTTGGTTTGAACCAATTTGGGTGACTGGTTTGACCAGGGCACTCATTTTGGTGGGGTCTATACAAATGACTAGGCAGTAATTAAATTAAGTGCCCACACTTCATCCTTGGTCCAAATGGTCTGAAATTTTGGCAGGAAGGCACCCTACCCTATATCTAGACCCTGCCAAAAATGGGAATTTTTGGGAATAATTGTCCTATAGTTTTGTAAATAATTTAATTATGTTAGGGTAAATTAAATTATGGGTCAAATGAAGTCTAATTTCATCCAAATTTTGGTGGGATGTATATGAGGTCAATATAGACCTCTGGTTAAAATTTCATTAAGTTTGGAGTTGATTTGAATGGAAATCAAGCAAACCCTAGCCTTGCCCTAAGAAGGGCATTTTGGTCCAAAATGTAATTTTGGGTTTTGAGTGTCCAATTCACCTCAAAAGAGGTTCAAATTTGGGACACTGACTTGGCATGACTTTATACACCTTACAATGAAAACTTGGGGGCATTGGAGTTGATTTGGCCCAAGATCCTAGGTCAAACCCTAAGGAAGGACTTTTGTACCTTGTGAAGGACATATGACAATAACACCTTGTATGACTATGAAACTTTGTAGGGCTGGTTTTAGGGTAACTATAACCCTCTGGTAAAAGTATTAGGGTGTTTTGGAAAGTTTAGGACCCACAAAACCCTAACCCTAGTTTAGGGCACAGACTTTTTAGGGTTAGAATAGGCTAGTTAAACTCTACCAAATAAGGTGAACTTTTGGTATAATGGTAATAAAGATATTATTAGTCTCTGGTAATTTATTTGGGAATTTTGGGATAATATTTATGGTACTTCATTTGAAACACAAGGGATGCCTCAATTTAATAAAATAATTATTATGGTCCCTCTGACCCTTGGGAGGTCATGAAAATTTGGCAGAGGATGTTTTGAACCTTTATAAGCTTATATAAAATTTATGAAAATATTTGGATATATATTTGAGATACTTACTTCACAAGCTTGTTAAATGATGAAATTATTCAATAATTTAAATTAGTCCATATACTGATAAATAAATTATGAAATTTGGCCCAAAACATTTAAATGCTATTAGATTCATACTTGAATTTTCTCTGAATTTTTGGAAGCCATATAGTATTTTATATTTCTTTAAATGAATTTTTAAGGATTAAAATAAAATAATGATTTGGGGATAAAACCTTACTGAAAAATTTAGATATTTTGGAAGATGAGTTATATCCTTATTTTGAATAACATTTAAAATTATAGAATGATATCTTGACTGAAAATGGTACTACATGTTCATTATTGGAAATTCTAGTCAATAGAATAATTAAATAAATTATTAAATAAATAAGGAAAATTTTGGATCTCTGGATTTAGGGCTTAAAGGTCATAATGGACCTCCATTAATTATTATAAGAGTATTGAATAATTATTTGATGTACCTCCTATTTTACATGAAGTTTGACATGGTGGTCTGCATTTAGCAATTTTGGAAAACTGTATATTAATTTGTTTGAAGCTTATCACTCCTTAATCACTGATGATATTTGAATCAGAGCATTTATGGGCCCTTGCAATCATGTTAGAGTTATCCTTGAATTTTCAGAAATAATATTGCCCTGTTTATTATTTTTATGAATCATTGCAATATACCATTTAAATAAAAATCAGTGGCCTGAACCTTGCTAAAAAACTATGAGATTTTGTATCTTAGGTTAAATGATTATATTAAGTATAACATAAATCTGGGGAGATTTTATGTTGTCAAAATTTGGTAACTTCAGCTCAATCTTGGAGACTTTGGCCACTATAAATATTTAATAAATTCCTAGATAAATAGGAAAAATTGTAAAACTCTGGATTTGGGCAATAAAGGTCATATTGGACCTCCATTAATTATTATAGGAGTATTGGATGATTACTTGATATACATCCCATTTTACATAACATTAAACCTTGGTGGTCTGCATATAGTAAATCTATAGAAAAAAATCTGGAGTTCAAAATAGACACATAAGTCAAAAATTAGTGGTTATAGGAATGAGTTCATCACTCAGGGTTAGATGAGCTAGGGATGGGTTTGACTAAAAGTTAGGTGGTATTTGGGATCGACGAAAGATCGTCTTCCCCGTGGAATAGAAGGTCAAAATCACCTTAGGTATAGTTCACTGTAATATGAAAATAAAATGGGTAAAACCTAAGTGTTAGGCATAATGTAAATTGAGGAGTAGGTAGTAAACTTAGAAATTCACACTCTCACACCCCTGTGTCCCGAGAGATAGTTTGGGTTACTCGGGCAATAAGCCCAGTGGTTAAGGTAATGGGCATGGTAGCCCGGCGAGCTTCGGCTCGGTTGTAGATTATGACGGACGGGATAGTCCGGTGAGCTTTGGCTCGGTTGTAGATTATGACGGACGGGATAGTCCAGTGAGCTTTGGATCGGTTGTTGGTTATGACGGACGGGTTAGTCCGGGGAGCTTCGGCTCGGTTGTAGATTATGACGGATGGGTTAGTCCGGGGAGCTTCGGCTCGGTTGTAGATTATGATGGACGGGTTAGTCCGGGGAGTTTCGGCTCGGTGGGTGATTATGACGGACGGGATAGTCCGGGAAGATTCGGCTCGGTTATTTGTTGGACTCATAACTATTGCATGTGCATAAAAGGTATAAGGTGGTGGGTCTTCGATATTGGGGAGTTCGTTGCACCGACACCAATATCGTTGACTCGGCAAGTGTGGTTCTACACTTTGCCAAATAGAAGTCCGATGCGCCAGCCGGCAAGAGTATGCAGGCGTCCGCTTAGTGCACTAAGAGTTGAGGCGTACGATAGGTCAGACCGGTAGTGCAAATACTGGTTTTGAGGTGGGCGAGGCCCAACCCACCGCTTCCGTCTGCGACTACGGAGGTATCCTGGGAGGTAACGGCTCCGAAAGGGGGAACTAAGGTCTGTGTACACAGAGTCGAGTGGGTGAGTTGCACTTGCATGTTCACATCATAGCATATTTGCATTTCATAGCATAACCATTGCATATAACCTAACACCTAAAGTATAAGCGGTATGGGACGCTCTATACATTAGGCCTTGCAAAACGACCCCTTGGCCTATAAGTTCGTGCGAGCGTGCTTATAAGTCAAGGTTCTCTTTCAGTATTATTTATATGTTATGCCTGCTAGTAAAACCGACACCCTATCGTATAAATCGGTATGGGACTTTTTATACGATAGGAGCCCTGCATGAGATCCCTTAGCTTATGTGTTTTCACATAAGTTAAGGTTACTTATTTAGTTTTTGTATAATTATTATCACACTTAACACTTTTAGTTTAGTTCCGTTGCCATCTGCAATTTGACATTCTCCACCTTCATGTCCTCTCCATTCCTTCTCCCCGCTCGGTGCTTAGGAGCCATGGGGGAAGGGGTGGGGGACGATAGGACTTAGTATTTTAGACTAACGGTTTTCGAACCATATCATTTAGGGGACCACGGAGCCCAGCATGGAGGGGCAGCCCCGGAGGTCGGCACGCTTGGAGATCGGACAGTCTAGCACTGGAGTCCAGACAACAGGGACGGTGAGTCCCGAACACCAGTAGTTGTATTAGTTTCCTTCCGCGATGAGTGATTTGTAGTGAGGACTTGATGTACCGGGCATAAACCCGAGATTTTCATTATATGTACTATCTGTGGACACTCCCTTGTGGAGTTTATTTTTCTATATATGTGATTTCTGTGGACTTGCTTTTATACTTATTTTACAGTTGAGATCGATTTGGCCGGCAGAATCGGCGTCTTGTAGTGATGACCTTCCCGGGTGAGAAGGTATCACCGCAAGGCGGCGGTTCTGGGCCTAAGACCCCGGTGTCGAAAAAGAGAAAAAAATGGGGGTCTTACAGGGGTTGGGTGGAGCAACTCCCCTTGGTATTAGTAATCTGCGAACAACCCCAAACACGACCACTGGTGGAAATCCCTTCAAGCTTTTGCTTGGGTGTGAGGCGGTCCTACCCGTGGAGTTCGAGGTTCAATCCCCACCGGTTGTGGGAGCTGGCAAAGGAGTCGAGGCATGGATGGAAGTAAATTAAGAGGAGTTACGACTCTCATTGGACATGGTGGAGGAACTTCGCGACGTGGCCGCCGTCAGGCAAGAGGAGGTCAAGTGGCAGATGGCAAAGTACTTTGACAAGCACGTATGGATCAAGCAATTCTTTGAAGGAGATCTAGTCCTAAGGAAAGTTGACGCTGCTGAAAGATCAGCCCCCATTGGTATACTCAACCCCAATTAGGAGGGTCCTTATATTATTGAAAAAGTCCTGGGGTCAGGGGGATACCACCTCCAGAATGTGGAGAGGGTACCCATGAGTCACGCATGGAGTGGTGACGACATGAAGCATTTTTATCCTTTGTATGGGTGAGATTTTATGTTTTATTATGATAGTTATTCTAAAGATTGTTTCTTCACAGGTTATGAAGTTCTTTTGGTTTCGAACGACACTGAGAAGACCCGCTGTCTAAACTCCCATCAAGCTAGAAGAGTCGTATGCTCCCTCGGTAGCCAAAGAAAAGATTGTGGTAATTTGCAAGACCCCAAGAGGATCCCACTACTTAGGCTCTCATTAGCTGACAGGGCTAGAAGGCACACTCGGCCCTGGGTAGACCCGCTGTCCAGGCTCTCACTAGATGACAGGTCCATAGGCTCGCTTGGGGGGGGAGGGGTAAGGGAAGACCTTGAGAGTGTAACCCCCCGAAACTCAAAAGAGTGACGAGTGGCGTTTTGAGACAAATCTGGGGTTTGGTAGAGGTAACATGGCATGGGACACGTGCGTGTCCCAGGGTGTGTCACGGGCGTGTCCGCAGACGTGTCGAGCACACGGCTTGTGACACGGGTGTGTCATATGGTCGTGTCCTTTTCAGGTTTTTTCCGGTTTTGTGTCATTTGGGCACACAGCTGTGACACGGGTACTGACACAAGTGTTTCATATGACACGGGTAGTGACACAGGTACTGACACGGGTGTGTCATGTGATACGGGTACTTACACGGGCGTGTCATATGTGACACGAGCATGTCGGATGCCGTGTCACAAACCGTGTTCTGGTCTGGAATCCCTGGTGACGACAAATGAGTGACACGGCCATGCACACGGCCGTGTTGCAACCCATGTTCGGCCCAGGATTTCTAATTTTGGGCTGAATTGTGACCGTCCGTTTCCTTAATTTGGGATCCAACGGTGGGGGGGCTGTTCCTGAGGAGATATACTCGGGAATAGGCCTTAAAAACCCTCATTTCATTTGAGCTTTCTCTTTCTAAAGGCTAGAGAGAAGGGAGAGCAAGGAGGAAGAAGAAGGAGGTCAACTCCGGCCGCCAGTGGAGCTTTGGAACTCCGATTCTCGATTCGAGTCCAGATCCGCGAAGGCGAGGCCGATACGGTGCTCTCCATCCGACTGGATCATCATGGCGCCGAGGAGAAACGCTAGGGTAACAATTCTCATCTTGAGCATGTGAAGCTCATCTTCCTTTGCATGGGAAAACCCTTCTCCCGTGAGTGTGCGACGAGTTTGCGGTATTCCTTGGGGTAGATATATAAAGTCCCCCTTGTTAGAGTCTGAAATCGTAGTACGGACATTGGCATGATGTGTTTAGCCTACCCGAACATGTTAGTCTAGATCGGTGATGTTTTGCTATGCATTGTTGGCCGGAGAAGTCTCCATGCCTTTGTGTTATTTTCGGGATTCTACGTGGTAGATTGCGACAGGGAATCTTCGGGATTAACCCCAGGGTGCACCTAAAAATCTTTGCGGAAGTAAACTTTTGCAATATCGGTGTCCTGAGAGCCAACCGGGTACATAGCACGGCTATGTACCGTGTTTGAATGATTGTTGGGAC
Source organism: Platanthera zijinensis (assembly GCA_039513925.1). NCBI lineage: Eukaryota > Viridiplantae > Streptophyta > Magnoliopsida > Asparagales > Orchidaceae > Platanthera > Platanthera zijinensis. The sequence continues at coordinate 69,628,869 of CM077098.1, read as the reverse complement.
TAGGGAAAGCTTGTCCCGCGTCAAAGGACAAATGGTCTTGGTGGGGTGCGCAACGGGCTGGTAGACCCCTACCCGCTCCATCTGCTCGGTTAAAGTGACCTAAATTTTTACGTGGGACATGACGAGGTTTGGAGATCGAGTCTAGGCTACGGCTGAAAGGACTAAATGCTCACGAGGTTTGCCTCCCCTGGGGGTGATGGTGAGTCAAGGATTGGACGGGGTTCGGACTGGCTTCACCGAGTAAGTGCCCTGAGAGCACGGGGTGTACGACCATGTGTGCGTGCACCTTTGATGTGATGTTTATTCGATATGTTTCTTGTTTTGCTAACAAGTGCAGGGAATGAGCTTTGCCGCCCCGGTTTGGGGGCGGAATCGTTATAATTTGGTCAGCTTTAGCTGACCCTTGCTCTTGTTTACCACCGTGTGGTGGATTGTTGCTTGCAGGTGCTGCGGAGCCGAGCAGTAAATAGCGGGCTAAAGCCCAAGTTGCGGTGCCGGCCCTCGAAGGCCTGAATTTTTGAGTGTTTTCTTATTTACTCATGCGTGACCGGCCTGCGTGCCGAGGTTTGGAAGACACTTTTATTAAGAAAACTTTTGTAAGGCCATAATGCCAATATTTTGTGTATCATACATTCCTATGGGCTTATTGTAGTGGAAATTCATGCTTGGCTGGGTTCTACTCCTTTGCAACTTAATAAATTGCTTCCGCTAGATGCTTTGTGTAGGACATTTTGATTGGTTGAATGGTTTCAATGAGTAACCAACCGGTCTGTCCGTAGTATATAACGTCGGGCCCCGGCCGGACCTACTGCTATATGCTATGCAACAGATAGGGGTGTTATAATTTTGTATCAGACTACCGGTTTCGATCAGGCTTAAATGAATTCATGGGCGAATTCACTTTAAGGGGCGGTGAGCACATGTGTGTGCGTCATCGTTATAACATGAAAAGAACCCTTGAATGTCCACTTAGGAATGGAAATACACATGTTTGAGGAACCTGCATGTTATAATAATTGCTTTTTGCAATTTTGTTCGATCACTTATTGGTGTTTTGTATGACTATAGGTGTCCGGGAGTGGAGAGGGGCAGTCTGAACGCACGTGTACTGCACCAAGTGACGTACCTGAGACCCCTACTTCTTTTGAAATCATAAGAAGGGTAGTTGAAGCGATGTTTGCTTTTACCAACGCACAACATGGAAGAAATGTGCAACCCGTTGTGCTTGAAATTGCCCCAACACCAGGCAGTATGGTTGAGCAAAGGACATTTGGAGTTCCATTAGGACAGCATATGAACATGGTTGTAGTGCAGGGAGCGCACTTAGTTGACGAATACTTGCAGACATTCCTTATGATAAGGCGCTACCCAGGCTTTGAATGGGAAAGAGAGCAATCTATAGTTTATAGATTTTATGATGGTCTGCGCAGCGAGTTGTGTATCCTATAGCTAGGACCAAAGCTATTGGGATTCCGAGCTTTGGTGGAGTCGACCAGAGCTTTGGAGGTAGAGTTGGGGAAATCTCATCAAATGACGGTGAATAGGGTACCAAACCCTCCAGATCCTATAAGGACTGCCTACTGCAGAACGTTGAGAAAAGAAGCTAGATCATCTACTAGCCAGGCTACTTACAATTTCCATTCCTGTGGCAAGAAAGGGCACTTTGCTCGAGATTGTCAGAAGGTTGCTCAAAAGACAATGAAAGTTATGGCAGGAGCAGTTGAAGAATCTAGTGCAAAGGAGACAGTGTTCAAAATGCCAACCTCAAAATCTGGGTATCGTAGGTGGTGCAAGAAGGCTAGGATGTCGGGTCTAGTCCCTTCCTCTAGCGCATCCGGAGCGACTACAACCCGAACCCCGGATGCATGCTTTATCTGTGGAAAGCCGAGACACTATGCCTGGGATTGTTTGAGCGGACGCCCAATGTCCGAAAAGAAGCCAGGGGTAACCTCTGAGGAGAAGGGAAAGGCGGTGGCGTCCACCGCATCACTGTATACTCCGACCCAACTAGGAGTGGACATCCTTGGCCAGCAGGAGGCCATGCGGCCGACCATCGGGATGACAGGTATGGTTTAATTGATAGCAATCTTGCTTCTTATACCTGATACCTTATGCCTGTTAGCTTAAGACTGGAGGTTTTAGGATTTGTTTGGATTGTTGGCAATCCGGCGAGAGCATTGTTCGATACGGGAGCTTCGCACTCCTTTTGTCCGAAGGATTCATATCGCGCATCAGAGTACCTCCTTCGATGGTAAAGGACAAATTGGATGTGTAGTTTCCTAGTGGTTGTTCAATGCACGCGAAGAGAGAGACTGTATCGTAAATGTACGTGTTGGGGGTCAGGAGTTCGACTTGCAAGCGTCGTTACCGCCACCATGGGAGGCTTCGAAGCCTAAGCCTACATTGGATAGTTCATCGGGTGTATCTGAATATCCTGATGGTTTTCCCTGATGATCTCCCTGGTGCCCCACCGCAGCGAGAGATCGACTTCACGAGTGAGTTGTGCCAGGTGCCAAGCCTGTGTCACGCTCTCCTTATCGGTTGATACCTAAGGAAATGGCAGAGTTAAAGGTTCAACTAGAAGAGTTGATGGAGTAAGAGTATGTGCGTCCAAGCTCGTTGCCTTGGAGCGCTTCGGTCCTTTTTACCAAGAAGAAGGACTGGAGCTTTCAACTTTGTATCTGTTGCAGAGAGCTGTATAAGTTTGCAGGAAAAGGACAAGTACTCGATCCCAATGATCGATGATCTTTTGATCAGTTAGTTGGGTCTTCGATGGACCCGATAGTGGATCGTAAGTATGGTTACCCTCAACCGAGAATAAGGGTAAGTGATATCGCAAAGACGGCGTTAAGAACGAGGAATGAGCTATCCGAGTCTACGATCGTGCCATCTTGGCAGTCAAATGCACCATAAGTGTTCATATACCAGATGAAAGGAACGTTCATGGAGTACCTAGTCCAATTTTATGATCGTCTTCATCGATGACGCCTTGGTGTACTTGAAGTGCAAAGAATATCACTTCTGAATACCTACTTTTGGTTTTGGGGGCACTAAGGAGGAACCATTTATACGCCAAGTTCTCCAAACGCGAGTCTTGGGTTATCCTCGGTAGCGCTCCTCGGTCTTATAGTTTGTAGAGTGGGAGTGTGTGGATCCAGTGTTGTTAGTCACGATACGAGGGTGGCCTGTGTTGTCTCGGTAGCGGATGTCCAGAGTTTTATGGGGTGGCCGGCTACTACAGGCGCTTCGTAGAGGACTTCTCACAGATAGAATTACCCCTCACAACGTTGTCAAGGAAAAACTTAAACGTTTGGCTAGATGCGCGAGTGCGCACAAGCTTTTGAAGGGTTAAAGAGTCGGGTAACCACGACGACGGTGCTAAGTTCTCCGAGTGGGACCAAAGGCTTTGAGATCTACAGTGATGCCTCAGGTAGTGGTTTGGGCTACGTGCTACTGCATCATGGAAGTGTTATAGTGTATGGATCGCGTCAGCTGAAAGTGCACGAAAGGAATTATCCGCTCCCCGACTTGGAGTTGGCGGTCGTGATATTTGCGCTTAAGCCGTGGAGACACTACTTGTACGGCGTAAAGGTCGATATTTATACCGACCACAAGAGCCTGAAGTACCCGTTGGATCAGAAGGATCTCAACATGAGGCAGCAAAGATGGATGGAGTTCCTGGGGGACTACACGTTCAAGATTCATAATGTTCCCGGAAAGGGCAATGCAATTGTGGATGCGTTGAGTCGCAGGGCTCCCGCCCAAGCACACTAATTTCCGGTTCATGATGAGAGGCTAATTCGGGAGTTGGAGGCGTTGGAGATCTATTGTGTGGACAAGCAGACTAGCGCCAAAGCATTGTTGAACTGGACGGAGGTTCAGTATGACCTGGCTTATCGCATTCGGCAGGCATTAGAGTTTGATGGTAGCATGAAGGAGCTTATGGATGCAGCATTGGATAGGTCAAATTCTCAGTTTTCGGTTGACGATGGGCTGTTAAGGAAGGACCATCGTTTGTGTGTCCCAAGCAGGGGAAATCTACTGGCGGAGTTGATGTACGAGGCACATGATACCAAGTACTCAATCCACCCAGGTAGCACAAAGATGTACCGGGACCTAAAGAAGCTATTTTGGTGGCCAGGGCTCAAGAAGGATGTGACACTGTTTGTGGATAAGTGTCAAACCTGTGCCTTAGTAAAGGCGGAGTGCCAAAAGCCTGGAGGGTTCTTGAAATCCTTGCCTATTCCAGAGTGGAAGTTTGACAGCATATCGATGGACTTTGTGCATGGCTTGCCAAGATCGCAAAAGGGGAACTACGCCATGTGGGTGATCGTAGACTAGTTAACGAAGGTGTCGCACTTTATTCTGCATAGGAAGGTTGATTCAGTGGAGAGACTGGCGAAACTATTTGTCAGATTACACGGTGTGCCCCGCAGCATCGTAAGTGATCGGGATGGGCATTTTACGTCCAATTATTGGAGGTTGGTGCAACAGATGCTGGGGACTAAATTGAAGTTCAGCACAGCATTCCATTCGCAGATGAATGGGCAGACCGAGAGGGTCAATAGAACGATGGAGGACATGCTCCGCACGTATGTTCTAGACTTCGGGAAGCATTGGGAAGACCACCTGTATTTGATGGAGTTTGCGTACAACAATAGCTACCAGGCGAGTATTCAAATGGTGCCCTTCGAGGCCCTATATGGTAGGAAGTATCGCACGCCATTATCGTGGCTAGAAACGGGTAAGGCAAGGTTGTACAAGAAGCAGGAGGTGGAGAATGCTATATCTTTGGTGAGGATCATTCGAGAGCATTTACTAATCGCTCAGGACAGGCAAGCTAAGTACTACAATGCCAAGCGCCAGAACGTGGAGTTCGGGGTCGGCGATTGGGTGTACTTGAAGATAAATCCGTTCAAGGTTGTTTCGCAGGTGCGACGCTTGAATAAGCTGAGCCCGAGATACCTTGGACTGGAGCGGATTGGCGATGCGGCTTATCGTTTGAAGCTATCGGTGGAGTTGAGTGGACTACACGATGTATTCCACATCTCAGTGTTGCGGAAGGCGGTGCAAGAGCCTTCACAGGTGATCGCAGTGCATCAAGTGCCGGTGGACGAATGGTTGACGACTAAGGTCAAGCACGTTCGTATTAAGGACTTTGAAGTTAAGCGAGTCCGTAGTAAGGAGATCAGGATGGTCAAGGTCCGTTGGGACAAGTGCGTTCGTGAGGAGCTCTCTTGGGAACGGGAGCAAACCATGCTGGAGGAGTACCCAGAGTTATTTCACTCAGGTAACGCTTTTTTGGTTTGCTTATCTTCCCTTTGGTAATTTCACGGACGAAATTCTTTTAAGAGGGAGAGATTTGTAACTCCCCGAAACTCAAAAGAGTGACGGGTGGCGTTTTGATCAAAATCTGGGGTTTGGTGGAGGTAATACGGCCTGGGACATGTGCATGTCCCAGGACGTGTCCGCAGACGTTTCGAGTATACGGCTTGTGATACGGGTGTGTCACATGGCCGTGTCCTTTTCGGGTCTTTTCTGGTTTTGTGTCATTTGGGCACACGGTTAGTGACACGGGTACTGACACGGGTGTGTCATGTTATACGGGTAGTGACACAGGTACTGACACGGGCGTGTCATATATTACACGGGCGTGTTGGATGCCGTGTCACAAGCCGTGTTCTGGTCGGGCATCCCTGGTGACGGCGAATGAGTGACACGACCATGCACACGGCCGTGTTGCAACCCGTGTTCGGCCCATGATTTCTAATTTTGGGCTGAATCGTGGTCGTCCGTTTCCTTAGTTTGGGATCCAATGGTAGGGGGTTGTTCCTGAGGAGATATACTCGGGAATGGGGCTTGAAAACCCTCATTTCATTTGAGCTTTCTCTTTCTAAAGGCTAGAGAGAAGGGAGAGCAAGGAGGAAGAAGAAGGAGGTCAACTCCGGCCGCCGGTGGAGCTTCAGAGCTCCGATTCTCGATCCGAGTCCAGATCCGCGAAGGCGAGGCCGATACGGTGCTCTCCATGCGACTAGATCATCATGGCGCCGAGGAGAAATGCTAGGGTAATGATTCTCATCTTGAGCATGTGAAGCTCTTCTTCCTTTGCATGGGAAAACCCTTCTCCCGCGAGTGTGCGGCGAGTTTGCGGTATTCCTTGGGGTAGATATGTAAAGTCCCCCTTGTTAGAGTACGAAATAGTAGTACGGACATTGGCATGATGTGTGATGCCTACCCGGACATGTTAGTCTGGATCGGTGATGTTTTGCTATGCATGGTTGGCCGGAGAAGACTCCGTGCCTTTGTGTTATTTTCGGGCTTCTACGTGGTAGATTGCAACAGGGAGTCTTGGGGATTAACCCCAGGGTGCACCCGGAAATCTGGGCGGAAGCGAACTTCTGCCATATCGGTGGCCTGAGAGCCAACCGGGTATATAGTGGGGCTATGTACCGTGTTTGAATGATTGTTGGGATTGGGGAAAGCTTGGCCCGCGTCAGAGGCCAAATGGTCTTGGTGGGGTGAGCAACGGGTTGGTAGACCCCTACCCGCTCCATCTGCTCGGTTAAAGTGACCTAAAGTCTTACGTTGGACTTGCTGAGGTTTGGAGATCGAGTCTAGGCTACGGCTGAAAGGACTAAATGCTCACGAGGTTTGCCGCCCCTAGGGGTGGTGGTGAGTCAAGGATCGGACGGGGTTCGGACTGGCTTCACCGAGTAAGTTCCCTGAGAGTACGGGGTGTACGGCCGTGTGTGCGTGCACCTGTGATGTGATGTTTATTCGATATGTTGCTTGTTTTGCTAACAAGTGCAGGGAAGGAGCTTCGCCGCCTCGGTTTGGGGGCGGAATCGTTATAATTTGGTCAGCTTTAGCTGACCGTTGCTCTTGTTTTCCACCGTACAGTGGATTGTTGCTTGCAGGTGCTGCGGAGCCGAGCAGTAAATAGTGGGCTAAAGCCCAAGTTGCGGTGCCGACCCTCGAAGGCCTGAATTTTTGAGTGTTTTCTTATTTACTCATGTGTGACCGGCCTGCGTGCCGAGGTGTGGAAGACACTTTTATTAAGCAAACTTTTGTAAGGCCATAAGGCTAATATTTTGTGTATCATACATTCCTATGGGCCTATTGTAGTGGGCATTCATGCTTGGCAAGGTTCTACTCCTTTGCAACTTAATAAATTGCTTCCGCTAGATGCTATGTGTAGGACGTTTTGATTGGTTGAATGGTTTCAATGAGTAACCAACCGGTCTGTCCGTAGTATATGGCGTCGGGCCCCGGCCGGACCTATTATTATATGCTATGCGACGGATAGGGGTGTTATAGAGAGGATCCCGCTGCTCAGGCTCTCATTAGTTGGCAGGGATAGAAGGCGCACTCGGCTCCAGGTAGACCCGTTGTCCAGGCTCTCACTAGCTGGCAGGTCTGTAGGCTCACCTGGGAGGAAAAGAAAGGGTGAAATTTGCAAGACACCGAGAGGATCCTGTTGCTCAAGCTCTCATTAGCTGGCAGGGATCGAAGGTGCACTCGGTCTCGGGTAGACCCGCTGTCCAGACTCTTACTAGCTTGCATGTCCGTAGGCTCACTTGGGGGGTAAGGGAAGACCCCGAGAGGATCCCGCTTCTCAGGATCTCATAAGCTGGCAGGGCTGGCAGGCACACTCAGCCCCGGATATCATTTCATATGGGAGCATATGTAATGTGTAGATGTCAACCTTGAGTTTGCCTCAACCGACAAGCAAGTGGTTGATATCTTCACTAAGACACTAGATGAAGCAAAGTTTAACAACTTCAAAATTGATCTGGGTATGTTAAACCTGATATAGCTTCAGTTTCTCCTCATCTTGTTGCAAGCTGTTTTGTATTTTGTAGATGGAATTATTTTTCAAAGAAATGAAGATTCTCTAATTGAGGGGGAGCATCTCCTACATAACTCCAACAATTCACTGCTGCCTAGTTGAGTGTAAGCAGATGATAAGAATCCTACCAGCTATTTGCTGAAGTCAAAAAGGGGGAGGAAAAGATGATCAGATGATCAGATTAATGATGATTAGATGATAAGATTAATGTTCAAGTATGGTAGCAGCAATTCAGGGGAAGCAGGTGTAGTGATTTTACACTCGAGCTACATGCAAGGAAGTGTGGTAACTATAGATCACTTCTCAGTTATATAGTTTTTATTCTTATTGCAGCATAGTACTGTGTATGTTATTGATTCACTTACTTCAGAGTTTTGACTTCCTAAAATAGGGGAAGATTGTTGGGTTCATTGCCCACAATGTCTTAGATTTGAGGAAGTTAATATTATCAATTATATACATATAGTTGTAGTTGACAGTGATGGGACAGGTAACCTAAATGGCTAAGTTAGGTAAAACACTTAACTAAGTGGTGGACTGACAAAAATCTGTCTAAGTCCACAGGCGTTGTGTGAAGGTGACTCACTCAACGTCAGATGACTTATAGTGCTGAGTGAAGCCTATACAGTCAAAGCCAAAGAAGTGGCAAGCTGAGAAAGTGGCTAAGTCGATAGGCATTGAGTGAAGTCAACTCACTCAACGCCATACAATCAAAATCTGTGAGACAGGCTAAAGCAGTAAAAGCCTAAGTAGAAATGAGTAGAAAAGTGGCTAAGTCCACATGCATTGAGTGAAGTCAACTCACTCGACACCATGCAGCTAAAGGCAGATATATTGTTAATTAGTTTGGCGTTGAGTGTTGAAGGCACAATCAATGCCACACAGCAAAAATCTGTGAGTCGAACTGAGTTCAGAGTTCGTCGAACTGAGTTCAGAGTTTATTGAACTGAGTTCAGAGTTCGTCGAGCTGAGCTCATCGTTCGTCGAACTAAGCTCAGAGTTTGAGAATCTGAGTTAGTCGAACTGAGTTCAGAATTCATCGAACTGAGTTCAGAGTTGAGTGAGGCATGCTAACTCAATGCTCTCAGCGCCTAAGATGTTGTAGACACAAAAAAATTGCTAAGGCAAAAAGCGTTGAGTGAAGTATGCTCACTCAACGCTCTCAACGCCTAATTTACAGAATGCATAGGATAAGGCACAAGGCATTGAGTGAGGTGTGCTCACTCAACGCTCTCAATGCCAGGCATGCAGAAAAGGCTACAAAATTTCCTAAGGCAAAAAGCGTTGAGTGTTGGTTGCTCACTCAATGCTGTCAACGCCTAGATAGATAGAATTTTGTCAAAGTGTTTTGGCGTTGAGTGAAGCTCATTCACTCAATGCCTATTCTATTGATGCTCGATTTTTGTTAAGTCCACAGGTGCTGATGTCAGCAAAATTGACAAAGTTAACTAAGTTCAAATCAAGTATGGAGAAGCTACTGTACATCTTCTTCCATTAAAACAAGGTGCAGCTGGAAGCTGCTGGTGGGGCCCACTGATCTCTAAGAGTTGTTGATCAACGAATTATAAAAGGATGAGATGGGCCAAGATACAAGACAACTTTTAGGGCATTATCAATTTAAAAAGATAGCGGCCGACTTCATCTTCCTCGTCATTGCTGCAAGTAAAAGCTTGAAGTCTTCCTACAAAAAGTTCAGTTAGCTGTGAGCCTTCTTCATTGACACCAACAAGATCAGAAGGCTTTACTTCAGAGGGAGAAGCAGAAACAAGGAAGTAGTCTCTGTAGATCAAGTTTCTTCTCAGTTTAGCAAGGCCAAACCTGAAGATCTACTTCTGAAGAAGGAAGAATAAAGTAACTGACTATGTCCTAAGAAGGAAGAGGAAGCAAAGCAGTTTACTACTACTTTTTTCCAGCTCAAGATCCTTGTAGCTGTGAAGATTGTTTGAGCTAAGATAACTCAGCTCAAGGTGCTGTCATAGAGAAATTTTACTGTGATAGATATAAATTTATTTCATATTTCTGTAGGATCCAACTAGATCTGAGTTTGTAGGGCCACTGGCCTGAGGTAGGGCAAGTTTGCTTGAGGTGTAGGAGAGTGAAGCTCTTTGAGTTGTAGGATCCAACTGGATCTGAGCTGTAGGGCCATTGGCCTGAGGTAGGGCAACTTGCCTGAGTTGTAGGAGAGTGTTGCTCTCTGAGTGTAGGATCCCTTGTGGATCTGAGGTAGGGCTGTCCTCCCAGCCTGAGTGTAGGTCTTAATAGCATGAGGTAGGTGATCAGCTAATCACTGAGTTGTAGGCCCTTGTGGCCGAGCTGTAGGTCTTGGAGGAGACTGAGAGATCCTAGGAAATCTGAGGTGTAAGCTCTGTGTATCATTATTTTGGAGAAGTGTCTTGACTAATAGGTAGTTAGCAAGGTGGGAGGAGAGTGGATGCACCCAAAAGTTGGGGAACCACTATAAATCATTATGTGCTTTTTATGGTGTTCTTTTTGTGTAGGTATCTGAAAGCAAATTACTGCCAACTCACTAAGCATAAAAAGAAGAAACTAAAAGATATCAAAAGAGGAAGAAAACCTATTCACCCCCCTATAGGTTGCAAGCTACATTAAACTTAAGAACTTTCATCTGGCCTACTAGCAGTGAGGTATAAAAGAGATCCAATTATCCCTCTATACAAAGTCTGATCAATAGGTTTCCCTGCCTCATCTTTGTCAAAAGATATACTTGATCCCATGGTAGTTTTAATGGTGGAAGCATTCTCCATCCCAAATTTTTTAATCAACTCCCTGGTAAACTTTGACTGGGATATGGATAAACAAATGTAAGTTTGTCTTACTTGGATACCCAAGAAGAACTTAAGTTCGCCCATGCTGCTTATCTCAAACTTCCCTTGCATAAGTTTGGAAAACTTTCTACAAAAGTTGTCATCAGTATATCCAAAGATAATGTCTTCAACATATATCTGGACTAGGATGGTCTTGCACTTAGATTCCCTTATGAATAGGGTCTTGTCTATCTTCCCCCTTGAGAATTTATTTTCAATGAGGAAGCTAGACAATGTCTCACACTATGCTCTAGGGGCTTGCTTTAGCCTATATAGAGCTTTCCTTAGTCTATAAACAAAACCAAATGGTTAGGAACAACAAAACCTGAAGGCTGTTAAACATAGACTTCTTCCTTCAAGTCTCCATTCAGGAAGGCTGACGTCACATCCATCTGGTAGACTCTGAAACCTTGGTATGCAGCATATGCAAGGAATAGTCTGATAGCTTCTAGTCTTGCTACAAGAGCAAAGGTTTGATCAACGTCAATACCTTCTTCTTATCTTTACCCCTGAGCTACCAGCCTAGCTTTGTTCTTAACTATAATGCCATTTTCATCAAGTTTATTCCTGTATATCCACTTGGTTCTAATGACATTATGTCCTTGAGGTCTGGGAACCATCTTCCAGACTTTACACCTTTTAAACTGGTTCAGTTCCACTTGCATAGCTACAGTCCAAAACTAGTCTTTGTTAGCCTCTTCAAATTTCTTAGTCTCCACTTATGACAGGAAACTGGAGTACATTACTGTGTTGAGACATCTGCTCCTTATCACTATTCCTTGGCTTGCATCACCAATAATCTGGTGGCCTGGATGATCCCTCAGATGTCTTACTGCTCGAGGTTGTGTTGCTTCATCATCATGCTCTTCATGATGCAGATATTAATCGACTTCATGTGTGTCTTGTGCTTCCTCTAGAATACACACACCCTTAACTTTGTCTTGAATTGTTGAAGTAGATTTCTTGAAAATGAGCTTATCCAACACTAGTTCTGTACCTGCAAAACTAGAAGAAGATCTTGACAGCTCATTGCTAATCATATTTGACTCATCAAATATTACATTAACTGACTCCTCTACAACTTGACATGTCAAGTTATAGATCTTATAAGTCTTACTATGATTGTAGTACCCAACAAAGATCCCTCATAGGACTTGGCAGCAAACTTAGTTATATAGAATTTCCCATTATTGAGCACAAAGCACTTGCTCCCAATAATTCTGAGATATGCAAGGTTTGGTTTTCTGCCTTTCAAGATCTCATAGGGAGTCTTTTTATGGCCCTTGGTGATAGAAACCCTTTTGAGAACATGACAAACTGTGTTTCCTGCCTCAGCCCAAAAATATTTTGGGAGAGATGTATCATTTAGTAATGTCCTTCCAACTTCTATGAGAGTCCTATTCTTCCTATCAGCAACCCCATTTTACTGGGGTGTTCTTAGAGAGGAAAACTCTAGCTTAATCTCATGTTCTTCACAGATTCTTATCATGCATTCAGATTGATATTCAGTCCCATGGTCACTTCTGATTTTGATCACAGTACTGTCCAACTCATTCTGTATTTGCTTGACAAATGTCTTGAAGACATCATGGGTTTCAGACTTTTTTTCAAAAAGAAAACCCAAATAAATCAGGAAAAGTCATCAATAACCATAAATGTGTAGACTTTCCTAGCTATACTATGAACTGGCATTGGGCCAAACAAGTCCATATGCAAGATGTATAAACACCTCACATAATCTTTAGTCTCAATGCATTTTAGAGAAGCTTTGGTCTGCTTGCCCTTTTGGCATGCAGAGCAAATGCCTTCCTTAGTGCTCTTCATGTTAGGACCATTCCTAACCAACTCTTTACTATAGAGCTTACCTATAGTCTTATAATTCGAATGAGCTAGCCTCTTATGCCATTTGACACAGTGTGATGCTTTCTCATTTTCCACTAAGAAAATCGGAGAGTATGAAGTCAGACAAAGAAAATTTAGACAATAAACATTCCTACTCCTAGTGCTAGTCAAAATGACCTCTTGGTCACTTGATCTCCTAATATGGCACTAATCCTTGTGGAAAGATATGACATTGTCAAGATCACATAATTGGCTTATGCTTATAAGGTTGTGTTACAACCCTTCCACATAAGACACTTTTATGAAAGTGACTAAGATATTAGTAATCTTACCATAACCTTTGGTGATCCCTTTGTCTGATACAACAAATATCACCTTGGGTCCATCCTTTACTTTAATGAACTCCTTTTGATTGCTCTTTGTTCCAGTCATATTCCTGTAATAACCACTGTCCAAGTACCATATAGGGGTATGGATACTTGGACTAACATGTAAAACATATTTATTTTACCTTAGGACCCCAATATTTTTGGGTCCTAGGTGTATGTTGTAACACCCCGGTTTTCAAGACCTTTATATGGAAGCTATCGCGTGGCGATAGTAGCTATCGCGTGGCGATAGTAGCTATCGCCCGGTGATAGACTTGTTTTCTCGGGTGAAGCTCGACGATATTCGTTCGGTGAGTGTCGAGATGGTTATCGCCAAGCGGTATTTAGTTACCGCGTGGAGGTAACCCGATTAATGAAATCCGTTCGACGAAAGCCGATCGTCGAGCATTGAGAGGACTATCGCTCGGCGGTAGTTGTTACTGCGCAGCGGTAACCCCAGGGGTGGCGTCGAGAGCGTTGAGTTTGTCAAGACCGTTTAGTTCTCGAGAAAGGATCTACCGTGCTGCGTTAGACTTACAACTGGCATTAGTGTGGCATTATTTGCTGGCAGAGTGCTCGGGAAACTACTGCTTGGCGATAGGTAGTTACCGCCCGGCGGTAGCGGACGGAAGCAGTTTCGTCGTTTGGCTTTTTAGCAGTCCTATTTCACTTAGGTTTTGATCCTAAGGTCCAAGAATCTCCCTCCAGAGTGCTTATATAGGGCTGAGCAGGATTAATCCCTCATTTTCTTCTCTTTTTGGAGTTGAGTTAGGGTTTGTAAGAGAGAGTGGTTGGAGGAAGAAGAGAGCTTTCTTCTGCCATTGTCAGAGCTTCGGAGCCCCGATCATTGATCTGAGTCCAGATCCGTGGAGAGGATTTAGAGGCGCTCATTTTCATCCATGCAAGACAAATATTCCATGGCTAGGAAGAGGAGTCAAAGGGTAACTACACTTCTCCTCCCGGTCTTTAGGATGCGTGCATGGCATCCATGTTGTTTTTGCTTTCATTCAAACATTTAGGCACTAGATCTCTCAAGTGAGAGGGATTCAGGTCGCCATGATTCAAGAGGAACCACTAGGTCTATTGTGTCCATACCCAGCATGATATTACATTAGAGATCCGCTCTGCTAGTGGATTAGGCATTGTGGATGAAGCCGTAGTCGCGAGCATTAGTCTGACTCGTTGATGTTGCAAAGCGAGCTTAAGGATTTTGGTAGAAATGCATTGCGGCAAGAGGCTGTTTGTAATATGCTAAGGCGTGGCTTTGTATCCGTGATCGGCTGGCTATCCCGTGATGTGTAAGTCATATGGGGAGAGTGTCCCGTCGAGACAAGTCCCCTTCTATGAAACTTATGAGAATGCCAAGCATTGGACAAGCCCGGGCAATAAAGCCCACGAACGGGTGGGGTCCTGCGAGGGTTCTTAGTATCAGTTTGTTTGTTTGAGACGAAATCCTGATGAGAGAAGTCAGAGTTTGTAGGCAGGCCCGAGTTTTGAGACCCAAGAGCGGGTGGGGCCTTGGCAAGAATTCTACATAGCAGCTTGTATGCCGTTTGGGGAAATTGGAAGTACCTATGGGTTTGCGGCTCGAACGCTGAAAGGGGAAATTGAAAGTACCCGATTGATGATTGCGTGATGATGTGTTAGATTCATACGCTGTAGGGTGCTGATACTTAAAATCTGATTGTTGTAGTAGGCAAGTGCACCTATCGCTTGTAGTATGATCAAGTGTCGTATTTCCCGGGTCTTTTGAGTACTTCTACTCACAAGGTGGAACAATTAACTTATCGAGCGAAAATTGGTTTTGGTTTTTGTAAAAATGAAGAAAGTTGACTAACGAGAAAATTCATGATTTAAAAGCCTTAGCACTTGATTGGGCGTTCTTGGGAATCCGATTATAAAAGATGCGTTCTAATTCTTGAGAATCCGTTTCGATTGGGGGATTGAAAAATACAATAGCAACTCGCTAGAGACAACTACCGCCTAATTTTTAAAACATTTCAAACATAATCTCTTAAAATTTGAAAGTAATTTAAAATTGCATGAACGATAAATCCCAAATCCAAAAGATTTGATAATCTCAATTCTCAAAGAAGAATATCAAAATCTCTTTATTTCTGAGCGATCCATGACATTCACGAGCCTCTCGGCTAACTAGACTACCAATCGGATAGCGGAATTTTATATACTAGCAATATAAACCCGCCGCCAAATTTTAATCGGAAATAAATCGCAATGAGAAATTCAACAAATAGAGACGAAAGATTATAATTAAATCTTCATCCCAATACTAACCAATCAAGTACTAAGAAAGGATTTAGCTACTCATGATAAAGAAAACAACAACAATGAAATAAAAAGTTTGCATTTTCATTAAAAGGGAAATAACAAAAGTACACAACACAATGAAAATTAAAGCATAAGAAACAACACAAAAGAAACTCTCATACAAGGTAGAACTCTCTCTCTCTCTTGAACTTGCTCTCTTCTCCAACTCTAACACTTTTTTTTCTCCTCCCTCCAAAGCCTTGGCCTCATGCTCCTTTTATAGCAACTATGGAAGGATCTAGATAAAGAAGAAAATGAAAGGACATATGGTTTAATTGGTGAGAATAAATGTGGGGAAATGAAGAGGTGGAGGGAGGTGAAAAGGTGAATGCATGGAATGAGTAGATTTAATGTGATAAAAAATAGAAATAAAAGAAAAGAAAATAATCATGCAAAGAGGAGGGCCGACCACATGAAATGGTGATGAATTAATGAATATGGGGTTTTAATTGATTGGAGTTAATGTGATTAATTAAGAAATGAAGGAGGAACTTATGGTGGGCGGTTTTGATTAAGGGAGTTATAAGTGGCCGGTTATGAATGGTGGGTTTTAATTAAATTGAAAGGTTTGGCCGGCCATATGAATTGGGGTTTACTATTAATAGTGGTGGAGAAAATGAATGGCCGGTTTTAATTGAATTGAAAGGTTTGGCCGGTTTTAATTAAATTGATAATGCTAATAATAGTTGTCATGCTAAAAATAGAGAATAAATGAGGGGGAGAGAAAGGGGTGGCCGGACACATGTAAATGAAGATAAAAAAAATTAAAATGAGTGGCAACATGACATGATGTATTTATGGGAGAGGATTATATAAAAATAAAATAAGAAGATGCTACATGAAATAATTTTGTAAAGAGGCTTGCATGGGAAAAGAGGCTACATATATTGATAGTTATAAATGGTCATGCATGAAAAATCAATTACCATGCATATATATATTTCATGTAATGATAATAATAAGAAAGGATAATTCATGTATGGGGAGGAGAGAGAAAAAGGTGGTGGGAAAGCAACATGCATGCAAAACTTATTTGCATGAGAAATATTTCTTGTACAAAAATTGACAGCGGGCGTTTTACGTCGAATCGTGCCGAATTCCCCCCAAGCCTGTCACAAAACAAAATAAAACGATATTAGTATAAATAATTATGATATATTAATAATTAGATAATTATATTAAAATTAAGAGTAAATACATATAATTTATAATATAAATATAATAATAATGATGAACATATTTTAGTCAAAATATGCGTCATCAGGTGCGTTGGGTGAAACCCAGGATTGCATACATGCTACATTATAGGTTCCATTTTCTTTATGCTCAACTTAGAAATATGTTTGTTGAATGAGACATCCAAATCTATTTTACAGCTTTACATGTTATATAAATTGCATACAAAGTGCTGACCTGCATGGTGATGGTGTACCCCAGGGTCTGCTAGGGACGGCCGGGAAGAGATGTGTTGGTTACACATTTGAGGTCAGCCTTTGCTGACCCATATGACAACGAATTTTTACAGGGCAAGGATCACAAGCTGGAGCTAGCTCGTTGGCCAAAAAGGCCTATGCCTCATGAAGTGTTTCTATTTGTGTAATAGCTCTGTTTGGTGGAATTTTATGCTTGATGCTCTATGTTTCTGATTTCCATGCCGAGCTAGTCTAGGAGTGATTATGCACGTTGACATTTGTTTTTAGTATTTGTGTTTTGGACTCCTAATTGTTGTAAGGCCTTAAGGCCGTGTTGATACTCATATGAATGTGGATAACTTCTAGTCTTGCTTTCTATTTCCGCTGTGTTACTCTGAGTTTTGAGTTGGGTAGTTTATATCATCTTATAATGCTTAAGATGTAGCGTCTGTATGTTGTGGGGCCTCGACCGGACCCATAATATACGGTCATTATAGGGGAGGTGTTACATTTTGGTTTCAAAGCCAGGTTAGTGTCCAAGGGAACGATTCATGGTAGAATGTCATAATCAGATCGCGTAGAGAAGTTATCCACATAGGGGTATTATGGGACCATGAGTGTCCTTGTGGTTGAGTCTTGTGAATAGAGACTGATTTGTGTTTACCTTTCTTTTGTTAAGGGTGCAAGTAATGAGGCGGGGACGTCGAGGCCACGAGAAGAGCCTTCGGCGAGCAGTGCTACTATTCCAGGTCCGTTGGGGATGGGGGTAACACCGACCGATTTCTTTTGCATGCTTGCAGAAGCAATGGTAGCGGCCCAAGCTGTAGCGGCAACACAAGCTGTGACCCCTGTTGCTCAGGTAGCAACTCCTGCTACCCTGGATACGGCAACAGCCGTGTCGGGTGGAGGAGCCAAGAAAGCAGAGCCTTTGGCTGAGAGAGTGGTTGTTGGGCACGGAGAATGGCAAATGAAGTATTTCTTAAGCTTCCATCCTCCAATATTTAATGGAGTCATCACGCCGACCGATGCAGAGGATTGGTGGGCAAGGATTTAAGAACTTCTAAAGGCGGCAAAGATACCAGAGGAGAAGAAATCTGAGTTTATGACCTTCACGTATGAAGGAGACGCTAAGTTGTGGTGGGTGAGCCATAGCGGTAGGAAGTTTCTAGACGCACCCCGTCCATTGAAGAGTTCGGGAATGCTTTCTTGAAGAAGTACATTCCTGCGTCGACAAGGCTGGCCTAGTAGAGGCAATTTCTACACTTGGTGCAGCATGACAAGACGGTGGATGAGTATTGTCACAACCCGCATTTTTCACTGCCAATAAAGGAGTATCAGAGTAAGGGAAAAATGCGCGTCATGATGCCACATCAGCAGGGGATAACTGCGGGCGCTCAGGCAAAACACCTACTTAATCAAGAAGAAAGATTCTTTGAGTTATTTAAAGGTAAAAATCAGTTTAAGTGCAGTGGTTAGCCGTATCCCTCGGCTTAGTGACTCATCTAGTCCACAAGAAAAGTAATTAAACGCTACGAAAAGTACTTCTTTTATCAAATTAGGCATCCTACAAGAGCTTAGAGGTTCCCAAAGGACACCTAAAGGCATGCAAGTTCTACATTTATAGTAGAAGTAAAAGTAGATTTTTTTTACGGTCATTAAATATAGTGAATTAACATTTTAAGTTATGCAATGCATGCAGTAATAATAGTAATTTTTATACCTGAAAATAACTATCATGCAATCCTAACATAAAACATCCCAGAGAGAAAGTAATCCACATCCAAAAAAAGAAAATTAAGCAGCTAACAAGTATGCAAAAATAACAATCCTGTGTGTGTCAACAAACTGAAACGAACCCACATACAGTAATATATGTCTGAACCAGTAAAACAAAATAAACAACAATCTACCTCGCTAAGATGAGGCAATAATCATGGCCAACACTGCCGCTCAAGCACTCCAAAAACCAGCACCGAACTCAGCTACAGCTCTGAACCTGAGGCATTCCAAAGACAGAACAACTCAGCAAGAAAGTACAAGTGATGGCAAAAAGAAAGCCACAAGTACAAAAGTCAAGGGGTACCAACCCAAGACCAAAGAAAAGGTATATAAACAAGTATAGTAGTAAGGTACAAAGGTAAAAAGAGAAATACTTACGTGAAGCGTCACGTAACCACAGCACCCCAAATGCACAAGACTATAAGGGGAAAAGGTCAAAATTAAACCATCAAGAGAGAGACAAACTCCTATTAGCCACCTGTGGTCAACTCCACCAAAACCAAAACAACACGGGCATGGTGGTCAACTCATCTGGACAAAACCCCAAAGACAAATTATCCGTCTAATTGCGGGGGAGGTTGGATACTCCACCATTCATCGCAAATGCCCAAAAACCCGGGAGAGCCCCACAAAGTACTTATAGGGAGATCAAACGTTATGGCAGTGGGTTCACACACTAATAACACCCGCAACAAGAAAAAAAACCGGAAGGAAAACCCCATAACGATCCAGGTTTAGAGCTCAGAGGCACACCACATCCCAATTTGGGCCTGGTGGCTTGTCTCGCCACACGGCGAAACCACAAAGAAAAAACATGATAGACATCTCAAGTCAGCATTGACACATCGGATTCTACTAGATAATTCTAGATTAAAAGCGGTTGATCAACCTTTAAGAAGAATTAACAATCCAAAACAAGCTCTAGCACGTTTCTACAAGAGTGTTACGGACCGTAATAAAGTGGAACTTAATCACATCATCAATAGGTATAACCTTTAACAGGCTAGATAGTGAAATCAAGAACATGATGACTATAATTGCAATTAGTCAACAGATCATATCAGCAAGATACATCAGTAAATTAATTCAATAATTATGAATACAAGCAGTTAAAAATTCCTACAAAGAAATTTGGGTAAAGAAGGGAAGTGAAAAAAAGAAACCATCACTTGCCTTGATTTTTATCGGAAATATTCTCTAAATCACTCCTTGACATAGATTGGGGCTAAAGAAGATTAGAGAAGTTGAAATCTAAGAAGAATAGTCAAAAACAAGAGTTAGCGCCGAAAACCCTGGCGAGATAATTTCAAGGACAGGGGAAGTTTTTACCACGATGGCGTAGCTCTCGACGAGAGCTTTCCGGATCTATAATCGGTTGAAGATTTCGAGCACCAGAGCACTGTCTGCGGCCACCGGAAGATTCACCAACGGGAGGGAGTCGCTGCACAGGTGGTTTCGGTTCACTCTAAATCGTGAGGAAGAAGATGAAGTTTTCTTTCTAATTATCTTAAGTATCAGAATATATATATATATGTATTTATAAAAAGTTTTGTCTAAATAGGAAAAAAACGGGCTATTTATGAGCGGGTGCGCGGAAAACAAATATAGAGATTTAGGATGGCTTCAAATCTAAAAGTACTCAACATAAAAGTTGTAGATCTCGTCGAGACGAACAAATTTCATGTTAACAATTTTTCAATACGACACCGTTTTGACCCTCAAAATGATGCCCGAAAGCAGACTGGAACAAAATTCTCGAGGTGAATCTACAGTACTCGAGAACAAGATTACAGGCTACTCGAGAAGGACCTACAGTACTCGAGAACAAGCTTAGAGTTCTCGAGAACAAACTTCAGGATTTTCTAGGGAAAGATTTACAGTACTCGAGTACTAGCTTCAGAATTATCGAGAAGAGCACCCGAGAAAGAAAAATTGCATGAACACTGCTTTTTACAAATATATCCAAAAAATCAAACTATAGAGATGAATAGTAAATGATATTTTTGAATAGTGCTTTAATATTAAAATAACCATATTTATATATTTTTGAATAAGAAAACACGAGTTCAAAACGGAGGCTCAAACGCGCCCCGAATTAAACGAAACTTGCACCGAAGGCGAACACTGACGCTATGAACCCAACGGCGAAGTCAATACCAAAATCCGACAAGCCGTTCTTGAGATATAAATTTTCAAAGTCTACGGCGAACATAAATTCCATAAAACTTCGGAAAATCATCGAGACTCGAATTTCCCTCGGATCGCGACGAAACAAGATGAGCAAGTCCAAAAATTTTTAACTTAATTTTCCAAAACAAAATTTTCCAATTACAACAAGAATTCACAAATTTGGCCGACTCGACCAAACAGACGTAAAAATTCCTAAACGGCATTGCGCTGTCACCTCGGCATTAAAAGTAACGCCATGACGTCATAAATATGACGATATCAAATCAAATAAAATCATTGTACAAAAAAATCGGGGGCGTTACAAGTATGTTCAGGAGTTCACTCGTTTGGATCGTCATGCTGGGACGACCATGGCCGACTATGAGGAGAGGGACAACCTCTTCTATCATGGACTGAGAGAGAATCTGAGACAACCCCTCATATCTATGAAGAATGTTGGTTTCAATGAGCTGGTTGAGGCTGCAAAAACATTCTAAAGTGATATGGAGTGAACCCAACATCGCAAGAGGTTTGCAGCCAATCAGGGAGAAGGGAAGCCTTCTCAATCAGGAGGAAAGTTTTAAGGGAACAGGTGGAAGAAAAATCCTTATCCTTTCAAGTCAGGTGAGAAAAGCAACATGACGTCTGGAGGGTATCGCTTCAAGGGACCACCGTCGTGCTTTAAGTGTGGAAAGCAAGGCCACATAGCTCATTTCTATACTGAAGGTGGCGCTGAGCAGGAACTAAGGCAAGAGCAGTCGGTGCGCTCCAGGCTCAGCGTGGCAGAGAAGGGAAAGATGGCAGAGTCTAGTGCTTCTCGTTTCCAACCTGTGCAGCCAAGGGATTATAACCTTGGGCAACAGGAAGTGATCTGCCAGCCCAATGTGGTGACAGGTGTGAAAGTTTAAGTTAATATTTTACTTTAGACTTTCAAAACTTTTTATGTTTGTCGCCTATATTTTATGCTTTGTGCTAGTTTCCGGATACCCCGCTAGGGTATTATTTGATTCGGGAGCGTCGCACTCCTTTCTTGGGGAAAGATTTATCCGAAGGATTGGAGTTGAGCCATTCTCAGCAGATACAGAACTGAAGGTGCGCATGCCCAATTGGTCATTCATGACCACCGGGGCGAAGGGGCGCATTTGTTGGAGTCTAGACGGAGTTGACTTAATGTTGATAGTAGCGGTTCTACCGTTGGTTGAGTTCGATGTGATATTGGGAATTGAATGGCTTGCAGAGCAGCATGCCAGTATTGACTGCTTATCTAAGGTGGTGACCCTGAGAAGTGAATGGCAGACAGAAGTTAAGTTTGAGGGCCTTAATGGACTGGCCTGTTCCCTGATTTTGGCCATGCAGTTGGTGCGGGAAGTTAACTAGGGAGGAGTAGCTCTTGTAGCATTGTTAGAGGTTTTCCTTTCCAGTTTATCACTTGGAGTAGTGCTGGTTGTGGCAGAGTATTAGGATGTGTTCCCCGAGGAACTTCCTGGAGCGCCTACTCCATGGGATAATGATTTCTCGATTGAGTTAATACCAGAGGCTAGGCCGGTGTCACGTCCTCCTTTTAGGATGGCACCAAAAGAGTTGAGCGAACTCAAAGTACAGTTGTAGGAACTGTTGGAGCATGGGTATATTAGACCCAGTTCTTCACCTTGGAGCACGCCGATGTTGTTTATGAAGAAGAAATACGATAGTATGTGGTTGTGCATAGATTACCGAGAGTTGAATAAATTGACCGTCAAGAATAAGTATCTGATTCCACGGATAGATGACCAGTTTGACCAGTTGATGGGGTCAGTGGTGTACTCTAAGTTGGACTTGAAGTCTGGATACTATCTGTTGCGGATTCGAGATTAGTACATACCCAAGACAGCTTTTGGTACGAGGTATAGTCAGTTCGAGTTCTCTGTGATGTCGTTAGGTTTGACGAATGCGTCATCAGTATTCATTGATCTAATGAATCAAGTATTTCGGGAATACTTGGATTCTTTTATAGTTGTCTTTATTGACGATATCTTGGTATACTCCAAATCGGAGGTGGAGCATGAGACTCATTTAAGAGTAGTCCTGCAAGTGTTGAGAGAGAACCATCTTTATGCAAAGTTCTCGAAGTGTGAATTCTGGTTGGAGAAGGTGGCGTTTTTGGGCCATCTGATTAGTGGTGATGGGGTGGCGGTAGATCTGGAAAAAGTTGAAGCCATCAGGGATTGGCTTATTTTGAGAACCGTGGTGGAAGTCCGAAGTTTCCTTGGAGTAGTCGGGTACTATAGAAGGTTTGTGGAAAACTTTTCGCGGATAGCTCTACCCCTCACTTCTCTAACTCGTAAGGACCAGAAGTTTGTGTGGACTCAGGAGTGCAATCAGGCGTTTGACACCCTGAAGGTAAGGATGATGACAGCTCTAATCTTAAGTCTGTCTATAGGGACTGAAGGATTTCAGATTTTAAGTGACGCATCAGGATGCGGTTTAGTGTGCATGTTAGTGTACCATGGCAGTGCGATAGCCTTTGGGTCTAGGCAGTTGAAACCTCATGAGAGGAATTAACCCGTCCATGACTTGGAGTTGGTATCGGTAATTTTTGCGTTGAAATTATGGCGGCACTATGTATATGGTGCGAAGGTGGAGATCTTCACGGACCACAAAAGCCTGAAGTATCATCTGGATCAAAAGGATTTGAATATGCGGCAGAGCAGATGGGTCAAGTTCCTTGGGGACTATGATGTGGCGATTCAATATACGCCAGGCAAATCAAACGTGGTGGCAGACGCCTTGATTAGAAAGTTTTTTGGATAGGGGAATTGGATTGAAGCTCATGATGAGCAGTTGGTGCGAGACTTTGAGTCCCTCGACATCGTTTGTGTAGCAAGTGGCGAGTCTAGCATGGCTCAGTTGAACTGGATTGAGTTGCAAAATGACTTAACCGATCGTGTTCGGGAAGCGACTAATTTGGATATAGAATTCCAGCCATTCGTGGTGGAAGCTCAAAAGGGTAAAGGTAGCGCCTGGAAGATGATTGATGGGATCTTGAGGAAGGACGAAAGGATATGTATACCGCAGTTTGGCAAGCTCCGTGAGGAGTTGATGTTTGAGGATCACTTCACGAAGTACTCCATTAATCTGGGTAGTACAAAGATGTACTACGATATGAAGAAATCCTTTTGGTTGCCTGGTTTGAAGAGGGATGTAGCTTTGTATGTGTTTCAATGCCAAACTTGTGCCTTAGTGAAGGCCGAGTGTCAGAATTCAGGCGGGTTCTTGAAGCCTCTTCCTATCCCCGAGTGGAAATTTGATGACATCTCCATGGACTTTGTGCATGGGTTACCTCGATTGCAACAGGGTAATGATGTAATTTGGGTGATCGTGGATCGCTTGACCAAAGTGGCTCATTTCATCCCAAATCGGAAAGAGGACAGCGTAGAAAAGCATGTAGAGTTGTATGTTCGCAACATTATGCGACTACATGGGATTCCTAAGAGTATAGTTAGTGATCGCGATGGACGATTCACGTCCAAAGACTGGAGGTTGGTTGAGAAGAGTCTGGGCACGAAGCTCAAGTTCAGTACGACGTTCCATCCTCAAACTGATGAACAAACTGAAAGAACGAATCGTACAATGGAGGATATGCTAAGGATGTGTACCCTTGACTTTGGGAAAAAGTGGGAAGACCACCTATTCATGGTGGAGTTTGCATATAATAACAGTTACCAGACAAATATAAAGATGGAGCCATACTAAACTTTGTATGGAAGGCGGTTTCGAACGCCAATATCTTGGATAGAGGTGGGAGATACCAAACTTTAAGGAAACTAAGTGGTGACTGATGCTTGTGAGTTGGTGCAGACCATTCAGGAGCGCATGAAGGTTGCTCAAGATCGTCAAGCGAAGTATTTCAATGCTCTCCAAAGGAATGTGGAGTTTGCGGTAGGCGACTGAGTTTATCTCAAGATTAAGTAATTCAAAGGCATTTCACGGATTTGCCTACTCAAGAAGTTGAGTCCGAGGTTTTTGGGACTATTCGAGGTTATAGAGCGTATTGGAGAAGCAGCGTTTCGGTTGGCGTTGTCCTTGGAGCTTAGTGGATTACACGATGTTTTCTATGTCTCCGTCTTGAGGAAATCCTTGGTGGAGGCTAATGTTGTGATCGAACCGGTGACGGTGCCGACTGAAGAGGACTTGAGGACAAAATTCCGTCCAGTGGGACTAAAGGATGCAGAAGTTCAGTAGTTGCGGAGCAAAGAATTTAAGCTCGTGAAAGTGCGTTGGGACAACTACGGGCAAGATGAATTCTCTTGGGAGTATGAGCAAGCAATGCGGGAGGACTTCCCAGAACTTTTTTACTTTAGGTATGCTTTTGGTTTGAGTGCATGCTAAATTTCGAGGACGAAATTCTTCTAAGCACCCATGTTTTCCAGACCTTTATCTAGAAGCTACCGCGCGACGATATTAGCTATTGCCCAGCGATAGCCTTTTTTCGTCGGGTGATGCTCGACGATATCCGTTCGGTGATTGTCGAGAGGGATATCGCCCGGCGATAGATAGTTATCGCATGGTGGTAACCCGGTCGACGAAAGCCGATCGTCGAGCGTTAAGAGGGCTGTCGTTCGGCGGTAGTTGTTACCGTATAGCGGTAACCCTAGGGGTGGCATTGAGAGCATTGATTTTGCCGAGACCGTTGAGTTCTCAAGAAAGGATCTACCGTGTCGTGTTACACTTACCGTCAGTGTTAGTGCGGCATTATTTTCTGGCAGAGCGCTTGGGAAACTACCGCTCGGTGGTAGGTTGTAACTGACCGGCGGTAGCGGATGGAAGCATTTCTGTCGTTTGGATTTTTAGCCGTTCGATTTCACTTAGGTTTTGATCCTAAGGCCCAAGACTCTCCCCCAAGAGTGCTTATATAGGGTTGAACGAGATTTCTCCCTCATTTTCTTCTCTTTTTGAAGTTGAGTTAGGGTTTGGAAGAGAGAGTGGGAGGAGGAAGAAGAGAGATTTCTTCTACAATTGTCGGAGCTTCAGAGCTTCGATCGTTGATCAGAGTCCAGATCCGTGGAGAGGATTTGGATGCGCTCGTTTTCAGCTATGCAAGAAAAAGATTCCATGGCTAGGAAGAGGAGTCGAAGGGTAACGACACTTATCCTCTCAGTCTTTAGGATGCGTGCATGGCATCCATGTTGTTTTTTTGCTTTCTTTCAAGCATTTAGGCACCGAATCTTTCAAGTGAGAGGGATTCGCGTCGCTATGGTTGAAAGTCTTTAGTGTCAACAAATTCCACTTATGGGGGGGGGGGATAGGTGAATTGTAGTCTTTTGCGAAATTTAAATAACCTGCACAATTAAACAAACACAGCACAAAAAAGCACACAAGCAAATATAGTGGTTCCCCTATTTGGGTACGCCCACTCTCCCCCTTCGACCTATCTCCCACCAAGGTACGACTTAGTCACTTCACCAAATAGATTGAAATCCAATCCTCACACTACGGAAGGAACTCTTCCAACCGAAGGAGTCACTACTCCTCCGCCACGGGTTGCACCAAAACCTTACAACTAGGAATCACTATTCCTTTACAACAAAACAAAAATAGAATGTACAAGAGATACAAACTACACGTGTGGAGAACCCGATGTCCCTCTTCGTTCGTTGAAGCGTTCTTGATGAAGACGAAGAGTCCACAACTGGAGCACTCTCTTGGAGAGGATCTTGCCAAGATCAGCGGCGGCAAGCGATTGCGGCGGCGATGCTTTGTAGATCCAAACTTCTTGACGAAGCAAGCAAGGTCTACCAACGATCTCAATCAGATCGGTCGTCTCAATCGATTAGGAATGAAGAACTAACCTCGTTCAACTTATCGAGAGACAAGGGATCTCAAGAGAAAAGCGTGAGACACTATACTAGCCTCGGTTCTATTGTCGGGAGATCAAAGATGATCTGAGATCTGCAGCGGCGACAACCTTGCGAGCGGCGATGACGACGAGAGGATTTTCGTGATTGGCTAGGTCACGCTCGGCGGCTTTGATTTCTCGTGAATGATTACTATTGAAGTTAGAAATAAGCATGTATATATATACCCTGAGGCCAACCCTAATGTCCTTTGTGGGACCCACAAAGAGAAACCCTAGCCCTGACCGATACAACGTAACCCGTCTTGGTTCGGTCCAGCGGGAGACGAAATTTGCCTAAGGCAAAATCGGCGAGAATCCTTGGTGATTCCCGTCAAAGTCGGTGGGAATCACTCACGATTCCCGTCGATTCTGCCTTAGCCGATTTCCAGTTATAAAACTAGTCAGCCTGCTGGAATCGGCGGGAATACAACCTTATTCTCGTCGAATCGGCGAGAATCAGAATGATTCTCGTCGAAGTCGGCGAGAATCACTTGGTGATTCCCGTCGATTCTGCCTTAGCATAATTTCTGTAGGAAAACAGTCATCCGGAAGAGGTCGGCGGGAATGAAGCCTGATTCCCGTCGAATCGGCGAGAATCACAAGTGACTCCCGTCGAAGTCGGCGGGAATGACCTAGTGATTCTCGCCGATTTTAAATTAGACGATTTTTCTCTTCCTTTCTATGAACTTGGTCTTTGACCCATCTTTGCTCCTCTTCTGCTATAGATCTATCTTGACCATGTACTTGAAAATAAGTACACTCCAATAGAGAGAGCACACGTGAGTCAACACACTGATCTGCTCAACGAGGGATTACATTGCGCAGACCCGTGTATATTGACCCACTGCACCTTTACATTGGTGTGTACTTAACATGGAATAGCTGCAAGCACAACTTGATAGAAAATCATCAAATATATTGTCTATTCAACTTAGCTTGTTCAGGGGCTTCTTCAAAACAGGTACATTGTGGATACAATACCCAACAATCTCCCCCTATTTGAAGAAGCCTAAACCCTACAACCTAAGGTGAATAGAACAGATGAGAATGAAAATCATAAAATGAAAATTCAGCTGAGAGTGAAATTCATTACCATTTTCCTGAGGGCATACTTAACATTGGCAGCCCCTTAGCCTTAGCCGCGAGGGTAATCTCCCCCTTTTTGGCTTCTACAAATCAGGGTCTACACTTGGAGCACAAAGCTCCCCCTCAGTTCTTGTATCCGTTCTCGATCTTGAATCAATAGCAGATGCTCCCCCTTGATCCAAGAGCCTTGAGCCCTACAGTCTTCAATCTTAATAGTTCAGCATGCCGAGTTTAGTTTTGAAGAGACTGAACTTGGCCTCGTTTAGGGGCTTCGTGAAGATATCTGCAACCTGCTTATCCGTGGGGACATAGCAGAGAGATATATCTTTGTTTTCCACATGCTCCCGAATGAAGTGATAGCGCACTTTAATATGCTTTGTTCTGCTGTGCGACACAGGATTGTTCGCAATTGCTATGGCGCTCGAGGAGTCGCAATACATCGGAACTTCGTTGAACTGCAAGTCATAATCTTTGAGCTGATTTCTAATCCATAGAAGTTGTGCGCAACAGCTGCCTGCTGAGATGTACTCAGATTCAGCCGTAGAGGTTGCGACACAATTCTGCTTTTTACTGTTCCATGAAATAAGCCTTCTTCCGAGGAATTGGCACGTCCCGGAAGTGCTTTTCCTATCATCCCTGCTTCTTGCAAAGTCAGCATCTGAAAATCCTATCAGCTCGATATCATTGTTTCTTGAGTACCACAAGCCAAGATTTGGTGTATCTTTAAGTTATCTAAGAATTCGCTTGGAGCGACATAATGAGATTCCTTAGTATTCACCTGATATCTGGCACAAACGCATGTGAAAAACATAATATCCGGTCTACTAGCAGGAAGGTAGAGAAGGGATCATATTATGCTTCTGGATTTGGTTTCATCAAAAGGTTTCCCTTTCTCATCCTTGTCCAGAGACACAGTGGATCCCATTGGAGTCCTCATAGAGGTTGCATTCTCCATTCCAAATTTCTTGAGGAGTTCATTTGTGAACTTCGTCTGAGAAATGAAAATTCCATCCTCAGATTGTTTCACTTGAAGTCCCAAGAAATACTTTAGCTCTCCCATGCTGCTCATTTCAAACTTTCCTTGCATAAGTTTAGAAAACTTCTTGCAAAGATTGTTGTCCGTAGAGCCGAATATTATATCATCGACATAGATTTGCACAAGCAAGATCTTGCCTTTAACTTCCCTAAGAAACAATGTCTTATCTATTTTTTCTCTCGAGAACTTGTTCTCAAGAAGAAAACTAGACAGAGTCTTATACCAAGCTCGAGGAGCTTGTTTTAAGCCATATAATGCTTTATTAAGAAAATAAACATGATTAAGGAATGTAGGATTAACAAAACCTGAGGGTTGTGCGACATATACTTCCCTTTTAAAATTTCCATTTAGGAACACAGATTTCACGTCCATCTGATAGACAGTGAATCCTTTGTGAGAAGCATACGCCAGGAATGATTTGATCGCCTCGAGCCTTGCAACTGGTGCAAAGATTTGGTCAAAGTCAATCCCCTTCTCCTGTCTGTAACCTTGAGCCACCAGTCTGGCCTTATTATTTATGATGACACCGTGTTCATCCAGTTTGTGTCTGAAGATCCACTTGGTGCCGATCACATTCTGATTCTTTTGTCTAGGAACAAGCGTCCAGACGTTGCATCGTTCGAATTGATGCAGTTCATCTTGCATGGATAATATCCATGACGCATCTTTGTTCGCTTCGTTGAACTTCTTTGGCTCAACCTGTGACAGAAAACTAAGGTGCAAAATCTCGTTAATTGTACCTCTTCGAGTTATGACACCGTCACGAGGATCTCCTATGATCTGATCTCTGGGATGATCCCTCACGTGTCGGAGCTCTAGGAGTCTGGCATTTGGAGCTCTGACAGCTTCTCGGGTTTCTCCTTCTTCTGGGATATTTTCTCTATCCTGATCGTCAACTTCTCCAGTTGGCGTTGAGGTGGAAATCTTGACGTACCTGGGAGTTGCACCTTTTGCAGTCTCATCGAGACTTAGCTGTTCAAGCCTTGCACCTGTATCTTCAAGA
Organism: Platanthera zijinensis; assembly: GCA_039513925.1. Taxonomy (NCBI): domain Eukaryota; kingdom Viridiplantae; phylum Streptophyta; class Magnoliopsida; order Asparagales; family Orchidaceae; genus Platanthera; species Platanthera zijinensis. The sequence continues at coordinate 69,599,297 of CM077098.1, read as the reverse complement.
ATGCCACTGGAAGAATTACTATGAAGCAAGCTTCCTTCATCAAAAACAACATTAATGCACTCCTCTACCACTAGGGTTTTCTTATTGAAGACCCTATATGCCCGACTATGGCTACTATAGCCCATGAAGATGCCTTCGAAGCATTTTTCTCCGAATTTAGTACGTGGGTACTTCCCATTATTAAGTACATAGCATCTGCAGCCAAAAATCCTTAAATAGGATATGGTCGGGTTCCTGCCTTTCAATAGCTCATAAGGCGTCTTACGATGACTCTTGTTGATCAATGCTCGGTTCTGCACATGACAAGCCGTGTTGACAGCCTCTGCCCAGAAGTACTTTGGAAGAGAGACGTCATTCAACATTATCGTACATGCTTCAATGAGCGTTCTATTTCTCCTCTCCGCAACTCTTTTTTGCTGAGAAGTACGCGGGGAGGAAAACTCATGAAAGATACCATGTTCTTCACAGAATTCTGTCATAGCACCAGACTCGAATTCTGTTCCATGGTCACTTTTTTATTTTGACCACGGAGCAGTTAAGTTCGTTCTGGATCTGCTTGACAAAATTAGTGAAGATGTCAAACGTATCTGACTTTCGTTTCAAAAAGAACACCCACGTAAACCGAGAGTGATCATCAACAATCACTAGCGTATACGATTTTCCTCTTAAGCTATGAACTTGCACTGGACCGAACAAGTCCATATGCAGAAGATAGAGACATCTGGTGGAGTCTTTGTCTGCAATGCCCTTAAAGGTAGCCCGAGTCTGTTTGCCCTTCTGGCATGCAGGACAAGGGCTATCTTTGATGCACTTAATAGTAGGGGCATCCCTTACTAAGTTCTTAGAAAACAACATATTAATTGTCTTGAAATTAATATGTGCTAATCTCTTGTGATATTGTTCACAAAGAGATGCACTGCCTTTTACTAGTAGGCACACGGGGGTAGAAGAATCTAAGCTAAGAAAATCTAAACAAAAGATATTTCTGGTCTTAATGCAAGTTAATACCGTCTCAGAAGAGGTACACAATATTATCAAGCACTTATCCTAGCAGAACTTAACGTTGTATCCTTTATCACACAACTGGCTTACACTGATCAGGTTATGGTTTAACCCTTCAACACAGGCCACGTCAATGATAGAGAATACACCGTTGGAAATCATACCATAACCTCTGGTTACTCCTCGATCAGATCCTCCAAAGATGACTTTGGTTCCATTTTCGACTGGGGAGTAATCACGCAACAGGCTTCTTGTCCCGGTCATATACCGGGAACATCCACTGTCCAAGTACAAGATTGGCGTTTTGGTGGCCTTTGAACATACCTGCAAAATAGAATCAGTTTCCCTTAGGAACCCAATCGAACTTGGGTCCTAGATTCCTTATTAGCACACTCCCCCTCGGGTTGTTAACCTTACGAGTGGTCGGCCTCGCATTGCTAACATGAGGAGTCTCGTTGAATCTTGGATTAAACCAGCAATCCACGGCAAAGTGACCAACTTTTCCACAGCACCAAAAGTAAAACATGTTGTACCGCTTCCTAGGCTCCAACTTCACCCTTGGAACGGTGGGTCAAGCCGGGGCCTTGGATCTGGAGGTGGAGGCATCATGATGACAACAGTCACATGATTTCTTCACTTCCTATTCATTCAGTATAACAGGCTTGGCTTTTGGTGCCTGCTTCCTATTATGGACGCTACAGAAGTGGCCATAATTCTCCACTTGGATTTCCTCATAAGGTGCCTTGAAGACACTCTCACCGTACTTTCGGGAGAAGGTCCAGCCATCATACCGGATCTTGGGCTTTTCAACCGAGGGCCAGAAGAAGTGGACATAGGTTGACTCAAAGTCCTTCTCATTGCAAGGAAAGCTAGGCTTTCTGAATACAACAGGGTCGAGTGGGGCCTTTCCCATTTCTGCAGCAGAGGCCTTCTTAGCAGCCTTATTTTTCCTCTATTTTCTGTTTCTCCTGGATGATTTACCAGACACACCCACATGCCCTAAGCCAGCCCCCTTTGCCTGAGCAGAGAATTTATCAACTAGAGGAAGAATGGTCTTGGGCATGGATAAGCTTTTGACAACCTTCCTTTCTGCCGCAAGCTGTTCTTCCAACTTGTTGATTTCTTCCTGTTTTAGCTCAAGGAGCCTTAGAGACTCTGAGTGCTCAGAAGTCAGGCCCAAGTGTTCCTGTCGGATAGAGATCAAGCTAGTGATCTCTTCTCTTAGAGACACACCCTCAGCCTTAAGGAATTTGTTTTCCTTTTTTTGAGCCCTCAACCTCTTGCGGCATTCCTTAAAGGTATTGAGCAGAAGCTCATACTTTTCGAGGAGCTCAGCTTCACGGGCAGATTGGCTGTCCTCGAGATCATCATCAGGAGACTCAGAGTCAGAGTCAGAGAGGGGGGGTACGATCTTTTACCTTCCCAGTAAATGGGGGGCAGTCTCCTTCTGAGTTAGAGCGACCCATTAGCCCGAAGTAGGCTTCCTCATCATCACTGGAGTCTGAGGAATCATATTCACTCAGTGTCTTTGGCTTTTTTGCAATGTAGCTCCTCTCCTTCTTCTTATCTCTAGAGGACCTGTGCTCCTCTCCCTTCCCCTTATCTCTCTTGATTTGGTGGCAGTCAGCAACAACGTTACCTGGCTTATTGCATCCAAAGAAAATAATGTCATCAGAGCGATGTTTGTTCTGTTTGGATTCATACCTGTCAGAAGAATAATTCTTCTTCTGATGTCTGGAGGAGGAGCCGTCTCTCTTTCTTTGATTCCTCAACTTGAGGAACTTCTTGAACTCCCGAGTGATGAGGGAAAAGTTTTCTTCAGATAGCTCTGTGCCGGAAGAGCATGGCTCAGAGTCTTCTTCCTCATCCTTTTTCCGAGAGCGGGATGAGGCTGCACCCTTGCCTTTCCTTGAGTGATTGGCTTTCAGGGCCACAGTCTTTTCTCTAGCAACGGCTTTATCGGCTTCCTCTTCAGCTTTTCTCGTGTTCAGCTGAAGCTCATAGGACAAAAGTTTCCCAAACAGAATCTGGGGATAAGTTTCTGCCAGCATGCTAAATTCTCTGATGGCGCAGATCTTGGTGTCCCATTCCTTAGTAAGGGATCTAAGGAATTTGTCATTTAGTTCACCATCGGTGAACACTCTTCCATAGCCCTTTAGGGCATTGACGATCTTCAGCAAGTTCTCGAATGTCACTCCTATTTCTTCCTTGGGACCTTGCCTGAAGGCCTCGTACTTCTGGTTCAGAAGGGATCTTCGATCATCCCTTACTTCATCAGTACCTTCCATCAGGATGATCAGGCAGTGCCATATGTCCTTGGCAGTCCTGCAGTTGCAGAAAATCTACATCATGGAATCATCGACGGTGCTTACCAGAATGTTCTGAGCTTTCTTGTACAGTCTGACAAGCACCATCTCATCCTTATCCATTTCAGAGAGTTTCTTGCGCACTTTCTTGGTTGGATCAATGGTGGAAGCCTTAGTGGGGATATAAGGTCCCTCCTCCACTATCATGAAGAGTCGAGGGTCGACTGCTTCCATGTAGTACCTGATCCTTTCCTTCTAGATAGGAAAGTTCAGCTTGGTGCACACTGGGATCTTCCCTGAGTACTTGAGTCCTTCAATTTCAGAGATCTTCTTTCTTCTTGACACTAGACACGGGATCTTACTCAAGGTATTAACTTTATTGACGAGTAACCTCCCTTTGATACCACTAGAAAGTCTTTAGTGCAACCTAATTCCACCTATGGGGGGGGGGGAATAAGTGAATTGCAGTCTTTTGTGGAATTTAAATAAACTGCACAATTAAACAAACACAGCACAGAAAAGCACACAAGCAATTATAGTGGTTCCCCGATTTGGGTACATCCACTCTCCCCCTTCGACCTATCTCCCACCAAGGGACGACTCAGTCACTTCACCAAACGGATTGAAATCCAATCCTCACACTACGGAAGGCACCCTTCCAACCGAAGGAGTCACTACTCCTCCATCACAGGTTACACCCAACCCTTACAACTAGGAATCACTATTCCTTTACAACAAAACAAAAATAGAATGTACAAGAGATACAAACTACACGTGTGGAGAACCCGATGTCCCTCTTCGTTCATTGAAGCGTTCTTGATGAAGACAAAGAGTCCACGACTGGATCACTCTCTTGGAGAGGATCTTGCCAAGATCGGCGGCGACAAGCAATTGCGGCGACGATGCTTTGTAGATCCAAACTTCTTGACGAAGCAAGCAAGGTCTACCAATGATCTCAATCGGATCGGTCGTCTCAATCGATTCGGAATGAAGAACTAGCCTCGTTCAACAAATCGAGAGACAAGGGATCTCGAGAGAGAAGCGTGAGACTCTATACTAGCCTCGGTTCTGTCGTCGAGAGATCAAAGATGATCTGAGATCTGCAGCGGCGACAACCTTGCGAGCGGCGACGTCGACGGGAGGATTTCCACGATCGGCTAGGTCACGCTCGACGGCTTTGATTTCTCGTGAATGATTACTGTTGAAGTTTGAAATAAGCATGTATATATATACCCTGAGGCCAACCCTAAAGTCCTTTGTGGGACCCACAAAGAGAAACCCTAGCCCTGGCCGAAACAACGTAACCCGTCTTGGTTCGGTCTAGCGAGAGATGAAATTTGCCTAAGGCAAAATTGGCGAGAATCGTTGGTGATTCCCGTCGAAGTCGGCGGGAATCACTCACGATTCCTGTCGATTCTGCCTTAGCCGATTTCCAGTTGTAAATAGTCAGCCTGTTGGAATCGGCAGGAATACAACCTGATTCTCGTCGAATCGGCGGGAATTAGAATGTTTCTGGTCGAAGTCGGCGGGAATCAGAATGATTCTCGTCGAAGTCGGCGAGAATCACTTGGTGATTCTCGTCGATTCTGCCTTCGCAGAATTTCTGTAGGAAAACAGTCATCCGGAAGAGGTCGGCGGGAATGAAGCCTGATTCCCGTCGTATCGGCGAGAATCACAAGTGACTCCCGTCGAAGTCGGCGGGAATGACCTAGTGATTCTCGCAGATTTTAACTTAGACGATTTTCTCTCCCTTTCTATGAACTTGGTATTTGACCCATCTTTGCTCCTCTTCTACTCTAGATCTATCTTGACCCTGTACTTGAATATAAGTACACTCCAATAGAGAGAGCACACGTGAGTCAACACACTGATCTGCTCAACGAGGGATTACGTTGCGCAGACCCGTGTATATTGACCCACTGTACCCTGACATTGGTGTGTACTTAGCATGGAATAGCTGCAAGCACAACTTGATAGAAAATAATCAAATACATTGTCTATTCAACTTAGCTTGTTCAGGTACATTGTGGATACAATACCCAACAATGGTTCAAGAGAAACCATCGTGTCGATTGTGTCCATCCCGGCATAATATTGCACTAGAGATCCTCTCCGCTAGTGGATTAGGTATTGTGGATGAAGTCGTAGTCGCGACCGTTTGTCCGACTCAATGATGTTGCATAGCGAGCTTAAGGATTTTTGTAGAAATCCGTTGCAGTAAGATGTTGTTTGTGATGTGCTAAGGCGTGGCTTTGTCTCTGTGGTTGGCTGGCTATCCCATGACATGCAAGTGATGTGGGGAGAGTGTCCCGGTGTAACGACCCCATCCGTTAGATGACGTATAGTAGAAGGTCCGGCCGGAGCCCCACACTATATGCCACAAACAGACGGTGAGGTCACAGGATAATACCAAACCAAATACGAATCCTAACTCAGAGCATTCTAGCGGAAGCTTTAAGTTACAACTTTGAACTCTCAACCGGAATGTCCAATATATAAAACCACATTTATATATATACCACGGAATGTACACAACCACAAGAGTTTGGCCTTAAGGCCTTACAGTTCCTCTGTACATACAACATGTTTTACAAACTTCGGCGCGCAGGCCGGCCATACATGAGTACAAGAGAAAACAAAACAACGCCATTCGCTTAGCCTTCAAGGGCTAGCCGCAGCAGCAGCAGCAACAGCAGTAGGGCTTCAGCCCATCATTTCCCACTTGGCTCTCCAGCACCTACACGGGAACAAACCACCCAACCGGTGGCAAACAATGCAACGGTCAGCATTCAGCTGACCCAATTATAACAATCCTACCCCTTTCTCGGGGCATGAGCATTCTTTCCCTGCAAGCATGGCATCATCAAATAGCAATTATGTGCTCGCAGGCACATTCAAGCCTTCACAACCATCGGCCACCCGGCCCGACAGTCCGTGCACTCAGGGCACATTTTCGGTGTACCGGAATACCAGGGTCAACACCACCGTCTACACGGTATTTGAGCATTTCTAGTCTTTCCGGCGCGCGGGCCTAAGACTCTCATTAGGCGCTCCAACAAAACCTATACCAGGCTTCCAAGTCGGACGGACCTAACGCAGGTACGGATCAGCCACCCCCCGTTGCTCAAGTCGCCGAGCCACCTCGAATACGGAAGTATCCATGGCTTTTTATAGGCGCGGGTCGGTTTCACCTTTCCTGTTCGGCAATCTGCCTTTTCATCGAGTTGCAGCCCAACGGCTCAACCATTCACAAAGTGGCAACACACGGCCACAAGAGTTGCCTCCAACCCTCTTCATTTCCTGGACATCGTCCAGTACTTCCTGCCGCACCAAGCAACAGGTAGGAACAAGGCATCACAAGCCATAGGCATCACAAGCCATTATCACGGAGCCTTCTCCGATATGCAAACAAGCATCACCAATCCAGATTACATCCAGATGGGCTTCACACAGCATGCCTAGATCCGTACTCCAATTCCGGACTCTAACAAGGGGGACTTCACATATCTACCCCAATGGACACCACAACCCACCGCACACTCGCGGGGAAGGGTTTTCCCTATGCAATGCAGAAAAGAAGGACTTCACATGTCCAAGGAGGGAGATCGTTACCCTTGTCGATCTCTTCGGTGCCATCGAAAACTAGCCGGTGAGAAAGAACCGCAGCAGCCTTGCCTTCACAACGCCGGCTTCGGATCACGAATCGGACCACGGGAGCTCCGCCGGTGGCTTGCTCTCCTCCTCCTTCTTCTCTTCCTCTCTCTTTCTCTCTTCCTTAAGCCAAATGAAGAATGACCTCTTCATTCCTCTCTCACGACTTAATCCAGCCAGGAAACCATCTGAACCCTTGGATCAAAAGAGAGAAAACTGAACGGCCAAGATTTTCCCAAAAACCCATTTTTTGGCCGACACGGCCTGTGACACGCCCGTGTCACAGGCCGTGTACCCTCTAAGCGGCACACAGTTTGAACCGACTGAACAACACGGGTCATCGACACGCCCGTGTCGAACCTGACACGCCCGTGTCAAACCTGAGACACGCCCGTGTCTCCTGCTCCATCGAGCTGCAACCAGTACACAGGTCGGAACACGGCAGCTGACACGCCCGTGTCCAGCTGACACGCCCGTGTTCAAGGCCGTGTTCAAGGCCGTGTCCGGCTCTGACTTGAATAGGCCAAATTCGCAAAATAATTCGAACACGCCCTGGGACACGCCCGTGTCCCAGGCCGTGTACACCCGACATGCCCTGGGACACGCCCGTGTCCCAGGCCGTGTAACCTGACCTGCTACTCAAACTTCATGTTGAGTCTTTTGGGGCCTTTTGGGGTGTTACACCCGGCGAGACAAATCCCCTTCTATGAAACTGACGAGAATGTCAAGCATTGGACAAGTCCGGGCAATGAAGCCCACGAATGGGTGGGGTCCTGCGAGGGTTCTTAGTATCAGTTTGTTTTTTTAAGACGGAATCCCGACAAGAGAAGTCAGAGTTTGCAGGCAAGCCCGGGTTTTGAGACCCACGAGCGGGTGGGGCCTTGGCAAGAATTCCGCGTAGCGGCTTTTATGTCATTTGGGTATATTGGAAGTACCTATGGGTTTGCGAATCGAATGCCGAAAGGGGAAATTGAAAGTTCTTGATTGATGATTGCGTGATGATGTGTTAGATTCATACGTTGTAGGGTGCCTTGGGTGAATCCCAGGATTGCATACAAGCTGCATTGTAGGCCCCCTTTTCTTTATGCTCAACTTAAAAACATGTTTGTTGAATGAGACATCCAAACCTGTTTTATAGATTTACATGTTATGTAAATTGCATACAAAGTGCTGACCTGTAGGGTGATGGTGTACCCTAGGGTCTGCTAGGAATGGCCGGGAGAAGATGTGCTGGTTACACAGTTTAGGTCAGCCTTTGCTAACCCACGTTAAAACCATTTTTTACAGGGCAAGGATCGCAAGAAGAAGCTAGCTCGCCGACAAAAAATGCCTAAGCCTCATGAAGTGTTTGAAGTTGTGTAATAGCTCTGTTTGGCGGAATTTTATGCTTGATGCTCTATGTTTCCGGCTTGCATGCTGAGGTAGTCTAGGAGTGCTTATGCACGTTGACATTTGTTGTTAGTATTTGATTTTTGGACTCCTTATTGTTGTAAGGCCTTAAGGCCGTGTTGATACTCATATGTATGTGGATAACTTCTAGTCTTGCTTTTTTGTTTTCACTGTGTTAGTCTGTGTTTTGAGTTGGGTAGTCTATGAAAGTGAGGATAGACACAACTCTAGAGGGAGGGGGGGTGAATAGAGTATTCAAAAACTATGACACCCTACTCAACTCCCTTAGAGTTAATTTGCGGAAAGAGTTTATAGATATTTGAAACCCTAGAGCCTAACACAAAGTGAAGTGCACTAGAGAAAGCTAACTGTTATTACAGTTGAGTTTTGGTCCTATCACAGCAACTAGCAATCCTAGTTATTTCTACTCACAGCCACAATGCAATAAATTAAATAAACAACACAGACGACACAAGAAATTTATAGTGGTTCCCTCTAAATAGGTACATCCACTCTTCTACCACCCTGGTAGGAATCCACTACAGGTTTTTGTTCAGGTGCCCTGCCACCAACTGATCTGCTTCAGGTAGATCAAGTAGACCCTTTGATCTTTTGATCAGGAACTCAAAATCCAACACAGGTTTTTGATCAGGTGCCCTGCCACCAAGGTTCACTTTTGAAGGGAGTAATAACACTTTATACAGGAGGTTGAGAGAGTTAAAGTTTCTTCTCTATTGTTAAAATAGATTAGAGAAGCTAGTGGATTGCATAGAGCTAGAAAGCTCTAAAGAATCAAGGCTCCCCCTGGCTTAGAGAATATCCAGGAAGAAGTCTTGCTTCAGGGTGCAGGAACTCTTCTGAACTGTAGACAAAGAACTTTCTTGAAGTTCTGAAGGAGAAGCTTGAAGAAGACTCTTGATTTGTAATAGGTTGTTCTTCTTTAATCAGCTTCCTTTCTTCTTCTTCTTCTTCTTGAGGCACTAAGTGAATGTTCCTGTAAGCAGGATGGACTCAGGATTGAAGAAGAATGTTGAAGAGGGATGATCTTCTCAGTTGAATGTATCAATGACTGAGAGCTGTATCTCTTCTTGCTTTGAATCTGTATGAAACTGTGTATTGATCTCTTGTTGTGTATGGTTATTCATACTCTGCTGCCTTTTGAAAGCACTTTATATATTGGCCTTTCCAACGGCTCTAATCCTTGTTTGAATTTTGTCTTCTTCTGAAATTTGCAATCTGGGCTGCAAAAAGCAAAAAAGCAAAACATATACTGCAGGCAGACATGCTATAAGGGGATAAAGCTTTCTAAGAAGCTGCATATCCAATCTGATAACATGAGTACTAAAAAAGTCACATCAGACAAAACTCTTTACAGCCAAGGAAGACTTTCTGAGTCTAACGGCTATAAAGGACAGCATGGCAGATAAAGCAAAAAGATATTTCAACTAATAAGACAAAGAACTTTGTCAGATAAAGCATGACTTATGCACAAAGGATGGGGCAAAGATTGACTTGAGATGTATGCACAAAATCAATGAAATAATCTTTTAATAAAATGAGCTAAATAAACAGGAATTAAATCACAGAATAGAAGTAGTACAAAATTACTAAAGACAGACATAAGAACATCGAACGACCCTCAGAGATCGTCGACCGAAGCACAGAGATCGTCGACCTATCAGAACAGATAGTCGAACGACACAGATAGTCGAACTATCAAAGAAGATAGTCGAACTACCACAGCAGATAGTCGAGCTATCAGATAGTCGACCTACCAAGACAGATAGTTTAGCTATCAAGCAAAACAGATAGTCGACCTATCAAGCAGATAGTCGAACTATCAAAGAAGACAGATAGTCGACCTATCAAACAGATAGTCGAGCTATCAGACAGATAAACGAGCTATCAGATAGTTGAACTATCCAAGCAGATAGTCGAACTATCAAACAGAACAGATAGTCTACCTATCAAGACAGATAGTTGAACTATCAAGCAAGACAGATAGTCGACCTATCAAACAGATAGTCGAACTATCAGATAGTTGAACTATCCAAGCGGATAGTTGAACTATCAAGAAATCTGTCTGGTCAAAAGAAGTCGAGCGGGGTTCGACGATCGACGAGGCAGATTCCACAGAACATCGAGCTAACAAGAGTTGAACTAACTCAGAGATCGACGATCTGCTGACTGACGAAAGTCGACCAACTGATAGACGATCGTCGAACAGGTGATCGACGATAGTCGAGCGGCGTTCGACCATAGTCAAACCAAAAACACCTTAACCAAATTTTCATCTAGATAAGTTACAACTCTACAACTAGAGCAATCTAACTAAACAACTAACCTTTGACCATAGATAAATCTTGGGTCAAGAAACTAAAAGAGAAAACTGAACTCAAATCCAAACTAGGGTACCAACAATCTCCCCCTATTTGGGTTAAGTCTCTCAGAACAAAACAAACAAAACAAACTACTAGAAATAAATATTATACATGAAAGAAAATATCTAAGCAGCAGATAACATCAATCAAACCGACAAATGAACAACTGTCAATCGAAGTAATTTAAGAGGCATCAGAATCTTGTTTAGATACAGAGGAACCAGGAAGAAAAGAAATTTTTCTAAAAGGGTCTAAAGCTTCTTTCTTTGATAACTTTAGATCTTGTTCTCCAATAATTCTAGATTCTTCTGCTCTTGGAACTACTACTTCAGGATGCTTTTCCATATATTTTGAAGGATCAAAGACCTCAGGTCTAACCTGGAATTTATCTAGCTCCTTCTTTCTCAATTTAAACATAGTCATTAATCCTATAATATCTTTTCCTTCTGCTTTGGCTTTTTTGATCTGGGCTGATCCAACTAGTTCAAGAAATCTAGCCATCCTGAAATCAGGATTGAGCTCTTGACTTTCATATTCATTTTCATAAGTTGGATCTAAAGATTTTATAGCTTTAAATTTAGTAGAAAGTTCTAACAAGCTAGCAGCTGGCTCTCTATTTTCTTGAATAACTAATGAAGAAGGAGGAGCAAACTCAGCATATTTCTTATTTGATTTTTCAGAGAAAATAATCCTTTTTCCTTTTGAATCAGTTTCCCTTGCTAGAGCTGGATTTGAAGAAGATATGCTTTTGGTTTCTTTGGAAGGTGAAGCTCTTCTCTTGGGAGAAGGAGGAGGAGAAAAAGTTGGTTTCTGATAAACTATCTCCTTTACTTGTTCTCTTGTATCAGCATCTTGCCTTTGATATCCAGATTGGGATTTGCTTTGAAATCCTGGATTGCTTTTCCTTTGATGAGATTGAGATTGAGTATATCTGGCAGAAGGGGCTGAAGGATTTGCAGATGTATTACCAGAAGCTCCTGCACTGGGAGGTGGAGGAGGAGGACCTCTAGGGGTCCACTTAGGTGCTGGATTATCATATCTTTTAGATTTCTTTCTTTGCTTTTGCTGATTCTTGGAGAATCCCATCCAGTGCTGATATTCCTTGGACTTGAGATCTATTCCTTTCAAGATGTAATAAGGAATGTCATGGTCAGGGTTATGTGGAGGAGGAGAAACAACTTTTCTTTTCCTTTTAGCAGATTTCTTTTTCTTAGATTCTTCTGAGTCATCAGAGTCAACTTCATCATCAGATTGAGATGATGGGGGATGATCGTAAGGATCAAAAGCTTCTTGCACAGCTTTTTCTCTATCTTTTAAAGCAGCTTTTTCTATCTCTTCTTCCAAGGCATCCTGTGCTAGAAGAGTATCCAGATCCAGTCCTGGGGTGTCATCCCAAACTGTAGACTTTTCTTCTTGAATATCTGTAACTTTTTCTATCTCAACTGCAACTGTCATGGGGACCAGTTCATCATTCACAGCTACCTGAGCTGGAAGGGAAGATACAGGCTCTTGATTAGCAGATTCTTGCACTGGTTCTTGAGTAGGTTCTTGGACAACTAGAACTTCTTCCACTAGATCTGTAGTATCCGGAACACAGATTTGCTAAATGAAATTGAAACATCCCTTCTAGGTATTCATAGACAAGCATGTCAGTTAACATGTCAAGAAAATGAGTAAATGAATTACCTTCAGGATTTTCTCCAGAATTTCCTAACTCCCATAAGTCATCTAGAAAGGAGGTAATGACTCCTTCTAGGAACAGAGCAACTAAGGGAGTGGAGGTTTCTTCGAGGCATACTTTAACAGCAAATTCTGCATGCAATATAACATCAGATGCCATGGGATCTAGAGCTGGGACTGCTATCTCTTTAAGAATAGTTTCTGTCTCTGCTTGAGTAATTTCTGCTGGAGGAGAGGCAAGGGGCAATTCAGAGGCATCTTCATGAAACATCTCCCCCTGCCTGATTTCAGTGGATACGGAAACCAGACCCCTAGATGAAGAGGGCTTAGCAGTTTTTGAGAGAGCTTGGATGGAGGCAGTCAGAGAAAGAAATGGAAGAGACGAGGGGGGCAATTGCTTCTTCAATCATGGTTTTGATTGAAGGAGTAATTAACCCCAATATGCTTGCAATGAAGGCTGGAGTTATTTCAAAGGAAGGTGGGGGAATCACAGTAGATGGATGATCATCAGGGATAGTGTTCTCCTGATGAAATGGAGAGTGAACTGGTGATTGATGGGTGGATGCAAGAAGATCAATATGATCAGAATGAGGAATTGGTGACTGAGGAGGAGTGGATAGCTGAGAAACCAATAAATCAAAACTAGGATGAGAAATCCTAGCAAGATGAGAAGGGAGTGGAGATGCTGGTGATGATGCATGGAGAATTGTGGAGGACTCAAGAAGAAGAAAGGCAGAAGAGGGTACTTCAATTGAAGTAGATGGAACTGCATATGAGGATGGCACTTCAGTAGAAGTGGATGGTAATGCAGATGAAGTGGATGGAATGGAGAGAATGGATGAGCCTGCTTCATGTAGGTGGGGAGTGACTGAAACAGTCCTTGTGCTCTCAGACAAAACTAGAGCTACCCCTGCTGGAGAAGGCTTCTGAAAACTCCTTTTCCACTTAATAAACAAAGTTGGATCCATCTTCTTGCTGGCATTGATGGTTGTTGAGACTGTAACCAACAGCTGGGGGTATTTCTCTCTTAGAAATATCCCAAGTACCCTACCCAGGCATACTTCCTTCTTGCTATTCTTCTTTCTTATCAAATCAAACATAACTCCTGCCCAATTTATCTATTTCTTGTTTACTATTGCACACATCAGGGCAAACTGTTGCCTGGTTATGTTATCATGAGCAGAGTGCTTGCTCAGAAGCACTTTTCCGACTAGTTCAGCCAAGAACTTTATCCTCAACGGAAAATTAACCTTTAGCAGCTTAGAAGGAATGACTTCTGCATGTCCTAATTCAATCAACATCCTCCCAAACTCTGGAGTATCTTATTCATATTCTTCTTCACCATTCAGTAATCCAAAAATATCAGTTAAAACGGCGGGAGTCAGAATTACCTCTTCGCCGCCAATCGTTCTAGTCATAGATTCGTCACTAGAAGACGAAGTGAAAGCCCACTCTTTAATCTCTTGGATGTTTATCTTGATCCTTGTGGACATTAGACTTTCCAATCCTTGTTCCTTACAGAGCTGGAGGATTTCTACTATCTCAGAATCACATGAGCTGAAAGAGTCAAAATCTACGCTGAATCCGGCGTCGAACTTCATTACTGACAGAAGGGCTGGAGCAATCGCCATTGATAGGGTTGGAGAAGACGAGAGAGACGATGAAAGCAAAACGGTAAAGAGCACGAGGCAGGGCTCAAGCAGAAAGACGGAATTCGAAAAGACGATCTCCATCGACGACAAAAAGAACGATCTCTTAACCTAGGTCGACCATCGGTTTTATATTAAAACAGCAATCATCGATCTATTTTAACAGATACTAGAGACGATAGTCGAACGGTCGTTTGACGATCGTTTCCTGAAGTAGAGTAGTCGATCAATCGTTTGACTATTTCTGTCTTCACAAACAAATAAGCTGTCGTTGCCCGTAGGTCGACGATAGGCTCAACCGGTTCGACTATCGTCGAACGTCGTTCGAAGATCTTCAAACAGATTTCAACAAAGGCATAAGTCACACTTTGTCTTTTCCATTAATCATGCGTAGTTGAACCAAAAAGAACAGATGCTTCTGTTCATCTAAGGGCTTGGTAAAAATATCACCTCTCTGAAGGTCAGTGGATATGAACTCAAGGCTGATCTTGTTCTTTTCCACACAATCTCTCAGGAAATGGTTTCTAATCTCAATGTGCTTGGTTCTAGAGTGGTGCACAGGATTTTTTGCAATGGAGATAGCACTGGTACTGTCACACATGATTTTTGTGTTCTTGTGTGTGTACCCATAATCCAAAAGCTGGTTTTGAATCCACAGGATCTGTGAACAACAACTAGCAGCTGCTATATATTCAGCCTCTGCAGTTGAAGTTGAGACAGAAGCCTGCTTCTTACAGAACCAAGAGACCAATCTCTCTCCCAGGAACTTACAAGTTCCTGAGGTACTTTTCCTGTCAACTCTACAACCAGCATAGTCAGAATAAGAGTATCCAATTAACTCAAATTCTGATTCTGCTGGGTACCATAGTCCTAGATTTGGACATCCCTTCAGGTATCTCAAAATTCTCTTGAGAATAATCAAATGAGATTCCTTGGGGTTGACCTGGAATCTAGCACATAGGCATGTAACAAACATTATATCTGGTCTACTTGTAGTTAAATACAATAGGGAACCAACAATGGCCCTATAGTTTTTCTGATCAACTGGCTTGCCCTGATCATCAGAATCTATAACTACATTAGTAGCCATAGGTGTATGCATTGCTGAAGCATCAGCCATCCCAAACTTCTTTACCAATTCCTTGGCATATTTGGATTGGGAGATGAAGATGCCATCAGCATCTTGCTTTACTTGGAGACCAAGAAAGTAAGACAGCTCACCCATACTACTCATCTCAAACTTAGAATGCATCAAGTCAGAGAAATTTTTGCACAGTTTGGGATCAGTGGAGCCAAAAATAATATCATCTACATACACTTGAACTAACAGGATTGTGTCCTTATGGTGCTTAACGAAAAGGGTTCTATCAACTACTCCCCTAACAAAGTTGTGCTCTAACAGGAAACTAGCTAGAGTCTCATACCAGGCTCTGGGTGCTTGTTTAAGTCCATAAAGAGCTTTTTGCAACTTGTACACAAATGAGGGCTGAGTTGAAGAAACAAACCCAGGAGGTTGTTCAACAAATACCTCTTCCTTTAGCTCACCATTTAGGAAGGCACTCTTGACACCCATCTGAAATACCTTAAACTTTATATAGGCTGCATAGGTTAGAAAGATCGTTATTGCCTCTAGCCTTGCAACAGGAGCAAAGGTTTGGTCATAATCTATACCTTTCTCCTGTCTGTAGCCCTGAGCTACAAGACTAGCTTTGTTCCTTACAATAATTCCATTTGCATCCAACTTGTTTCTAAACACCCACTTGGTGCCTATGATCAGTTGGCCTTTTGGTCTTGGAACCAAAGTCCATACATTACATCTTTCAAACTGATTGAGTTCCTCTTACATAGCAATGATCCAGTAGGGATCTAGCTCAGCATCTTTTATGGTGAGGGGCTCAACCTGTGAAAGGAAACAAGCATGCATCACATCCTGTCTTAACTGATGTCTTGTTTGTACACCAGCTGATATGTCTCCAATCACTTGAGATGTAGGATAATCTCTAAGTATGACAAGATCAGCAGGTGAGATGTGATCTTCAGCAACAGTTGGGATTAATTCCTCAGGTGGAATTGGATCAACTGTTGGTGGTACAGCAACTGCTTCTGCAAAGTCTTCATCACTGTCTGAATCAGTGATATGAAGAGTTGATAGATGGAGAATCTCTTGAGTGACATCTTTATTAGATTCTGGTACCTGTAATGAACTTGAGGAAGGGGAAGTTTCCTTCTCCTTGTAAAACATCTGAGATTCATCAAAAGAAACATGTACAGATTCCTCAATTTTAGAAGTTGATTTATTAAATACCCTATAAGCTTTGCTTACTAGGGAATATCCAAGAAAAATTCCCATTGATGCTTTTGCTTCAAACTTTCTAAGGTATTCTTTGTTATTGTTATGAATGTATACAACACAACCAAATACTCTAAAATAATTAATTTTAGGTTTCTTTCCTTTAAGCAACTCATAAGGAGTTTTACTCTTAAGCTTGTGTATAAGACATCTGTTCAAGACATAATTAGCTGTGCTATCAGCTTCTACCCAATAAGAAAGAGGCATGTTAGCATCTACCAATAGTGTACCAGCAGCTTCAATCAGGGTTCTATTCTTCCTTTCCACTACCCCATTTTGTTGGGGAGTTCTAGGAGCAGAGAAACTATGTTTGATACCTTCTTTCTCACAGAATTCTTGCATGAGAAGAGAATCAAACTCAGTACCATGATCACTTCTGATCAAGGCAACATGAGTAGAATACTCAGTCTGCACACATAGTAGAAAGTTTGTAAGAACTTTGAAGTTATCAGCCTTAGTTCTCAAGAAGAACACCCAAGTGAACCTAGAGAAGTCGTCTACAATTACTAAAGTGTAATACTTCCCTCCTAGACTCTGTACATTTATTGGGCTAAAAAGGTCCAAATGTAATAAATACAGGATTCTAGGTGAATCACATTTATTTACAGATTTAAAGGAATTTTTGGTTTGCTTGCCTAATTGACAAGCCTTGCATAGGCTCTCCTTCTTATAGGGGCAAGAAGGTAAACCTCTAGCAAGGTTGTATTTAGATAACCTAGATATGTTCTTGAGGTTAACATGGCTAAGCCTCCTATGCCATAAGGTGTTGTTATTTGTTACTTCATTAAATAAGCAGATTTCAGAAAGGGTTGAATTAAAATATACTAAATAAATATTACCTTGTCTAATGCCTACTAACACAACATTACTATTTAAAGTAATATTACAGAGAGTGTTAGTGAAAGATACATGATATCCTGCATCACATAACTGACTTACTGAGATAAGGTTGTGCTTCAGTTCAGTTACATATGCAACCCTCTTGAAAGTTACTGCTCCAATGGTAGTCCTACCATATCCTTCAGTTTGACCACAGTTGGAGTCCCCAAAGATCACCTTTGGTCCAAGCTTGGCCTTGAATCTTGACAGATTTTCTTTGTTTCCTGTCATGTGTTTGGAACAGCCACTATCCAAATACCATTTGTCTTTAGTATATGGATAGGTCTTCACCTGCAGAATAGACAATTAGACATTGTGCACCCAGGTAACCTTGGGTCCATTATTCTTCACATAATGAAAACTTGAAATAAAAGAATAAGCAGGTTGAGGTTTATATCCTAAAGGGTAAGATATCCTAGGTGGGATACTCTAAGCAGTTAATGGGTCCACAAACCTAGGGTTTCTATTTATATTAGGATTTCTAAGGTTCTGGTTGTAATTTTGAAAAACAAATTGAAAATCGTCGATCAGCGTTCGACGATGGATGCTCAGATCATCGAGCTTCGTTCGACCATTGAGCCTTCGATCGTCGAGCAGCGTTCGACGCTTTTTGTAGCTCCTTAAATTTTTTCTTTCTCTTTTCTCTCTTAGCTTTATTTAAGGCTTGATTAACTTATTTTACTTGCTCAGTGTTCTTTATTCCATCAGCTGAAATAAAGTTCACTGGAGTTGAAAGATGATTTTTAAGAACCAATGGGGGTTCACTTGATGAGGCTCCTAAGCTAGCTTATTATTGCATGACCTAGTGTTTGTCATGCTAGTGATTTCTAGCAGCTTAAGGCTTCTACCATTTAAGGATTCTTCTAATCTCTTGGACTTTGCTAGTTCATTTTTAAGAAACTTTATTTCTTCACTAGACTTAGTGAGTTCTACTTCTAACCTAACATTTTCAATGGAAATAGATTCTGATTCAGCTAACTTATTTCTAAGTTCCTTAATTTCCTTTTCTGAACTAATTAGATCTAAGCAAAGGGATTTAAATTCAGATTTAAATTCAGAAGAAGAAAAATCATATGAAGATAATACCTGATCTTCTGTAGGCATTTCTTCATCATCATAAGAACTCTCTACAGCTGAGTGGTTGCTGCAGGCATAAATTGCCATAAGGCAGATTTCCTTTGCCTTCTTCTCTTCCTCAACTTCACTAGAGCTTGAGGAGGAAGATTCCTCATCTGAATCACTCCAGGTTTCAGCATCAAACCCTTTCTCCTTCTTCTTATTTTTGTAGGAGGAGGACTTGGAGTGTTTCTTGTAATGTTATTTTTCCTTTCTCTTTTCTTTGCTCTTTTCCTCTAGACACTCTGGTAGAATGTGTCCAGGTTTCCTGCAACCATAACAAATAATTTCTTTAACAGGAGATCTGTCATACCTTGGTTTATCTTCATATCTTGAAGATTTCTTTCTGAAGTCTTTTCTTCCCATCTTGAGAAACCTTTTGGCAAAGAGTGCCATCAACTCCTCATTGGATTGGCTTCCTTCAGAAGCATCAGCAGCTTTGAGAGCAAGAGTTTGCTCTTTCCTTGCTGGAGTTGGAGTCTTTGCTTCAGCCTCAGCTTCCCTGGTCTTCAGCACTTGCTCAAAAGACTTGAGCTTGCCAAGGAGAGCTTCTATTGAGATTTCAGTTGTACTTCTGGACTCCTTGAAGGGCCAGATCCTAAGATCCCATGTGCTGGGGTAGCACATCAATATCTTATCATTGACCTCTATCAATGTAATCTCCTTATCAAGGGTTCTCAGCTCATTAATGATTGAGCTGAGCCTTGTGTACATGGCTTTAACTGATTCAGCTTCAGTCTTCTTGATGTTTTCATACTGGGATATAAGGTTGGACCTTCTATCCTTCCTCTCATCAGCTGAACCAGCTATAATCTGGTTCAGTGAGTCCCATATGGCTTTTGTAGAGGTGCAATCATCCACTTTCTAGAAGATTTCATCAGACATAGTCTGAGCCAGAATGTTCATAGCTTTGGCATCAGCTATCTTTGCCTTCTTGTAGGCATCATTGTAGTCTGGAGGAGGCACAACACTGAGATTTGTAGATGTTGTAGCAGTGGCTGCAGCAGGAGGTGTTGGAGGTCCTGTAAAAATTTAAGAAAAAAATGTATTTATCAATAGAGTTCATATATAATTTTATTCTTGCCTTACAGATGCTAAACTTAGCTAAGTTGCAAGCTGGAGGTCTGGTGCTAGAATAATCCTTGGACTGGGCCATGAAGTGAATATCTATAAGCTTGGTATCTATCAAGATCTTGTGACTCAGGTGTTAGCCTATACAGTCAGTCAACCTCCCTCTGATACCAATTGAAAGTGAGGATAGATACAACTCTAGAGGGGGGTGAATAGAGTATTCAAAAACTATGACACCCTACTCAACTCCCTTAGAGTTAATTTGCGGAAAGAGTTTATAGATATTTGAAACCCTAGAGCCTAACATAAAGTGAAGTGCACTAGAGAAAGCTAACTGTAATTACAGTTGAGCTTTGGTCCTATCACAGCAACTAGCAATCCTAGTTATTTCTACTCACAGCCACAGTGCAATAAATTAAATAAACAACACAGACGACACAAGAAATTTATAGTGGTTCCCTCTAAATAGGTACGTCCACTCTTCTACCACCCTAGTAGGAATCCACTACAGGTTTTTGTTCAGGTGCCCTGCCACCAACTGATCTGCTTCAGGTAGATCAAGTAGACCCTTTGAGCTTTTGATAAGGAGCTCAAAATCCAACACAGGTTTTTGATCAGGTGCCCTGCCACCAAGGTTCACTTTTGAAGGGAGTAATAACCCTTTATACAGGAGGTTGAGAGAGTTAAAGTTTCTTCTCTATTGTTAAAACAGATTAGAGAAGCTAGTGGATTGCATAGAGCTAGAAAGCTCTAAAGAATCAAGGCTCCCCCTGGCTTAGAGAATATCCAAGAAGAAGTCTTGCTTCAGGGTGCAGGAACTCTTCTGAACTTGAGACAAAGAACTGTCTTGATGTTCTGAAGGAGAAGCTTGAAGAAGACTCTTGATTTGTAATAGGTTGTTCTTCTTTAATCAGCTTCCTTTCTTCTTCTTCTTCTTTTTGAGACACTGAGTGAATGTTCCTGTAAGCAGGATGGACTCAGGATTGAAGAAGAATGTTGAAGAGGGATGATCTTCTCAGTTGAATGTATCAATGACTGAGAGCTGTATCTCTTCTTGCTTTGAATCTGTATGAAACTGTGTATTGATCTCTTATTGTGTATGGTTGTTCATAGTCTGCTGCCTTTTGAAAGCACTTTATATATTGGCCTTTCTAACGGCTCTAATCTTTGTTTGAATTTTGTCTTCTTCTGAAATCTGCAATCTGGGCTGCAAAAAGCATAAAGCAAAACATATCCTGCAGGCAGACATGCTATAAGGGGAGAAAGCTTTCTAAGAAGCTGCATATCCAATCAGATAACAGGAGTACTAAAGAAAGTCACATCAGACTAAACTCTTTATGGCCAAGGAAGACTTTCTGAGTCTAACGGCTATAAAGGACAGCATGGCAGATAAAGCAAAACGATATTTCAACTAATAAGACAAAGAACTTTGTCAGATAAAGCATGACTTATGCACCAAGGATGGGGCAAAGATTGACTTGAGATGTATGCACAAAATCAATGAAATAATCTTTTAATAAAATGAGCTAAATAAACAGGAATTAAATCATAGAATAGAAGTAGTCCAAAATTACTAAAGACAGACAGAAGAACGTCGAACGACCCTCAGAGATCGTCGACCGAAGCACAGAGATCGTCGACCTATCAGAACAGATTGTCGAACGACACAGATAGTCGAACTATCAAAGAAGATAGTCGAACTACCACAGCAGATAGTCGAGCTATCAGATAGTCGACCTATCAAGACAGATAGTCGAGCTATCAAGCAAAACAGATAGTCGACCTATCAAGAAGATAGTCGAACTATCAAAGAAGATAGATAGTCGACCTATCAAACAGATAGTCGAGCTATCAGACAGATAGTCGAGCTATCAGATAGTTGAACTATCCAAGCAGATAGTCAAACTATCAAACAGAACAGATAGTCGACCTATCAAGACAGATAGTCGAACTATCAAGCAAGACAGATAGTCGACCTATCAAACAGATAGTCGAACTATCAGATAGTTGAACTATCCAAGCGGATAGTTGAACTATCAAGAAATCTGTCTGGTCAAAAGAAGTCGAGCGGGGTTCGACGATCGAATGTGGCAGATTCCACAGAACGTTGAGCTAACAAGAGTTGAACTAACTCAGAGATCGACGATCTGCTGACTGACGATAGTCGACCAACTGATAGACGTTCGTCGAACAGTTGATCGACGATAGTCGAGCGGCGTTCGACCATAGTCGAACCAAAAACAACTTAAACAAATTTTCATCTGGATAAGTTACAACTCTACAACTAGAGCAATCTAACTAAACAACTAACCTTTGACCATAGATAAATCTTGGGTCAAGAAACTAAAAGAGAAGACTGAACTCAAATCCAAAATAGGGTACCAACAGTCTATATCATCTTATAATGCTTAAGCTGTGGCATCTGTATATTGTGGGGCCCTGGCCGGACCCATATTATACGGTCATTACAGGGGAGGTGTTACATAAGTTAGTCTGATAATGCCAACCTGTAGCTCTTCTAATAGGCAAGCTAACATTGCTCTCTACATACTAAGATTGTGCCAGCAATCAATAGCAAAGTGGCTTACCTTGCCATAGCACCAGAACTCATGGATGTTGTATCTTCTTTTCTGAGCTGGTCTAGTGGTTCTGTTGACATCAGCTCTTGGTCGAAAAGGTGCAGTAACAGACCTATTCTTTTGTTTCCCAGTCCCAGTCTGACTAGTGGTGGATCTGACAGTGGAGTGCTTGGGATATCTTGAGCCCTACCAGCATCTTACTTTTTTTTAGAAAGCACACTCTTGATGTCCTCTGATATGCCCAAGTCTGGTCTACTAACAGACTTGCCCTTCGTCTTAGAGTGGGTTGGAATATTCTGAGAACAGTCTGCAACTTTACCTTTGAGTGAAGGGGCTGGTGAACCAAAAACAAATGGTTTAGGATGGGCCATTTGAATTTCCTCATTGGCAGCCTTAAAGGCACTTGCCCCCTGCTATATCTTTTACCATGGTGGAGAACACCTTTGTTCCCACTAGTGAACCTACCATTCATCTAGTGACTATGGATGCTCTCTTGGTCATACCTATTTGAGGGTAGCAGTACTCTATTGAATTGAACATAAGACTTGGAGGCTAGTGGCTGTACTGAAGCTTTGCCATTTCCCTTAGGATTTGCAGCTCTTATTCTTCCCTTGAAACCCAACCCCTTCTTACCCTTTTAGGAGGTGAAGAATTCTATCAAGGGAAGCACTGAACTTGACTTGGAGTAGCTATACACTATCCTCCTCTCCCTCCCAAGCAATTCATCCAGGTCCCTTATTTGGTTCTCCTGGTACTTAATGGTGCTTATCTGAATGAAGGAAATGATTTCTAGTTCACTGATTTCCTTCTATTTCAGATCCAACAATTCTGCATGCTGGGAAGCAGCAAGTTGAATGGAGGATATTTCCTTAGCCTGCTTCTTGGCTAGCATCCTTCTTTTCTTGAAAGCATTTAGCAAGACACCAATACTTTTCAATAATTAAATTGACATATTACTCAGATTCATACCCATCTTCATCACAGAATTGAGATGCTTCTGAACAAGGACCAGTCTTATAATTAGAATTAAATGAAGAGCTGGATGGAGAGTGTACCGTAGATGGTCCAGGCTAATCCTAGCAAGATTCCTCATCTAATCTAGCCATCAGCCTAATGTATGCTTCATCTTTATCATCTGACTTAGAGGAGGATGAGTCAGTCTAGCTTTTATCCTTCTTAGCAATGAAGGTCTTCTCCTTCTTTCCCTTCTTATGGTGGTGATTTTTCTTAGCAGCCTCCTCCTTCTTCACAGGACATTCAGCCAAAACATGCCATGGCTTGCTGCAAAAAATAGATAACCTTATTAGAAACATGTTCACCAGTTTTTGGGTCATACCTGACCTCCTTGGAGGGTTTTTTCTTGGTTTTGTAATAGTTTGTCTTGTGTTGAAATGAAGAGGTAGGTTTTATCCTCCACCCCTTCTTCTTCATCATCTTCATAAACTACCTTAAGAAAGAAACAAATTCTTCATCAGACATATTACAGCCCGCTGTCTCTTGATCTGAACTTTCTTACTTAGCTGGCCTTCTTGGGGGAGAAAGATTCTTCTCCTTACTCCTCTTGGATCTATCATCCTTGAAGGCCACAGTAAATTCTGTGGCCTGGACTTTGCTGGTCTTCTCTTCCTCCTTCCTTCTAGTCAATTGCATCTTATATGACATCAACTTACCAAATAGTGTGGATAGTGGAGTATCTTCTAGCTTTTCAACTTCTCTAATGGCACATATCTTAGTATCTCAGTCTCTAGTAAGAGACCTACGATACTTATCATTTAGCTCATAGTTGATAAAGACCCGGCAATAGGTCATTAGATCATTAATAGTTCTGAAAAATCTTCCAGTGCAGCTCGCTATGGTTTCCTCCCTGATCTGTCTGAAAGCTTCATACTCTTGATTGAGCATTGACATTCTATCATCTCTAACTTCCTCAATAACTTCCATGTAAATTACCAAAGTATCCCACATTTCTTTTGAGGTCTTGTTGTGCACTACGTTTTGAAAGGTGGAGTCATCTATGTCACTAATTATAATGTTTTGTGCCCTCTTATCCATTGTAGCTAAAATGACTTCATCCTTTGTCATTTCAGTATACTTCTTTGGAGTCTGAATGTTTGCATCAAGGACATATACCTTCATAAGGATGAAGGGTCCTTCCTGAACTGTTATGTGGATCCTTGGATCGGATGCCTCCATGAACAATCTGACCATTTCCTTACATATACAAAAATTCTCCTTCCTGCAGAGAGGAAGTTTCATGGATCCTAGCTCTTTGCGATTCTCTCCAAAACCCATCTGAACCTTCTGACAGCTACCCTGGAGATCTACTCAGACTGTTAAGCCTTTCTTGAGTAACCTCCCTCTGATACCACTTGAAAGTCTTTGAATACAAGGGTAGCTAATCACTTAGAGGGGGGGGGGGTGAATAGGTTATTAAGGTCTTTTTAAGTTCTTTAAAACCTTTTACTATTTTAGTTCCTACTGTGTTTGCTTAGTTCTGCTTTCAGGAAAATAACACACATCGCACCAGATATTTATAGTGGTTCCCTAGTATATGGGTACATCCACTGTCCCTCCCTCCTTTCTAACAGAATGTAAGACATGGCACTTCTCCAATAACTTGGCTCCTCAAAGATTACAACACGATCCCACTGGATCACTCAGTCTCCATTAAGACTTACAGCACAGGCACTCAGTCCCACCACACAGTAATCACCTGATCACCTCACACAGGCACAAATGCCCTTCAACACAGGCTTGGAGATCATCCCTAACACACAGATCCTACACTGGATCCTACTCTCAGCCTTTATAACTTAGGCCTTACAACACTAATCTTATAGATCCACACACAGCCTTTATAATCTAGGCCTTACAACACAGATCTTGAACAAATCCACAGAATTTGAATGATTAATATAAATTTGACTCAAGAGATTTTGTTCTCTGAATCAATTGCTTCCTGAGCCGAGTGAATCTCAGCTCTATCTTATTCTCATCAACAAGAAAGACAATCTTCAATGATCTTCTGCTTGTGCTGGAAGTTACTCAGAATCTTGATTCTTATCTTGCTGATGAAGGAGGAAAGAATGTGAATGATTATCTTCAAGCAGCTAACCTGTAAGGTAGAATTCAATTGCTCTGCCTTTCGTTCTGTCCTGAGAAAAACCCAGATCATATTCATTCTTCAGCGATCCAGAGATTGATCTTATGATTTTGCTCTGCTTGGATCGAGAAGCAACTTCAGCTAGGGCTTGCCTAGACTGATTCTTCTTCCTCAGAGTAACCCTCTGATCTTGCTATAGTAGATGTTGATTGCAGCAGCTAATTAAGAGACTCTCCAAATTTGTTGAATTAAAGTTCTTGTCTCTACAATAATGGCAGGGGAAGAAGAAGAACTCCCGCTCCTCTTTTTACGAAATGAATTGACCTATCAGAATAATGTCTCGACCTCGATTTCATCTTCTATTTATAATCTTGTCATCCAGCGAGATGATTGACACGTGTCTATACTTTAATGGCTGATAATATCCTTAGTTTCACAGAATTAGATTGATGGTGACGTTAGTGATGAGTAGCAGCACTTATATGATCATTTTAAGTTTTGTTGACTTTTTTACTTTGCTGACGTCATCATTTATAGACTTAACCAATTTCACAAAATCACTCCAGGCGTTGAATGCGTTGAGTGAACTGGCTTCACTCAACGATTTTGGACTTAGTCAATTCTTCAGCTTGTCCAGGCGTTGAGAGTTTTGAGTGATTAAACTTCACTCAATGCTTTTATACTTAGTCAAATCTCCTTTTGTATGATGACGGTGAGTTTGTTGACTTCACTCAACGAATTCTGGACTTAGAATAATTTTGCTCTGCCTGATGACGTTGAGTGTGTTGACTACACTCAACAATTCTGGACTTAAAAGAATTCTATTTTGTATGAAGGCGTTGAGTGTGTTGACTACACTCAACGATTCTGGACTTAGAAAAATTCTGGTTTCTCCTTAAGCGTTGACAGCAACAGCATGACTCAACAAATTATGTCGCATGATGTTGAGAGAGTTGACATCACTCAACGCCTATTGACTTAGCTATTTTTCTGGCTTCCACTGCTTAGGCTTTGACAGACCCAGCTTTATTCAGCGCTTTTTGTGCTATGGCATTGAGTGAACTCCCTTCACTCAACACTTGTGGACTTAGCTACATTTCTTCATCTAGCTTCCTTCAGCTCTTGATCTTTAAGGTGTCTAGATAACTAAATTGTCTTGACACAGCTGTCTGAACTATCGAGTGAAGTGTTGTGTAACACCCCCGATTTTTCTGCAATTATTTAATTCTTGCTTGGCGTTATGATGAGTCCCTATTTTATACCTTATTTTGGACTCATCTAGGACTTTTTCCTCAGCTTTGCACTATCTTTTAGCGCTATTATTACTCATTTTGGTTAGCTACGGCATTCCACGCCCTGTGCACCTTTTTAGCCCATTTCTGTGCTTGTGTGCATTTACATTCTTGTTATGATTATTATTGTTTGATGTGGCTGCCGTGATCGATGTCCCGTGCAGTTTTCCTGCAGGTTTGGGGATCGTGAGGGCATTTGGGATAGGCGTTTCACTATTTTTGGCAAAGGAGTCAGTGGTCGTGCATTTTTACCCACGCACGACCATCGACCTCCTGGCGCACGATCACTGATCGTGCGCAGCCCGGACTCATTTGTGAAATCCCTGTCTTGAACCTTCCGCACGATCACTTGCCATACCGCGCACGACCACTGCTTGTGCGCTGCCGATCGTGCGCAGTCATACCCCATTTTACAAAGTTCTGCCTGGCTATTTCCACACGATCATCAGCATTGCCTCGCACGATCACTGATCGTGCGCTGCAGATCGTGCGCGACCATTGATTTTCTGATGCAGGTCTACTGGTTGCTCGCGCACGGGCGCTGACCTTGGTCGCGCACGACCACTGGTCGTGCGCTAGTGGTCGTGCGCCCTATTTATTCTGCAAGCTATAAAAAGCCCTGTTCCGCGAATTAGGGTAACGGGATTTGGGACGAAACCTCCGCCAGTCTGCCGTTTCGCCCTCCAGCAGTTCTATTCGCCTCCACCTTCATCCCTACCATCGGGAGGACCTTCTCCGGCGATTCCGAAGCATTCCGCATCCTCCGGTGCTCCTCCCGACCATTGAAGCATTCTTCTCCGAGCTTTCCACCAAGGAAGAAGACGAAGCATACCTAGAGAACGGAATTACAGGCCCTCGAGGTGACAGATCGGTGGTACCGGAAGCCCTCCTCGGACTGCGCTTGGAAGCAGATTGACAACCCGCACCTCCGGCCAACAACCGCGGTGGATCTTCAATCTCGTGGTTTTGCATTTTTTATCTTTTCTTGTTGCATGGAATGTTTATGCATGTAATGAACATTAATTTCTAGTGTTAATTTGCTCATTTGTGTTTCATCTTGCTTATGAGAATTATTCTTTGATGCGCCTCGCTCCATCTCGCTCCACTCCACACGTTCGTTTCACTCAATTTCATTCCGCACTAATCACCTCACTCGCTAGACTTCCGTCCACTCACCAACCGAAGTACGGCATCGCGGCCGCTACATCCATCTCGCCTTGAGAAGCGGTGATTGCGACCCGCATAGTTTACATTAGTGTAATCGGTCGTAAGACCACCAACCAAAGCCCCTCCTTTTTCTGTTCATTTCAATTAACTCTCATAACAATATTTTTAGAGTCTAAATCGTTCGACGCCAATTGCATTCCTCAAGAGACCGACATCCGGGGATTTATTCCCAACTTTATTACTTGTGCGATCGGTACGCTTGCCGTATTTTACGCGCATCAAGTTTTTGGCGCCGTTGCCGGGGAATGCAACTGTTGAACGATTATGATTTCTGGAAGTATTAGTATAAGAGTTAGTGCTTTTTGATTTTTGTTTCTTTGTTTTGTTGCTTCAGTGGATGCAGGGACGTGCTGCAAGAGATCTCGCTACTTACGATCTTGAGATCGAGCGAACTCTTCGTGCGCAAAGGCGTGCCGCTACTATCAATCCAATCACAATGGGAGATCAGTTGAACAATGACAACGGAGTTCGTGTTGGAGGGAACCTCCATGATTACCGGAACGGGGATGAGAATGAGGTGAATCCGCCGCATGTACGAACCATGGGAGACTACACCACTCCCACTGTAGGGAGCATTTACCCTGGGTTCGGACCGGCGATCGCAAACCAGCAGTTTGAAATCAAACCAGCAATTCTTAACATCATCCGGAACAACGCACAGTTCTCCGGAATGGCCACGGAGGATGCCCATCTTCACTTGGCAGACTTTTCGGAAATCTGCGCTACTTTCCGCTATGCTAGGATTCCTGATGATACGGTCAAGCTCCGTCTCTTCCCCTTCTCTCTACGTGACAAAGCCAAGTCATGGCTTCATGCCCTTCCTCCTGGAACTGCCACAACCTGGGAGGCTATTACCACAAAGTTTCTAGCCAAATTCCATCCGGTCGACCGTATCGTGAGCTTGAGATGGGCCATCGCTAATTTTAGGCAAAACGACCAAGAGAGCTTAGCGGAAGTTTAGGAGCGCTTCAATGAGTTGCTGCGGAAGTGCCCCAACCACGGATTCCAAACGTGGAATCTCGTGGAAAGCTTCTACTTCTCCATCGAACCTCAACACCGCGCCATGATTGATGTCGCCTCTGGTGGAACAATTATGAACCTTGCTCCTGAGGATTCTTTGAGAGTTTTGCAGGACACCGCCACGCACAGCGCCTTTTGGACCGCAGGAAGGAATACCCCCCGTGGGACAAGTGGAGTATTTGTTGTGGAAGCATCAAGGCCCTCTGCTGCTGCTCCGGTGTTGGCCATTTCAAGTCAAGGATGTGGAGGAGCCGATCATCATAGCTTTGAGTGCCCTGGTGCGGAGGTAACATATGACCCCGCCTTTTCCAATGAAATTGTTAATTTTATCACGAATCAAAACAGGGGCGCGCCTTATGGAAATGCGTATAATCCGGGTGCGAGAAATCACCCAAACTTCTCGTGGAATCAAAATGCACCGGGCCAACGATGGCAACCGGGGCAGCATCAAAATGATGCCTCCGCCTCCGGAAGCCAACCGCGGCCGCCTCACCCGAATTACCCTCAAGGCCCCCCCCCCCCGCCGTAAAAACCAATTCATTGGCTGAAATGTTTGAAAAGTTTGTTGAAGTTTCCCAGACGAACATGACAAACCAAGCCGCTTCAATGCGTAAGCTTGAGGCACAGTTGGGCCAATTGGCTCAAATGGTCTCCGAGCGCACTCATGGTACTCTCCCAAGCAACACCGAAAAAAATCCCCACGAACAAGGGAAGAGCCTTGGGGAGGAAAGGCTGGGGAATAACAACGAACTCGTGATTAGCTGTATGATCAACAATGTTGGAACCACTGCTTTATGTGATTCCGGAGCATCTAGCAACATCCTCACTCTGCAGGATGTCGCGAAGATGCAATTGCAAATAAACACCGAAGACCGAAAATCACTTATTTTAGCTAATGGAAATGTGGTTGATACTGAAGGTGGTGTGAGGGAAGTTGAGATCGAGGTTAAAGGCAAACATTTTACCACTGATTTTCAGGTCATGGGACCAAAAGAAAATGACTCCATTCCGATACTTGGTGTCCCATTCCTGACGGCAAGTGGCGCATCCCTGGATTTTTCCAAAGGACGCGTCACCTGGCCGGCCGATGATTTCGCCCTCGATGATACTTCCATACACCCCTCTCTTGTTCAAAACGACGTTTTTCTGAGTAGTGCAGATTTCAAGGAAGATTCTGGAATCCAAGCTTTGAAGGCAACCCTTACGGATGAGAAAACAAAGGGAGGATTGACCGAGACGACTGATGAGAAGAATGACTTATTGACCACGAAGATGTTCGAGTGCACCAAAGACACGACGACCGTGCCACTTCCCACCGATGCTGTTGTTGAGCATGACATTCCTAGTTCCATGCGGGAGAAATCCCTAGACATTTATTCTTGTAATAATATTCATGACTGTGCTAAGCATTCTGTCTCTTGGGCTGATCCGATCGCCGTTGCGGTGCCGAAAATGACGCCATCGATCATAAAATCTGGGAAAACTGTGGAATCCACTCCTTGGAAGTCTCCATCGGTTGAGAAGCTGAAGGAGGCCAAGCGCTTGCGCGATAAGCATTATTTTTCCTTCCGGCGCGAAGACACGCACCATCTGAGCAAGGGGAAATCCCTTTCTCAAGATGCTATGAAAAATTCTGCTTCTCCTTCGCTCTCCACCGGAAAGACTGACCACAAATCGGCATATAGCTGATTGCTTCTTTGCCGCTCTGCCTCGCTTTTCCTGCTTATTTTCCTAGTTGCTTTGGGACCTTATTTCGCTCTCTATTGCGTAGCTTTTATTTTGCTACAAAAACATTATATACAACTGCTAATACAGGTATTTGGTCCACCTTAAAGATGGTAAACAAAAGGGCTGTTGGTTATTGTATCCACAATTACCTGGATTTGAGGAAGCCTCCTATCAAAGCTAAGATGAATTCACTATGTATTTGATGAATTTCTTCTAGTTGTGCTTGCAGTTATTCCATGCTAAGTACACACCAATGTCAGGGTACAGTGGGTCAATATACACGGGTCTGTGCAACATAATCCCTCGTTGAGCAGATCAGTGCGTTGGCCTACGTGTACTCTCTCTATTGGGGTGTACTTTATTTCAAGTACAGGGCTATGATAAAGCAAGAGCAGACAAGGAGCAAGGATGGGCCAATGACCATCTCACGGGTTGAAAGACGAGAATCGTCTAAGTATAAATTGTCGAGAATCACTAGGTGATTCTCACTGATTCGTCGAGAATCACCAGTGATTCTCGACGAGTCGTCGAGAATCACTAGTTTATTCTTGCCGAGTTGGGCCGGCTGTCTCGACGCAGTCAGAAAAATCATCTAAGGCAGAATCGTCGAGAATCACCAAGTGATTCTCGCCGATTCGTCGAGAATGACTTTGCATTCTCGACGAGTCGACGAGAATCCAAGGTGATTCCCACCGATTCTCCCCGGCCTCTGTAACCTGTGCTGTCAGAATTCTCTAAGTAGAATTCGGCGAGAATCGTAAGTGATTCTCGCCGATTCGTCGAGAATCACCCACGATTCTCGCCGAATTTGACTTGGGTATTTTTCCGACTCTGCCTGGACCGGTCCACGACATCTGCGAGATTTTGAACCGGACTTTTGTCTTACTGCTGGTGGGGCCCACAACGGTCATCTCTTGACCTAGTGTATAAATACTCTGTATTTGTGAACAGTAAAAGACACGGATTACAGATCAAAGAAAAAGAAGCCGCCGTCAAGCCCTAGATCGGAAGCGAGCTCAGCCGACCTCCTCCGCCTCTCGCTAGTTGCTCGCCACCGTTGATCGGACTTTTAGTTACCTCTCCCGGCGACAGAAGCCTAGTCGGGCACAGCGTCTCACGTGTCTATCCAGAGATCTTTTGTCTCTTGATTTGTGATCGGGAAACCTTCCCCATCCGAATCGATCGAGACGATCGATCCTAGTGTGACCGTTGGAAGACCTTGCCGACTTTGCTAAGAAGATTGGATCTACATAGCATCACCGCCTCTCTTGTTGAAGCCGTCGATCTAGAGAAGATTCTCTCCAAGAAAGATCTAGGGTTGTGAACTTTTCGTTGCCAACAAGAACAAATAGTCTAACGAAAAGGGACACCTGGATCTTCACGTTGTTTGTATTTCTTACAAGCTATTTTCATTTTCTCTTTCATTGTAAAGGACCGATTGGTCTCTAGTTGTAGGGTTGGGTGCAACCCGTGTTGTGGGAGTATTGACTCCTACGTGTGGAAGGGTTCCTTCCGTTAGTGCAAGGATTGGATTTCAATCCTGTTGGTGAAGTGACCGAGTCGTCCCTGGTTGGGAGATAGGACGAAGGGGGAAAGTGGACGTACCCAAATCGGGGAACCGCTATAAATTGCTTGTGTACTTTCTGTGCTGTGTGGTTTTGTTTTCTTGTGCAGGTAAAACTTTAATTCCGCACATACGCTGCAAAGACACCTATCTCCCCCATAGGTGTAAGTAGTTGACACTAGGTGGACTTTCAAGTGGTATCAGAGGGAGGTTACTCATCAAAGGGGTTAACACCTCGAGTAAGTTCCTGCATCTAGTGTCAACAAGATGATCAGACTCAAGCATGCAGTTGGATTATGATGTCCTTCCTCTAAGACTCCCCTCTTGTACAAAGAAGTAATATCCTGTATGGAAGATGAGAGTACTATTTCATCTGGAGGCCATCGACCCTCGAGCTTGACTCATTTTGGAAGAGGGCCCCTTCATTCCCATGAAGGCCTCCTGCTCTGGAAAGGATATGCAGATCCCCAAGGAGACTACTGAAATGTCTGAGATTGAATTCTCTCTATTCAACTTGGATAAAATGATTCGTAAAATCATCCTGGATGTCTGGACTGGACCTTCCCGGTCAAGACTTGAAAAGTGTAAGACGGCCAAGTCCTTGTGGCAAACTGTATCAGACCTCATGGAGGGATCAAACAGAACAGGGATAAGTCGTCAGCAAGAGGATGAGGCATATATGGGGGTCAGTATTTCTGAAGAAGAAAGTGATGACCAATTTCTCAGTATCAGGGCTCCTGTGTCCTTATCAGAGACTGAGGAGGAAGTTGATGAAGACTGCACAGCTGAAGATGACTCAGCTGCCCCGGTCAGTCCTAACACTATTCCTGATCAGCTAAGTCAGGACCAGGTAACTTCTTCACCTTGCCCCTCTCTTCCCCATGTTCCTAAAGACAGGAATATTTTGGATGATTGCCCTCAAGAAAATCCTGATGCCCTGAAGAGTGTCCTTCAGAAAAGCAACCTGATTGTTGAGGAGCAAGCTTAGGAGATTGCTCGGCTGAAGATCTTATTGGTTCTCCAATTGGCATCCAATAAGGTTAAGGACTCTAAAATCTCAGATCTAGAGAGTCGTCTAGAGACCGAGAAGAGGATTGTTTCTAACTTTTCCAAGATAGATGCTATCAAAAGAAAAGCAGAAAATGGGTGGATCTCCCAAATCGTCAATTCATGGAGAAATGGGGAAACTGTGTTCAGACCCCCCCCCCCACCCCAAGCAGGAAGGGCACACATCATGCATTCAGGTATGACCATAGGAACAACCATGGTCACTGCAAGAATGATCAGCCCTCTTGTGGAAGCACCCATAATGCAAGGGCTGTCATGGCCACCCAGAAGAGGATACCTCAGGCTTTCACCAAGCCTTTTGTATTCTCGGCCACTGCCCCTACTCGTCATGAGTCTGCCAGCATCAGCTCACAATGCGCCTCTCACCTCCCTAGGACTCAGGAAAGGGGGGTTAGAAATCATGTTAGTGGCACACATGGGGACCTTGGAAGGGGGCTGACTGAAAGGAAGGCACCACCTCCCAGGCCTCATGACGCCTACCATATGCATTCTTTCCACCCTTCCATGAGTCACGGTGGAAGAGACAATTCGATTAGCAGATTCGGCACTATCTCGTTTAGACCTAGGACTATGACTACCTCAGTCACCAGTTCAGGTCACAAACGGCGGCACAACATTCATGAGTGTTGGTGTTATGGCAAAGTGGGTCATTTTGCCATATATTGTTGGCACAACCCTTCTGTGTCAAAGGCATGGGGACTTCCACATCCTCGAGGCAATGTTAGTCCTCCCTCCAGGATCCCTGAGGGGAGGCATCCCAATTATTATGCTGACAGGAACATAGGACCCAATACTTATTGGGTTCCTAAGGCAAGATAACTCTTTTGCAGGGTAGTCTAGGTTCCCGTAAACCTCATGGGAACCAGACAGGAGATGTTCCAAAAATGATGTGGAACAAGTATCTGGAAAAGGAGCAGTGCCATCAACACGGGCACGTTCAAGTTGACCACCTGGTGTGCCTTGAGCAGAAGTTCTAAATAATACATCTTTTAATCTCAGGTAATTGCAATCAGCTTCAATATATGAGCTATAGTGCATCGATTTTTACATATATGTATATATGTATGTCTACATATCCACACTAAGTCATGAATTCCCTCTCTCGAAAGTAAATGGTCATGTATAGACTTACACTTATATGCTTGTTCATCTAAGGAAAGATTAAGATTGTAAAAATAACCTTTAGATACATTGTTAAAGATTTATCTGTAAATACACTGGTAGATTCGAGAATGAACCTCAACAGGCCTAAGTCAGCCCACTGAAAATTAATGAAGATACGTCATTGGAAGTCACTAAAACTTACAACTGACATCAAGAAGATTGTGTATATCTCGATCGAGAAATAATCCATTAAAGTTGCTTGCCACGGAACATATCAACTTGATGCCACGGTTTAGTACATATCCATTAAAGTTTCTTAATCTTCGGAACATATACATATATTCCGAAGATTAAGAAATATATATATTTAGAAGATTTCTCAACCCTTTGATAACAGAAGATTCCGAGAATCCGGTATGCCTCCAATCCCGTCGATTTCTATCTAGAAAAACTCCCGCCGACTCTTCATCTTCCGCATTTCGCAGAGAAACCCGTCAATATTTCTCAGGAATCCCGCCGACCCTTCCTTCCCTCCTCTCGGCGACTTCCCGCATCTTAGGTTCCAAATCTCATCGACCTCGTTCCGGATTCCGTAGACCTCTCCTCTCGCGTCCAGGGCGCTCGTCCAAGTTTTCATTCTCCGCGGTTTCGATCAAACAAGTGCACGAGCTCCTCCAGGCTTTCTGTCGTCTCCGTCGACTCTAGCTTCCTCCGCATTTGGGTAACCATTTCCTCTCCCTTTTAGTGACTCACTGTTAGTATAGCTTCCCTTTTGATTTCTGAGTAGGCATAAACTTGGGATTCCCTCCCTAGGTTTGCTATGGCTCCAAGGACCACCGCCGGCCTTGTCACTGGATATGAGTTGGTTCGAACCAGGTTCTCACATGCCTCGGATGAGTTCAGAAACATCATCATCATGTTGGAGGAGGCTGGACTCACGTTTGTACTGGAGCACCACTGCAAAATTCTGGATAAGGAAGTGATGGAGTTCTTCGCAACCGCCAAACTTCGGAATGAAGACTCTATCATCAAGAGTAAGGTGGCAGGTGCAAGGATCAAGATGTCTGCAAGAAAACTGACTCAATGCTTGCAGCTCTCCAGTTCTGAGCACGAGGATTATCTGGAGGAACATGATAGAGCCAGGACCCTATTATTCTGTGGGCTAGCTAGGGGAACCAGATCGATAAAGAGAAAAGAAATGAATGAGGAGGGGAAACTCTTGTCCGACATCATTGGGAAAGTACTAATATGCAAACCCGGCTCACACGACCACATCTCAGCTGACATGTTCAAGATTCTTGTGGTGATAGTCTGCCGAAAGAGATTCAACTGGGGGGCCATGCTTTTTGAGAAGATTAAAGACACTCTCAGATCTCCAAGTTTTGGAAGAATCATCAGCCTATTTCTCAATCAGTTGAACGGAGATAGGTTCGACATGAGCAAAGGAGTTCTTTTGCATTATTTGAAGAAAATGGACTCCAGCGTATTTGACAGATGGGAGCGACTCATAGGGCAAGCTGCAGTGGTAGTAGAACAAGAAGAATCTCCTGCCGAGGACAACAGAACTTCAGCAGCTTTCGTGGCAACACCCAGTGAAGTTCCTGACGCCCTGATTGCAGGAACTGAGGGTGAGCCTGTAACCGGTTCTGCAAACATCTTATCTGACATTTCTCTGATAGCCAAAGATGCTGTGGAAATGGTGGCAGATGAAGTAGCAGATGATGAGGAGGTTGAGAACGATGAGGAAGCTCTTATCGACGATGATCTGGGAAATAAGGTAGCTGATGAGGAGGAGGAGGAAGAAGTAGAAGAAGATGTGCACAACTCTGCCGATAAGCATGATCAATTGGAGACTGAGATAGAGGAAGAAGTACCAGAGAATGAGAAAGCAGCAGATCCTCAGGAGGATGCTGAGGTTCCATCTGAGGAACAAGCTCCTAAGCGGTCAGATGCAAGGATGGAGGGGGAACAATCCTTTGTTCCCCCTTTGGACTCCATACTACTATCCAGCTCTCCTAGTGCTTCTGCGAGGGAGCCTGACCAGGGTCTGCCTGCAGCTCCTCCACTTCAAGCAAACCAAGCAAACCTCACTGTTAATTTTGTCCAAGGAATGCTTGATGAGCTCAAGGATACGTTTGAGAAATCGCACAACAAAGTGCTAAAAAGACTGCGGGAGTCTGAGGATCTCATGCTTAAGAATGTGGTTCAGATCAACCACAAACTAGATGTTGGGTATTGCATCCACAATGTGCCCGATTTGAAGAAGCCCCTGTGCAAGCCAAGGTAAATAGACAAAGTATTTGATGAAATATTTTTAGTTGTGCTTGCAGTTATTCCACGCTAAGTACACACCAATGTCAGGGTGCAGTGGGTCAATATACACGGGTCTGTGCAACGTAATCCCTCGTTGAGCAGATCAGTGTGTTGGCCTACGTGTACTCTCTCTATTGGGGTGTACTTAATTTCAAGTACAGGGCTATGATAAAAGCAAGAGCAGACAAGGAGCAAGGATGGGCCAAAGTCCTGCTCATGGGTGGAAAGACGAGAATTCGTCTAAGTATAATTCATCGAGAATCACTAAGTGATTCTCGCCGATTCGTCGAGAATCACTAGTGATTTTCGACGAGTCGACGAGAATCACTAGTTGATTCTTGCCGGGTTGGGCCGGCTGTCTCGACGCAGTCAGAAAAATCATCTAAGGCAGAATCGTCGAGAATCACCAAGTGATTCTCGCCGATTCGTCGAGAATGACTTTGCATTCTCGACGAGTCGGCGAGAATCCAAGGTGATTCCCACCGATTCTCCCCGGCCTCTATAACCTGTGTAGCCAGAATTCTCTAAGTAGAATTCGGCGAGAATCGTAAGTGATTCTCGCCGATTCGTCGAGAATCACTCACGATTCTCGCCGAATTTGACTTGGGCATTTTTTTCAAGTCTGCCTGGACCGGTCCACGTTATCTGCGGGATTTTGAACCGGACTTCGGTCTTTCTGCTGGT
Source organism: Platanthera zijinensis (assembly GCA_039513925.1). Classification (NCBI taxonomy): domain Eukaryota; kingdom Viridiplantae; phylum Streptophyta; class Magnoliopsida; order Asparagales; family Orchidaceae; genus Platanthera; species Platanthera zijinensis. The sequence goes on along the minus strand of CM077098.1, from coordinate 69,562,141 downwards.
GGCGCCCACAACGGTCATCTCTTGACCTAGTGTATAAGTACTCTGGTATTTGTGTACAGTAACATATACAGAAGACATACGAAAGAAAGCGGCGGACGAAACCCTAATCTTGCGATCTTGCTCCGCCTCCGTCGCTGCAGCCGATCACCGAAGCTGATCTCGATCTCCTCCAGATCCTCGGTGATAGAAGCCAAGTCCCGCACAGCGTCTCACGTGTCTATCCAGAGATCCTTTGTCTCTTGATTTGAGATAGGGAAATTTTTCCCCGTCCGAATCGATCGAGACGATCGATCCTCGTGTGACCGTTGGTAGACCTTGCCGACTTCGCTAAGAAGATTGGATCTCCAGTGCTTTCCTGCTATGTTCAGTTGCCGCCGCCAACACCGAGAGCCTTGCCTCCGCTTGACGCCGCCGCCGGTCTCGGGGGGATCCTCTCCAAGTGAAATCTAGGGTTGTGGACTCTTCGTTGACTTCAAGAACACGTCGTCGAACGAAGAGGGACACCCTATTCTCCTTACGTTGTTTGTATTTCTTACAAGCTATTTTCATTTTCTCTTTCATTGTAAAGGACCGATTGGTCTCTAGTTGTAGGGTTGGGTGCAACCCGTGTTGTGGGAGTGTTGACTCCTACGTGTGGAAGGGTTCCTTCCGTTAGTGCTAGGATTGGATTTCAATCCTGTTGGTGAAGTGACCGAGTCGTCCCTGGTTGGGAGATAGGTCGAAGGGGGAAAGTGGACGTACCCAAATCGGGGAACCACTATAAATTGCCTGTGTCCTCTCTATGCTTTGTTGTTTTATTTTCTTGTGCAGGTATAATTTCAATTCCGCTAACACGCTGCAAAGACACCTATTCCCCCCCCCCCATAGGTGAAGGTAGTTGACACTAGGTGGACTTTCAAGTGGTATCAGAGGGAGGTTCCTCATCAAAAAGGTTCACACCTTGAGTAGAATCCTGCCACCAGTGTCAAGAAGCAGTCAGATATCTTCCATGGACGGACTCAAGCACTCCGGCAAAATCCCAGTATGCACCAGACTGAACTTTCCCATCTGGAAGGAAAGAATCAGATTCTACATGGAAGCAGTCGACCCCCGGCTCTTCATGATAGTGGAGGAGAGACCTTACATTCCCACTAAGGCCTCCACCATTGATCCTACCAAGAAAGTACCCAAGAAACTTTCGGAAATGGACAAGGACGATGAAAGTGAGGCTAAGATCTATCTCAACTCTAGAGGGGGGGGGTGAATAGAGTATTTTAAAATAATTTTTCACAGTTGAAATAAACAGCACATATAAAATTCTATTTATGATATAGTGTAGAGTGCTAGTAAGAAGTTAAAAAATAAGAAGTAAAAAGCACAGCACACAGCAAACAAATCACACAAACACACCAGAAGACACAAGGAATTATAGTGGTTCCCCAAAAACCTGGGTACATCCACTCTTCTACCACCCTTGGTAGGAATCCACTCAGGATGAGTTGATCAGGTGTCCTGACACCAATGAGCTTTTGATAAGGTGCCCAAAAACCAAAACTAGATTTTTTGATAAGGTGTCTTGCCACCACTGAGTTTTGACAAGGCTCTCAGAACCAGACAGAACTTTTGAAGGGAGTTCAAGAACCCTTTTACAGCAGGAAAAGAAAAATAAGAGTGAAGGGTGTCTTCTCTGTTCTCAATCAAATGAGAGAAGCACAAGTGGATGGATGATGTCAAAGCTCCCCCTGAGATGTAGAAAGGTTCAGGAATTAAAGCTTTGCTCTAGGGTGATAGGTCTTCAGAACTTTGATCTCCAGCACAGGATGGTTTCAGCAAGAAGGCTGAAGGTAAGGTGTCTGGAGTGATGAGATTGTAAACACTTTTCAGTCAGCAAGAAGATTTTTGTAGTCACAGTTCTTCTGTTGTTCTTCTGCTATCAGTATTCTCTATTCTGTGTGTTCACTTCTTTTTTCTTGTCAATCTCTGTGTCTCTTCTTCTTGTGTATTCTGTAAATCTTAATAACACAGAAGAAAGGAATAAAAGTTTTCTGACGTTTCCTTGTCCAAAATTAGCCGTTGGGAGTCATAAATGTCTTCCAAAAATAGTCTTGTCTTCTAGAGGAAAGTCCAGCAAACATTCTCTGAATAATTCCTTGAAACTTGCTCCAGAAATAAAGACAAACGGCTGGGAGATCTTCTGACATAAATGCTGATAATATTCAAAAACATTCCAAAGAACAGCAGCATTTGAATTCCTGAAAAGCGTCGATCTCTCCAAAGAAAACGTCGATCTGAGCTCTACGATCGTCGAACTGAGCTCAGAGATTAAATGGACAAGCAGACAGAAAACGTCGATCTGAGCTCGAAGATCGTCGAGCCGAGCTCAGAGACCTGAGAAATAACTTTAAGGAGGGATCGTCGAACTGAGCTAGAAGATAGTCGAGGGGAGTTCGACGACTCAGCAGAAACTAGACAAAAGCAGATAGTCGATCTGAGCTCGAAGATCGTCGACCGGAGTTCGACGTTTTATTGAAGATGAGCTCAGAGAGCGTCGAACGGAGTTCGACGATTCGTCGACCTTAGCTCGACGTAAATTGCCTTAGACTAAGCTCTTCAACCTTGATCTTGGAATGGTCCTGGGGGCAGCTCCAAACCTAAGTTCTAAGACCTAGACTCATTCTAATGTTACCTTTTCAACTATACAACTAGGTCAACTGGGATTCCTAAGACAAGCATAGTGATCCTTACCCAAATTAGTAATAGGGTGTTCCAACAATCTCCCCCTATTTGGGTTAGGATTACTATTTACAGACAATCATAGGAAATGAAAAGCATACAACAATACATAAGCTAATACAAAATGCAGAGAAGATATATAGCAGTAAAGCAGATCACAGATAAATATCAGCAGATATCCAAAGGTGGATGAAATGTTTAGCTTACACAGTTCACTTCCTTTCAGATCCCTTTTTAAATAAAATTTCTCTATTTGGATTCTGACTTTCTTTCTTTGACCTTCTGTCATCCTCTGCACCTAGAGAAGTTTGAGATTTGGGCCTTGGAACAACAGCCTCAGGGTGCAGCTTCATATAGTCTTCTGGATTGAAAAATTTCCTTGATGCATATCTTTCCAGTTCTTTCTTTCTCTGCTCTGATAAGGTAGTTATGTTTGAAGTATCCTTGCCTTGTTCTCTGGCCTTTTTTATTTGATCAAGGGCAGCCAATTCTTTCATTCTGGCTGTCCAGGATACAGGGTTGTTCTCAGGATCTTCAAAAGGAATAGGAGATTCATATCTGTTGATGATTTCAGAAACAGTAGAAGGAGTCCTGGAAACAATTGTGTCTTTCAGCTTGTAAGGAAAAGGACCTGAAGAAGGGTCAAGGTGACCTTGTCCTTCCCTTTGATAGGATCTTTGTCCTCTTTGATTTCCTCTATAATTACCCCTTCTGGGTTGATATCCTCTTTGATGCTGTCCCCTTTGATATGATCTTTGATAATACTGGGAAGAACTGTGTCTGGAGACTGGAGCTTGAGGGGCTGAACCTGAGCCAGAATCTGGAGGAGGAGGAGGAGGAGGCTGATATTGAGAAGATCCTTTTTCATATTTGTCAAGCTTCCTCTTCTTCTTCATAGCTTTCAGTTGATTTTTGGAATATTGCATCCAAGGCTCAGAAATGGGGCAGTCATGCAGGATGTAGTATGGAATATCATTGGAGTCTTTGGCTTTGGCAGGAGGGACTGACATCATTGCTTTACTTCTGGCTTTTCTCTTCTTGGCAATAGTTCTAGCAGAATCATCAGAATCAGTCCTGTATTGGTCACTCTCAGAACTTTGATGTTGATCATACAGATCATCAATTCTTCTGATAAGCTCTTCTTGAGCTTTAAGTTTTGCAGAGACATCAGGAGCAGGAGGAGAGAGAGCAACAGTAGAGCAGGCAGGAGCAGGAGCAGACACTGGAGCAGGAGCAGCAATTTCATCAGCATCAGTTGCTGGAAACATTTCTATGTCAGCAGTAACAGCAGTTTCAACAGAAGGAGGCACAGTGGCCTTAGTAGCAGCATCAGAGATATCCACAGCCTTCCAGGACTTGATGTAGGAATCAATATGGCTGGGATCACAGGTAGATACAGGCACAATGGCCTTAGACAAATCTTCAGCAGGAGTTGCAGGCAGATAGCTGAAATGGACTGTATCAAATATAGATAGCAGCCTCTGCAGATTCAGTGCAAAAGCACATCCAAGAGCTGGAGCTGAAGCAGACATAATATCAGCAGCTGGCACATCCACTTCTTCATAAGGCATCTCCCCCTGCCTTGGTTCAGAGAGAGGTGAATCAAGGCACACAGAAGATGTGATAGCCAGGGAGGAGGAAAAGGAGGCAAGCTTGGTAGACAGCTCCTGTACTTGCTTCAGGAGTGGAGCCAGGGAAGACTCCAGTAGAGATGTCAGCTTGGGAGCTAGCAACTCATACAGCCTGTCTGCCAAGCTAGGAAGATCCACATGCTCAAGTGGGGCTTGAGCAGAGGTAGAGGCAAAGGTGGATGGAGGGATGGTGGCTGAAACTGAAAATGTGGAGAAAGGTGGAGAGGGAATGGTTGGTTCAGAAGATGGAATAATGGAGATAGAGGAGGTTGAGGTGGAGATAGGGGAAGTAAGAGATGGTGTGAAGGAGGGTTGAGAGAGAATGTCATGGAGCAGTTGTTGAAATGAGGAAATTGAGGGTGGCTCAGGAGGAGTAGAGGGTGAATCATCCATGAAGGAATCATCTGTAAGTGAGAAGGATGGTAGGGTGAAGGTTGAATAGGAGAAGAGAGGATGGAATTCCTCTGAGGTGGATAGAGGAGGGGATGGCATAGGTGAGGAAATGGTAATTGGGGATGAGATGATTATGGTGGTGACTGGTGGTGAGGAGGTGACGACTTGGGTGGATATGGCTGGAGGAGGGGAGGAAGCAGGCAGCTCTTCTGCTGAAGGAGTGACTGAAATAGTCCTTGTGCCTGAATGAAGTGTTGCAGCAGCCCTGGAGGGGTTTATGATCTGCCTGTCCCATTTACTGAAGAGGGCACAGGAAAGCCTCTTGGATGCATTGATAAACATGCCAGAGGAGGTTAATAGGTCAGGGCACCTGTTGTGCAGAAAGACCCCTAAGATTCTCCCATAACTAACTGCATTCTTGTTGATCTTCTTCTTAATCAGAGTGAAGAAGATGGAGCCCCAGTCCAGGTGTTTCTTATCTAATAAAGCTCCCATCAGGCAGAACTGATATCTGGAAATGGTGTCATGGGCTGAATGCTTGGCCAACAGCACCTTCCCAACTACATCAGCCAGGAATTGAAATTCGATAGCCAGATTTTTCTTCAGTAGCTTATTAGGGTTGACTGCATTGTGACCCATCCTATCCAGCATGGAGTCAAACTCCTCTCCAGACAGTTCAATGGAGTCTTCTCCAGTACTGAGTTGAAAGACTTCTGTTAAAAGAGCCGGGGATAGCAATACCTGAGTCCCCTTAATGGTGCCGACAACAGAATTCTCAGTCTCGTCTGTTGTGGTAAAACACCACTCTTTAATTTCTTCTGAGGCGATCTTCATCCTTGTAGTCATTATTGGAGTCAGCTGTTGTTCTCGGAATAAGTTTAGGATGTCCTTGAAGCGCTGGTCGCTTCCGTCGAAGGAGTTTATGTCGATGTCAAAACCTGTGTCGAACTTCATCTTAGCAATAGCAGCACTTGATTCAGCCATATTCACCTGCAACAGAAAACCAAAAACGACCAAGCGTAGAGAATTTGGAGGGAAAAGAAAGAGAGTTGCAGAGTATGAAAGCGTAAAGGGAGAACGACGGCTGAAAGAAAGATTTTATATTAGGGTTCGACGCGAAAAAGGAAAATCGTGGAGCTCAGTTCGAAGAAGCGTCGAACTCAGCTCGACGATTTGGGCAACAGAGGGAAATGAAAAGACGCCAATAGCGTCGAACTCCGTTCGACGTTATTGAGAGCGTCGAGCTCCGCTCGACGACCAAGGATCAGACAGAAGGAAAGCCTAGATTCAACGGCGGCGCTGAACTCAGATCGACGCCTCAAGAACCGTCGATCTCCGTTCGACGTTTTCTAGGAAAACGTCGAGCTCAGTTCAGAGCCAGAACTTATTCTACAGACACAAAAAGAGAGGAAATTTTTGACCTAGTCTTGGTCTGTTTTAGCTTTTCAAAATCTTGTAATTTAATTAAGGCTTCCTCCATCTAACATGCCTAACTGATTTAGGAAGAAACTGTGTTTCTTTTCATCCAAAGGTTTGGTGAAAATATCTCCCCTTTGCAAATCAGTAGGAATATATTGAAGTTCAATTTTATTTTTCTCTACATTATCTCTTAGAAAATGATGCCTAATTTCTATGTGTTTTGTCCTACTATGGAGGACTGGATTTTGTGCTATAGAGATAGCACTAGTATTGTCACAGAAAATTTTAGACTTCTCTAAGTTGTAGCCATAGTCTAAGAGCTGATTCTGTATCCACAATATTTGTGAACAGCAACTGCCTGCAGCCATATACTCAGCTTCAGCAGTTGAAGTTGACACAGATGTTTGTTTCTTACAGAACCAAGAGACAAGTCTATCACCAAGGAACTGACAAGTTCCACTGGTGCTTTTCCTGTCTATTCTGCATCCAGCATAATCAGCATCTGAGAATCCAGTTAAATCAAATGCTGAATCTTTTGGATACCAGAGACCTAGATTTGGACAACTTTTTACATACCTAAGAATTCTCTTAACTAAGATTAAATGTGACTCTCTAGGGCTAACTTGGAATCTAGCACAAATACATGTGGCAAACATTATATCAGGCCTACTAGCTGTAAGGTACAATAAAGAGCCAATTATTGCTCTATATGTTGTCTGATCAACAGGTTTCCCATGTTCATCAGCATCTATTACAGCATTTGAGGGCATGGGTGTTTTCATACATGATGCATCAGACATACCAAATTTCTTAACCAGCTCTTTTGCATACTTGGTTTGAGAAATAAATATGCCTTCAGCATGTTGCTTGACTTGCAGTCCTAAGAAGAAGGACAGCTCACCCATGCTACTCATTTCAAATTTAGAGTGCATAAGCTTGGAAAACTTTTTGCACAATTTTGAATCAGTAGAACCAAAAATAATGTCATCTACATAAATTTGCACTAGCAGGGTATGGGACTTATGGGTTCTAATAAAAAGAGTTTGGTCTACTCTCCCCCTAACAAAATCATTTTCCAGAAGAAAGCATGCTAGGGTCTCATACCATGCTCTAGGGGCTTGCTTGAGACCATATAATGCTTTATGCAATTTGTAAACATAATCAGGGTGAGTTAGAGAGATAAAACCTGGAGGTTGTCTAACATAGACTTCCTCTTTGATGTCCCCATTGAGAAATGCACTTTTTACATCCATTTGATACACTTTGAAACCTTTGTGAGCAGCATAGGCTAGGAATATCCTGATGGCTTCCAACCTTGCAACTGGTGCAAATGTCTGATCATAGTCTATTCCTTCTTGTTGAGAGTACCCTTGAGCAACTAGCCTTGCCTTGTTTCTGACTATAACTCCTTGATCATCCAGCTTGTTCCTGAATACCCACTTTGTTCCAACAATGGGATGATCCTTTGGCTTAGGCACTAGTTCCCAAACCTTGTTCCTTTCAAATTGATGCAACTCCTCTTGCATTGCAATGATCCAGTGTGGATCTTGCTCTGCATCTTGAATGGATTGAGGCTCAATTTTAGATAGGAAGCAAGTGTGCATCAGGTTTTGGTTGACCTGATTTCTAGTTTGCACACCAGCTGAGATCTCTCCAATTACTTGGGTGATTGGATGATCTCTTGTTGTTACTAAGTCAACAGGGAGTGTTGATTGTTCACCAGCCTGTGTTGTTGTCTCCCCTAGTGGAACAGCAACTGGCTCTTCAGGATGATTTTCTTCAAGATGTTGAACTTCTTCTTCATCATCACTGCTCTCATTCTTTTCAGCAACTTGCAGTTTGTTCAAGTCTTCAGCTAGAGAATGTACCTGCAGAGGTTCTATGGTAGAAGCATTCTTCTCCTTAAAAGACATGTTAGCTTCATCAAAAATAATATGAACAGATTCTTCAATTTTACAGGAAGATTTATTATAAACCCTATAGGCCTTGCTGATCATGGAGTATCCCAGAAACACTCCTTCATCAGCTTTAGCTTGGAATTTTGCTAGATATTTCTTGTCATTATTATGAATAAAACAAGTGCAACCAAAAACTTTGAAATAGCCTATTTTAGGTTTCTTCCCTTTGAGCAATTCATAAGGAGTCTTGCCCTTCAGCTTGTGTATCAGGCTTCTGTTCAACACATAGTTGGAGGTGTTCACTGCCTCAGCCCAAAAGGACAGAGGTAAGTGAGCATCTGCCAATAATGTAGTTGCAGATTCAATGAGTGTTCTATTTTTCCTTTCAGCTACCCCATTTTGTTGAGGAGTTCTAGGAGCTGAGAAAGTGTGCCTGATCCCTTCACTCTGACAGAACTCTTGCATGAGAAGAGAATCAAACTCTGTCCCATGATCACTTCTGATCAGGGCAATGTGAGTGTTGAACTCAATCTGAATGCATTTGAGAAAATCTGTCAAACACTTGAAGTTATCAGACTTCTTCCTCAGAAAGAATACCCAAGTGAATCTTGAGAAGTCATCTACAACCACTAAAGTATAGGACTTCCCTCCTAGGCTTTGCACAGATATGGGTCCAAAAAGATCCATGTGCAACAGGTACAAAATCCTAGGTGAATCACTCTTATTAATTGATTTAAAACTACTTTTAGTTTGCTTGCCTAATTGACAAGCCTTGCAAAGTCCTTCCTTCTTGTAGGGACCAGAAGGTAGTCCTTTAACAAGGTTGTCTTTAGATAGCTTAGCAATGGTTCTAAGGTTAATATGCCCTAGTCTCTTATGCCATAAAACATTAGATTTTGAAATGGAATTAAACAGGCAAATATCTACCACTGGTGAATGAAAATCCACTAAGTAAATGTTACCTCTTCTGTTACCTGTCAACACAGTTGTGTTGTCCACTGACTTGACTTTGCATATGGCTTTGTTGAAGGTCACTTGATATCCTTCATCACACAGTTGACTGATACTTATCAAGTTGTGCTTGAGTCCTTCAACATATGCCACCTTCTTGAATGTGACTGGGCCAATTTTGACTGCACCATATCCTTTTGTAGTTCCAAAGCTTGAGTCTCCAAAAATTACTTTGGGTCCAAGCTTGGCTTTGAAGGAAGTGAAGTTGTCCTTGTCCCCTGTCATGTGCTTTGAGCACCCACTATCCAGATACCATTGATGGTTTGATGCTGGATAGGTCTTCACCTACACAAGAACAGCTTATTTGTTTTTGACCCAGTTAACCTTGGGCCTAGGTTGATATCCCTTGAATTCTGAAATAAAGGACATCCCAGGTTGATCCTTATATCCTTCAGGATGGTATCTCCTAGGAGGTACTATCCATTCAGTATAGGGATTAAAGCCTTGGGATGTGGAGCTTCTAGGATTGAATCTGAATGTGCCATTGAAGGAGTGTTCACAAGCCTGAACTCTGTTCGACGATCGTCGAACTGAGGTCGACGATCTTGGGTCAGATCGTCGATCTCCGTTCGAAGATCGATTATGCTGAAGTTCAGAGTTTGGATATCGTCGAGCTGAGGTCGACGATCTGTAGTTAGATCGTCGAGCTCTGTTCGACGATCGTCGAGCTCTGCTCGACGCCATCTGTTGAACTGAGTTCTTCTCTGACAGATCTGTATTCTTCCTGGGTACCTCTATTACTCCCTTTCCTTTGTCAGAGACAAACTTGATTGGAGTTGTCAAAATTATAGGTTGGCTGGATGAAGCACCCAAGCCCAGTGTGCTATTAAATCTAGAGTTCACTGTGCTTGTGATGTCCATCAGTCTGATACTTCTCCCATTTAGGGATTCTTCAAACTTTTTGGCCTTTGATAGTTCATGCTTCAGTGAAGCTATCTCCTCCCTACAACATTCTAACTCCTCAGAGAGTTTGAGGTTCTTTGAGTTTAGGACACTATGCTCAGATAATTGATTCCTGAGAGAGATTATCTCCTTCTCAGATTTTAATAGATCTAGACACAGTATCTTAAATTCATCTTTGAAGTCTTCAGAATTAAAATCAAAAGAGTTGATTACCTGATCCTCATCTGGTTGACTTTCTGAATCTGAATCTGATTCTTCATCAGAGTTTTGCTGTGATGCATTGATAGCCATCATGCAAAATTCTTTTTCATCTACATCATCCTCATCATCACTGGAGCTGGATGAGACTTCAGATTCCTCTTCAGTCTCACTCCATGTCTCAGCAACAAAGCCCTTCCTTGTATGTTTGTTCTTGCTGGAGGAGGCTTTGTCTGAGCTATTCTTCTTGTAATCCTTTTCTTTTCTTCTTTCTCTTCTTTCCCTTTTGTCCTTATTCTTGTTTTTGGGCAGTCAGGCACAATGTGGCCTGGTTTCCTGCAACCAAAGCATATGATTTCTTTATTGTTATTTGATTTATCATACCTTGGTTTATCATGACCCTTGTATGGTTTCTTTCTGAAGTCTTTTCTGGCCATCTTGTAGAATCTTTTGGCCAGTAGACTTATGAGCTCATCATTTCCTGTAGCTTTATCTTCAGGCTCCTCTTCTACAGCTTTGAAGGCTATGGACTTTTCTTTCCTTGTAGCTGGAGAGATAGCCTTTTGTTCTTCTTCTCTATTTTTAATGAGCAGCTCATAGGATTTGAGCTTGCCCAGGAGAGCTTCAGTAGTAATCTCATTTAAACTTCTGGCATCCTTAATTGGCCAGATTCTTGAATCCCAAGTGCTGGGGAAGCACATCAGGATTTTGTCATTCAGCTCAGTCAGTGAGATTTTTTGTCTAGGGTTTTTAGCTCATTGACAATTAGACTTAGTCTATTGTACATGTCAGCCACTGATTCAGCTTCTCCCTTTTTGAAGTTCTCATATTGGCTTATCAGATGAGATCTTCTATCTTTCCTTTCATCAGCAGATCCTGAGACAATTTCAGAGAGTTTGTCCCAGATTTCTTTGGCTGAGTGGCATTCAGCTACCTTCTGAAAGATTTCATCAGACATTGTTTGGGCTAAGATGTTCATAGCCTTAGCATCTGCAGTCTTCCACTTCTTTATATCTGCATCTGTTCCAGAAGGAGGTGGGACAGCATTTGTACTTGAGCTTGCTGGTGGAGTTGGACAAACTGTCAAGACAGAATTGAAAATGTCTTCATCAATAGAATTCATGTATAATCTAATCCTTGCCTTCCAGAGTGCAAACTTAGAAAGGTTGCACACTGGTGGTCTGGTGCTTGCATAATCTTTGTTCTGTGCCACGTCTTTAAATAAAAAGGAAGATGTAGAGAAAATAATCCCCTTAAGAGATTGATCTTATCAAGGATCTTTTGGTTCAGGTGTTAGCCTGTATGAGCAACCAACCTCCCTCTGATACCAATTGAAAGTGAGGCTAAGATCTATCTCAACTCTAGAGGGGGGGTGAATAGAGTATTTTAAAATAATTTTTCACAGTTGAAATAAACAGCACATATAAAATTCTATTTATGATATAGTGTAGAGTGCTAGTAAGAAGTTAAAATCTAAGAAGTAAAAAGCACAGCACACAGCAAACAAATCACACAAACACACCAGAAGACACAAGGAATTATAGTGGTTCCCCAAAAACCTGGGTACATCCACTCTTCTACCACCCTTGGTAGGAATCCACTCAGGATGAGTTGATCAGGTGTCCTGACACCAATGAGCTTTTGATAAGGTGCCCAAAAACCAAAACTAGATTTTTTGATAAGGTGTCTTGCCACCACTGAGTTTTGACAAGGCTCTCAGAACCAGACAGAACTTTTGAAGGGAGTTCAAGAACCCTTTTACAGCAGGAAAAGAAAAATAAGAGTGAAGGGTGTCTTCTCTGTTCTCAATCAAATGAGAGAAGCACAAGTGGATTGATGATGTCAAAGCTCCCCCTGAGATGTAGAAAGGTTCAGGAATTGAAGCTTTGCTCTAGGGTGATAGGTCTTCAGAACTTTGATCTCCAGCACAGGATGGTTTCAGCAAGAAGGCTGAAGGTAAGGTGTCTGGAGTGATGAGATTGTAAACACTTTTCAGTCAGCAAGAAGATTTTTGTAGTCACAGTTCTTCTGTTGTTCTTCTGCTATCAGTATTCTCTATTCTGTGTGTTCACTTCTTTTTTCTTGTCAATCTCTGTGTCTCTTCTTCTTGTGTATTCTGTAAATCTTAATAACACAGAAGAAAGGAATAAAAGTTTTCTGACGTTTCCTTGTCCAAAATTAGCCGTTGGGAGTCATAAATGTCTTCCAAAAATAGTCTTGTCTTCTAGAGGAAAGTCCAGCAAACATTCTCTGAATAATTCCTTGAAACTTGCTCCAGAAATAAAGACAAACGGCTGGGAGATCTTCTGACATAAATGCTGATAATATTCAAAAACATTCCAAAGAACAGCAGCATTTGAATTCCTGAAAGCGTCGATCTCTCCAAAGAAAACGTCGATCTGAGCTCTACGATCGTCGAACTGAGCTCAGAGATTAAATGGACAAGCAGACAGAAAACGTCGATCTGAGCTCGAAGATCGTCGAACCGAGCTCAGAGACCTGAGAAATAACTTTAAGGAGGGATCGTCGAACTGAGCTAGAAGATAGTCGAGGGGAGTTCGACGACTCAGCAGAAGCTAGACAAAAGCAGATAGTCGATCTGAGCTCGAAGATCGTCGACCGGAGTTCGACGTTTTATTGAAGATGAGCTCAGAGAGCGTCGAACGGAGTTCGACGATTCGTCGACCTTAGCTCGACGTAAATTGCCTTAGACTAAGCTCTTCAACCTTGATCTTGGAATGGTCCTGGGGGCAGCTCCAAACCTAAGTTCTAAGACCTAGACTCATTCTAATGTTGACCTTTTCAACTATACAACTAGGTCAACTGGGATTCCTAAGACAAGCATAGTGATCCTTACCCAAATTAGTAATAGGGTGTTCCAACAGACGAAATGGTGTTGTTCGGACTCGACAAGAAAGCTCAGAACATCCTGGTGAGCGCAGTTGACGATTCTATGATGCATAACTTCAGCAACTGCAGGACAGCCAAGGATCTCTGGAGCTGTCTGATTGTCCTAATGGAGGGCACAGATGAAGTGAGGGACGATCGGAGATCCCTCCTCAATCAGAAATATGAGGCCTTCAGACAAGGGCCAAAGGAGGAGATCGGAGTCACCTTCGAAAACTTCCTCAAGATCGTCAATGCACTCAAAGGATATGGAAGAGTGTTCACTGACGGTGAACTCAATGATAAGTTCCTTAGGTCCCTCACTAAGGAATGGGACACAAAGATCTGTGCCATCCGCGAGTTTGGCAGACTTGCGAAAACTGATCCACAGATTCTGTTCGGGAAGCTCATGTCCTATGAGCTTCAGTTGAACACAAGGAAGGCTGAAGAGGAAGCAGAGAAAGCCGCGGCCAAGGAAAAGACGGTGGCACTGAAAGCCATTCAATCCAGAAAGGGCAAGGGTGTCGCTTCTTCCCATGCGTGGAAGAGGGATGAGGAGGAAGACTCTGATCCAAGCTCCTCCGGCTCAGAGTTATCTGAGGAAGATTTATCCCTTATCACACGGGAATTCAAGAAGTTCCTCAAGCTGAGGAATCAGAGAAAGAGAAACGGCTCCTCCTCAAGGGATCAGAAGAAGAACTATTCCTCTGATAGGTATGTTTCCAAACCGAACAAACACCGCTCTTCTGACATTATATGCTTTGGTTGCAACAAGCCAGGACACATCGTGGCCGATTGCCATCAAAGCAAGAGGGAAAAGGGAAAGGGAGAGGAGCACAGGTCTTCAAAAGACAAGAAGAAGGAGAGGAGTTACATTGCAAAGAAGCCAAAGACGCTGAGTGAATCTGACACGTCAGACACCAGCGATGATGAGGAAGCCTACTTTGGGCTAATGAGTCGCTCTGACTCAGAAGGAGAATGCCCCCCATTTACTAGGAAGGTAAAAGCTCACACCCCTCTCTCCGACTCTGACTCTGATCCTGAGTCTCAGGATGATGACCCTGAGGATAGCCCTTCTGCCCTTGAAGCTGAGCTCCTCGAAAAGTATGAGCTTCTGCTCAATACATTCCTGAAATGTCGAAAGAAACTGAAGGCGGAGAAAAAGGAAGTCAAATTCCTTAAAGGTGAGAGTGTATCCCTGAGGGAAGAGATCACCAGTTTGATCTCCCTCCGACAGGAGCACTTGGACCTGACCTCAAAGCATTCATAGTCTCTTAAGCTCCTTGATCTTAAGCAGGAGGAAGTCGACAAGTTGGAAGAACTACTTGCGGCAGAAAGGAAGATTGTCAAGAGCTTCTCTATGCCAAAAACTGTTCTTCCATTAGTTGATACCTTCTCTGCTCAAGCCAAAGGAGCTGGCCTGGGGCATGTTCGGGTATCTAGTTCCTCATCCAGGAGAAACAGGAACAGGAGGAAGAATAAGGCTGCCAAGAAATCCTCTGCTGATGAGAAAGGAAAGGCCCCACTCAGCCCTGTTGAGTTCAGAAAGCCTAGCTTTCCTTGTAACCAACATGACTTTGAGTCAACATATGGGCATCACTTCAGGCCCTCGGCTGCAAAGCCGAAGAGCCGATATGATGGGTGGAACTTTCCCCGTAACTTCAGTGAGAGTGTATTCAAGGCACCTTATGAGGAAATCCACTTGGGAAATTATGGTCAATTCTCTAGCGGCCATAATAGGAAGCAGGCACCTAAAGCCAAGCCTATTACACTGAAAAGCCAAGAAGTGAAGAAGTCATGTGACTGTGGTCATCATGCTGCCTCCACCTCCTGGTCTTCGGTCCCAGCTGAACCCCACATTTCAAGGGTAAAGCAGGCGCCCAAGAGGAAGTATAACAGGTTTGACTGCTGGTGCTGTGGCAAAATTGGTCACTTTGCCGTGGATTGTTGGTTTAATCCAAGGTATAACGAGACTCCTTATGTTAGCAATGCGAGGCCGACCACTCGTAGAGTTAACCAATCGAGGGGGAGTATGCTAACAAGGAATCTAGGACCCAAGTTCGATTGGGTTTCTAAGGCAAATTAATTCTGTTTTGCAGGGATGTCCAAAGGCCAACAAAACTCCCATTTGGTATTTGGAAGGTGGATGCTCCCGTTATATGACTGGGATAAGAAGCCTGTTGCGGGAGTACTCTCCAGTCGAGAATGGACCCAAAGTCATCTTTGGGGGATCTGATCGGGGAGTCACTAGAGGTTACGGTATGATTTCCAACGGTATACTCTCTATCTCTGACATAGCTTATGTTGAAGGGTTAAATCATAACCTGATCAGCGTAAGCCAGTTATGTGATAAAGGGTATGACGTTAAGTTCTGCAAGGATAAATGCCTGATAATATCATGTGCCTCTTCGGAGACAGTATTAACTGGCATTAGGAGCCAAAATATTTTCTGTTTAGATTTTCTCAGTCTAGATTCTTCCACCCCCGTATGCCTAGTAGCAAAAGGCAGTGCATCTCTTTGTGAATAATGGCACAAGAGATTGGCACACATTAATTACAAGACAATTAATATGCTGTTTTCCAAAGACTTAGTTAGGGATACTCCCATTATTAAGTGCATTAAAGATAGCCCATGTCCTGCATGTCAGATGGGCAAGCAGACTCGGGCTACCTTTAAGGGCATCCCAGACAAAGATTCCTCCAGATGTCTTTATCTTCTGCACATGGACTTGTTTGGTCCTATGCAAGTTCATAGCTTCGTAGGGAAGTCGTATACGCTAGTGATTGTAGATGATCACTCTCGGTTTATGTGGGTGTTCTTTTTAAAACGCAAGTCTGATACGTTTGACATCTTCACCAATTTTGTCAAGCAGATACAGAACGAACTCAACTGCTGGGTGGTCAAAATCAGAAGTGACCACGGAACAGAGTTTGAGTCTGGGGCTATGACAGAGTTTTGTGAAGAACTTGGTATCTTTCATGAGTTCTCCTCCCCTCGCACTCCTCAACAGAACGGAGTGGCGGAGAGGAGAAATAGAACACTCATTGAGGCATGCACGACAATGTTGAATGACGCTTCTCTCCCGGAATACTTCTAGGCCGAGGCTGTCAATGCGGCTTGTCATGTACAAAACCGGGCGTTGATTAACAAGAGCCATCGTAAGACTCCCTATGAGCTACTGAAAGGCAAGAAACCAACCATGTCCTACCTGAGGATCTTTGGCTACAAATGTTATGTACTGAATAACGGGAAGTACCCGCGTACTAAGTTTGGTGAAAAATGCTTCGAAGGCATATTCATGGGCTATAGTAGCCGCAGCCGGGCGTATAGAGTTTTCAACAAGAAATCCCTAGTGGTAGAGGAGTCAATAAATGTTGTATTTGATGAAGGAAGCTTGCTTACTGGCAAGACTTCTAGTCCTCTTCCTGAAGATGCAGGTGCCAGACTCGAACGGTTGCAACTGGATGAGCTCGAGAAAGATGCAACTCCAACATACGTCAAGGTGTCTACTTCTACGCAGAACGGAGAAGTTGAAACTCAAAATGGAGCAAATCCTTTAGAAGAAGGAGATGCCTATGAAGTAGTCGAAGCTCCTGATGCCAGACTTCTACAGCTCAGACACGCGAGGGATCATCCAAGAGATCAGACCATCAGAGATCCTCGTGACGGAGTCAGAACTCGCCGAGGTACTATTAACGAGATTTTGCATCTTAGCTTCCTGTCACAGGTTGAGCCAAAGAAGTTCGACGAGGCGAACAAAGATGCTGCATGGATTTTGGCCATGCAAGATGAATTGCATCAGTTCGAAAGATGCAACGTTTGGACGCTTGTGCTCAGACCACAAAAGCTGAATGTGATTGGCACCAAGTGGATCTTCAGAAACAAACTGGATGAACATGGTGTCATCATAAAGAACAAGGCCAGACTAGTGGCTCAAGGTTACCGACAGGAGGATGGGATTGATTTTGACCAGACGTTTGCACCAGTTGCACGGCTCGAAGCAATACGGCTATTCCTAGCCTATGCCTCCCACAAAGGATTCACAGTTTATCAGATGGACGTAAAATCGGCCTTCTTGAATGGAGATTTGAAAGAGGAAGTATACGTCGCTCAACCTCCAGGTTTTGTCAATCCTACTTATCCTAATCATGTATATTTTCTTAATAAAGCGCTATATGGCTTAAAACAAGCTCCTCGAGCATGGTATGAGACATTGTCTAGTTTTCTTCTTGAGAACAAGTTCTCTAGAGGAAAAATAGACAAGACATTGTTTCTCAGGGAAGTCAAAGGCAAGATTTTGCTGGTGCAAATCTATATTGACGACATTATATTCGGCTCAATTGACAACAATCTTTGCAAAAAGTTTTCCAAACTTATGCAAGGAAAGTTTGAAATGAGCAGTATGGGGGAGCTGAAGTATTTCTTGGGACTTCAAGTGAAACAGTCTGAGGAAGGAATCTTCATCTCTCAGACAAAGTTCACAAATGAACTCCTCAAGAAATTCGGAATGGAGAATGCAACCTCTATGAGGACTCCAATGGGATCCACTATGTCTCTGGATAAGGATGAGAAAGGTAAACCTTTCGATGAAACCAAATAAAGAAGCATCATTGGATCCCTGCTCTACCTTACTGCCAGTAGACTGGATATCATGTTCTCCACATGTGTTTGTGCCAGATATCAGGTGAACACTAAGGAATCTCATTATATCGCTGCAAAGCGAATTCTTAGATACCTTAAAGGTACCCCTAATCTTGGCCTATGGTACCCGAGAAGCAATGATGTCGAGCTAATAGGGTTTTCAGATGCTGATTTTGCAGGGAGTAGGGATGACAGGAAAAGCACCTCCGGGACGTGTCAATTCCTCGGAAGAAGGCTTATTTCATGGAACAGCAAGAAGCAGAATTGTGTAGCAACCTCCACTGCAGAGTTTGAGTACATCTCGGCTGGCAGCTGTTGCGCACAACTCCTATGGATAAGAAACCAGTTAGCCGACTATGACCTCCAGTTCAAGGAAGTACCAATGTACTGCGACTCCTCAAGTGCAATTGCTATCGCAAACAATCCAGTATCGCATAGCAGAACGAAGCATATTGAAGTGCGCTACCACTTCATTCGGGAGCATGTGGAGAATAAGGACATCTCTCTCTGCTATGTCCCCACGGACAAGCAGATTGCAGATATTTTCACAAAGCCCCTAGACGAGGCCAAGTTCAGTCTCTTCAAAACTGAATTGGGGATGCTCAACTATGAGGAATGAAGACTCCAGACGCTCCTGGCTCGTGCATCTAGGGGGAGCATCTGGCCAGAAACTCAAGTGAAAACATAAGTGCACGAACTGAGGGGGAGCATGGTGTCAGGTGCACCAGACCCAGATTTGTAGAAGCCGAAAAGGGGGAGATTACCCTCTCGGCTAAGGCTAAGGTAGCTCAATGTTCTAGTTTGCTCTCAAGTAACTGGTAATGCATATCCCTATCACCTCACTTTTAAGTTTCGGTTTTTCATTCCTATATGATCTATTCACCTTAGCTTGTAGGGTTTAGGCTTCTTCAAATAGGGGGAGATTGTTGGGTATTGCATCCACAATGTACCTGATTTGAAGAAGCCCCTGTGCAAGCCAAGGTAAATAGACAATGTATTTGATGAAATATTTTTAGTTGTGCTTGCAGTTATTCCACGCTAAGTACACACCAATGTCAGGGTGCAGTGGGTCAATATACACGGGTCTGTGCAACGTAATCCCTCGTTGAGCAGATCAATGTGTTGGCCTACGTGTACTCTCTCTATTGGGGTGTACTTAATTTCAAGTACAGGGCTATGATAAAGCAAGAGCAGACAAGGAGCAAGGATGGGCCAAAGACCTGCTCACGGGTGGAAAGACGAGAATTCGTCTAAGTATAATTCGTCGAGAATCACTAAGTGATTCTCGCCGATTCGACGAGAATCACTAGTTGATTCTTGCCGGGTTGGGTCGGCTGTCTCGACGCAGTCAGAAAAATCATCTAAGGCAGAATCGTCGAGAATCACCAAGTGATTCTCGCCGATTCGTCGAGAATGACTTTGCATTCTCGACGAGTCGGCGAGAATCCAAGGTGATTCCCACCGATTCTCCCCGGCCTCTATAACCTGTGTAGCCAGAATTCTCTAAGTAGAATTCGGCGAGAATCGTAAGTGATTCTCGCCAATTCGTCGAGAATCACTCACGATTCTCGCCGAATTTGACTTGGGCATTTTTTTCAAGTCTGCCTGGACCGGTCCACATTATCTGCGGGATTTTGAACCGGAACTTCGGTCTTTTTGCTGGTGGGGTCCACAACGGTCATCTCTTGACCTAGTGTATAAGTACTCTGGTATTTGTGTACAGTAACATATACAGAAGACATACGAAAGAAAGCGGCGGACGAAACCCTAATCTTGCGATCTTGCTCCGCCTCCGTCGCCGCAGCCGATCACCGAAGCTGATCTCGATCTCCTCCAGATCCTCGGTGATAGAAGCCAAGTCCCGCACAGCGTCTCACGTGTCTATCCAGAGATCTTTTGTCTCTTGATTTGAGATAGGGAAATTTTTCCCCGTCCGAATCGATCGAAACGATCGATCCTCGTGTGACCGTTGGTAGACCTTGCCGACTTCGCTAAGAAGATTGGATCTCCAGTGCTTTGCTGCTGTGTTCAGTTGCCGCCGCTAACACCGAGAGCCTTGCCGCCGCTTGACGCCGCCGCCGGTCTCGGGGGGATCCTCTCCAAGTGAAATCTAGGGTTGTGGACTCTTCGTTGACTTCAAGAACACGTCGTCGAACGAAGAGGGACACCCTATTCTCCTTACGTTGTTTGTATTTCTTACAAGCTATTTTCATTTTCTCTTTCATTGTAAAGGACCGATTGGTCTCTAGTTGTAGGGTTGGGTGCAACCCGTGTTGTGGGAGTGTTGACTCCTACGTGTGGAAGGGTTCCTTCCGTTAGTGCTAGGATTGGATTTCAATCCTGTTGGTGAAGTGACCGAGTCGTCCCTGGTTGGGAGATAGGTCGAAGGGGGAAAGTGGACGTACCCAAATCGGGGAACCACTATAAATTGCCTGTGTCCTCTCTGTGCTTTGTTGTTTTATTTTCTTGTGCAGGTATAATTTCAATTCCGCTAACACGCTGCAAAGACACCTATTCCCCCCCATAGGTGAAGGTAGTTGACACTAGGTGGACTTTCACTAGATGTGATGGAAAATAAATTTGATGAAAAATATACAGAGGCAGGCACAGCCGTATCTCTTCTCATGCAAGGACTGAAGAAGAATACTGACGATCTGGCTGTAGTCAATAAAAATGCACATATTGTGGCAGACAGCATACAAAAATTCGATGTCAACATGGTAACGCTGAACGCAAATCAGAAATCTCTGCTGGACGAATTCAGTAAAACCGTGAAGCACATTGATGCGTCTCTGCACTCCTATACAAACTCTATAGCCGCTGAAGCCAAAAAGGGGGAGGAAGCGTATAACGCTAAGATGGCAGGGCTTCAAGAGTTAGTACTTCTAAACTTCGATCAGACCAATAGGTATGCCTTTCAAAACTACCACATCATAACTGCACATTTAATAAACTTAATAAATAATAATTGACAAATACAAATTCGATAATTCGAATAGGTACATATTTGAAACGGCCCACTGGCTGGTAACAGAAGCATCGGGAATACATGTCCCTGTTGCTCCACCTGAGGATGAAGGCCGTGCTGGTACTACTGAGGGTGATATAAGGACTGAAGAAGTACAACTCGACGAAGTCGAGTTGATGAAAGCTGCGGAGAGGGCTGAAAGAAGAAGCTAGTTTGACCAAGATGCCTTAGCAAAGGCCAAAGAAAAAGGCAAATCAAAGAAGGAACTTCAAAGGAAACACCAGCTGAAAAGAAGATCAGGTTGTCGGAGGAGGATGTGAGAAGCGAAATATGGAGTCCTGTATCAAAAAGTATCATCTTGGACACCTTTGCATTACTACAAGGAGGGCAAGTAAAAAAGGAATGACGTATATAGCCAATACGAGTGAGAGCAGCACAAAATGTATGAAGCCAAAAGAAACTTGTTCTTCAGAAGCAACGCTGTG
The DNA here is from genome assembly GCA_039513925.1 of Platanthera zijinensis. NCBI lineage: Eukaryota > Viridiplantae > Streptophyta > Magnoliopsida > Asparagales > Orchidaceae > Platanthera > Platanthera zijinensis. Next base: position 69,540,995 of record CM077098.1, on the reverse strand, counting down.
GCAAACAAAGCTCCCCCTCCGAGATACTATCCTAAGCCCAAGGAGTATTTTGAGCGACAAAGAAAAAAATTCTTAGCTCAACAACTCAAAGAAGGCATAGCTAAGGACAAAGATCTGTAGGATGTTAGCTCTTGTGGTTATCTCATTTAAACTTTTGATTAAGTAAACTGTAAACATTTATGTGTGGATTTTCACATTTATATATTCATGTGTGTGGTTTATTAATTGACTCTCACATTGGCATGATTACGTTTGTTATTCACTCTTCTCATTTATGCATATTTTATCTGGAATGTTGAAATTCATCTTAGCTTAGTAGGATTTTGGCTTCGTCAAATAGGGGGAGATTGTTGGGTATTATATCCACAATTACCTGGATTTGAGGAAGCCTCCTATCAAAGCTAAGATGAATTCACTATGCATTTGATGAATTTCTTCTAGTTGTGCTTGCAGTTATTCCATGCAAAGTACACACCAATGTCAGGGTGCAGTGGGTCAATATACACGAGTCTGTGCAACGTAATCCCTCGTTGAGCAGGTCAGTGCGTTGGCCTACGTGTACTCTCTCTATTGGGGTGTACTTTATTTCAAGTACAAGGCTATGATAAAGCAAGAGCAGACAAGGAGCAAGGATGGGCGAATGACCATCTCACGGGTTGAAAGACGAGAATCGTCTAAGTATAAATCGTCGAGAATCACTAGGTGATTCTCACCGATTCGTCGAGAATCACCAGTGATTCTCGACGAGTCGTCGAGAATCACTAGTTGATTCTTGCCGGGTTGGGCCGGCTGTCTCGACGCAGTCAGAAAAATCATCTAAGGCAGAATCGTCGAGAATCACCAAGTGATTCTCGCCGATTCGTCGAGAATGACTTTGCATTCTTGACGAGTCGGCGAGAATCCAAGGTGATTCCCACCGATTCTCCCCGGCCTCTATAACCTGTGCTGCCAGAATTCTCTAAGTAGAATTCGGCGAGAATCGTAAGTGATTCTCGCCGATTCGTCAAGAATCACCCACGATTCTCGCCGAATTTGACTTGGGTATTTTTCCAACTCTGCCTGGACCGGTCCACGACATCTGCGGGATTTTGAACCGGACTTTGGTCTTACTGCTGGTGGGGCCCACAACGGTCATCTCTTGACCTAGTGTATAAATACTCTGTATTTGTGAACAGTAAAAGACACGGATTACAGATCAAAGAAAAAGAAGCCGCCGTCAAGCCCTAGATCGGAAGCGAGCTAGGCCGATCTCCTCCGCTTCTCGCTAGTTGCTCGCCATCATTGATCGGACTTTTAGTTACCTCTCCCGGCGATAGAAGCCTAGTCGGGCACAGCGTCTCACGTGTCTATCCAGAGATCTTTTGTCTCTTGATTTGTGATCGGGAAACCTTCCCCATCCGAATCGATCGAGACGATCGATCCTAGTGTGACCATTGGAAGACCTTGCCGACATTGCTAAGAAGATTAGATCTACATAGCATCACCGCCTCTCTTGTTGAAGCCGTCGATCTAGAGAAGATTCTCTCCAAGAAAGATCTAGGGTTGTGAACTTTTCGTTGCCTACAAGAACAAATAGTCCAACGAAAAGGGACACCTGGATCTTCACGTTGTTTGTATTTCTTACAAGCTATTTTCATTTTCTCTTTCATTGTAAAGGACCGATTGGTCTCTAGTTGTAGGGTTGGGTGCAACCCGTGTTGTGGGAGTGTTGACTCCTACGTGTGGAAGGGTTCCTTCCGTTAGTGCAAGGATTGGATTTTAATCCAGTTGGTGAAGTGACCGAGTCGTCCCTGGTTGGGAGATAGGTCGAAGGGGGAAAGTGGACGTACCCAAATCGGAGAACCACTATAAATTGCTTGTGTACTTTTTGTGCTGTGTGGTTTTGTTTTCTTGTACAGGTAAAACTTTAATTCCGCACATACGCTGCAAAGACACCTATCCCCCCATAGGTGTAAGTAGTTGACACTAGGTGGACTTTCAAGGGCTACTCGAGAGACAACCCAAGCTTGGACCTTTTGGTCCCCTCGTTTATGCTTTTTATTTTATGTTTTCTATTTTTTTGTATTTTCTGTTGTTCGGCCTAATTCGCAGGTTCAGCTTATCTTTTGTGCGAAGGAGCAACTCCCGCGAATCATTACGCAATCTTCTGGCATGCTCCCCTCTTTGGAGCATAGGTACTCTCTCTCGCTTCAGATTTCATTCCTTGGTTGAATGTCTATTTTACTTGCTTATGTTTTTCATTCAAGTCTGGGGGGAAGAGCCGCTTGTGCACTGATGGAGCCGACTTCCCACGACATGTGGCCAAGGAGCGTCCGCCCTCCGATGATGATGGTGACCCGGTAAATTTGAATGCAGACGTTGTTGATGCGGCCGCCATTGATCCCCATCGGAGAGAGTTTGTGGATTGGGACGATCGTTGCCGCAAGCTCGAGGATGGCTTTTCTTCCGCGACGCCACCGCCACCTCCGCCACATGTTTTGCTCGACGTCCGCCGCCATTTTATAAAAATATATAATTATAAATTAAATAATTATAATTATATATTTTTAATAATTTATTATTTTAAGCAATTTTATTTCACGCATTTTTATATTTATTGCATTTAAATAAGTCATGTAATGATGGGGTGCTTATAACCATCATTGGTTGTTTTTAATTATTTCATTTCTTGTATTATGATGGGTGCTTATAACCATCATAATTTTCATTTTGAATTTTGAATTTTGAATGTTGATTGGAGGGAGATTGAGTGGTGTAGGCTATATATAGCCATGTTATGAAGGATTAATTAGTGAATGAATGAAAATTTAAAACCTAATTCCTCTCTAAGAGAAATTTCGGCCAAAGAGAACTCCTCCTTGCCGCCGCCCCTTGGCTTGTGGTGTGAAGCTGCCGCCCCCCTTGCTCCCTCCATCCGTTCGGTGTGACTCCGGCGCGGCTTCCTTCGGTGCGACTCCTTGGAAGAAGGTTGCAAACCCCTCGGTGTGATGCCGGCGGATCCGTGGAGAGAGTGATTCTCCCACAGTTATCTTGTGTAAAAGTTTTCTGGTTGGCGTGACACGAAGAAGGCGATGAATTTCTCTCCCTCCGTAGTATCTCCGGTGGTGCCGTTAAGGAACGATTCTAGTCGAGTGAAACCGGACTCATCCCATTCGGTTGGGTAACGAAAATTTCTACTTTATGTGTTTCTCTTCCCTTGATAATTCTTGTGGCATTGGCAAATTACGTGGCTTGTGTAACGCTTGATTTTTCGTGGTTTAATTTATTTTAGTTATTGTCTTGTTTACCGTATTTTCGTTTAAGTTCGTGAGGCGTGGCGGCCCTCATTGTATTTTGTTGGGAGAGAACCATCCTTGCCCGAATCGTTTGTTTTCGGTGGTTTCTCTTTTGGTACAACACGCTCGATCGAACCGTGTGGGTTCTTTTCGCTTGAGAGGACCTTGGCCTATCACCTTGGTATTATCTAAGGGGCTTTGCGAACCCCACGTAATTGTTAATCTAATAATAATTTTAATCGATCCGCTGCTACGTTAAATGCTTGAGTGTGACGTGAGAGTTATCAGAGAGCGTCGCGTTAATTTGTCGGCCACCAAAACGCTCGAAAGAGCGGGCCTACATCAATTTGGTATCAGAGGCGGTCGTTTCAACTCCCAAGTTGCAAACATCCTCTCTGCGTTCTTCGTTGGTCGATCTCATCTTTCTAGGATCTGAAATTTTCGAATTGGTCTGCGTTTAGTAAAACCCTTCGGAATTTTAAACTTGTCAAAAAAATCTGAAAAAAATTATGTAGCTTCTTGCACTAATTTCCAGCAACATTAAAACAGAAAATTTTTCGATTCGTCCTCGTTAGGTCAGCATGAAAATTGGAACATCGTAATTCTGTCTAGTTGGTCTGCAAATAGCGGGCTGAAATCTTTATTTTTCAGCAAAATTTCAAAAAAAAATTCAAATCTCAAAATTCAAATTTAAAATTTAAAATTTAAAATTTAAAATTTCAAATTTCAAATTTCAAAATTTAAAATTCAAATTTCGAATTTTAAATTTCAAATTTTAAAAATTAAAATTTCAAAATTTAAAATTCAAATTTGAAATTGAATTTCAAATTTCAAATTTCAAATTTAAAATTTCAAAATTAAAAATTCAAATTTCAAATTTCAAAATTCAACTTCAAATTTCAAAATTCAAATTTCAAATTTCAAAATTTCAAATTTCAAATTTCAAATTTCAAATTTCAAATTTCAAATTTCAAATTTCAAATTTCAAATTTCAAATTTCAAATTTCAAATTTCAAAATTTCAAATTTCAAAATTTCAAATAATAAAATTAAACATTTCAAATTTCAAATTTCCAACTTCAAATTCCAAATTTCAAATTTTTCTCAAAATTACAAAAAAAAAATAATAGTGGTCTGCAAATAGCGGCCTAAAAATGTTATTTTTTTTCCTCAAAATCTAAAATTTAGAATTTCTGGTATTTCTCCATCTAATTATTAGTAAGAAAACAAAAAAAAAATTTATTATTTTTCATTCAGTAATTATTTTTATTAATTAATTTTAAAATTTAGTATTTGGTGTGCCAATAGCCGGCTATATTTTATTTTCTGCAAAAAAAAACTGAAAAAATTAATTAATAATCCTTATAATTTTCTTGCCCAGAAAATAAAAAAGTATGCATATATTATTTTTTGAAACTAGCGGGAATAATTAAATCTTTGAGATTTAATTAGGGCCAATTTACTTTTCTTTGCATGTGCACAAGTATCGGATCGAGTTTCTTCTCCGGTTCTCACTAAATGGCATATGACGTATATGCTTCTCAGTTAGACTATTCCTATGCTAAGGATATGGCTAAACACACCCCTAGGGCACACCACATTTATCCTACTTATGACGGTTTAGAGTATCCCAAAAATTTTAGAGACTGGCTTAAGGGATTAGAACAATATTTTAATTATCACTTATGGGATGACTACGAAAAGGTTAGCTTTGCCCGAGAGCGATTAGTAGGTTGGGCCCGATTATTTTGGTTAAACGAAGAGCGTCGTGTTGGTAGCTATCGTTATGCATGGCCGCACATGCGTAACCTCCTTTCGGATCAATTTGATCCCGCCTACCTGCGCACTAATAGCACCACACCCATTAGTAAGAATAGTTACATCACTAGACACGTATCGGCTTATAGGAGTGACCCTACGCCTCAGGATAGATCCTATCCCCAGAGAGGTAGTATTACCCAGAGTGTGCCTAGTCCCACCTATAGGAAACATAAGCCATTCCGACCCAAAAAATTTGAACTCGAAAGAGGTTACTATTAGGGTGCTTGCTTCCTTAGCCTCGACATCTAAGCCCTCTGATATAGTGGCTGATACCTCTGAGGATGCTTTTGTGGATATAGAATCTCTGGAAGATGAAATTAATCAGCTAGGTGAGAGTCTTCCTTCACTTACGATAGTGCCTGACTCTCCTGTTGAACCTGAGGATGTGATTAGGACTGCGCCCGTCACTGAGGACGAGGCAAGTTTCACTGACACTTTTAGTGACGTTGAGGAGATTGGTTACCCTAGTGACCTGGAAGAGGATTTCTCCCCTGAGGAATCATCTCCAATCCCCTTCGACGATAATTTAGTCATGGAATCTTCTGTTGACTCTGAGCTAGTAGACATTCTGGTTGAGTCGGTAGAGTCATCCGATGCTGAGAGCTTACATGTCACTGATTTAGGTGATGACTTGCTAGGATCTGACGTTATATTGGTTGACCCAGGATTATTAGAGATTTCTACGGTATTGGTAGAGTCACCTTGGGATGGATGTTCAGTTTGGGATAAGCTTAGTGTGATACATCCGGGAGTTAGTCCTTTGACGTTATTATCGCCGCTTGGAACTCAAGCTAATTATTATACTCCCCTGGATTCGATTTGCCCATCCCCTATTCTGACTTAGACGATGTCCCCACCTTATGGGAAGAATTATGTTTGGATGACGATAGCACTGAGGGCCCAACTGACTTTTCTTTGATGATAGCCCCTTCGCCTGAGGCCCAAGTTAGTTTGGAAATTTTATCGGATACGAATTTGCCTACTATTGAGACGATCACTGTTTCTGACGTAAGTAAAATTTCTAATGATTTGGTGGATTCATTCTGTGGCGAAACGTTAACTGAGGATGAGTTTTCAGTGAGGACGAATCCTCTATTCGAGTTTACTTTTGATTTTAAAGGCTTGCAACCGGAGGCGTTCTCTTGGACGCTTAATCCATGCTTTGACGTTGAGTGTGACTTGGTTCCCCCTACGGAGTCAACCCTGTCGAACTCTCCCTCCGGTTCCCTTAGCTCGAGTAGATGATTTAGTCATTTCTAGCCCTTCATATTTAGAGAAGTTTATTATTCCCGCCATCCCGTTAAACTTACTTAGAAGGACGTGGGCGAACGTAGTTGATGACGAACGTTTTCCGCTGACTATTTATTATGATATTTTTAAATCAAAATTTAATTTTAAATTTAAAACGAAAACATTGGAACCCACTACGTTAATTTTTGAATTTAAAGCACATGTGCCACCAGACATAATTCCGTTATTTTATTCTATTAATTCAAGTCATGTGACACATGGGTTCTCCCCTCATTGTTTTAGGCGCATTTTTAATTTCTTGACCCTTCTAAATGCGTCCTTTAAATTACTTGCGAGGTTGTTTCGAATAGTCTTCCACCGTTATGTGAATGGTTTGGTTTTGATTTGTCTCACCCCTAAACGGATGCCCCGGCCACTTTAGAAATATTAACGAATAGGCTAGTCCATTTTTTACGAATTTTACGGAAGTTTGGTGACATGACATTCCTGATAAAATTTTCCACTGATGGGGCATAGCTCCTATTTTCATCGTTATATACTTTACGCTTTATGCTTTAATGCCACCAGAACTGTCTACCTCTCCGTATATATTTTCCACTATGCTTTCTATTGGGTTGGGTGGTGATAGTTTTCTAGGATCGGTCCCCTTCTCGGTCTCCATCGGAGGTACGTTGGTGGATGTTGTTGAAATTCTTTTTCCTTCTTTGGCTAACGCGTATTTGAGGTCCCTCCAAGACCACCTTTTGCCATGCAGGTTCTTCTTCCCCGCTGACGACCTTCCAGGCGAGTACAAACAGGCATACTCATCAGTGATGAGTATTTTTAAGAGGGGGAGGATTGATGGAGCCGACTTCCCACGACATGTGGCCAAGGAGCGTCCGCCCTCCGACGATGATGGTGACCCGGTAAATTTGAATGGAGACGTTGCTGATGTGGCCGCCATTGATCCCCATCGGAGAGAGTTTGTCGATTGGGACGATCGTTGCCGAAAGCTCGAGGATGGCTTTTCTTCCGCGACGCCACCGCCACCTCCGCCACATGTTTTGCTCGACGTCCGCCGCCATTTTATAAAAATATATAATTATAAATTAAATAATTATAATTATATATTTTTAATAATTTATTATTTTAAGCAATTTTATTTCAAGCATTTTTATATTTATTGCATTTAAATAAGTCATGTAATGATGGGGTGCTTATAACCATCATTGGTTGTTTTTATTATTTCATTTCTTGTATTATGATGGGTGCTTATAACCATCATAATTTTCATTTTGAATTTTGAATTTTGAATTTTGAATGTTGATTGGAGGGAGATTGAGTGGTGTAGGCTATATATAGCCATGTTATGAAGGATTAATTAGTGAATGAATGAAAATTTAAAACCTAATTCCTCTCTAAGAGAAATTTCGGCCAAAGAGAACTCCTCCTTGCCGCCGTCCCTTGGCTTGTGGTGTGAAGCTGCCGCCCCCCTTGCTCCCTCCATCCGTTTGGTGCGACTCCGGCGCGGCTTCCTTCGGTGCGACTCCTTGGAAGAAGGTTGCAAACCCCTCGGTGTGACGCCGGCGGATCCGTGGAGAGAGTGATTCTCCCACAGTTATCTTGTGTAAAAGTTTTCTGGTTGGCGTGACACGAAGAAGGCGACGAATTTCTCTCCCTCCGTCGTATCTCCGGTGGTGCCGTTAAGGAACGATTCTAGTCGAGTGAAACCGGACTCATCCCATCCGGTTGGGTAACGAAAATTTCTACTTTATGTGTTTCTCTTCCCTTGATAATTCTTGTGGCATTGGCAAATTACGTGGCTTGTGCAACGCTTGATTTTTTGTGGTTTAATTTATTTTAGTTATTGTCTTGTTTACCGTATTTTCGTTTAAGTTCGTGAGGCGTGGAGGCCCTCGTATGTATTTTGTTGGGAGAGAACCATCCTTGCCCGAATCGTTTGTTTTCGGTGGTTTCTCTTTTGGTACAACACGCTCGATCGAACAGTGTGGGTTCTTTTCGCTTGAGAGGACCTTGGCCTATCACCTTGGTATTATCTAAGGGGCTTTGCGAACCCCACGTAATTGTTAATCTAATAATAATTTTAATCGATCCGCTACTACGTTAAATGCTTGAGTGTGACGTGAGAGTTATCAGAGAGCGTCGCGTTAATTTGTCAGCCACCAAAACGCTCGAAAGAGCGGGCCTACATCATGCACTCCACGAGCACATTTAATTTCGCATGCCAGTAGTTTACCTTCTTGCTTCATTGTTTTTGACTCCTGCTGCACACACTTTGGCACCCACATGAGCGCGCACTTGACCACGCGTGCGGCTCGAGTTGATGTATTATTTCGTGTAAACTTTAAGATGGTGGTGCTGACGTAGGATTTTGATTTAGAGTAGTTCGAAACTCGTGCAGTGCTCCTAATCAAGTGCTCACGTTGTGTAGAAATCGTATAGATTCAGTTTTTCTTTATGCTTGCAATTTATATTTTTTCTGCACTCGTAAATACTGTCTGTCCTACTCAAATCTATGAATCCGGAGTAATCACTCGGTAGTGTAGGAATGTGTGTAGGCATCGCTAGTTGTGTATTGCTCGAGTCGGGAGGACGGATCACTTTTCTCGGTGACTAAGAACTTGCCCCAGGCTACTTTCGAAGCATTGGTGCACGGTTAGTCGAGCGTGAGCGTGACGTAGGCCATCACTTTGGCCCGGTTGAGCCTTGCACCCGTCCTAACATAGCCCTCGCTAGCCCCGTTGAGCCTACCTTCCTTTTGTTTCAGCTCCACACTCAATTCACCAATGCCTCAAGCCAATCCTAGTCGCACACCCGCGTCGAGCTCTAGTTCCAAGCATTTTCTCGTTGGGTTGTTGATGTGGGAAGTGGTTTTGTGAAAATGTGGATTTGCCATCTTGTTATGTTTGCTGAAATTCAAGAATTTGAAAAAGAAAAATTTATAAAAGCAAAAATTGTGATAAAGAAACGAAAACGAGAAAATAAAAAGTATAAATGAAAATCTATTTTTGAGAAATCTGTTTTGGGGTAGGCGGTGCACACACCCATGTTGTAAAAACCAGGTCTGGGGGTGTGGTGCACTCGCATTCATTTTGCTAGTGGGAAATCTGTAATGGTGCGAGCTCCGTTGGGTTGTGCGCAGCCTTCGTTTTCATCTTTTTCATCCATACCTACGTCTACACCCAAGCCCCAACTCTTCACCTAAAGTCCTACGGATTTATGCTCGAGTCGAACTAGCATCGTAGAGAAAGTGTGAACGGGCAAGCATATGGTCCCCGACATTGGTGTATTCCTTTGGAGGTGATCACGAGCCACGCTCTTTGGCAATGCTCCACCATCCGACTTGCCTATTTTCTTCCTACACATGACCGCGCGATTCTCCGGAAATTCAATCTTTGAGTAGTGACAGTATTTATCTACGTTTATCGAAAATTATAAATTGCATAGCATGATTAAAAACTCCTTCTATTATATTTTCTACGCACTTGTGTTTCTCGATTTCTCGTCCTACTGTATTTTGAAATTACTACGTCAGCTAGCCATTTTTGAGTCCACAAGGTGATTATTTGCCCGGGACGTGCAAATGGTTAAGTCTGTGGGTGTGATGAGTCCCTATTTTATACCTTATTTTGGACTCATCTAGACCTTTTTCCTCAGCTTTGCACTATCTTTTAGTGCCATTAGTACTCCTTTTGGTTAGCTACGACATTCCACGCCCTGTGCACCTTTTTAGCCCATTTCTGTGCTTGTGTGCATTTACATTCTTGTTATGATTATTATTGTTTGTTGTGGCTGTCGTGATCGATGTCCCGTGCAGTTTTCCTGCAGGTTTGGGGATCGTGAGGGCATTCGGGATAGGCGTTTCACTATTTTTGGCAAAGGAGTCAGTGGTCGTGCGTTTTTACCCACGCACGACCATCGACCTCCTGGCGCACGATCACTGATCGTGCGCAGCCCGGACTCATTTGTGAAATCCCTGTCTTGAACCTTCCGCACGATCACTTGCCATACCGCGCACGATCACTGCTCGTGCGCCGCCGATCGTGCGCAGTCAGACCCCATTTTACAAAGTTCTGCCTGGCTATTTCCGCACGAAAATCAGCATTACCTCGCACGATCACTGATCGTGCGCTGCTGATCGTGCGCGACCATTGATTTTCTGATGCAGGTCTACTGGTTGCTCGTGCACGGGCACTGACCTTAGTCGCGCACGACCACTGGTCGTGCGCCAGTGGTCGTGCGCCCTATTTATTTTGCAAGCTATTAAAAGCCCTGTTCCGCGAATTAGGGTAATGGGATTTGGGACGAAACCTCCGCCAGTCCGCCATTTCGCCCTCCAGCAGTTCCATTCGCCTCCACCTTCATCCCTACCATCGGGAGGACCTTCTCCGGCGATTCCGAAGCATTCCGCATCCTCCGGTGCTCCTCCCGACCATTGAAGCATTCTTCTCCGAGCTTTCCACCAAGGAAGAAGACGAAGCATACCTAGAGAACGGAATTACAGGCCCTCGAGGTGACAGCTCGGTGGTACCGGAAGCCTTCCTCGGACTGCGCTTGGAAGCGGATTGACAACCCGCACCTCCGGCCAACAACCGCGGTGGATCTTCAATCTCGTGGTTTTGCATTTTCTATCTTTTCTTGTTGCATGGAATGTTTATGCATGTAATGAACATCAATTTCTAGTGTTAATTTGCTCATTTGTGTTTCATCTTGCTTATGGGAATTATTCTTTGATGTGCCTCGCTCCATCTCGCTCCACTCCACACGTTCGTTTCACTCAATTTCACTCCGCACTAATCACCTCACTCGCTAGACTTCCGTCCACTCACCAACCGAAGTACGGCATCGCGGCCGCTACATCCATCTCGCCTTGAGAAGCGGTGATTGCGACCCGCATAGTTTACATTAGTGTAATCGGTCGTAAGACCACCAACCAAAGCCCCTCCTTTTTCTGTTCATTTCAATTAACTCTCATAACAATAGTTTTAGAGTCTAAATCGTTCGACGCCAATTGCATTCCTCAAGAGACCGACATCCGGGGATTTATTCCCAACTTTATTACTTGTGCGGCCGGTACGCTTGCCGTATTTTACGCGCATCACGTTACGTCGAAGCGTTTTCTTGGCTTCTGCCATCTGTGAAGTGTGTTCTTAACTCCTTATAACTGAGTGGCTTATTTGTAGCCTACTAACAAGATCTCCCTAGCAAGCCGAGTCGTTTTGGGTGACCCGGTGTGGCCTCTTAGGGGATGCTTGTGTTTTGGCTTTGGGTGGGTATAACTCGAGTTTTGTTCGTCGAAAGTTAATTTTGGCTTCACCGTTGTGTTTGTAGAGTGGATAATTAGCTACGGTGCAAATTTCGTCGGATTCCGAGGTGGTTCGGTTTTCGCGTCGTTTTGGTGTGTTAATAATAATAAATGCAATTAAGTAATTAATAAAGCTATAAAATGAAATCTAGCGGTCAAAAAGCTGGGTGATTTAATCCTGCGGCCAGTAGATAAGTAGTTATTGCTTTTGTGCATGAAAAGGTGGCAGCATACATGGTTGGCGGTTTTGCTAGACTTGAAAGGGTGGCTGCGGTTTAAGAGACTTTTTAGGTGGCAGCATGAATGGCTGGTGGCTTGTAATAGGCTAGCTTGAAATGAATCCTGCGGTTCTTTAGGTGATAGTTAAGGCTGAATAGACGTGTCTATGTATATATAGTCGTAAGTTAAAAATGAGACTATTCATCGCCTCCTTCCGTGAAAGAAAACTGCTGTCCAGTTCGTGAGCGGAAGAAAAACCGGCGAGCAGCTGTGCCTTCCATCGCCGATTCCCGGATTTCTAGCGGTCGGATTTTCGTTCCGAGGGTAGATCTGGACTGCTCTCCCCTAGATCTCTATTTCGACGGTAAGCTTTCTCCATTTCGTGCCCTTCTATGGTGTTTTAGAATTTTGTTTGACCCCTCTCCCTCTCCGAAAAATGTCCAGTCAAGCTCGGTTAGGTGTTTGCTGCGAGATCCGTGGGGAAGCAGAAAAGTCGGTCGAGACCTTTCTAGAAATCAAGGCATATAGTGCTCCTAGCCCTTGCCAAGTAGAAATTTCTTGCTGTTATCTCTGTTTTCCGCCATTAATGCTTCCAGGTTCTTGTTAAAACCTGATTTAGCCATGACAAATGTTGCTTAAGCATGCTAATTATACTCTTTTCCAGATTTTCCCTTTCAGAAGTTCATTCTTTTTACATCTTAATTTGATATTATTCTAATCCCTGCTCTTAGAACTAGGGTTGCTGTTGAACTTGTAGGATTATGTAGTTTCAGCGCTGCTAAGTCTACTACCAGGTTGCCGATGAATATATAAGCCGAGTTTTGCTTGATTAGGCTCGGGATGAGTAGATTCGGCCTGAGAGTAGAGGTAGCAGTAGCAGGAAATTTTTCTCCACTCCTAAGTCTTGTCTAATAAAGAGATTCTGGGCTAACGGTAGTGGTATGATGTGATAGGATGAGTGTGAGAGTTAATTTTAAGTTACTGTATGTTAGCGATGGAGGATTCAGGGCTTGGCGTTGAGTGTGGTGCACACACTCAACGCTGGGTCTGCTGGGACTTGGCGTTGAGTGTTGTGCACACACTCAACGCCATTGCCCCTTGATCTGTCCTTTTGCAGCTAAGTAGTGTGGCGATTGAGTGAGAAAATTCTTCTAAGTCAAAATCGACGGGAATCACTAAGTGATTCTCGCCGACTTCGACGAGAATCGTTAGTGATTCCCGCCGATTCGGCGAGAATCAATCTGCATTCCCGCCGATTCGGCGAGAATAAATCGACATTCCCACCGACCTCTTCCAGATGGCGTTGAGTGAGTGGGCCTCACTCAACGCCAAGCAGGTTTAGGCGCTGAGTGAGGCGGGCTCACTCAACGCTGCCGCCCTTTCCTGCGGGTAAGTACTTTGGCGTTGAGTGAGTTGACCTCACTCAACGCCAAAGCAGTTCTATCGTTGAGAATGGTGGACGCACTCAACACTGTAGTTTGTTTTCGCGGCTAAGTACTTTGGCGTTTAGTGAGTCGACCTCACTCAATGCCAAAGCTGTTTTGGCGTTGAGAGAGGTGGACTCACTCAATGCCATTATTGGGTTTTGCGGCTAATTGCTAAGGCGTTGAGTGAGTGGACCTCACTCAACGCCTTAGATATTTTGGCATTGAGTGAGGTTAGCTCACTCAACACCACTGCCTGTTTTGCTGAAGGCGTTGAGGGAGTGGACCTCACTCAATGCCAAAGCTATTTTTGCGTTGAGAGAGGTGGACTCACTCAACGCCACCGTTGGGTTTTGCGGTTAAGTGCTATGGCATTGAGTGAGTGGACCGCACTCAACGCCGTAGCTGTTTTGGCGTTGAGTGAGGTTAGCTCACTCAATGCCACTGCCTGTTTTGCTGAAGGCGTTGAGGGAGTGGAACACACTCAACACCATAGCTGTTTTGGCGTTGAGTGAGGTTAGCTCACTCAACGCCACAGCCTGCTTTGCTGAAGGCGTTGAGGGAGTGGACCCTACTCAACGCCATAGATGTTTTGGCGTTTAGTGAGGTTAGCTCACTCAACGCCACAGCCAGTGTTGCAGAAGGAGTTGAGTGAGTGAACCTCACTCAATGCCATTGCTGTTTTGGCGTTGAGTAAGGCTAGCTCAATCAACGCTACCGTCTGTTTAGGCGTTGAGTGAGGCTAGGTCACTCAACGCTACCGTCTGTTTAGGCGTTGAGTGAGTGGGGCTCACTAAACGCCATGCCGTGTTGAGTCATCTCAACGCTTTTCCCTTACCTTGATTTTTCTCCCCCGAGTGAATTCCTTGATTTTGAGGTTCCTTGTCGGCTATTTTCTTTTTTCCAAAAAGGCTGAATCGTGGGTCGTGGTTAGTAGTGGTGGTTTGAAGCTCTTAATTGGGGAGGTGTTGTGTAATTTAGCCAAGAGTACCCTTTTTCTTTTAGCTTGCTCCAGGTACAGGCTGTGCAAGGGGGTGGGAGGTCCCTAGTGCTTTCATATGTAGACCCTTGAGCTTTGTTTCTTGGAAATGGTGGTTGGGGGACTGAGTTTGCCTCCAACCCGGATCCGCGTTGTTTTTGCTACTACCATCTCTCACAGCTTAGGGTGTTAGACGTTTCTTCCTTTGTAAATTTGCAATGTTTGGGCTCATGGTAGCCTGGTAAACTCTGCAAGATTTAGTTTTGGGCAGGGTTGTTGCTGTTTCCTCGCACATAATGTTTTTCTTTCTGTCTTGCCTTGGACAGTGGTGCTTGTTTTTGGTTTACTTACTCTTCTTGCTTACCTTATAACCTAACATTTCCGTACAGCTTACTTATTTAGCTTGCTGAGGTATTCTTTTCTTCTTTGAATGCCTCAGGTTCTGGTTAGTAGCCGATTAGGCGGCTAGTTGTGCTGTGCTATTGCTGGTGGTCTCTCGTTATGTGGAGATTAGTTCCTTGGTCTCGTGAGGTAGTTTTTCTGTTTTTATTACAGACATACATATTTGTCAGTTGGTTCGTGTCAGTTTGTTGGCATCCACTGGTAGTTTACCTTGATACTAGATGTGTTACTTTTTTCTGCTACCTTTCTGGAGTTAGTCTACTTGCTCTTGGGATTATTTATGTTAGGTTGCTAGTTACTTTTAAACCTAAAAACACTATTATAAGTATTCCTCATGATCAGCGTGTTTTATAAAACTCATCACTATTTTCCAAATAACGTAAAAAGATCATTTTCCTATATATATTGTATAAATCAAAAGTAGGGTCCTGCATAGTATAAGTTGCCCTCTGGGGACACTTATGCACTCTTTTAGGATGTCAAACCTGAATAAAGTATTTTCCGCAGCGTATAAGTATAACTTTTAAATTGTGGACTAGGTGATCCACCGAGCCGAGGGATGCGGCCTCTAAAAATATAACTGATTTTCTAATCATATAACTTATGAATTTTCATAAAGTATAGTTGATAGTGGTTTGCCTGAGCGTCGTCAGTTATCCCCTGCTCGACGTGGCATCATGACGCGTGTTTTCTCCTACCCTGATAATCCGTTTTCTTTGGAGAAAATGCGGGTTGTGACATGTTGTGTCTTGACATTATTGTCTTGTATCTTTCTAATCTCAACACTTCTCCTACAAAGGTGTCGACATAATTGTGAATTGTCTTAACACAGCTGTCTGAACTATCGAATGAAGTGTTATGTCTTGACACTACTGTCTTGTATCTTTCTAATCTCGACACTTCTCTTACAATGTTTTTGACATAGTTATGAAGTGTGTCGACACTTTTGTACTTGCTTCAAGTCTGTACTCAATGTTGGGTATTGCATCCACAATAACCCAGATTTGCATGAAGTCACCCTTGAACTAAGATGAATTAAGTTGTATTTGACATCCTTGTTCTAGTTGAGTGTTTGCAGAATCTCAGTGCTAAGTGTAGACCAATGTCAGTCTACAGTGGGTCAGGAACAGAGGACCATACAGTGTAATCCCTCACTGTGTGACCCAAGGTGTTGACTCATGTGTAGCCTCTCAATTGGGATACACTTTGTGTTCAAACATTAGGAGCATGGGATGAAGACAGGACTAGCAGAAAACTTCTCTAAAGTTTGGAAAACTATCTAAGTCAACTTCTCGAGAAGTACCCTTTGAGTTCTCGAGAAGTGAAGTCAGACGTTCTCGAGAAGTCCCAGTGTTAGTTCTCGAGAAGTCTAGTATAGTTCTCGAAAAGTATTCTTTGTTCTCGACAAGTCTTGGCCAGTTCTCGAGAAGTATTAATTATAGTTCTCGAGAAGTCAAACTTGTTCTCGAGAAGCTTGGCTTAAGTTCTCGAGAACTGCCAGCCCTATTTCTCGAATAATCAAAATTTGCCTCAGAAATCTCTCTAAGTGTTAGTTCCGAGAAGTCTCCATAGTTCTCGAGAAGTCTGTTAGTTCTCGAGAGCTCAGCCTTTTGTTCTCGAGAATTCCAGACATCTTCTAAGTAGTATAGTTCTCGAGAAGTCCAAATAGCTCTCGAGAACTCAGTTTCTAGTTCTCGAGAACTAAAATTACTTCTCGAGAACTGAAAGTCAAATTTTCCAGAAATTTATTTTAAGTCCAGACCGGCCAAATTTTCAAATGACTTGACGTGATTGGTCCACGTGTCATCATTAATGTCTTTTCTAGCCGTTAAGGGTAATCCTATATAAAGTCTTTTCATTAAGACTAAACCCTAATAATAATAATAACAATTACAAGGAGTAGTATTCCGTACATTCTAAATTTCTGGATCGGCCTTCTCTCTCCAAGAAGAACAACATTCTAAAGCCGCCGCCGCCGCTCAACGTGAGATCGATCCTTCTGCTTTTGATCAAGAAAGACCTACTTTTCAAGGAATCTTCATCCTCTCCTTGATCGAGTAGGTCCTAAGTCCTCTCATGCCAGATCTACAGAGGTTCTTCTTCTACAAATTCTGAAAAAGCCGCCAAGATCAAAAGAAGACCGAGAGTTCAATATTTCCAGATCTGAGAGAAATTTTTGTTTATATTTTCAAACCTCTTTGTAAATCTTGTAGGAGATTATTCTCCGAGTGTAGGAGCGTTGTTCTCCGAGTTTATAGGAAGTTTTTATCTTCTGAGTGTGGATCCTTTTGGATCGATTTTGTAGGAACTTGGTTCCGAGGCGTAAGATTGTTTTCAATCCGAGATAGTGGAGTAGCCGAGTCTAGTGATTTGCTAGATCGGTGAGGTAAAGTGGACGTACCCAAGATTGGGGAATCACTATAAATCTTCTTGTCTTCTGTGATTTATTGATGTTTTGTGCAAGTTCGTTAAAATTTTTTATTCCGCAAATAGACGCACGATTCACCTATTCACCCCCCTCTAGGTGATTTAAGTTGACAACTTTCCACTTTCAATTGGTATCAGAGGGAGGTTGGTCATTAAAAGGTTAACACCTTGATCAATTTCCTCTCAAAAGTTGTCACTTGGCTATTCAAGCAATGGACAAGGTCAAAGATTTTGCTAAGCTTCCTCTGTGCACTAAGAATAACTTTCCCATATAGAAAGAGAGAATCAAATTTTTCATGGAAGCTGTGGACCCCCGGATCTTCATGATTGTTGAAGAAGGTTCTTACATTCCTATGACTATCTCCACTATAGATCTAACCAAGAAAGTTACTAATAATTTGATGGATCTTTATAAGGACGAGATTGCACTTGTCTCTTTGGACAAAAAAACTAAAAATATCATAGCAAGTGCAGTCGATGACTCGATGCTGCAGAATCTAATTCAATTCCAATCCGCTAAGGAGAGGTGGCAGTCTTTAGTAACTCTTATGCAAGGTACTGAAGATGTGAGGGTTGATAGAAGATCCCTAATAAACCAAAAATATGAAGCCTTCAGGCAAGGGTCAAAGGAGACCATTGCAGATACCTTTGAGAATTTCTTCAAGATAGTAAAGGGCCAAAGAGTGTATGGCCGAGTCTTCACCAATGGGGAGCTGAATGATAAGTTTCTGAGGTCTCTCATAAAGGAATGGGATAACAAAGTCTGTATAACGGTCCAGGCCCGCCAACCCTGCGGGACCCACCTAGCACTGCCGGCCTACCAGAGTCCAGACCCGGGCCCACTACTGGTAGTCAGCCTATCACATCAAGCCTGCAGGCCAATGCACCCCAATCCCTCTCCATCTAGGCGGGTTGTTGGTGGCCGTAGCCCCCCTTAGATGAGCTCAATTGGTGATGAGAGTTGAAAGAACTCCATAGTTAAGCGTGCTCGGGCTGGAGTAGTACTGGGATGGGTGACCTCCTGGGAAGTCCCCGTAGTGCGGGCTTGACTATCGAGTTTGACTCATCTAAGGGGGGCTACGGCCACCAACAACCCGCCTGGATGGAGAGGGGTTGGGGTGCATTGGCCTGCAGGCTTGATGTGATAGGCTGACTACCAGTAGTGGGCCCGGGTCTGGACTATGGTAGGCCGGCGGTGCCAGTTGGGTCCCGCGGGGTTGGCGGGCCTGGACCGTTACAGTCTGTGCCATCCAGGAGTTTGGCAGACTAGCTGAAACAAACCCACAGAATCTATTTGGCAAGCTGATGTCCTATGAACTGCAGATCAATTCCAGAAAAGCTAAAGAAGAGAAAAGTCACTTCTCCTCAAAAGAGAAGTCGGTTGCATTAAAGGCTGATAGTTCAAGGAAGGGCAAAGCTGCCTCACCAGCACCAGCTCAAGAGGTAAGTGGAGAGGAAAGCTCTGAGCCAAGCACCTCAGGCTCAAAACTATCTGAAGGAGAGTTCTCTTTGCTCTCACGGCAGTTCAAGAAATTCTTGAACAAGAAGAAGCAGTGGAGAGGCAAGGATGACTCATAGAAAAGATCACGACATGACAGTGATCAGCGAAAGAAAGGATCAAGTAGCCATGACAGGTATACCTCTAAACATAACAAATAGATTTTTACTGACATTGTTTGCTACTACTGTAACAAACCAGGTCACGTCATAGCTGACTGCCCCCACAAGAAGAAGGAGGGTGGAAGAAAAGAGGAAAATAAGTCCTCATACCACAAGAAAAGGACAGAGAAGAGCCTGTTGGCCAAGAAGGGAAAGAATCTCAGCGACACCGACTCATCTGAGTCGAGTGAAAAAGAGGAAGCCTACTTTGGGCTTATGGCTCAATCTGATGACGAACAATAGTCCCAGTTTACTGGGGAGGTAAATTCTCACACTCCTCTCTTTGAATCTGAAAGTTCTGAGCATGATCATAAGGACAGCTCTGAAAGTGAGGGTAAGATCTATCTCAACTCTAGAGGGGGGGGGGGGGTGAATAGAGTTTATTCAAATAAGTTTCACAGTTTTGAAAATATCAACACATATAAAATTTAATTTCTACTATAGTGTAGAGTGCTAGAAAATAATTAAAGAAGCAAGAAACTAAGAGCACAGCACACAACAACAATCAAACAAACAATCCAGAAGACACAAGGAAATATAATGGTTCCCCAAAACCTGGGTACATCCACTCTTCTACCACCTTTGGTAGGAATCCACTCAGGATGAGTTGATCAGGTGTCCTAACACCAATGAGCTTTTGTTAAGGTGCTCAAAAACCAAAACTGAATTTTTGATAAGGTGTCTTGCCACCACTGAGTTTTGACAAGGCTCTCAGAACCAGACTCAAAGCTTTTGGAGGGAGTTTTGAAAACCCTTTTACAGAAGGAAAATAAAAAGGAAAAGGAAATGAAGTTGTCTTCTCTGTTCTCAAATCAAAATGAGAGAAGACTAGTGGATCTTTGTTGTCAAAGCTCCCCCTGAGATCTAGACTGGTTCAAGAAGGGAAGCTTTGCTCTAGGGTGATAGGTCTTCAGAACTTTGATCTCCAGCAAAAGATTATTTCAGCAAGAAGACTGAGAAATGAGGTGTCTGGAGTTCTTGAGATGAAGTTGTGAACACTTTTTTCTGTTGTTCTCCTTCTACAAGTGTTCTGTATTCTGTATATCTCCTTGTAATTAAAAAAGGAAGTTTTTTATTCTCTGAAAAATTCTTTGTCCCAAATAGCCGTTGGCAGTCATAAATGTCTTCCATAAAGAGTCTTGTCTTCTAGAGGAAAGTCCAGCAAACATTCTCTGAATAATACCTTGAAACTTGCTCCAAAATAAAGATAAACGGCTAGCAGATCTTCTTATCATAAATGCTGATAATATTCAAAAACATTCCAAATAATAACATCATTTGAATACTTAAAAGCGTCGATCTCTCAGAAGAATCGTCGATCTGAGCTTTACGATCGTCGAACTGAGCTCAGAGATAAAATGAGATAAAGCAGACAGAAAACGTCGAACTGAGCTCGAAGATCGTCGAACCGAGCTCAGCGACCTGAAGAATGACTGAAGAGAGATCGTCGATCTGAGCTCGAAGATCGTCGACCGGAGTTCGACGATTTATCAAGTTGAGCTCAGAGAGCGTCGAACCGAGTTCGACGATTCGTCGACCTGAGCTCGACGAAAATTGCCTTAGACTTAGCTCTTCAACCTTGATCTTGGAATGGTCCTGGGGGCAGCTTCAAACCTAAGTTCTAAGCCCTAGACTCACTCTAGTGTTGACCTTCACAACTATACAACTAGGTCAACCTGGTTTCCTAAGACAACCATAGTGATCCTTACCCAAATTAGTAATAGGGTGTTCCAACAATCTCCCCCTATTTGGGTTAGGATTACTATTTACAAATAACAATAGGAGATGAATAAGCATTCATACAGAAACAAGAGCTAACTACGCAAAGATATAGCAGCAAGCAGATCACAGAGAAAATAGCAGCAATTATCCAGATGAGGATGAAAGTTCAGCTTACACAATTTACTTCTTCTCAATTCCCTTTTTAAACAAAATTTCTCTGTTAGGATTCTGACTTTCTTTCTTTGATCTTCTGTCATCCTCTACACCTAGAGAAGTTTGAGATCTTGGCCTTGGAACTACAGCCTCTGGGTGCAGCTTCATGTAGTCTTCTGAGTTGAAAAACTTTCTAGAAGCATTTCTTTCCAATTCTTTCTTCCTTTGATCTGATAAAGTTGTTATATTGGAGATGTCCAAGCCTTGCTCTCTGGCTTTCTTTAATTGATCAAGAGCAGCTAGTTCTTTCATTCTTGCTGTCCAAGATAAAGGATTGTTCTCAGGATCCTCAAAAGGAACAGGAGGTTCATACCTGTTGAGAGATTCAGAAGCAGGAGGAGTCCTGGAAACAATTGTGTCTTTCAGCCTGTAAGGGAAAGGACCTGAAGAAGAGTCAGAGTGGCCTTGTCCTTCCCTTTGATAAGATCATTGTCCTCTCTGATTTCCTCTATAATGACCCCTTCTGGATTGATATCCTCTTTGATGTTGTCCCCTTTGATAGTATCTTGGAAAAGATTGGGAGGAGCTTTGCCTTGAAGCTGGAGCTTGAGGGGCTGAGCCTGATCCAGAATCTGGAGGAGGAGGAGGAGGCTGATATTGTGAAGATCCTTTTTCATATTTATCAAGCTTCCTTCTCTTCTTCATAGCTTTCTGTTGATTCTTGGAGTATTGCATCCATGGCTCAGAAATGGGGCAATCATGCAGAATGTAGTAGGGAATATCATTGGAGTCTTTTGCTGTAGCTGGAGGAACTGACATCATGGCTTTGCTTCTAGCTTTCCTCTTCTTGGCAATGGTATGGGCAGAGTCATCTGATTCAGTCTGGAATTGGTCACTATCTGAGCTTTGTGGTCTGTCATACAGATCATCAATACTTTTCAAGTACTTTTCTTGTAGCTTTAACTGATCAGATGTCAGAACAGGAGCAACAGCAGCAGCAGACACTTGGGCAGGAGCAGGCATAGCAGCAGGTGTGGGATCTTCTAGGTAGGAAGCAAGTTCTTCATCAGCATTTGCTGGAATCATCTCTATATCTTCAGCAGCAGCAGCAGCAGTTTCAACAATAGGAGGCACAATGGCCTTAGTAGCAGCATCAGGAATATTCACAGCCTTCCAGGAATTGATATAGGATTCAATGAGGCTGGGATCACAAACAGATACAGGCACAATGGCCTTAGACAGATTTTCAGTGAGAGGTACTGGAAGAAATCTGAAATGAACTGTATCAAATTTAGATAGCAGGCTCTGAAGATTTAGTGCAAAAGCACATCCACTGGCAGGAGCTGGAGCTGGAGCAAAAACAGGAGCATCCACTGGCACATACACTTCTGCATAAAGCATCTCCCCCTGCCTTGGTTCAAGGAGAGCTGAACCAAGGCACCCAGTAGAAGGTATTGCCTAGGAGGAGGAAAAGGAAGAAAGCTTGGCAGACAGCTCCTGAACTTGTTGCAGGAGTGGAGCCAGGGAGGTCTCCAACAGAGATGTCAGCCTGGGAGTTAACAACTCATAAAGTCTGTCTGCCAATCTTGGAAGATCTACATGCTCAAGTGGGGCTTGAGCAGAGGTAGGAGTAAAGGTAGATGGAGGGATGTTGGCTGGAGCTGAAGGTGTGGAGGTAGGAATGGAGGGCTCTGAGGATGGAATTGTGGAGATAGAAAAGGTTGAGGTGGAGATAAGTGAAGAGAGAGAGGGTGTGAAGGATGGTTGGGAGAGAATGTCATGAAGCATTTGTTGAAAAGATGAGGTAGAGGGTGGCTCAGGAGGAGTGGAGGGTGAATCATCCATGAAGGAATCATCTGCAAGGGAAAAAGATGGTAGGGTGAAGGTTGAATAAGAGAAGAGAGGATGAAATTGCTCTGAGGTGGATACAGGAGGGGATGAAACTGGTGAGGAAATGGTAATTGGGGATGCTGTGGTTATGGTTGTGACTGGTGGTGAGGAGGAAATGGCTGGGGTAGATACAGCTGGAGGAGGAAGAGAGGAAGGCAACACTTCTGCTGGTGGAGTGACTGAAGCAGTCCTTGTGCCTGAAGGAAGTGGTGCAGTAGCTCTTGTAGGGTTGATGATTTGCCTGTCCCATTTGCTGAATAGGGCACAGGAGAGCCTCTTGGATGCATTGATGAACATGCCAGAGGAGGTTAACAGTTCAGGGCATCTGTAGTTCAGATAGACCCCTAAGATTCTCCCAAAACTCACGGCAGTCTTATTGATCTTTTTCTTAATTAAGTTGAAGAAGATGGATCCCCAATCAAGGTGTTTCTTATCGACTAAAGCTCCCATCAAGCAAAGTTGATATCTAGAGATGGTGTCATGAGCTGAGTGCTTGGCCAACAGCACTTTCCCAACTACATCAGCCAGGAATTGATATTCCAGAGACAGATTTTTCTTTAAAAGTTTGTTAGGGTTGACAGCTTTGTGACCCATTCGATTAAGCATTGAATCATAATCTTCTCCAGATAATTCAATAGAATCTTCTCCAGTACTAAGTTGAAAGACATCTGTTAAGAGAGCCGGTGATAGATGTACCTGAGTTCCTTTAATGATGCCGACGACAGAGTTCTCAGTCTCGTCTGTCGCTGTAAACCACCATTCTTTGATCTCTTCTGAAGCAATTTTCATCCGTGTAGTCATTATTTGAGTCAACTGTTGTTCTATGAACAGATTCAGAATGTCCTTGAAGCGCTGGTCGCTTCCATCAAACGAGTTCATGTCTATATCGAATCCTGTATCAAATTTCATCTTAGAGATAGCAGCACTGGATTCCGCCATTTGCACCTGCAATAGAAAACCAAACACGACCAAGTGTAGAGGATTTGGAGGGAAAATGAAGAAGGTTGCAAAGTATGAAAGCGCAAAAGGAGAACGACGGCTGAAGAAATGATTTTATATTAGGGTTCGACGGCAAAACGGAAAATCGTGGAGCTCAGTTCGAAGAAGCGTCGAACTCAGCTCGACGATTTGGGCTGCAGAAGGAATCTGAAGAGACGTCAATATCGTCGATCTCCGTTCGACGATGTTGAAAAGAGTCGAGCTCCGCTCAACGGCCTCTGAATAGAAGGAGAAAAAGCCTAGATCTAGCGAAGACTCTGAACTCAGATCGACGACTTCGGGAACGTCGATCTTTGGTCGACGATTTTTGGAAAATCGTCGATCTTCGTTCGACGATTTCTGGGAAAACGTCGAGCGCAGTTCAGAGACAAAACTTGTTCTACAGACACAAAAAGAATTGATTTTTAGGCTAGTCTTGGTCTGTTTTAGCTTTTCAAAAACTTGTACTTTAATTTAGGCTTCCTCCATCTAACATGACTAACTGATTTAGGAAGAAGCTGTGCTTCTTTTCATCCAAAGGTTTGGTGAAAATATCTCCCCTTTGCAAATCAGTGGGTATATATTGAAGTTCAATTTTATTTTTCTCTACATTATCTCTCAGAAAGTGATGCCTAATTTCTATGTGTTTTGTCCTACTATGGAGGACTGGATTTTGTGCTATAGAGATAGCACTAGTATTATCACAGAAAATTTTTGACTTCTCTAAGTTGTTACCATAGTCTAGAAGCTGATTTTGTATCCACAATATTTGTGAGCAACAACTGCCTGCAGCCATATACTCAGCTTCAGTAGTTGAAGTTGACACAGATGTTTGCTTCTTACAAAACTAGGAGACAAGTCTGTCACCAAGAAATTGACATGTTCCACTGGTGCTTTTCCTGTCTATTCTGCATCCAGCATAATCAGCATCTGAGAATCCAGTTAATTCAAATCCTGAATCTTTTGGATACCAGAGTCCTAGATTTGGACAACTTTTTACATACCTAAGAATCCTTTTAAATAGAGTTAGGTGTGACTCTCTAGGGCTAACTTGGAACCTAGCACATATACATGTAGCAAACATTATATCTGGCCTACTGGCTGTAAGGTACAATAGAGATCCAATCATTGCTCTATATGTTGTCTGATCAACTGGTTTCCCATGTTCATCAGCATCCAATACATCATTGGTAGGCATGGGTGTTTTCATACAAGATGCCTCAGACATACCAAATCTCTTAACCAATTCTTTAGCATACTTGGTTTGGAAATAAATATGCCCTCAACATGTTGTTTTACTTACAATCCTAAGAAGAAGGAGAGCTCACCCATGCTACTCATTTCAAATTTGGAATGCATTAGTTTGGAAAACTTTATGCACAAGTTTGAATCAATAGATCCAAATATGATATCATATACATAAACTTGTACTAGTAAGGTATGGGACTTATGGGTTCTAATAAAAAGAGTTTGGTCTACTCTCCCCCTAACAAAATCATTTTCCAGAAGAAAGCATGCTAGGGTCTCATACCATGCTCTAGGAGCTTGCTTGAGACCATATAATGCTTTATGCAATTTGAAAACATAATCAGGGTGAGTTAGAGAGATAAAACCTGGAGGTTGTTTAACATAGACTTCCTCTTTGATGTCCCCATTGAGAAATGCACTCTTCACATCCATCTGATAGACCTTGAAGCCTTTGTGAGCAGCATAAGCTAGAAATATTCTGATGGCCTCTAACCTTGTAACTGGTGCAAAGGTCTGGTCATAGTCTATTCCTTCTTGTTGATAGTAGCCTTGAGCAACTAGCCTGGCCTTGTTTCTGACAGTAATTCCTTGGTCATCTAGCTTATTTCTGAAAACCCACTTTGTTCCAACAATGGAATGACCCTTTGGCTTAGGCACTAGTTCCCAAACTTTGTTCCTTTCAAATTGATGTAGCTCCTCTTGCATTGCAATGATCCAGTGTGGATCTTGCTCTGCATCTTGAATGGATTGAGGTTCAACTTGAGATAGGAAGAAAGTGTGCATCAGGTTCTGGTTGACTTGATTTCTGGTTTGCACACCAGTTGAGATCTCTCCAATTACTTGGGTGATTGGATGATCTCTTGTTGTTACTAAATCAACAGGGGGTGTTGATTGTTCACCAGCCTGTGTTGTTGTCTCCTCTAGTGGAATAACAACTGGCTCTTCAGGATGATTTTCTTCAAGATGTTGCACTTCTTCATCATCACTGCTTTCATTCTTTTGCTGAATAGGTTGAGAGGTTGTGTCCTCTTCTTTAACTTGTAATCTGTCCATACTTTCTGATATAGATTGTACCTGCAAGGGTTCTTTGGTAGAAGTAGACTTCTCCTTATAACACATGTTAGTCTCATCAAAGGTAATATGAACAGATTCTTCAATTTTACAAGATGATTTATTATATACCCTATAGGCCTTGCTGATCATGGAGTATCCCAGAAACACTCCTTCATCAGCTTTAGCTTGGAATTTTGCTAGATGTTTCTTGTCATTATTATGAATATAGCAAATACAGCCAAAAATTTTAAAATAATTTACTTTAGGTTTCTTTCCTTTGAGCAATTCATAGGGAGTCTTGCCCTTTAGTTTATGTATCAGGCTTCTATTTAATACATAGTTGGAGGTGTTCACTGCCTCAGCCCAAAAGGATAGAGGTAAGTGAGCATCTGTCAACAATGTAGTAGCAGATTCAATTAGGGTTCTATTTTTCCTTTCAGCTACCCCATTTTGTTGAGGAGTTCTAGGAGCTGAGAAGGTATGTCTGATCCCTTCACTTTGACAGAACTCTTGCATGAGAAGAGAATCAAACTCTATCCCATGATCACTTCTGATCAGGGCAATGTGAGTGTTGAACTCAATCTGAATGCATTTGAGAAAATCTGTCAAACACTTGAAGTTATCAGACTTCTTCCTCAGAAAGAATACCCAAGTGAATCTTGAGAAGTCATCTATAACCACTAGAGTATAGGACTTCCCTCCTAGGCTTTGTACTGATATGGGTCCAAAAAGATCCATGTGCAACAAATACAAAATCCTAGGTGAATCACTCTTATTAAGTGACTTAAAGCTACTTTTAGTTTGCTTGCCTAATTGACAAGCCTTGCAAAGTCCTTCCTTCTTGTAGGGGCCAGAAGGTAGTCCTCTAACAAGGTTGTCCTTGGATAGCCTAGCAATGGTCCTAAGGTTTAGATGTCCTAGTCTCTTATGCCACAAAATATTAGGCTTAGATATGGAATTGAATAAACAGATATCTACTTTAGAGGAAAGAAAATCTACTAAGTAGATGTTACCTGTCCTTTTACCTGTTAACACTGTTGTGTTGTTCTCTGATTTGATCTTGCACAGGGATTTATTGAATGTCACCTTATATCCTTCATCACATAGTTGACTGATACTTATCAGATTGTGCTTCAGTCCTTCTACATATGCCACCTTTTTAAAAGTTACTGAGCCTATCTGAGCAGCACCATATCCTTTGGTTTGGCCAAAATTTGAATCACCAAAAATCACTTTGGGTCCAAGTTTGGTTATGAAGGATGATAGGTTCTCCCTGTTCCCTGTCATGTGCTTTGAGCACCCACTATCCAGATACCATTGTTGGTTAGATACTGGATAGATTTTCACCTGCACATGAGCAGCTTAATTGTTTTTGACCGAGTTAACCTTGGGCCTAGGTTGATATCCTTTGAATTCAGAAATAAAAGACATCCCAGGTTGACTCTTATATCCTTCAGGATGGTATCTCCTAGGAGGTACTATCCATTCAGTATAGGGGTTAAAGCCTTGGGATGTGGGACTTCTAGGATTGAATCTAGATGTGCCATTGAAGGAATGTTCACAGTCCTGATTTCTGTTCGACGATCGTCGAGCTGAGGTCGACGATCTTGGGTCAGATCGTCGATCTCTGTTCGAAGATCGATTATACTGAAGTTCAGAGTTTGGATATCGTCGAGCTGAGGTCGACGATCTGTGGTTAGATCGTCGAGCTCTGTTCGACGATCGTCGAGCTCTGCTCGACGCAATCTGTTGAACTGAATTTTTCTCTGACATATCTGCATTCTTCCTAGCTACCTCTATTACTCCCTTTCCTTTGTCAGAGACAAATTTGATTGGAGTTGTTAATATTATAGGTTGGCTGGATGAGGCACCCAAGCCCAGTGTACTGTTGAATCTAGAGTTCACTGTGCTTGTAATGTCCATCAGTCTGATACTTCTCCCATTTAGGGATTCTTCAAACTTTTTAGCTCTTGACAGTTCACTTTTCAGTGAAGCTATCTCCTCCCTACAGCATTCTAACTCCTCAGAGAGTTTGAGGTTATTTGAGTTTAGGACATTGTATTCAGATAATTTATTTCTGAGAGAGATTATCTCTTTTTCAGATCTTAGTAAATCCAAGCACAATGTCTTAAATTCATTTTTGAAGTCCTCAGAATTAAAATCAAAAGAGCTAATTACCTGATCTTCTTCTGGTTGATTTTCTGAATCTGAATCTGATTCTTCATCAGAGTTTTGCTGTGAGGCATTGATAGCCATCATGCAGAATTCTTTCTCATCAGCATCATCTTCATCATCACTGGAGCTAGATGAAGTTTCAGAATCTTCTTCTGTCTCACTCCATGTCTCAGCAACAAAACCCTTCCTTGTATTTTTGTTCCTGCTAGAGGAGGCTTTGTCTGAGCTGTTCTTTTTGAAATCCTTTACTTTTTTTCTTTCTCTTCTATCCTTTCTGTCCTTGTTCTTGTTCTCTGGACAGTCAGGCACAATGTGGCCTGGTTTCCTGCAACCAAAGCATATGATTTCTTTGTTATTATTATTTGACTTATCATACCTTGGTTTGTCATGACCTTTGTATGGCCTTTTTCTGAAGTCCTTTCTGGCTAGCTTGTAACATCTTTTGGCCAGTAGGCTGACCAATTCCTCATTGCCTGTGAGTTTTTCTTCAGGCAGATCTTCAATAGCTTTGAAAGCTATTGACTTCTCTTTCCTTGAGGCTGGTGAAGTAGCCTTCTGTTCTTCCTCTCTGTTCTTGATAAGCAGCTCATAAGATTTGAGCTTGCCTAGGAGAGTTTCAGTAGTGATTTCATTTAGACTTCTGGCATCTTTGATTGGCCAGATTCTTGAATCCCAAGTACTGGGGAAGCACATTAGGATCTTATCATTAAGCTCAGTCATTGAGATTTCTTTATCCAAGGTCCTTAGCTCATTGACAATCAGACTCAATCTGTTGTACATATCTGCCACTGACTCAGTCTCTCCTTTCTTGAAATTCTCATATTGGGTTATGTGGTGAGATCTCATGTCTTTCCTTTCATCAGCAGACCCTGAGACAATTTCAGAGAGCTTGTCCCAAATTCCTTTGGCTGAGTTGCAGTCAGCTACTTTCTGAAATATCTCATCAGACATTGTCTGAGCTAAGATGTTCATGGCCTTTGCATCTGCAGTTTTCCATTTCTTTATGTCTGCATCTGTTCCTGAGGGAGGTGGAACAACAATTGTGCTTGAGCTTGCTGGTGGACTTGGACAAACTGTCAAGACAGAATTGAAAATATCTTCATCAATAGAGTTCATGTATAATTTAATCCTTGCCTTCCAAGGTGCAAACTTAGATAGATTGCACACTGGAGGTCTGGTGCTTGCATAATCCTTGTTCTGTGCCATGTCTTAGAGTAATATATATATGAGAACAAATAACCCTCTTAAAAGATAGATTTTACCAAGCATCACTTGGTTCAGGTGTTAGCCTGTATGAGCAACCAACCTCCCTCTGATACCAATTGAAAGTGAGGGTAAGATCTATCTCAACTCTAGAGGGGGGGTGAATAGAGTTTATTCAAATAAGTTTCACAGTTTTGAAAATATCAACACATATAAAATTTAATTTCTACTATAGTGTAGAGTGCTAGAAAATAATTAAAGAAGCAAGAAACTAAGAGCACAGCACACAACAACAATCAAACAAACAATCCAGAAGACACAAGGAAATATAGTGGTTCCCCAAAACCTGGGTACATCCACTCTTCTACCACCCTTGGTAGGAATCCACTCAGGATGAGTTGATCAGGTGTCCTGACACCAATGAGCTTTTGTTAAGGTGCTCAAAAACCAAAACTGAATTTTTGATAAGGTGTCTTGCCACCACTGAGTTTTGACAAGGCTCTCAGAACCAGACTCAAAGCTTTTGAAGGGAGTTTTGAAAACCCTTTTACAGAAGGAAAATAAAAAGGAAAAGGAAATGAAGTTGTCTTCTCTGTTCTCAAATCAAAATGAGAGAAGACTAGTGGATCTTTGTTGTCAAAGCTCCCCCTGAGATCTAGACTGGTTCAAGAAGGGAAGCTTTGCTCTAGGGTGATAGGTCTTCAGAACTTTGATCTCCAGCAAAAGATTATTTCAGCAAGAAGACTGAGAAATGAGGTGTCTGGAGTTCTTTAGATGAAGTTGTGAACACTTTTTTCTATTGTTCTCCTTCTACAAGTGTTCTGTATTCTGTATATCTCCTTGTAATTAAAAAAGGAAGTTTTTTATTCTCTGAAAAATTCTTTGTCCAAAATAGCCGTTGGCAGTCATAAATGTCTTCCATAAAGAGTCTTGTCTTCTAGAGGAAAGTCCAGCAAACATTCTCTGAATAATACCTTGAAACTTGCTCCAGAATAAAGACAAACGGCTAGCAGATCTTCTTATCATAAATGCTGATAATATTCAAAAACATTCCAAATAATAACAGCATTTGAATACTTAAAAGCGTCGATCTCTCAGAAGAATCGTCGATCTGAGCTCTACGATCGTCGAACTGAGCTCAGAGATAAAATGAGATAAAGCAGACAGAAAACGTCGAACTGAGCTCGAAGATCGTCGAACCGAGCTCAGCGACCTGAAGAATGACTGAAGAGAGATCGTCAATCTGAGCTCGAAGATCGTCGACCAGAGTTCGACGATTTATCAAGTTGAGCTCAGAGAGCGTCGAACCGAGTTCGACGATTCGTCGACCTGAGCTCGACGAAAATTGCCTTAGACTTAGCTCTTCAACCTTGATCTTGGAATGGTCCTGGGGGCAGCTTCAAACCTAAGTTCTAAGCCCTAGACTCACTCTAGTGTTGACCTTCACAACTATACAACTAGGTCAACCTGGTTTCCTAAGACAACCATAGTGATCCTTACCCAAATTAGTAATAGGGTGTTCCAACAAGCTCTTCTGACGATGAGTCAGAACTTATGGCCCAGTACAAGGAGTTGATCATGACTTACGACAAATGTCGCCGAGTCGTGAAAACTCAGGCTAAATAGATTAAGTTTCTAAAGGCTATTGAGAGCAGCTTGAGAGAAGAAGTCTCTAAGACTGACTCTCTTCAAGAGAACTTCAATCTTTCTATTAAAGAATACAATCAAGCTCTTAAGCACCTGGACCTTAAAGAGGAAATCATCAAAGAGTTGAACGGACAACTCGAGGCTGAGAAGAAACTTGTTGAAAGTTTCTCTAAGCCTATGACAGTTCTTCCACTCATTGCTGAATTCTTAGCTAACGGCCAAGGAGCTGGACTAGGCCCTATTGCCGCTCCTAGTAAATCTTCTAGGAGAAACAAGGCTAACCGGAAGAATAAGGCCGCCAAGAAGGCATTGGCCAAAGAAAAGGGGAAATCCCCTCTAGATCAGACTGTATTTAAGAAAGTTATCTTTCCAACAAATAAGTTTGTTCTGGACTCGTCCTATGGTCACTTGATAGGGCCTACTTATGTAGGGACAAAGTCTCGGTACCAAGGATGGACTCGCCCTCAAAACTTTGGTGAGAGTGTCTTTAAGGCACCTTATGAAGAAGTGATTCTTCAGGGCTATTGTCCTTATAATCATGGACACAACTTCAAGAAAGCACCTAAAGTAAAGCCCGTTGGGGAAAGGCCTCCGAAGGAGAAGAAGTCATGTGTTTGCCATCATCATGAAGCCTCCTACTCTAAGAGTGCTACCCCTGCTAGACCACCATCTCAAGAGGTCAAGCAGAAGTAAGTAAGGCAAAGATACAATTGGTTTGACTGTTGGTGCTGTGGCAAAATTGGTCATTTTGCCATCGATTGTTGGTTTAATACAAGGAAGGTTGCTACTCCTCAAGTTGGCAATATGAAACTGACCACTCAGAATGCTAATCTTTGTAGGGGGAGCTTTCTAACCCGAGACCAAGGACCCAAACAAGTTTGGGTTCCTAAGGCAAAGTGATTATAAATGTAGGTATGTCTAAAGGCCACCAAAATGCCAATCTGGTACTTGGACAGTGGATTCTCTCGGCACATGACCGGGACAAGAAGCCTACTTCAGAATTTCACTTCAGTCTGCAATGGACCAAAGGTCATCTTTGGAGGTTCAGACCGAGGGATAACTAAAGGCTACGGTATGATCTCTAACGGTAGTGTATCCTTTTCGGATGTAGCTTATGTGGAGGGATTGGAACACAATCTCATAAGCATAAGTCAACTATGCGACAAGGGATACATAGTTGAATTCCACAATGACAAGTGCTTGATAAAGTCTATTGACAATATGGAAACGATTCTATCTGAAACTCGAAGCAGGAATGTTTTTGCTTAAATTTCATTTGTATAGACTCTTCTACACCAGTGTGTCTTTTGGCAAAAGATAGTGCGTCTCTTGGTGACCAATGGCACAAGAGGCTAGCACATATTAATTTTAAAACTATTAATAAATTATTCTCCCAGAACTTAGTACGTGATGCCCCAAATGTCAAGCACGTCAAAGATAGACCTTGTCATGCATGCGTAAAAGGCAAACAAACAAGGTATACCTTTAAAAGCATCGTAGGCAAAAACTCTAATAGGTGTTTACACCTACTTTATATGGACTTGTTCTGTCCACTGCAAGTTAGAAGTTTCGGAGGTAAGGATTATACGTTGGTAATTGTTGATGACTAATCGCGCTTTGCGTGGATGTTCTTTCTAAAACACAAGTCAGATACCTTCGATATCTTTACAAACTTTATTAGGCAGATCCAGAGTGAATACAACAGCTCCATAGTCAAAATAAGAAGTGACAATGGAACTTAGGGCCATGACAGAATTTTATGAAAGCCTTGGTATCTTTCATGAGTTTTCCTCGCCTCACACTCTACAACAAAATGGAGTGGCTGAGAGAAGGAATAGAACACTCATAGAGGCCTGCAGGACCATGTTGAGTGATGCTTCACTACCGAAATACTTCTGGGCTGAAGCCGTCAACACTGCATGCCACATGCTAAATCGAGCCCTCATAAACAAAAATCATGATAAGACACCTTATGAACTTCTAAAAGGCAGGAAACAAACAATCTCATATTTTAGAATTTTTGGGTGCAAATGCTTCGTACTTAACAATGGTAAGTATCATACTACCAAGTTTTGTGAGAAAAGTTTTGAAGGTATTTTTGTAGGATATAGTAGCCATAGTAAGGCATACAGGATTTTCAATAGAAAAACTCTGGTTGTAGAAGAATCAATACATGTTGTATTTAATGAGACGAGCTTGCTGTAAAGCAAATCATCTAATATGCTTGTTGAAGATGCAGGTACAAGGATTAAAGAAACCAGTTTGGATGAACAGACCGAAAGTAAAGATGATAAGTTCATCAAGATCACCACTCCGACCCCTATTGGAGAGGTAGAGGATCAAGATGAAAATAGCATCTAAGTTGATGAAGTCATCCCAGTGGCTAAAGAAGTTCCAGATACGAGGAATCTTGAGCTCAGACATCTGAAGGATCACCCAATTGACCAAATCATAGGTGATCCCCGGGATGGTGTCAGAACTCGTCGAGGTACAACTAACGAGAATCTCTATTTAAATTTTCTCTCGCAGGTTGAACCAAAGAAGTTTGAGGAAGAAAACTCAGACGCATCGTGGATCCTGGCCAAGGAAGAAGAACTAAATCAATTTAAGCACTGCAGAGTGTGGACACTTGTTCCAAGACCCAAAGGTAAAAATGTCATCGAAACTAAGTGGGTCTATAAGAACAAGATGGAAGAGGATGGGACAATCATAAAGAATAATGCCAGACTCGTCGCTAAGGGATATCATCAAGAAGAAGGGATCGAATTCAACCAGACATATGCTTCAGTGGCAAGGCTGGAGGTTATCAGACTGTTCCTGGCTTATGCTGCATTGAAGGGCTTCACTGTCTACCAAATGGACGTGAAGTCCTCCTTCCTGAATGGAGACATAAAGGAAGAGGTGTATGTGGAACAGCCCCCAGGTTTTGTTGATCCTAACTTTCTTGAACATGTTTATTTATTATCAAAGGCGCTGTATGGTTTGAAACAAGCTCCTCGAGCTTGGTACGAAACACTTGATGTAGGCTACGGTGTTTGACACTATGGCGGCTAAGTGAATAATACGTACGCCTCTTTATCTCCACTATCACTGTCACACGATAATGAAACACAGCACACTCACGGACAACGTTATCAACTATCACTAACGTACGGTAGCCACGCCAAATAAAGATCAAACAAACGACAATAGGTCGTTGTTCTCTCAAGCTAAAAGGACCAATATTGGGTCCGATCAAGCGATGGTTGTACCAAAAGAGATCTACCGAAATGTTTGGTTCGGAAATGGTAGATCTCCCCCAACAAAACGAAAACGAGGTTCGCCAAGCCTCTCGGAAAATTAAACAACTAAAAGAACAACACAAGCAATCGAAAAGATAAGCCACGAACGGAAAAATGATTCCAAGGTAACGCAAAGGTATTCCACCAAGATGAAAATCTAAAATAATGGACACACAAAAGTAGAAGATCTCATTA
Source organism: Platanthera zijinensis (assembly GCA_039513925.1). Classification (NCBI taxonomy): domain Eukaryota; kingdom Viridiplantae; phylum Streptophyta; class Magnoliopsida; order Asparagales; family Orchidaceae; genus Platanthera; species Platanthera zijinensis. The sequence goes on along the minus strand of CM077098.1, from coordinate 69,506,689 downwards.
CCCAACCAGAATGGATGATTCCGGTTCACTTTCAAAGATCGCTCTTCCACGGCTCCACCGGAGTTGCGCCAACCGGAGAGAAACTTGTCCGCTTCCTTCGCTTCACGCCGGAGTGAGCTGTCACAAAAATAAATCCTTGTCGTGGCCGGTCTTCTTCCTCACAATAGAAAGGGGGGGGGGCTGATTTGGGGCTCTTGATGGAGGTTGGTTTTGGGAGGAGGATAGGGGAGGTGGTCGGATATTATTTGAGAGGGAAGAGTTTGGCTTTGTGGAGGAGAAGGGGAGGTCGGGTTGATGTTGAAGAGGGTGCTCGGGTGAGGTGATGGAGGTGGAGGCCGGCGGCTATGGGAGGATGGAAGTGGTCGGGATTTCTTGTGGAGGAAGATGGGGGCTCAGTTTTGCAAGAAGAGGAGGGAAGAGGGAGGAGAAGAGGATCCAAGAATGAAGGAGGGGAGGAGGATGGCCGGCGGCCAAGGAGAAGGAGAGAGGGAGGAGAAGAGGAATTTAAGCCAAGGAGAGGGGAGAGGAATCTTAAGAGGTTTGTAAAAATAGAGAAGAACGACTAGAAAAACAGGCCGGAAGCTTGAATAACTGAAATTTTTATTATCCAAAAAGATATCATTTACAAAGGTATGGCCTCCCTTTTATAGAATGGAGGAGATAGAGGAGAGTACAAACTAACAATGTGGGACTAAATAAATGTACAAAGACAGGGCGGTTTGACATGTACAGAGCGCACAGTCCGCGCGGTTAGATAACAGGCTAACCGCCCGGACAGACCAGGAGAAGATGCCGTAGGAGACCTCAAGACTGCCAGACCGCCAGATTGCCAGACCGCCAGATATACAAGCCGCTGGCGACAACCCGCAAGACCGCCGAACCATAGCCGCCACCAACTGGATATTCAGCCTGTCAGCCCCAGACCGCTAGACCGCGCGGTCTCCAGACCGCCATATTCAGACCGCCAGACCGCCTACTTTAACACTCCCCCTCAAGCTGGAGCATAGATATCGATCATGCCCAGCTTGTCACAAATGTGGAAGAATGAAGTAGACACAGGCTTGGTAAAGATATCTGCCAACTCTTTGTCGGAGGTGACGAACGGAGTGCAAATCTGTTTCTTCAAGATTTCTTCCCGGATGAAATGGCAGTCGACTTCAATATGTTTGGTTCTCTCATGGAAGACCGGATTTTTGGATATATATATAGCGGCCTTGTTGTCACAGAACATAGGAAGATGATAGTCGTAGACCTCTCCTAGATCAAGCATGAGAGCCCGCAACCATTTTAGTTCGCAAGTGGTGGACGCCATGCTCCGATATTCAGCTTCAGCACTAGACCTTGAAACTACAGACTGCTTCTTGCTCTTCCAGCTCACAAGGTTACCTCCAACAAATGTGCAGAAACCAGATGTAGATTTGCGGTCATCTTTATCATCAGCATAGCTAGAATCTGAGTAGGCTTCAACTCTCAAATGACCATTCTTCTGAAAGAGTAGTCCTTTGCCCGGTGCGGCTTTAACATACTCTAATATCTTCAAGGCAGACTGAAGATGACATTCCCTGGGAGCTTGCATGAACTGACTTACCTTGCCAACAGCATAGGCAATGTCAGGTCTGGTCACCGTGAGATAAATGAGTTTACCCACCAGACGTCTATACTTTCTGGCATCAGATATAAGAGGAGAGTCATCTGTCCACGTTTTGTCTTCTCCAGTAGCCATGGGATACCGTGCCGGTTTGGCACCGGTCAATCCTGCATCCCGTAGAAGATCAAGTGCATACTTCCGTTGGGAGAGAACCAGAGAGTCGGGCTTCCGACAGATCTCTATCCCCAAAAAGTATTTCGGGGAGCCCATATCCTTTGTGACAAGATGTTGACGGAGGTGCTTCTTTGTCAAGTCCACCCCAGCTTGATCATCACCGGTAAGAAGAATGTCGTCAACATAAACCGCCAAAACTACAAGGCCCGATGCGGTTTTGCGAATAAACAGGGAATGATCAGCCGTACTTCTTGTAAAGCCAACAACAGCCACGGTGCCGCTGAACTTGTCGAACCATGCCCGAGGGCTCTGCTTGAGGCCATAGATAGACTTCTTTAGCTTGCATACACGGGTCTCCCCCTGAGCAACATACCCCGGAGGTTGCTCCATGTAAACGTCCTCATGAAGATCCCCATAAAGAAAGGCATTCTTGACATCAAGCTGGGAGATAGGCCAATTGCGGTTGACAGCCACCGAGAGAATAACCCGGATGGTGCTGAGACGAGCAACCGGGGAGAAAGTATCAAAGTAGTCAACCCCATAAGTCTGAGTGAAGCCTTTGGCCACCAGTCGGGCTTTATAGCGGTCCACAGTCCCGTCTGGGCGAAACTTCACAACAAACACCCATCGACAGCCAACTACATCAGTACCCACTGGAGGAGAAATAAGGGTCCAGGTGCCCCGTTCAGTAAGAGTAGCGATTTCCTCATCCATGGCAGACTTCCAATGAGGAATCACAAGTGCCTCCTGGTAGGTACGGGGAGTAGTAGTAGCTGAAATAGCTAAAGCAAAATGCCGGCGAGAAGAAGTAAGCCGATCATAGGACACAACTGCCGCAAGCGGGTGTTGAGTGCATGCCCGCACCCCTTTGCGAAGAGCAATGGGGAGATCCAGGTCGTCGGGGGCTTCAGGGACCGGAGCGTCCGTAGCGTAGAAAGCTGGCCCGGGACTAGAGAGAGACGGCTCCGGAGACGGAGGGGAGAGAGAGGGGAGAGGAATAGACAGAGGAGGGGATTAGGAGGAGGGAGGAGAAATGTGGATAGGCTGAGAGGGAACAGACAGGGAGGGTGAGGAGTCAGGAATAGGAGGAAGAAGAGGTGGAGAGGAGAAGTAGGCTGCATTTTCGAAGAAGGTGACATCTGCAGAAACAAACTGTTTTCGCAGAACGGGGTCAAAGCAACAGTAGCCTTTCTGAGTGACCGAGTAGCCCAAAAAGACACATTTGGTGGCACGGGGAGAAAGTTTGTCACGGGTAGCAGACGGGACATGCACAAAGGCTGTACAGCCAAAGATTCGAAGAGGGAGGGGAAAAGGTTCCTTGCCGGGGTAGAGAATGGAGAAGGGAGTTTTACCCTGAAGAATAGTAGAAGGAATACGATTGATGAGATAACAGGCGAGGAGAACAGCATAGCCCCAATAATAGCGAGGCACATGCATCTGCGTTAGGAGAGTGCGAGCGACATCGAGGAGATGACGGTTTTTACGTTCCGCCACCCCATTCTGCTGGGAGGTGTAAACGCAGGTGGTCTGATGAATAAGACCATGTTGCATACAGAAAGATGAAAAATCACGACTAAGATATTCTTTAGCATTATCAGAGCGAAGACATTTAATAGAGACATGAAACTGAGTTTTAATCATATTATAAAAGCATTCCCAAACAGAGAAGAGTTCAGAGCGATCTCGTAACAGATACACCCAGGTACAACGAGAAAAGTCATCAATAAAAGTTATAAAATACAAACTACCCCGACCAATGGTTGGAGTAGGAGCCGGACCCCATACATCAGAATGGATGAGATCAAACGGGCTAGAGGAACTGCGAGCATGCTTGGGCGGGAAGGAGGAGCGGTGATGTTTGCCAAGTTGGCAGGCATCATAGTTGAGCGGAGGACTGGTTGGCGGTAAGTGGGGCAGAAGCTGTCGTAGAATGCGAGCAGGAGGATGTCCAAGGCGAAGATGCCATTGAAGCAGATCAGTAGAGGAGGAAGTGAAAGCGGACAGAGCGGAAACGTTGTCGAGGAAGTAGAGGCCGCCGCTCTCAGTCCCAGTAGCAATCGTCCGTTGGGTTCTCGGGTCCTGAAAGCAACAAGAAGTAGGAGTGAATACAACAGAGCACTGAAGTTGCTTGCATAAAGTAGTAACAGATAGAAGGTTGCAAGGAAACTTCGGGACATAGAGAGTGTCCACCAAGCGCAGTGATGGGGTGACTTGAACCATGCCTGTCCCACGAACCGGGGAAGGAGAACCATCCGCAACAAGGACAGGAGGCAACCGATCATGCGTTTCGAGAAGCGAAAAACATTGAGGATTGCCTGTCATATGATTTGTAGCACCAGAATCAATCAACCATTTACCTTGGATAGCGACATGAGCACTACCTAAGGTCGTTGCCACCGAAGCAGACGACCGAGAGGAGGGGTTCGGGGAGGTCGAAGTATCACCAGATGGGCGCAGGTGAGGATGTTTCTGCCAACAGTGGTCAATGGTATGACCGGTACGACCACAGTGAGAACAGAGGAACCTGGACGGACCGCGAGCCCCAGAGTGGCTGCGGCCACTGTTGCTGCCGCGCTGAGTGTACTGAGCATAAGAGTCCTGCGGAGGAGGGGAGGATAACAGAGGGCGCTGGAGCAGAGAAGTAACGGCGGCTACGTGAGCGGCGGTGGCATCCAAGGTGGGAGACTCAGCTTCACCCAATATCTGCTGGCGGATGAGATCAAAAGATTCGGGAAGTCGCAGAAGATAACAAACAACCAGGAGTTCCTGGAAGTGTTTGTGTTGCTGAGCCAAGTCCGCAGAGAAGGGGCGATTCTGGAGGATCTCAGCGCCAAGAGCCTGAACTTGCTGATAGGCTGCAGCGGGAGTCATGGACGAACGGGCGAAGAGATCCGCATAAAGAGTATAAATCCGGGAGGTCTGCGTCCCCTTGGAGTAAAGAGCAGCCAGATGAAGCCACGCGGCCTTGACCGTCTCATCATGACGGATGACGGGAAGGCACTCATCAGAGAGGCTATTAGCCAGCCATGTGCGGACAAGCGCATCACTCGCATCCCATTCGTCAAAGAGAGGAGAATTAGGAGGAGGCGGATCATCGGTAAGATGATGACGTTTGCGCTGAGAACGAAGGAGGAAAGTGAAAGAGACGCTCCAATCCGGATAGTTGGAGCCAACGAGCTTGGAAACAGTGCCCAGATTCCCGGAAGAAGTAGGGACAGAAGGCGGAGCCGGAGTGGCTGCAGGAGTGGTGGCAGTGGAATTGTCAGAGATATCCATAGAAGAAGACGAAACCGCGCGGTTAGGAATCAAGCCGGGCGGTTAAGAGAGAAGGGAAAAACTGCAGCGGTCACGATGTCAGACACCAGCGGCTAGAGAAGCCACGACCAAGCCGCAGAGTCAAAACAGAGGGTAAGAGGTCGGGCGGTTGGAAGACAGACCGCACGAACGGGAGAGAAAGAGGAATCCGGCAAACAGGCCGGGGCGATAAGAAAGAGAAGAAGGAAGGCTGCGACAAGAACAGATCGCAAGCAGACAAAGAGAAGCAGGCCGCGCAGACAGGGCGCAGGCAAACAAGAAAGGCCGCGGGAAGAAGAAGTAGGTCGCACGGCTAGAAAGGAGCACAGAATCAGGAGGCAGAGATCGAGTGCTCTGATACCATGTAAAAATAGAGAAGAACGACTAGAAAAACAGGCCGGAAGCTTGAATAACTGAAATTTTTATTATCCAAAAAGATATCATTTACAAAGGTATGGCCTCCCTTTTATAGAATGGAGGAGATAGAGGAGAGTACAAACTAACAATGTGGGACTAAATAAATGTACAAAGACTGGGCGGTTTGACATGTACAGACCGCACAGTCTGTGCGGTTAGATAACAGGCTAACCGCCCGGACAGACCAGGAGAAGATGCCGTAGGAGACCTCAAGACTGCCAGACCGCCAGATTGCCAGACCGCCAGATATACAAGCCGTTGGCGACAACCCGCAAGACCGCCGAACCATAGCCGCCACCAACTGGATATTCAGCCTGTCAGCCCCAGACCGCTGGACCGCGCGGTCTCCAGACCGCCATATTCAGACCGCCAGACCGCCTACTTTAACAAGGTTTTAGGGTTTTAATCTTTCATTCACTAAGTAAAAATATGAAGGTCCATGCCTATATATAGTCTTACAACTTCAACATGGCTATAGGCAGCCCAAATAGAAATAAAAATAAAACACTCTCAACATTAAGACAATATGATGAAAAATAAAATGCAAATAAAAGACTAAATATTATTTGAGAGTCTTCTTCTTCATCATGTAGCAAATCGCCGTCGCTGTCATCATCTTTAACATGTAGGAAGTCACCGTCGCCGTCGCCATCATCATCTTCAACTGTAGGAGAACGCCATCACCGTCGCCGTCATCATCTTCAACTTTAACACATAGGGGGTCGCCGCCATCAATCCTCCCCCGCTCAAAAGAACTCATCACCGATGAGTTAGCATGGAGGTGCTGGCGCCGAAGGACATCATCCAAAAGAACCATCGCCGAGTCCGGGATCCAAGAGTCTCCGGGGATTGGACGATCACACCATCGTATCATGGAACGCTGAATACTGCCGCTTGGAGAGGAGAGCAAACCACCAAAGTTGAACCTGTCTAGCAAAAAGATTGTCCTGCGGAACTTGGGAAATGCATTAGGCAAAGAAAGAGGAAAAATTTCTGCATCAACAATCAACATACCTCCTTTGGAGACCAATGGAGAGAACGATCCAAGAACAAGCTCACCCCCCAACCCAAATGAAAATATGGTGGCACCAAACGTAGACTTAGATATTTCAAATGGTGGAAAAACACAAAGCATGAAATTGGAAACATTTAAACTTGGGGAATTACCCCTTTCAGTGGTTTACTTCAATAGAAATATTGTTTCTCCTAATTGATTAAAAATCCGAAAAGTTCTAACTCGCCGAATCGCCAACGTTTCTTTAGTGCCCAAAGGCATCCATTTAGGGACGAGACGCACCAAGAGTAAACCGAAAACCTTATAGGGAGTCACTCTCTTATGTAAGTTAGCGGTAAGTTGATAAGAAGACATTTGTGTGAAAAGCGCTTCCTTAACGTGCTGATGCGAAATGAGAATGCGAGAGGCAACTAGTAGTGCATTTTGACTTAACATAGAAAGTTGTGATAACGGAACTATATAAGGGGGTACTAGTAGAATGAAATCATGCGCTAAGTAGGGTGATTTCTCAAAAGTGTGCCTGACTAACTTGCTACCGTGTGGTGTGAACCCATGCGCTATGTGACTCACCCCAATTATAGTGAATAAAGGAGTTAAGTCCGGGGGAACGGGATCCTTAAGATCAAAGATGATTTTCAAAGGTTTGGAGATCACAGTTCTAATTTTATGTTTAATATAATCACACGTGGCAGGAAGATACGTCAAAGTAAGCCACTCATCACTAATACTAGTAAAGTTAAACACTCCCGGGTGTGACAACAAGCGCGAGCTACACAACTCACGAGGCCTAGCCGAGGTCACTAACGAGTGGGAAAAAGGATCATCAAACGGCGGGTGATAAATGCGAGTGACCGGGTGGGGTATCTAAATATGAGAATCGGACACCACAACCGGCCTGGGAATACCGACTCCACAACCTAAACTATCGACTAACGAGGGCACAAAAATAAGAGGAAAGGTCGGAAAAATCACACCCAGAAAATCCAAATCAAAATTATTTTTACCCAACAAAGCTATCACCCAAGAACCTTCAGCCGGGGGGAAAACCAAAGGATCATCCAATAACACACGACGTGACATGTTCCTAGGTGGATCCAGCATGAACGAAGAAACAAAATGACTCAAATCAGGCAAAATAAATTCATATCCGAAAGGATCCGCTGGTCGGTTCAACATTACGGGAGGGGTAGTCGGTAAAACTAATATAGGGAGAGAGCTAAGATTGCAATTAAATTCATGCCACGGAGTTTGCATCAGGGGACGCTCATCTGGGTCTATCTCAATATCGTCCTCCAAAAATGTAACCCTCTCGCTAGGAATTTCTCCCAACACATCAGTCTCCACATCAGTGGAAGTGAAAATCGCAGAAGTGGGCACTATAGTATGTCTCAGACTAATAATAACTAGCTCGCGTCCAAACACTTCATCGCCTAAATAACAAATGGGTAAACTCTCAGCATAAGGTAAATCTTCCGACTCAACCGGAATATGAACAGCCTCAGGGCCATCAGAAGACTCCATGGAAATCAAGGTAGACGGCTCCGAAATATTGTCGAAAGGGAATGGGGGTGATTCCTCAGTGGAGAAATCATCATCCAGGTCACTCGGGTAACCAATCTCTTCAACGTCAATACTATCGTCAGTAATTTCAGCCTCGCCCTCAGTGGCGGACACAGTCCTAGGCACGATCTTAGACTCATCAGGGGAATCAACCACTAAATCAGGCAACTCAGGGGAAGACTCAAAATATCCAACGGGCGTATATGGGGTAGGACGCTCACTAGAGCCAATACCAGATTTGCCAATAGACTCACCTTTAGTAATCTTCTGACATGTAACCATACTCCTAGGAATTTGGTGCTTCTCAATTTCCAAAGCCGTAATAAAGGTGCCGTCTAAATCGGTGTGGAAATAACATAGTAACTTCCCCTGGATGTAGGGGTCTAACCCCCTATGAAACCTAGACAGGGTAACCTCGGGCATTTCCTTCACACCGCTCCTAACCGTCCTTTCCCTAAAGAGTTGCATATATTCTGAGACTGACTTATTCCCTTGTTTAAGGGTAGCCAAATCATAAGTTATATGCCGCTTGGCATGGGCATTTGGTCTATAGTCACCCCTAATGGTTGATGTGGAACCTACAGGTTTCATTCGGGAAACGGGGACATCATGGGCCATTTTCCCGTAGGAAAAACTGGGGATAGACTACTCGGATTTAGAGCACAAACAAGGATAAAAAAGAACCTGAACCACAATTTATAATATATGGAATTGTTCCCACTAAAATAATATGTTACCTAAAATATTTTTTTTGTTTTCTTGCAGGAAAATAGTTGAAGATTATTAATAAAATTTTTTTGATGTTTTTGCTGAAAAATAAGAAATTTAAGCCGCTATTGGCAGACCAGAAATAATTTTTTTTTGTGATTTTTGACAACTAACGTGCAAACAAAAGTGCGGGTAACGTGCCACAAGATGGGGGAGGGGTGCCAATTAGGAAATTGACGTGAACCTCCCTCTGATACCAAATTGATGTAGGCTACGGTGTTTGACGCTATGACGGCAAAGTGAATAATACGTACGCTTCTTTATCTCCACTATCACACTCACACGATAATGAAACGCAGCACACTCACGGACAACGTTATCAACTATCACTAACGTACGGTAGCCATGCCGAATAAAGATCAAACAAACGACTATAGGTCGTTGTTCTCTCAAGCTAAAAGGACCAATATTGGGTCCGATCAAGCGATGGTTGTACCAAAAGAGATCTACCGAAAGGTTCGGTTCGGAAATGGTAGATCTCCCCCAACAAAACGAAAACGAGGTTCGCCAAGCCTCTCGGAAAATTAATCAACTAAAAGAACAACACAAGCAATCGGAAAGATAAGCCACGAATGGAAAAACGATTCCAAGGTAACGCAAAGGTATTCCACCAAGATGAAAATCTAAAATAATGGACACACAAAAGTAGAAGATCTCGTTACCCAACCGGAATGGATGATTCCGGTTCACTTTCAAAGATCGCTCTTCCACGGCTCCGCCGGAGTTGCGCCAACTAGAGAGAAACTTGTCCGCTTCCTTCGCTTCACGCCGGAGTGAGATGTCACAAAAATAAATCCTTACCGTGGCCGGTCTTCTTCCTCACAATAGAAAGGGGGGCTGATTTGGGGCTCTTGATAGAGGTCTGTTTTGGGAGGAGGATAGGGGAGGTGGTCGGATGTTGTTTGAGAGGGAAGAGTTTGGCTTTGTGGAGGAGAAGGGGAGGCCGGGTTGATGTTGAAGAGGGGGCTCGGTTGAGGTGATGGAGGTGGAGTCTGGCAGCTATGGGAGGATGGAAGTGGTCGGGTTTTCTTGTGGAGGAAGATGGGGGCTCGGTTTTGCAAGAAGAGGAGGGAAGAGGGAGGAGAAGAGGATCCAAGAATGAAGGAGGGGAGGAGGATGGCCGGCGGCCAAGGAGAAGGAGAGAGGGAGGAGAAGAGGAATTTCAGCCAAGGAGAGGGGAGAGGAATCTCAAGAGATTTTAGGGTTTTAATCTTTCATTCACTAAGTAAAAATATGAAGGTCCATGCCTATATATAGGCTTACAACTTCAACATGGCTATAGGCAGCCCAAATAGAAAAAAAAATAAAACACTCTCAACATTAAGACAACATGATGAAAAATAAAATGCAAATAAAAGACTAAATATTATTTGAGAGTCTTCTTCTTCATCATGTAGCAAATCGCCATCGCTGTCATCATCTTTAACATGTAGGAAGTCACCGTCGCCGTCGCCATCATCATCTTCAACTGTAGGAGAATGCCGTCGCCGTCGCCGTCATCATCTTCAACTTTAACACATAGGGGGTCGCCGCCATCAACACTGTCTAGCTTTCTCCTCGAGAACAAGTTCACAAGGGAAAAGATAGATAAGACATTATTTCTTAGGGAAATTAAAGGCAAGATTTTGCTAGTGCAAACCTATTTCTACGACATTATATTTGGTTCTATAGACGACAACCTCTGCAAAAAGTTCTCTAAACTTATGCAAGGGAAGTTTGAAATAAGTAGTATGGGAGAGTTGAAGTATTTCTTAGGACTTACGGTGAAACAATATGAAGATGGAATTTTCATCTCACAGACGAAGTTCACCAAGGAGTTGATTAAGAAATTCGGAATGGAGAGTGCAACCTCTATGAGGACTCCAATGGCCTCAGCTATGTCTCTGGACAAGGATGAGAAAGGGAAACCTTTTGATGAAACCAAGTACAGAAGCATAGTTAGATCCTTGCTCTACCTTACTGCCAGTACACCAGACATAATGTTCTCCACATGTGTCTGTGCTAGATTCCAAGTGAACTGTAAGGAATCTCACTATGATGCTGCAAAGTGGATTTTGAGATACCTTAAAGGTACACCAAATCTTGGATTATGGTACCCAAGAAGTAATGACAGTGAACTAATCGGTTTTTTAGATGCAGACTTTGCAGGTAGCAAAGATGATAGGAAAAGCACTTCCGGGATGCGTCAGTTCCTTGGAAGAAGGCTTATTTCATGGAGCAGCAAAAAGCAAAACTGTGTCGCAATCTCAACGGCCGAGTCAAAATACATTTCTGCCAGTAGTTGTTGTGCACAGTTGCTTTGGCTAAAGAATCAGCTAGAAGACTACAATATGAAGGTCAAAGACATTCCATTGTTCTGCGACTCCTCCAGCACAATCGCAATGGCAAACAACCCAGTATCGCACAGCCGGACAAAGCACATCGAGCTCAGATATCATTTCATCTCGCACAACCGGACAAAGCACATCGAGCTCAGATATCATTTTATCCGAGAGCATGTGGAGCAAGGGGATGTGGATCTGCTATATGTGCTAACAGATCTGCAAGTTGCAGATATTTTCACAAAGCCATTGGACGAGACCAAGTTCAATTTCTTCAAAACTGAACTTGGAATGCTGAACAAAGAAGGATAGATCCAAGGGGATCAATTCAAGGCTCAAGAATCTAGGACTCTTCAAAAAGGTCAGAAATTTCTCAAGAGGAAGCTAGTTCTCGAAAACTCAACCTACTTCTGGAGAAACAAAGTACTAGTTCTCGAAAACTTACTCAACTTCTGGAGAAAAAAGTATGTCTCTCGAGAAGTCCCTTAAGTTCTCGAAAACTAATAACTCTACCTCTCGAGAAGTACTTTGAAAGCTCTCGAGAACTAGGCGCTACTTCTCGAGAAGTCTACTATTAGTTCTCGAGAACTTATTTCCATACTTCTCGAGAACTATACGACACTTCTCGAATACTAACCCTACCTCTCGAGAAATGTCCCATCTTTTCAAATTCTATCTTTGCGCAAACCGACTTATTTCCGAATTATTAAAATACTTATATTAGTTTAATTAGACATTTAATTATCAAAATTAGAATTATATATATATATAAAGTTTTAGAAATCAATAATCAACCAACATTTCAAACTCCTTTCTCTCGAAAATGTTTCGACTTCCTCCGACTTAATGTTGCGTATTGCATCCACAATAACCATGATTTGCATGAAGTCACCCTTGAACAAAGATTAATTAAGTTGTATTTGACCCTTGTTCTAGTTGAGTGTTTGCAGAATCTCAGTACTAAGTGTAGACAAATGTCAGTCTACACTGGGTAAGGAACACAGGACCATACAGTGTAATCCCTTACTGTGTTGAGTCATGTGTAGCCTCTCAATTGGGATACACTTTGTGTTCAAACATTAGGACCATGGGATGAAGACAGGACTAGCAGAAAACTTCTCTAAAGTTTGGAAAACTCTCTAAGTCAACTTCTCGATAAGTACCCTTTGAGTTCTCGAGAAGTGAAGTCAGACACTCTCGAGAAGTCCCAGTGTTAGTTCTCGAGAAGTCTAGTGTAGTTCTCGAGAAGTCTAGTGTAGTTCTCGAAAAGTATTCTTTGTTCTCGAGAAGTCTTGGCCAGTTCTCGAGAAGTCTTAAATATAGTTCTCGAGAAGTCCAACTTGTTCTCGAGAAGCTTGGCTTAAGTTCTCGAGAACTGCCAGCCCTATTTCTCGAATAGTCAAAAGTTTCCAAGATCTCTCTAAGTGTTAGTTCTCGAGAAGTCTCCATAGTTCTCGAGAAGTCAGTTAGTTCTCGAGAGCTCAGCCTTTTGTTCTCGAGAAGTCCAGACATCTTCTAAGTAGTATAGTTCTCGAGAAGTCCATATAGCTCTCGAGAACTCAGTTTCTAGTTATCGAGAACTAAAATTACTTCTCGAGAACTGAAAGTAAAATTTTCCAGAAATTTATTTTAAGTCCAGACCGACAAGATTTTCAAATGACTTGACGTGATTGGTCCACGTGTCGTCATTAATGTATTTTCTAGCCGTTAAGGGTAATCCTATATAAAGTCTTTTCATTAAGACTAAACTCTAATACTAATAATAACAATTACAAGGAGCGGTATTCCGAACATTCTAAATTTCTGGATTGGCCTTCTCTCTCCAAGAAGAAAAACATTCTTAAGTCGCTGCCGCCGCTCAATGTGAGATCGATCCTTCTGCTTTCGATCAAGAAAGACCTGCTGTTCAAGGAATCTTCATCCTCTCCTTGATCGAGTAGGTCCTAAGTCCTCTCATGCCAGATCTACAGAGGTTCTTCTTCTACAAATTCTGAAAAAGCTGCCAAGATAAGAAGAAGACCAAGAGTTCAATATTTCCAGATCTGAGAGAAATTTTTGTTTGTATTTTCAAACCTCTTTGTAAATCTTGTAGGAGATAATTCTCCGAGTGTAGGAGCGTTGTTCTCCAAGATTGTAGGAAGTTTTTATTTTCCGAGTGTAGATTCTTTTGGATCGAGTTTGTAGGAACTTGGTTCCAAGGCGTAGGATTGTTTTTACTCCGAGATAGTAGGAGTAGCCGAGTCTAGTGATTTGCTAGATCGGTGAGGTAAAGTGTGTTGGAACACCCTATTACTAATTTGGGCAAGGATCACTATGTTTTTAGGAAATTAGTTTGACCTAGATGTATAGTTGAAAAGGTCAAGTTAGAATGAGTATAGGGCTTAGAACTTAGGTTTGAAGCTGCCCCCAGGACCATTCAATGATCAAGACTTAGAGCTGAGACAAAGACAATTTTCGTCGAGCTCAGTTCGACGAAACGTCGAACTCCGTTCGATGATCTCTGAGCTCAACACTGCTAAATCATCGAACTCCGGTCGACGAATTCTAGCTCAGTTCGACGATCTATCATCACTTATTCTTCAGGTCACTGAGCTCAGTTCAATGATCGTAGAGCTCAGATCGATGTTTTTTTGAGAGATCAACGACTTTAAGGATTCAAATTTAGTCGGCCTTTGGAATGTTTTTCAAATTCTCTCAGCATTTATTTTAAGAGATTTGTTAGCCGTTTTCATTTATTCTGCAGCAAGTTTCAAGGGGTTTTTTAGAGAATGTTTATTGGACTTTCCTCCAGAAGACAAAATATTTATGGAAGACATTTATGACTGCTAACGGCTATCTTGGACAGAGGATCATCAGAGAATAATATATCTAACAGCAGATCAAGATTAAGAATTGCTCAATACAGAGATACACAGGATAGTAAGATCAACTCAGAGAAAAATCAAGTGATCAATCCTTAAGAGTTAGATTGAAAATTAGCATACTGAAAAGTGTTCATAGCTTCAACATCAAAGACTCCAGACAACTCATATTTCAGTCTCTGCTGAAATCATCTTCTGCTGGAGATCTGAAGCTTTTGAAGGCCTATCACCCTATCAAAGCTTCCACTCCTGAACTATTCTACATCTCAGGGGGAGCTTTGACAACACAATCAATCCACTAAGTCTTCTCTTAGTGATTGAGACAGAGAAGACAACTTCACCTCTTCTTTTTTCTTTTCCTGCTGTAAAGGGGTTATCAAAACTCCCTTCAAAGGTTTTGAATCTGGTTCTGAGAGCCTTGTCAAAACTCAGTGGTGGCAAGACACCTTATCAAAAAAATCTAGTTTGGTTTTTGAGCACCTTATCAAAAGCTCATTGGTGCCCAGGACACCTGATCAACTCTTTCTGCAGTGGATTCCTACTAAGGGTGGTAGAAGAGTGGATGTACCCAGGTTTTTGTGGAACCACTATAGATCCTTGTGTCTTCTGGTTACTTGTGTATATTCTTTACTGTGTGCTGTGTTTTTTATTTTATTGCCTTAGTTTTATTTCTACAGCAGAGCACCTTACACCTATACATAAATTAAGTCTTTACTGCTTTGCAATTTTAAATTGTAAATTTACTTTAAAATACTCTATTCACCACCCTCTAGAGTTGAGATAGATCTTTCTCTCACTTTCAATTGGTATCAGAGGGAGGTTGGTTATTCATACAGGCTAACACCTGAACCAAAAGATCCTTGATAAGATCAATCTTTTAAGAGGGTTATTTTCATTATGTCTAACTATATATAAAGACATGGCACAGAACAAAGATTATGCAAGCACCAGGCCTCTAGTGTGCAATCTATCCAAGTTTGCACTTTGGAAAGCAAGGATTAGACTTTATATGAATTCTATTGATGAAGACATATTTAATTCTGTTTTGACAGTGTGCCCAAGTCCACCAGCAAACTCAAGTACAAAAGCTGTTCCACCTCCTTCAGGAACAGATGCTGAAATAAAGAAGTGGAAGACTGCAGATGCCAAGGCCATGAATATCTTAGCTCAGATAATGTATGATGAGATATTTCAGAAGGTAGATGAATGCAACTCAGCCAAAGAAATTTGGGACAAATTTTCTGAGACTGTCTCGGGATCTGCTGATGAGAGAAAAGACAGAAGATCCCATCTCATAACACAATATGAGAACTTCAAAAAGGGAGAAGCTGAGTCAGTAGTAGACATGTACAACAGATTAAGTCTGATTGTCAATGAGTTAAAGACTCTGGATAAAGAAATCTCATTGACTGAGCTGAATGACAAAATCCTAATGTGTTTCCCCAGCACTTGGGATTCAATAATCTGGCCAATCAAAGATGCCAGAAGTCTAAATGAGATTACCACTGAATCTCTCCTGGGCAAGCTCAAATCTTATGAGCTGCTCATTAAAAATAGAGAAGAAGAACAGAAGGTTGTCTCACCAGCCACAAGGAAAGAGAAGTCAATATCCTTCAAAGCTGTTGAGGACCTGCCTGAAGAAAAGGTCACAGGCAATGAGGAGCTACTCAGCTTATTGGCCAAAAGATTCTGCAAAATGGCCAGAAAAGACTTCAGAAAGAGATCATACAAGGGACATGATAAGCCAAGGTATGATAAATCAAATAACAACAAGGAAGTTATATGTTTTGGTTGCAGGAAACCAGGCCATATTGTGCCTGACTGTCCAGAAAACAAAAACAAGGACAAGAAAGATAGAAGAGAAAGAAGAAAGGAGAAAGACTTTAAGAAGAACAGCTCAGACAAACCCTCCTCCAGCAAGAACAAACATACAAGGAAGGGATTTGTTGCTGAGACATCGAGTGAAACTGAAGAGGATTCTGAAGCTTCAACCAGCTCCAGTGATGATGAGGATGATGCTGATTAAAAGGAATTTTGCATGATGGCTATCAGTGCCTCTCAATCAGATTCAGAAGCAGAAGAGTTAGAGTAAGATTCAGAAATTCAACTAGAAGAAGACCAGGTAATCAATTCATTTGATTTCAGTTCTGAGGACTTTAAACATGAGTTTAAAGTACTATGCCTAGATCTATTAGAGTCTGAGAAGGAAATCATTTCCCTCAGAAAACAACTGTCTGAGTATAGCACTTTAAAATCAGAGAACCTCAAACTCTCTGAAGAGTTAGAATGCTATAGGGAGCAGATAGCTTCACTGAAAAGTGAACTATCCAAGGCCAAGCAGTTTGAAGAATCCCTTAATGGGAGAAGCATCAAACTGATGGATATCACAAGCACAGTGAACTCTAAACTTAATAGTACACTAGGCTTGGGAGCTTCATCCCGCCAGCCTATAGTTCTGACAACTCCAATCAAATTTATCTCTGATAAAGGGAAGGAAGTTGTAGAGGTAGCTAGGAAGAATGCAGATTTGCCAAAGAAAGTTATAGTTCAACAGAATGCGTCGAACAGAGTTCGACGATCGTTGAATGGCGCTCTACGATCCAAGACAAAATCGTCGAACTCAGCTCGACGATGCCTGAACTCTGAACTCCAGGACAATCGATCTTTGAACAGAACTCGATGATTTGACCCAAGATCGTCGACCTCAGATCGACGATCGTTGAACAGAGATCAGGGCTTTGAACAATCTTTCAAAGGTACATCTAGATTCAATCCTAGAAGTTCTACATCCCAAGGTTTCAACCCCTATACTGAATGGATAGTACCTCCTAGGAGATACCATCCTGAAGGTTATAAGAGTCAACCTGGGATGTCTTTCATTTCTGAATTTAAAGGATATCAACCTAGGCCCAAGGTAAACTGGGTCAAAAACATGTAAATTCTTGTATGTACAGGTGAAGACCTATCCAACATCAAACCAGCTATGGTATCTGGATAGTGGGTGCTCAAAGCACATGATAGGGAACAAGAACAACTTCATATCTTTTAGAGCCAAGCTTGGACCCAAAGTAATTTTTGCTGATTCCAACTTTGGAACAACAAGATGATATGGTTCAGTCCAAATTGGAACAGTCACCTTAAAGAAAGTAGCTTATGTTTAAGGACTCAAGCACAACTTGATAAGTATCAGTCAACTTTGTGATGAAGGATATCAAGTGACTTTCAATAAAGCTATATGCAACATCAAGTAAGAAGACAACACAACTATGTTGACAGGTAACAGAAAAGGTAACATTTACTTAGTAGATTTTCATTCATCTAAAGTAGATATTTGTCTGTTCAATTCCATATCCAGACCTAATATACTATGGCATAAGAGACTAGGACATATTAACCTTAGAACCATTGCTAGGCTATCCAAGGACAACCTTGTTAGAGGACTACCTTCTGGCCCCTACAAGAAGGAAGGACTTTGCAAGGCTTGTCAATTAGGCAAGCAAACTAAAAACAGTTCTAAGTCACTTAACAAGAGTGATTCACCTAGGATTTTGTATCTGTTACACATGGATCTTTTTGGACCCATTACAGTACAAAGCTTAGGTGGGAAATCCTACACTTTAGTGGTTGTAGATGACTTCTCAAGATTCACATGGGTGTTCTTTCTGAGGAAGAAGTCTGATAACTTTAAGTGTTTGACAGAGTTTCTCAAATTTATACAGAGTGAGTTCAGTACTCATATTGCCCTGATCAGAAGTGGTCATGGGACAGAGTTTGATTCTCTTCTTATGCAATAGTTCTATCAGAGTGAAGGGATCAGGCATACATTCTCGGCTCCTAGAACTTCTCAACAAAATGGAGTAGCAGAAAGGAAAAATAGAACCCTAATTGAATCTGCAACTACATTGTTGTCAGATGCTCACCTTCCTCTATCCTTTTGGGCTGAGGCAGTGAACACCTCCAACTATGTACTGAATAGAAGTTTGATACATAAACTTACGGGCAAGACTCCCTATGAATTACTCAAAGGGAAGAAACCTAAAGTAGATTACTTCAAAATTTTTGGTTGCATTTGTTATATTCACAACAATGACAAGAGATATATAGCAAAATTTCAAGCAAAAGCTGATGAAGGAGTGTTTCTTGGATACTCCATGATCAGTAAAGCTTATAGGGTTTATAATAAAACTACTCAAAAAATAGAAGAATCTGTCCATATTTCCTTTGATGAAACTAATATGTCTTTCAAGGAGAAGAATACTTCTACCAGAGAACATTTGTAGGTACATTCTCTAGCTGAAGACTTGGACAGATTGCAAGTTACTCAAAAGGATGAAAGTAGTGAAGATGAATAAGCTGCTAAACATCTGGAAGAAAATCTTCTTGAAGAGCCAGTTGCTGTTCCACAAGAGGAAACAACAACACAAGTTGGTGAACAATCAACAACCCCTGTTGATTTAGTAACATCAAGAGATCATCCAATCTCCTAAGTGATTGGAGACATCTCAGCTGGTGTGCAAACAAGAAATCAGGTCAATCAAAATCTTATGCACACTTGCTTTCTCTCTCAAATTGAACCTCAATCCATTCAAGATGCATAGCAAGATCCACACTGGATCATTGCAATGCAAGAAGAGTTGCATCAATTTGATAAAAACAAAGTCTGGGAACTAGTTCCTAAGCCAAGGGATCATTCCATTGTTGGAACAAAATGGGTGTTAAGAAACAAATTGGATGATCAAGGAATTATTGTAAGGAACAAGGCAAGGCTAGTTGCTTAAGGATATTCTCAAGAAGAGGGGATAGACTATGACCAGACCTTTGCACCAGTTGCAAGGTTAGAGGCCATAATAATCTTCCTGGCTTATGCTGCTCACAAGGGATTCAAGGTCTACCAAATGGATGTGAAGAGTGCTTTTCTCAATGGGGAGATCAAAGAAGAAGTCTATGTCAGACAACCCCCAAGTTTTGTCTCTCTAACTCATCCTGATTATGTTTTCAAACTACATAAAGCATTATATGGTCTAAAGCAAGCTCCTAGAGCATGGTATGAGACCCTAGCATGCTTTCTTCTGGAAAATGATTTTATTAGGGGGAGAGTAGACCAAACTCTTTTTATTAAAACCCATAAGTCCCATACCCTACTAGTACAAATTTATGTAGATGATATTATATTTGGGTCTACTGATTCAAACTTATGCAGAAGGCTTTCCAATTTAATGCATTCTAAATTTGAAATGAGTAGCATGGGTGAGATATCCTTCTTCTTAGGATTGCAAGTCAAACAACATACTGAAGGCATATTCATTTCTCAAATCAAGTATGCAAAAGAGCTGGTTAAGAAATTTGGTATGTCTGATGCATCATGTATGAAAACACCCATGCCTACCAATGCTGTATTGGATGCTGATGAACATGGGAAACCAGTTTATCAGACAACATATAGAGCAATGATTGGCTCTTTATTTTACCTTACAGCTAGTAGGCCTGATAACATGTTTGCTACATGTATATGTGCTAGATTCCAAGTTAGCCCTAGAGAGTCACACTTAACTTTAGTAAAGAGGATTCTTAGGTATGTTAAAAGCTGTCCAAATCTAGGTCTCTGGTATCGAAAAGATTCAGCATTTGACTTAACTGGATTTTCAGATGCTGATTATGCTGGATGCAGAATAGACAGGAAAAGCACCAGTGGAACTTGTCAGTTTCTTGGTGATAGACTTGTCTCATGGTTTTGTAAGAAACAAACATCTGTGTCAACTTCAACTGCTGAAGTTGAATATATGGCTGCAGGTAGTTATTGTTCACAAATTTTGTGGATTCAAAATCAACTCCTAGACTATGGTTACAACTTAGAGAAGTCTAAAATATTTTGTGACAACACAAGTACTATCTCCATTGAACAAAATCCAGTCCTCCATAGTAGGACAAAACACATAGAAATTAGGCATCATTTTCTAAGGAATAATGTTGAAAAAAATAAAATTGAACTTCAATATATCCCAACTGATTTGCAAAGGGGAGATATTTTCACCAAGCCTTTGGATGAAAAGAAACATAACTTCTTCCTCAATCAGTTAGGAATGCTAGATGGAGGCTATCTAAAATAAATTCCAAGATTTTGAAAATCTAAAAACAGACCAACACTAGGCTAAAAACTTATTTCTTTTTGTGTCTGTAGGATAGTTTCTGTCTCTGAACTGTGCTCGACGATTTCCCAGAAATCGTCGAACAACGATCGACGGTTTCCCAAAAATCGTCGAACGCAAATCGACGTTTCCAGAATTGTCGATCTGAGTTCAGCGCCGTCTGATAGCTCTAAGCTATCCTTCTTTCTGTTCAGCGGTCGTCGAGCGGAGCTCGATGCTCGTCAATGTCGTCGAACGGAGATCGACGACATTGAAACCTCTTCGAATTCCATTAGAAGCCTAAATCGTCGAACAGAGTTCAACGATTTTTCGTTTCGCCGTCGAACCCTAATATAAAAATCATTTTTTGGCCGTCGTTCTCCTTTGCGCTTTCATAGTCTTTGAAGAAAAACTCTTTTTCCCTCCAAACTTTCGTTGCACTTGTTCTTTGTTTGTTCATCTTTGCAGGATCAAATGGCCATTTTAGTTGCAGCTCTGTCGGCAATGAAATTCGACACCTGATTTGACATAGATATGGATTCCTTTGAGAGTAGTGATCAAATATTCAGAGACATATTTGAGCTCTTCAAAGAACAGCAACTAGAGAACATCATGACAATAAGAATTAAGATAGCAGCAGATGAAATCAAAGAATGGGTATATACAGCACAGAATCTGAATAACAACACCATCGTCGGCACGATCTCGGGAAATCAGGTATCTCTTTCACCTAAGGTTTTATCAGAAGTTTTTCTGTTAAGTACAGGAGTAGATAGCATTGATTTGTCTGGAGAATAATTCTCCAATATGCTTGAGAGGATGGGGCATACAGCAGCTAACCCCAACAAGCTTTTAAAGAAAAATCTGTCAGTGGAATACAGATTTTTGGCAGATGTGGTAGGGAAAGTGATGTTGGCCAAGCACTCTGCCCATGATACAATTTCCAGGTATCTACTCTGTTTGATGGGAGCTCTTGTGGACAAAAAGCACCTAAACTGGGGAGAACTATTTTTTGATTTAATCAAAAAGAAAATAAACAAGAGTTTTGTTAATTTTGGTAGAATAATTGGGTTATTTCTTCATGCTAAGTGCCCTGAACTGTTAGTTTCAAGTGGAATGCATATCAATGCTTCCAAGAGGCTCACTTGTGCCTTATTTGGAAAATGGGATAGACAGATTGTCAAGCCCAGCAGACCTACAACAATTCCATCTTCAAGCATAAGGACTGTTACAGTCACTTCCCCTCAGGTATCTTCCCCAGCAGAAGAATTGCCTGCCTCTTCTCCTCCTCCTCCACTTGTTTTTACATCAATCTCCACATCAACCATAATAGTCATCTCAACCATAGCTACATCTTCCCCCATTACCATCTCATCACCCTTATCCTCTCCAGCCACATCAGAATCATTCCACCCACTACACTATTATCCACCTCTCACCATTCCATCATTCCACCTCATGGAAGACTCCTTCATGGATGATTCTCCTTCCTATCCTCCTGAGATTCCATCTACCTCCTTATAGCAACAACTCCTTCAGGATATACTCTCAAAACCATCCTTTACTCCATCCATTTCCACTCCCATATCATCCATCTCCATTCCAGTACCATCCATCTCCATAATCTCTACTACTGAGCCATCCATCCCTATACCTCCTACCATCACACCATCAAACATTATGCAAGCAACATCAACTCCTACCTCTACTCAAGACCATCTTGAGCATGTAGATCTTCCCGTACTAGCAGACAGGCTGTATGTGCTGCTAGCCACCAAGCTATCCTCATTGCTGGAGACCACCATGGCTCCACTTCTGAAACATATTCAGGAGCTGTCTGACAGGCTATCTTCATTCCTCTCTTCTCAGGCAATCCCTTCCTCTGGGTGCCTTGATCCAGTTCTTACTGAATCCAGGCAGGGGGAGATGCCTAATGAAGTTCTGGAATTGCCTACTGCTGCTGAAGCCTCAGTTGCTACTCCAGTGTTTGCAGTGGATCTCTAGAGCCTGCTTTCAGTTTTTGATGTTGTTTACTTCAACTATCTACCTGTTCAACAGTGTGAAGATCTCTCCAAGGCAATTGTGCCTGTTTCAGTATGTGAGCAAATTTTGCTTGCTACTTTTATAGAATCTGTCCAAGCTGAGGACAAGGCCACTACTGCTGTTGCTGCTGCTGTGCTTATATCCACTGATATTGAAATGCTGCCTGTTAATATGCTTGCTGATATTGATAATACTGCTGATGAAAAATTGGCCAAATATTTGGAAGTACAAGTATCTGAGACTCCTGCTATTTCATCTGCTCCTGCTGAGAGTACTGCTGTGATTACTACTGTTGTACCAACACCTCCTGCCCCTGTTGATCCTGAGAAATCAAAAGTTCAAGAGGAATACATCAAAAGTATAGATGATTTGTATGACAGATCACAGAGTTCTGAAAGAGATCAATTCAATACAGAATCTGATGACTCTGCTGGCACTATTGCTAGGAAAAGGAAAGCTAGAAGTAAGGCCATGATGAAGGTCCCTCCTGCAAAGGCCAAGGATGTTAATGACATACCCTATTATATTCTACATGACTGCCAGATAACTGAACCTTGGATGCAGTATTCTAAAAACCAGCTAAAGGCCATGAAGAAAAGAAGAAAGTTGGATAAGTATGAGAAAGGATCACACCAGTTTACTCCTCCTCCTCCTCCTCCAGATTCAGGATCAGGTGGAGGCTCAGCTTCTCAAACCTCTGCTCTAAAGCAAAGCCCCTCCCAATCTTCACAGAGATATCATCCTAGAGTGCAATATCAAAGAGGTTATCAGTCTAGAAGGGGACAATATAGAGGTAATCAGAGAGAACACAGGAGTCAATCAAGACAACAAAGGGAAGGACAAAGACATATGGACTCAACTCAAGGTCCTTTACCTTATAAACTCAGAGAAACTGTTGATACAAGGACTTCTACTGCTTTAGAAACTATTAATAGATATGAACCTGCAATCCCTTTTGAAGATCCAGAGAACAATCCTTTATCATGGAATGCTAGGATGAAAGAACTTTCTGCCTTAGATCAGTTGAAGAAGGCCAGAGAGCAAGGAAAAGACACTTCCAACATCACTACCTTGTCAGAGCAAAGGAAGGCAGAACTGGAAAGATATGCTTTAAGGAAGTTCTTTGACCCAGTGGATTACATGAAACTGCATCCTGAGACTGTGGTTCCCAGGCCAAGATCTCAAACCTCCTTAGGTGCAGATGATGACAGAAGGTCAAAGAAAGAGGCTCTCAATCCCAACAGGGAAATCTTATTTAAGAAAGGAAGTGAAAAGAAGTGATCTCTATAAGCAGACAGTACATTCATTTTAAAACACTTGCTGATATTCTATCTGAATGCTGCTATGCAGCATGTTCTGCTCTGTTGCTTTAATTCTTTTTTTCTTTTCTGTATTTGCTTTTGTATTTATTACTGAGCTCTGTAAATAGTAATCTTAACCCAAATAGGGGGAGATTGTTGGAACACCCTATTACTAATTTGGGCAAGGATCACTATGTTTTTAGGAAATCAGTTTGACCTAGATGTATAGTCGAAAAGGTCAAGTTAGAATGAGTCTAGGGCTTAGAACTTAGGTTTGAAGCTGCCCCCAGGACCATTCAATGATCAAGACTTAGAGCTGAGACAAAGACAATTTTCGTCGAGCTCAGTTCGACGAAACGTCGAACTCCATTTGACGATCTCTGAGCTCAACTCTGCTAAGTCATCGAACTTCGGTCGATGATCTTCTAGCTCAGTTCGACGATCTATCCTCACTTATTCTTCAGGTCGCTGAGCTCAGTTCAACGATCGTAGAGCTCAGATCGACGTTTTTCTGAGAGATCGACGACTTTAAGGATTCAAATTCAGTCAGCCTTTGGAATGTTTTTCAAATTCTCTCAGCATTTATTTCAAGAGATTTGTTAGCCATTTTCATTTATTCTGGAGCAAGTTTCAAGGGATTTTTCAGAGAATGTTTATTGGACTTTCCTCCAGAAGACAAAATATTTATGGAAGACATTTATGACTACTAACGGCTATCTTGGACAGAGGATCATCAGAGAATAATATATCCAACAACAGATCAAGATTAAGAATTGCTCAATACAGACATACACAGAATAGTCAGATCAACTCAGAGAAAATCAAGTGATCAATCCTAAAGAGTTAGATTGAAAATTAGCATACTGAAAAGTGTTCATAGCTTCAACATCAAAGACTCCAGACAACTCATATTTCAGTCTCTGCTGAAATCATCTTCTGCTAGAGATCTGAAGCTTCTGAAGGCCTATCACCCTAGCAAAGCTTCCACTCTTGAACTATTTTACATCTCAGGGGGAGCTTTGACAACACAATCAATCCACTAAGTCTTCTCTCGGTGATTGAGACAGAGAAGACAACTTCACCTCTTCTTTTTTCTTTTCCTGCTATAAAAAGGTTATCAAAACTCCCTTCAAAGGTTTTGAATCTGGTTCTGAGTGCCTTGTCAAAACTCAGTGGTGGCAAGACACCTTATCAAAAAATCTAGTTTGGTTTTTGAGCACCTTATCAAAAGCTCATTGGTGCCCAGGACACCTGATCAACTCTTTCTATACTGGATTCCTACCAAGGGTGGTAGAAGAGTGGATGTACCCAGGTTTTTGGGGAACCACTATAGATCCTTGTGTCTTCTGGTTACTTGTGTATATTCTTTGTTGTGTGCTGTGATTTTTATTTTACTGCCTTAGTTTTATTTCTACAGCAAAGCACCTTATACCTATACATAAATTAAGTCTTTACTGCTTTGCAATTTAAATTGTAAATTTACTTTAAAATACTCTATTCATCACCCCTCTAGAGTTGAGATAGATCATTCTCTCACTTTCAAAGTGGACGTACCCAAGATTGGGGAACCACTATAAATCTTCTTATCTTCTGTGATTGCTTGATGTTTTGTGCAAGTTCGTTAAAATTTTTATTCCACAAATAGACACATGATTCACCTATTCACCCCCCTCTAGGTGATTTAGGTTGACAACTATCCACTTTCACTCAACACTTTTCTTATAAAGTGTAGACATAGTTGTGAAGTGTGTCGACACTTTTATATTGAGTCATTTCTTCATGTTTTCCCCCTGCACTTGAAACTTAACCATACATCAAATACATACTTGTGTATATCATTGACTTGTTTGACTTCTTATAAATCAGGATCATTGGGATCAATGAACCTAACAACTACTGACTTGGAGAGCGACGATCTTTTGCCGGACCCGGTTATAGTTATTCTCCTTGTGACTTGCACTCTAACACTCGTTACTATGTAATGACATACTTCTAACACCAAGCAGGGTTTCAACTTCCCCATACGTCTCTCAATTCAACCACCTATCATTTCCTCATGGGTCCTAGAATTACTAGTCACTTTTTACTAAGCGCAGCTCATGACTTAATTCTAACCCATATGAGATGACATCCAATTCCTTGGGCCAAAGGCCTCCAAATTATTATCATGGGTTTATCATGTGATTATTATATGTATTTCAGAATTCCAAAATTTTCTTAATCATTTTTTACAATAATTAAAATTAATTAAAAAAGTGACCTAGGTCACTTTGAACATGAACTACTCTAACTAGTGGTTCTATAAATCTAAATAAATATCTAATGTTCATATAGGTTGAAGAAATATGTGAACCAAATATCTTAATTTTCCAGCTTGATTTGACCCTTATTTTCCATTTATGATTGAGTTCTCAATATCTTCCTTTTTCAAATAAAGTACTAAGAATAATCATGTAAAAATTCAGGGAAAATTTCTACTAATTAATATTTACAAGATAATGATCAAAAGAAATTTTCATAATCATAGTCAGTGATTTGATCGAAGATATTCATATGTTAATTTAATTACAAAAATGCCACTATTATAGTATTCATCATAAATAATCATCCAAAAATCTTAATAAAATTTACAGAAGTTCATATTGCAGAAATAAGGGCCAAGACATTTTCTCATAATAATCCATGGACCACTACTCATATTTTTGGTCAAAGTCCCATAAGGGTATAAATGTAATTACACTGTTTACACATGAAATAATTCTCATAAATGCTCATAAATTTTTCCAGAGAAGTCAAACGACCTATTAGGGCTTGGATCAACGATTTGGAATTTTCTAAGTTCAGTAGCCCTATTTTTAATTTTAACACCTAAAGGTGCTAATTTTGAAATAATTTCAACTTATGGGATTTTTTATTCCAAAAAAAAAACCAATCTTATCATGAAAGGATATTTTATCACCATAAGTCTTTTTCCAAAATTTCAAGGACTTACATTGGGCCAAATGGGCTAAATTCTCATTTTACCATTTACACACTATTTACAAATCTACCTTCACCATACTTGTTGGATCCTTTAACATACAGAGATCCAAATGGCTCCAAATATTTACCAAGGCCATAGGATGACCTTAGATCCATGTCACCCAAATTTGGGTGCATTTAAATTGGGAATCTCCCTAAATTTTATTTATTTAATAATTCATATTTCTATTAAAACTATCAAAAATTATTCTCCAAAAATTCTGATTTTTGGACATAGTCTAAGTATGGCATACACACATACATGACCTAAATTTCACAGCATGTGGACTTATAGTTTAGCCTAGGCATCCATTTGAAGTTATGCCCTAGTCTAGGAGCAGTCTTAGGAGAATGACCCAACAAGGAGATATAGTGCTCCATATTATATGTTTAGGGTGTCAAATTAAAGGTAAGACATAAGGATACATTTATTTTGTTGATTACTTTCTCTGAATATGCATATAAGGGGCCTAAAATTAATATGCAAAACACTATAATATATGAGACAGGAATAATTAATAATACTATAGATTAATTTAACTTAAATCAACGACATCCCATTGTCTTCTTCACTGAGCTGACGGCCCAGATCATCCTGAGTTGGGCAATGTCGATCTCTCATTTTTGTCCACCTGTGCCACTACCACTGTCGGCGATTCTTACCACCACCTCCGTTGAGGTGGTGGCTGGAATTTCCCGACGACATGGCCGCAGGAGGCGGCTCCTCCGGCGAACCCGAGCAAGAAGAAAAGCAAAGCATTTTCCCCTCTTCCTTTCATGGCATCGGGCTCATTTGAGACCGATATCTCTCCTAGTGGATCTATAATACTAGCACTGAGGGAGGGGAGGAGAAACAGACCCTTAATCGTTCTTGGAGGCGGGTGCAGTAGTGGTGAGACATGGCCAAACCTTGCTCCAGCGAGTTAGCTCCAAAGCACGATTATCTAGCTAAAGCTTAACTCCAAAAGTCGTTTCCCACTCCTCTGGGCCCAATGAACATGATGGCAGCCTTGGTGAGTGATAGTTAGGATTTCTTGTCTCTTCCTTTTTATATGAAGAATTAGGGCTTCAGTTGCTTGCCACGTGTTAGCCTAATGTTGGACCGCCAATTAGTTTGAGTTGCTATGCCACGTATCACCTTAGTATTGGACCGCAAATCATTTCTTTAAATAAGTCTTCTTGAGAAGATCAATATATTAAATAGGTTGTTGAATAGATCGGGTTCAAACGTGGCATTAGCACATTTCCCGAAAACCCGGTTCAGTCATACAGGTGAACTAGACCGAAAATACTCTAAATCTAAAAGCGTCCAAATCACTCGACACTTCTTCGAATGGCGTCAAGTTCACTTGACGAACTCGACACTTCGTCGAATAGATTCGAGTCCATTCAACACACTCGACTCTTCGTCAAATGGCATCGAGTTCACTCAACGCATATTGATCTAGAATAAATTTTTTGAGTTTAAGAGTATGGCATTGAGTCCACTCGACGCACTCGATGCTTTGTCAAATGGCGCCGATTTCACTCAACACACTCCATAACTCCTTGAGTCAAACCAAGCGAATGGCTAATCCTTTCGAGAACATTTAGTTTAAGAGTAAGACTTGAGTCACCACATTTCTACCCTAATCTAAGGTTAAGGGGTCTAAAAGGAAATGGGATGTTACAAATCCTTGAGTCAAACCAAGCCTAATCCTTTTTATAAAAAATAATTTGGGATGTTACAAATCCCAATAAATAAAAAATAATTTCGTCCCTGAAATTCAAGTTCGTGTCTACGGGGTTCCTATACACAAGAATTTAATAATTTTTTAAAATACTTATGATATACTTGAGGGGAAGAGTACCGGATATCGTTCCCGCATCAGATCCATCGTATCCCAAGTGTGCTCCTCGCGTCCGTGTTTGGACCACAACACCTTGACCAAGGGAACCTTCTTCTTCTGCAGTACTCTGAACGCCGTGTCATCGATCCGGTCTGGGTCCAAACGAACTGATCTATCAGGTGCCACTGGGCCTGCTGTAGTGGTGATATGCTGCTTTGGCTGAAGTAGTGCTCTCCGAAGCGAGGAGACATGGAATATGTCGTGCAGGTTCCCTAACTCTGGCGGCAGCTCTAGCTGGTAAGCCAAAGGACTAATCTACTCCAGGATCAACTATGGTCTCAAAAATCGAGGGCTGAGCTTCTTGTGCCTACGCACCCAGGAAACACCATACACTAGAAATATCTTCAAGAATACCCTTTCTCCCACCTGAAACTCAATCTTCTGATGCCTCGCATCGTAGTACTTTGCCTGTCTGCTCTGCGCCTCCAGCATCCGATCCCTAATCAACCGGATGTGAGCATCCATATCCTCGATATAATCCGATCCAAGAGCTCGCGGATCATCATCCTGGACCGAAGATAGCGGCGTCCGACACTTCCTGTCATATAGGGCCTCATATGGCACCATCCCAAT
This sequence comes from Platanthera zijinensis, assembly GCA_039513925.1. Taxonomy (NCBI): domain Eukaryota; kingdom Viridiplantae; phylum Streptophyta; class Magnoliopsida; order Asparagales; family Orchidaceae; genus Platanthera; species Platanthera zijinensis. Next base: position 69,477,739 of record CM077098.1, on the reverse strand, counting down.
GCTCTCCTGGTGACTGTTGTTATAGTCGAACTCTATTAGTTGCAACAGTCTCTCCCAGGGCTTCCCTGTATCCAATATATATAAGCATATCAGATCATCCGTAGTCCGGTTTGTTAATCTGTCTGGTCGTCATTTTGTGGATAGAAAGCGATGCTAAAAGCAAGCTGAGATCCCAAGTACTCCTACACCGCTCTCCACTCCCTAAAAGTGAACTGACCATCACGGTTTGAGACAATCGTCCTGGGGACGTCGTGGTACCTGACGAACTTCTCCACAAACAACCTCACCAAAACTGCAACTGGGCAGTCCTCCTTGATGGGTATAAATTGGGCCACCTTGGTCAATCTATCAATGGTCACCCATATAGAATTGTACCTAGAGTGAGAGTGAGGCAATCCATGTATTAAGTCCATAGCTAAGTCCTCGAACTTTCACTATGGCACCAGCAATGGTTGTAGTTGCCCTTGTAACACCCCAAAATCCCAAAATCCAAAAATGGGGTTTAGGCTAGGTGACAAGGCCTGGGACACGGGCGTGTCCCAGGGCATGTCCAGTGTATACAGCCTGGGACACGGGCGTGTCCAAGGGCGTGTTATGCTCTGTTTTATCGGGTGTGAATTTGGTCTCGAGAGAGAGCGTTGGGTGAGGCACACGGCCAGGGACACAGGCATGTCCCAAGCCGTGTCCTTCTCTGTGTCGTCTTGAGCACTCAATGCCATGCAGTCGATGATCGTCGAGAGGTGACACGGCCAGGGACACGGGCGTGTTCGAGGCCGTGTCTTGCTCGGGTGGGTAACCGAGCGGCGTTGAGTATGGCGCACGGCCTGTGACACGGGCATGTCACAGGGGCGTGTTTGGCACACGGACAAGGATACGGGCGTGTGACCCAGCCGTGTTCATTTAGGGAATGTTGATCATATGCCATTTGAGGGACACGCCCCTCGACATGGGTGTGTACTAAGTGATACGGGCGTGTCAGGTGCTTGACACGTGTGTGTCTAAGCCCGTGTTCTGGTCTGGGTAAGTCGGTTCGTGTACCGCTTAAAGTACACGACCTGTGACACGGGCTTTTCACAGGCCTTGTCAGCCCAAATATTGGATTTTTAGGCCGATTTGTGGCTGTCCGTTTACTTCATCCTAGATCCACGGGCTCAGATGAGTTCCTGCTGGGTTAAAAAAAAGATTGGAATGAAGAGGCCATTCTTCATTTGGCCATTCTCTTTCTAAAAGAGAAGAGGGAAGGGAGAGGAGGAAGGAGAAGGAGGAGAAGATCCAGCCATCGGTGGAGCTCCCGAGTTCCGATTAGAGATCCGAGGCAAGTTCTGTTGAGGCAAAGGCGCTGCGGTGCTTTCCAACTGGCTAGAATTTCGATGTCTCCCCAGAGATCGTTAAGGGTAACGATCTTCCTTCTTGGACATATGAAGTCCTCCTTTATCCATGAGCATTGTATCCTCCACCAAAATGTTGAAAGATTAAGTGATCCTAGTGGTTTGATAGTTCTTATCCCCGGTTGAGTCTGTATTTAGACCCAGAAATGTGTAGTAAGGGATAAACATGTTGTGTGAAGCCCATCTGGATAGGTTGGTCTTGATTGGTGATGTTGCATATTGTGCACCGGAGAAGACTCTGCATGTAAAAGTGTAGTTTGTGGAGTCAATAGGTTGTGCCTGTGAAGGGAAGTAGCGGGAAGTACTGGAATGAGGAATTCCAGGAAAACACTGTTGTAATGCTTGTGTTGTATGCTATGAAAGACCAGTTTTTTTGGCACTGCATGAACTAAAGGGTTTGGGTTGAATTTGGGTGCAGATAGAGAGTTCTGTTAAACCCGCCAAGCAACCGCGAAGGACGCCAGCATTAACTCCCCATTTTGATTGTGAAGCCAGTCCTTGGTAGACATTACGGCTATTGTGAGCTGAGAGCTCTTAAAAGGCTTCTTGTCGAACAGGAAAGGTGAAACCGACCCACGCCTTAAATTGTAGCCTCGAGTATGACGTGCTTGGTGATAGCAAGGCGATTTGAGCAACGGGGGGTGTTGGATCTGTACCTGCGTTATGTTGACTGTATTAGAGAGCATCAAGGCATTGGGTTTTTGTCATTAGCATAATGAGAGTCTTAGGCCTGCGCGCCATCAAGACTAAATGCTCAATAGTGTTGATCCTGGTTTGCGGGCATAACCAAAGTTTTCCTGAGTGTACGGATCGTCAGGCCGGGAGGCTGACGGTTGTGATGGATTGTTTGTGCATAAGAGCACAAGCTATGCTATATCTGTTGAGGCATTGCTCTGCAGGGAAGGAATGCCACTGCACCGAGAAAGGGGTAGGATTTTTATAAATTGGTCAGCTGAATGCCGACCGTTGCCTTGTTTGCCACATTCTGGGTGGATTGTTCCTGTGCAGGTGTTGGAGAGACGAGCGGAAAATGACGGGCTGAAGTACCTGCTGCTGCTGATACTGCTACTGTTACTACTAGCCCTTGAAGGCTACGCAAAATGTGTTGGGTTTTACTCATATATGGTCGGTCTGTGCACCGATGTATGCAATCGATACTATGAAAATAAGAACTGTAAGGCTTTAAGGCCAACCTATGTGTATTTGTTGTGCCATCCTTCAAGAGGTTATATATAACTGTGGTTTATATATGTAGTGGACATTCCTTGTTTGAGTTCAAATTATTGTAAAAATATTCCGCTAGCATGCTCTGAGTTAGGATGTGATGGTGTTTTGGTATTAACCCGTGACCTCACCGTCTGTTTGTGGCATATAGTGTGCGGCCCCGACCGAACCTTCTATTATATGTTATTTAACGGGTGGAGTCGTTATATTTTGGTATCAGCTTGTCTCGATCTTCCTCTTTTGAATTCGTGGTCAAATTCTTTTGTGGGGGTGGCGAGCACGTGTCTTTGCGAACCGCTTTAACACTAATGAAGTCTTGAATGTCCACTAAGGAATGCAAATACACTTGTTTGAGGAACCTGCGCGTTCCTAATTGTTGTTCTTGCTTGTGCGAGGGCGCGAATGTGTGCTCTATTTGGGGTCCTTGTGTGTTCCTGCTCCTACTTTGTGCAACATTTTAGTTTCTTACTTGTGTGTTTCATGCTTGTAGGCGATTAGCAGTAATGAGGGACATCAAGAACCCCAGCATGCAATGGGGATTAATGAGCTAACTGCGGTGCCAACACTCCCTCTTTCGGTAGCGATGATCCGATTGATCACTGATGTGGTTTTTGCAATGATCAACGCCCGCCACGAGGGACATGTACAATCCACTGTTCCTATGGTTCCTGTCATGCCGGTTGGTGTGCCTGAGAAGATGGCAAGGGAAAGAGCATCGGACCCGCCGTTGAATATGCATCTGATCCAAGGACCATATACGGCCGAGGAGTACTTTCATGCATTTGTGGCACTGAGACAACATGCAGAGTGTGTGCTTGAAAGTGAAGAGACGAAGACCAACAGATTTTATAATGGTCTATGCAAGGAACTAAGAAGTCTATTGGTGGGTCCAATGTTACTCGGTCTTTGGAAATGGACTTAAATCAGTTCCCGGCAAGGTATAGTGCTAGTGTGCCCACCGTTATAAAGATGCCAACATCAAGTTCTCATAAGTGGAAGAAGAAAAGACATATGCGGGAGTCGACCTCTTCACCACCATGGGAACAAAGGAAAGGCGTGTTTGTTTTTTGTGTAGAAACGTAGGACATGTTTCTCGAGACTGCCATGGTAATGCGCCAAGGACAAAGAAAGCTAAAGCTGGAGCAGTGGCAGGGCGAACTCTACCCATTTGCTACTCGTGTGGTACAGAAAGACATAAAGCCCGAGATTGCAGAGTTGGCCCTTAGACGAGATGAAATAAGAAGAGAGAAAATGGACTATACATAAAGAATTGTAACTATGTACTGTACATATCCGCGTTTGTAATGTTGGCTCCAAAATGATGAATGAGCAAAACGTTGGTTTATGGCTTGTTCCACCCTATTTATTTATCTGGGTATCAGAGATACCAGCGAAACGGACGGGCCGTAGTAGAAACAATGCATATGGGTAGAGGTCATTTTGAGGTTATCGCAGACCGTATGACCATCTGTGCTGAACGAGTTTGCAAGAGTGCTTGTATGCTCGCTAAGTGGTCAAACTTGTTCAGTCATGCTTGAAGCGAGTCTTCATGCCTCTTGCGGTCTGTAGGCCGAAGGCGGATTGATTGACCCTTCTATTGTGTGGTTGGTTTAGATAGATGTGTTTCCTAATGACCTTTATGAGTGATGAAGTCCACAGGAGATCGACTTCTCTATTGCCTTGGTTCCAGGTGCGAAACTTATGGCCCGCTCTCCATAGCGCGTCGCGCCAAAGAAAAGGGCTGAATTGAAAGTCCCATTACAAGAGTTGCTGGAACAGGGATACATACACCCAAGTATGTCACCTTGGAGCGCGCCTATTCTATTTGTGAAAAAGAAGGATGGTAGTTTGTGGTTATGTATTGACTATCGCGAATTGAATAAGTTGACAAAGAAAAACAAATATCCGATTCCACGGATCGATGACTTGTTCAATCAGCTAGCGGGGTCAACCTTCTATTCGAAGTTGGATTTGAAATCAGGATATAACCAATTATGGATTCGGGAGGTGACATTCCCAAGACAGTGTTTGGGACACGCTACAGTCATTATGAGTTCATAGTGATGTCGTTTGGCGTATGTAATGCGCCTTCAGTATTTATGGATCTAATGCACCGAACGTTCCGAGAGTACTTGGATCTGTTTGTGATTGTATTTATCGATGATATCTTAGTGTAATCTCAGTAGGAAGATGATCATGCAAACCATTTGCGGTTGGTATTGCATACCCTGCGGAGGAATAAGCTCTATGTCAAAGTGTGAGTTATGGCTAGCATCAGTGGCTTTTCTAGGCCATGTGGTAAGTGGAGAGGGCATAGCAGTGGATCCGTCAAAGATAAGTGCCATACGAGAGTGGCCAGTGATGTCTTCAGTGGGTGAGGTCAGGAGCTTCCTTGGACTGACAGGCTAATACAGATGGTTTGTGGAAAGCTTCTCATGGATTTCTTTGCCTCTGAACACATTAACGAAGAAAGATCAGAAGTTCATTTAGACGCCGGAGTGCACGCGAGCTTTTGAAGAGCTGAAGAGTAGTTTGACCACGATGCGGGTTTTTACCTCGCCTTGTGGTACAGACGGCTTTGAGATCTATAGTGATGCTTCAGGGAGAGGCTTAGGCTGCATTCTTCTGCAGTTTGGTAAAGTGATTGCTTATGGCTCACGCTACTTGAAAGTGCACGAATGGAATTATCCCGTCCACGATGTGGAGTTGGCGGCAGTGATCTTTGCGCTAAAATTGTGGCGGCACTACTTATATGGCGTAAATGTTGATATCTATACTGATAATAAGAGCCTAAAGTATCTGTTGGATCAAAAGGATCTGAAAATGCGACAACGGAAGTGGATGGAGTTCCTTGGGGACTACACCTTTGATATTCATTATACTCCTGGGAAGGGAAATGTGGTCGCTGATGTGTTGAGTCGTAGGACTCCGGTACGGGAAAGTTGGTTGCATATGCATGATGAGCATCTGATCCAGGAGTTGGAAGCGTTAGAGATTTCTTGTGTTGACAAGAATTCCATAGACGATGCATGCTTGAACTGGATGGAGGTACAGTATGACCTTGCAGATAGGGTTCGGTGAGCAACCGAGCTTGATGAAAATCTCCAATGTTATGCAAAGGATGGCTCAGATGGACAATTCTCCTGGGATGACTGCTTGTTAGGGAAAGATGGTCGATTGTGCATCCCAAGTACGGGTAAGTTGAGAGAAGAGTTGATGTATGAAGCTCACTTTGCAAAGTACTCAATTCACCCTGGGAGCACAAAGATGCACAAGGATATGAAGAAATTATTTTGGTGGCCAGGACTAAAGAAAGACATAGTACATTATGTGGCTAAGTGTCAAACTTGTGCGTTGGTCAAAGCGGAATGTCAAAAGCCAGGTGGTTTCCTGAAGTCATTACCAACCGGACTGGAAGTTTGATGATATCTCAATGGATTTCTTGCATGGGTACCGAGATCTCAACGCAAGAATGATTCAATCTGGGTGATTGTAGACCGGTTGACAAAAGTGGCTCACTTCCTACGGAATAAGAGGGAAGATTCAGTGGAAACCTTGGCAATGCTCTATATGGAGCAGATTATTCAATTGCACGGTGTTCCCTAGAGCATCGTCAGCGACCGTGATGGGCGATTCACATCAAATGATTGGAGGCTAATCCATCAATTGTTGGGAACAAAGTTAGCATTCAGTACGACCTTTTATCCCCGAACGGATGGCCAGACTGAGCGGACCAACAGGACGAAGGAAGATATGCTTCGAATGTGCGCCCTGGATTTTGGTAAGAGATTGGAAGATCATTTCTATATGGTGGAGTTTTCTTACAATAATAGCTACCAAGCGAGCATCGGTATAGCACAGTTTGAAGCTCTGTATGGTCATAAATGTCGTACACCATTAGCTTTGGGTAGAAGCAGGCGAATCTAAGCTGTATGGGCGTAAGGAAGTCGAAGAATCTACCACGACAATACGCTCTATTAGGGAGAGGCTACTGATAGACCAGGATCGATAAGAAAAGTACTACAACGCCAAGCACCGGAACGTGGAGTTTGCGGTGGGTGATTGGGTCTATTTTAAGAATAAACTCCTTCAAAGGCGTGTCTAGGATTCGGCGTTTGAAAAAGCTAGGTTCGAGATACCTTGGTCTGTTTGAAGTGGTGGAGCGAGTTGGGGAAGCTGCCTATCGGCTAGCTCTTTCAGCAGAGTTGAGTGGATTGCATGATGTATTCCATATCTTAGTGCTTCGAAAAGCTGTCAAGGATCCAGCTCAAGTGATTGAGAATGATCGTGTACCGGTCGAGTATGGGCTAACGATGAAGGTGAGACCCATTCGGATCGAGGATCGAGCCAATAAATAGTTGTGAAACATGATGATCGGGATGGTCAAAGTCCGGTTGGACAATTGTGGCCATGAGAAGCTAACATGGGAGCGAGAGCAGACCATGCGAGCTGAATTTCCCGAGTTGTTTGTGTAAACTGTTGACCGTGTACATCTTGTTGTAACATATTTTTTTTGAAGTTATAACATTATGATTCCTGTTTCCTTGCTGTGTACAAATTTTGGGACGAAATTTATTATAAGAAGGGGAGGGTTATAACACCCCAAAATCCCAAAATCCAAAAATAGGGTTCAGGCTAGGTGACACGACCTGGGACACGGGCATGTCCCAGGGCGTGTCCAGTATACACGGCCTGGGACACGGGCGTGTCCCAGTGCATATCATGCTCTGTTTTCTCGGGTGTGAATTTTATCTTGAGAGAGCATTGGGTAAGGCACACGGCCAGGGACACGGGCGTGTCCCAAGCCATGTCCTTCTCTGTGTCGTCTTGAGCACTCAACGCCACGCAGTCGACGATCGTCGATAGGTTACACGGCCAAGGACACGGGCGTGTCTGAGGCTGTGTCTTGCTCGGGTGGGTAAACGGGCGGCGTTGAGTGTAGCGCACGGCCTGTGGAACGGGTGTGTCATAGGGGCATGTTTGGCACACAACAAAGGACACGGGCGTGTGCTCCAGCTGTGTTCTTTTCGGGAATGTTTATCCTGTGCCGTTTGAGGGACACGCCCCTCGACACGGGCGTATACTAAGTTATACAGTCTTGTCAGGTGCTTGACACGGGTGTGTCTAAGCCCATATTCTTGTCTGGGTGAGTCGGTTCATGTACCGCTTAAAGTACATGGCATGTGACACGGGCGTGTCACAGGCCGTGTCAGCCCAAATATTTGATTTTTAGGCCGATTTGTGGCCGTCCGTTTTCTTCATCCTGGATCCACGTGCTCAGATGAGTTCCTACTGGGTTAAAACAAATGATTGGAATGAAGAGGCCATTCTTTATTTGGCCATTCTCTTTCTAAAAGAGAAGAGAGAAGGGAGAGGAGAAAGGAGAAGGAGGAGAAGTTCCAGCCACCGATGGAGCTCCCGAGTTCTGATTGGAGATCCAAGGCCAGTTCCGTGGAGGCAAAGCCGCTGCGGTGCTTTCCAACCGGCTCGAATTTCGAAGGCTCCCAAGAGATCGTTAAGGGTAATGATCTTCCTTCTTGGACATGTGAAGTCCTCCTTTATACATGAGCATGGGATCCTCCACCAAAAGGTGGAAAGAGTAAGTGATCCCAGTGGGTTGATAGTTGCTATCCCCGGTTGAGTCTGCATTTAGACCCGGAAATGTATAGTACGGGATATGCATGCTGTGTGAAGCCCATCTGGACAGGTTGGTCTGGATTGTTGATGTTGCATATTGCACACCGGAGAAGACTCTGCGTATAAACGTGTAGTTTGTAGAGTCAATGGGTTGTGCCTATGAAGGGAAGTAGCAAGAAGTACTGGAATGAGGAATTCAAGGAAAACACCGTTGTAATGCTTGTGTTGTATGCTATGAAAGACCAGTTTTTCTTGCACTGCATGAACTGCAGGGTTTGGGTTGAGTTTGGGTGCAGATAGAGAGTTCTGCAGAACCCGCCAAGCGACCGCGAAGGATGCCGGCATTAACTCCCCTTTTTAATTGTGAAGCCAGTCCTTTGTGGACATTATGGCTATTGTGAGCTGAGAGCTCTTAAAAGGCTTCTTGCCGAACAGGAAAGGTTAAACCGTCCCGCGCCTTTAATTGTAGCCTCAAGTACGATGTGCTTGGTGATGACAAGGCGATTTGAGCAACGGGTGTGTGGTGGATCTGTACCTGTATTATGTTGATTGTACAAGAGAGCGTCAAGGCATTGGGTTTTTGTCAGTAGCATAATGAGAGTCTTTATCCTGCGCGCCATTAAGACTAAATGCACAATAGTGTTGATCCCGGTTCGCTGGTGTACCTAAAGTGTGCCTGAGTGCACAGATTGTCTGCCAGGCGGCTGACGGTTATGATGGATTGTTTGTGCGTAAGAGCATAAGATATGCTATATCTGTTGATGCATTGCTCTGCAGGGAGGGAATGCAATTGCCCCGGGAAAGGGGTAGGATTGTTATAAATTGGTCAGCTGAATGCTGACCGTTGACTTGTTTGCCACCTTCTGGGTGGATTGTCCCTGTGCAGGTGCTGGAGAGCCGAGCGAAAAATGACGGGCTGAAGTCCCTGCTGCTGCTGCTACTGTTGCTGCTAGCCTAAGCAAAATGTGTAGTGTTTTACTCATGTATGACTGACCTGCGTGCCGATGTATGCAATCAATACTGTAAAAAGAGAAACTGTAAGGCCTTAAGGCCAACCTGTGTGTATTTGCTGTGCAATCCTTCAAGAGGTTGTATATAACTGTGGTTTATATATGTAGTGGACATTCCTGGTTTGATTTCAAATTATTGTTAAAATATTCCACTAGCACGCTCTGAGTTAGGATGCGATGGTGTTTTGGTATTAACCTGTGACCTAACCGTCTATTTATGGCATATAGTGTGGGGCCCCGGCCAGACCTTCTATTATATGTTATTTAATGGGTGGAGTCGTTACAGCCCTCCTGGGATTTTGCATTTTGCCTTCACTCACTGGCAAGTCTCGCAATATGTCACATAATCTATGATCTCCCTCTTCATCCCTAGCCAGTACATGTCCCTCCACAGGTTTGCTGTTATCTTGGTGATCCCAGGGTGCACTGAGTACCTGGTGCAATGTACCTTCCTAAGTATGTCCTCTTGGATACCATCTCATGCAGGTATATGATGCGTGGAAAATACGGCAAGCGCACCGGCCGCACAAGTAATAAAGTTTGGGAATAAATCCCCGAGTGTCGGTCTCTTGAGGAACACAGTAAGGGATGAGTAAATGTCGAGGAGGACTTGAGATTGAAGTCCTCGGGTCGGCTCAAAAAGGGGGGGGGGGTTTGATTGTTGCGGAAACAGGAAGTAAAATCTACAAGCTACTCCTATGCAACACCGCTATGCGATGCTTCGCCAGGAGGGATGGAAACTATACGGGCCGCTATGCACCGAATCGCTTGGCGGATGGACGAGTAGGCTAGCGGATGAGGTGGTTAGAATGGCGGAATGAGGGTCGTGAGCACCTCTTCGCTACGCACGCTTCTAGCAATTGCTAGAACGGCAAGAATGGATGGTGGATGGAATATGGCGCACCTCAAGCAAATATAACAAAATTACAATAACTCACATAGACATGAATAAGTGAAAGTTGTTAATCAAATGTAATAATACTTCATCAATACATGGAAATTAAACTAAACAAACAACAACAAATTAAGAGAAGTGTGCGAAATTGACTGGGTCCGAAGCCTTATTGAGGGTTCACGGTTGGAATCCCGAGTTGTCAATCCGAGTCCGAGCTCGGTCCTCAACTGCGTCCGGGGTAGAGGAGGTTGTCACTCACTCCCAATGAATCGTCTTCTTCGTATCACGCTGCGGAAGATGAAAGCACATGCTCCTCCTAGCTTGATGGAGAAAGCTAGGTCAAATCTCCCTTGAAGCTTGAGGATGAAGGAGGAGGCCGAGAGGAAGCTCCGGCTATGATTTGGCGTTGAAAGCTTGCCCGGAGCACCTCCCTATGGTGGAAGATGAAGGAGGACGGTGGAAACCCTCCTTGGAGACGAAAATGGCGGAAAAACGACGGAAAGGGGCGATCTCCCGAAATTAGGGCGGAACCTGCGTATTTATAGAAAGCAGAATAAACAGCGCGCACGATCACAGGCGCACGACCAATGGTCGTGCGCGATATGGTCCGTGATCGTGCGATATAGAGGCAGAAAAGTGGAAAAAGATGTCATGACTGCGCACGACCGGCAGCGCACGAGCAGTGATCATGCACGGTATAGCTGGTGATCGTGCGATATGGCAGGGGCAGAACTTTCATAAAAGAGGGCAGACTGCGCACGACCAATGATCGTGCGCCAAAGAGGTCGATGGTCGTGCGTGGGTAAAAACGCATGAACACTGGCTCCTTTGTCAAAAATGGTGAAAGCCCTAACCCGGACGCCCACACGATCCCAGAACCTGCAGGAAAACTGGACGGGATGTCGACATGGCAGTCAAAGACATAAATATAATGCACAGCAAAAGGGAAATACACACACACACACACAAAAATAGGCTAAAAAGGGTGCACAAGACATGGAAAACCGTAGCGAACCAAAAGGAGTGCAAATGACGCTAAATGGTGTGCAAAGACAAGAAAATAAGCCTAGATGAGTCCGGAATTAAGTATAAAATATGGACTCATCAGTATATAAATGCTGCCGCGGAAATGAATGAGGTCATCACATAGTGAATAATCCTCTAACTTACCCCCTTTTAGGGCATTGAATACGGGTGCCAAGCTTACGTCCTGCCTCTATTGTCCCTAGATATGGTTCCATATTTTGCAAACAATGCTCAGCGAGGCCAAGTACTCCCGATAAACATCCGAATCAACCCTGGAAACCATGGTAATGTGCATATCCTCCATCATCCGTACTAGCTCCATAGCCATCATCCGGGGCTTCTGTCCAGTAGTGCCGACTCTCCTGCTCAAGGCATCCGGCACGGTGTTCGCCTCCCCTGGGTGATAATGCATCGTGTAGTCGTAATCGCACAGGAACTCAAGGCAACTCTTCTGGCACAAATTTAGATCCTTCTGCGTATCAATATACTTAAGGTTCTTGTGATTTAAGAAGATATCCCAATAAACTCCATACAAGTAATGCCATCGCGAATATCATTTCCCCGATCTCCAAATCATGAATGAGGTAGTTTTTCTTGTGATTCTTCAGCTGTCTCGAAGCATATGCGATGGCGTGTCCATACTGCATCAGGAATGCACCCATCCTCTGATATGATGCGTTAGTATAAATGTGAAATCCCTCCTTCCCAGATGGGAGTGCAAGGATGGGGGAGGAGGTGAGCCTGTCCTTCAACTCCAGAATTACTGCCTCGCACTTCTCGGTCCAAGTAAAAGTTGTATCCTTCTTTGTCAAGGACGTGAGGGGGAGTGTTATCCTTAAGAATCCCTCCAGAAACTTGAAATAGTATCCTGATAGTCCCAATATACTACGGATATCTGAAGCTGACTTGAGCCGCGACCAATCTCTAACTGATTGCATTGGGTCGGGTCCACAGCCAACCTAGCTCCACTGATGGTATGCCCCAGAAATGCAACCTCCTGTAGCCAGAACTGGCACTTGGAGAACTTCGCGTACATCTGATGCTCTCTCAGTTTGCCTAGCACTAGAGCTAGATGTTGGGTGTGCTCCTCCTTTGTCCGAGAATAGATCAATATATCGTCAATGAAGACTATGACAAATATATCCAAGTATGGTTCGAACACACGGTTCATCATACTCATGAATGCGGAAGGTGCATTCATGAGCCCGAAGGGCATTATCGTGAACTCGTATAGTCCGTATCGAGAACTGAATGCCATATTCGGTATATCCTCCTCCTGAATGCGTAGCTGGTAGTATCCTGACCTTAAGTCAAGCTTGAAAAACCAGAAGGCTCCATGTAGCTAGTAAAATAGCTCGTCAATCCGGGGCAGCAGATCTATATTCCATAATGTAAACCGGTTCAGCTCCCGGTAGTCAATGCAGGGCCATAAAGACCCGTCCGTCTTCTTCACAAATAGCACCGGTGCTCCCCATGGTGATGAACTTGGCCGGACAAAACCCGACTCCACCAGCTCCTGTAATTGAGTCCGGAACTCTGCTAGCTCCTTCGGTGCAATCCGGTAAGGTGGCCAAGACACAGGCCTCGCTCCTGACACCAACTAGATTCGGAAGTCCATGTCTCTAATCGGAGGTAATCTGGGCAATTTCTCTGGGAATACGTCGGAGAAACCCCAAACTACTGGAATATCAACAACGGAGGCATCCCCCTCTACCATCTCGAAACAGATCATGTACACCTCATCTCCTTGCTCATGGGCTTTGATAGTCTGCACTGATGATAATAGAGTATGAGAAATAGTTCTAATACCTTTGATGATGATATCGGTATTCCCATGTCGTAAGTTGATCCTCCTTGACAGGAAATCGATCCGGGCATGGTTCCAATGCAACCAAGTCATGCCCCGGATCAAATCAAAGTCCGACATTCTCAAAATTGTTGTCGGCGCTTTGAATACCTTTCCTCCAATCTCTGCCTCCATGTTGAATTTGGCAGATGATAGAAGCTCTGATCCATCTGGTAGACGTACCCTCCTGGTCACTCTGGTGAATCGGTCTACGTCTGCTACTCCATACAAGAAGGCTTCAGATACGAACGAGTGTGAAGCACCCATATCGAACAAGGTATAGGCGGGCTAGCCGTTAATAAAGACTATACTGGATTTTTGGGGTTTAAGTTAAGGTATGTGGTTATTCTAGTAGTTGTAAGGTACAGATGTTAGAAATTTTACTTGTAATAAATTTTAAGTACCTGTAATAACTTCCTCGGGGTTCCTTGGTTTTGCGAGGTCCAAAGTATGCATCTGCTCATGTCCTCGACCTCTACCATAAGGTCCTCGACCTCGGCCTTTACCTCTTCCTCGGCCTCGGCCTTACTAATCTGGAGAGGCTGTTGGAGGTGGAGGTTGAGTAGGTGGATGAAACTACAGAGGTTTATTAGCCCTAACGTGCCCCAGCTGTTGGCACCTATAACAAATGACTAGTCAGTGGCCACGATCATCCTATCTCATCGGGTCATGGATCTGTAGTGATGGAGGAGCTAGCACTGCGGGAGGCCTCTGCTCCTATCAAAAATTAGGACGATAACGTCCTCCACCCCTCTTCTGTCTCATCACTGTACCTCTCTGTGAGCCCCTACTGCTCTCCCTGAAGGATGACCCATCCAGGGGTCTCTTTCCCCTGCTCTGTACCATCAGCTGGTCTGCCTCAAACTTCTTTGCTATCTCGATGATCTAAGCCGAAGTGCCATGCAAGATGAATAGTAGAGACTGCCTCGTAGAGTCTCTAAGTCCCTGATAGAATATCTTTGCATACCTCTTGTCATCCAAATCATGAATCCCCGCAAACCTGGACAAATGGGAAAATTCCCTCTGGTACTCTGTCACTGATTTGCTCCCCTACCTGAGGTTCTAGAACCTCTCTTCTTACTCATCTCTGTCTATAATAGACACGAAGTGCTCTAAGAAGACTTCATTGAACTCCTCCCATGTGATGTCTGACAGCTCTCGATCAACATACGTAGAGTCCAGCAGGGACTTCCACCACCTCTTTGCATGAACGCCTAGTACGGCAGTTAGTAAGGAAACCGCCTTGCTTACCGGGCAGTTGATGCCTACAAGTATATCCTGAAAGGTCTCTAGCCACTCCTTTGTCTTCACTGTATTCTTTGTCCCTTGGTACATTAGGCAAGGCAAACTCTTGAATGCATTATGCAACTTGATCCCATATTTGGCTGCTGGACTGGGGCTTGCTGGTCCCTAAAGGCATCAAGGATGGCCTTCAGAGTCTGCCCCATCTCCGTCTACTAGAAAGGTGTTGTAACCGGAGGGGGAGGAATGACATCCTGTGGTATGACGACCTGTGGGGGCTACACAGAAGTAAGGTTTATATTAGGATTGGCCTAACTCATTATTTTAAATGGACTATTTTTTGTGACTTCTTACACATGGACACACCATTGCTTCCGCTGCATACTTTGTACGCAAGCTAATGCTTGAGCGGGGTGTTCCAATATTGTAGACTTCTTTCTCATATGATCGTTTGATAAGTGATACCAGTTTGTAAGACCCCCCCTCCCCCTTACCAAGAAGGATACCCGGTCTTATCCCCAGAACCGCCGCCTTTCAGTGACACTAGCACACACAGGCTAGTCGACACCGCAAGACGCCAATCCTGCCGGCTTGTATGATCATTTACCTGTAGGATAATTGAGAATAGAAGTACATCAAGCAGTTATAAAATAACTAGGAAGTCTGTAAGCCACTATAGAAACATCATAATAGATATAGATGAAAAGTACAACAGTCCACAATGAGTACAAAATGAGAGAAGGGCTTATGCCTGGTACATGACAAATAGTATCAAGTCTCTCTCTCACACAAACACTAAGCAGAAGCTCTAACTAAAAACACTCGTCATCACTCAATCCCGCAAAGGTAAATTTTATTTACAGCAACTTTACTTCTTGATTAATGTTCATCGCAAGATCTATTTCTTTTGGGGTATTCTTGTTTTCCTTATTCCGCTACACATAAGTGTTGTGACGTATAGCAAAACCCAATAGTAATATCAAAGGCAGGTTGCATGATGATCATTGTTTCAGAAGTTGCTAAATCTATTGCGTGTAGATCCAAAAATTTAGAAGTGTTCTAAATGCCCAAATCTATTCTTGGAACCCTGCAAAAAACGCATGTGATTTCTTTGTTATATCCTTATTTCTCCTTAACAGTAACCATCCCTCTTGTTGGTTTGTGAAACCAAATGTGTTAGATTTTGAATCTCACATAGAGAGATGAGATTGTCTACTGTGTAAGTGGAGTGGGTGTTGCTCATGTCCAATGCATGTAAATCTTAAGATTTAGAAGGGTTCTAGATGTTCATATTTAGTCCAGTTCGTCAAGTGTTGATTATTTTTCTTGTGCACATCTGGGATGCATTTGGATTGTGAATGCAGTAAATTTTTCTTGTGGATGTGCACATTATTTAATTGTTAATCATGATTAAGTGTTAATCAATTATCTTAAAAGTCTTTTATCTAATATTAAGTATTCGGATGCCTTCCTATGGATGACACTCTTCCTGCCTCGATCGATGAAGTGTGGGCTTGCCAAAGCAAGGTGCATTAATCTATGTTGGTAAGAGTGTGAGAGGATAATTGTGATATCCCACTGTCGACATCGGGTCAAACTTAACTAGGTAACCTCAAGGGTTGAGTGCCCAGAGGCATAGGGTTTGCATGAACCATATGATGGATACGAATAAAGAGTTATTCATCAACCATACAAGTTTTGCATAATGATGCAATCAGCAAGCGTTGCCTACCTAAATAACTATATTGTGAGAGAAAAGTCAAAGCTGATGCATAGTTTGATTGAAATAGTGGGAGTAATTTTAATTAAAGTCCTAATTGAAATAATTTTTGTAAAATATAGTACTGAGTTTTTCTTTGAATAAATCCTTGTAGAATTCCATGGCAAGTGGATCTCACTCTACCCTGTCCCTCAGAGCTATCCATGAGAAGAAGAAACTGAGTGGGACAAATTATTTGGACTGGTACAGAAACCTGAGAATTGTTCTCAGGCAAGAGCGTAAGCTCTATGTCTTAGAAAATGATTCCTTAATGTGTCATAAGCTGATAAAGATGCCTATAAGAAGTATCAAGACGACTCCTTGGATGTCAAATGCCTCATGCTCGCAACCATGAAATCTAAGCTTCAGAAGCAACATGAGAACATGGGTTGTAAGGAGATTGACGTGCACCTTAATAAAATGTTTCAAGGGCAAGCTCGGCCAGAGAGGTTTGGCATCTCTAAGGCGTTGTTTAAGTGTAAGATGGGAGCTTGAGACCTAGTAGGGACTCGCGTACTCAAGATGATTATGTATATAGAGAATCTTGAAAGACTAGGTTTTATCTGGGCCAAGAGTTGGCTACAGAGCTGATCCTGCAATCGTTGCCAGACAACTACGAGTAGTTTGTCTTGAATTACAATATGAATGAATTTGACAAAACACTGCCCGAGCTCCTGGGTATATTAAGAACTGCCGAGATCAATATGAAGAAGGACAAGCCAGCTAGCCCCATATTGATGGTGCATAAAGGCAAGGGCAAGGCTAAGGGTTACAAGAAGACAAAGGTTGGACCTAAGTCATCTCTTGAGGCCAAGTCTTCAGCACTGAAGAAGAAAGGCTTATCGAAGGAAGGGAAATGCCACCATTGTGGCAAGGCTAGTCATTAGAGGAGGAATTGTCCTTCTTATATTGAGGGTCTGCAGAAAATGAAGGTAGGTATGACTTCCACTTCAGGTATTTATGTTATAAAGATAAACCTTTCTGCTCCTTCATCCTAAGTATTGGATACCGGATGTGGTTCTCATATTTATATTAATGTGCAAGAACTGGGAAGGAGAAGAATGCTGAGTAAAGGGGAGGTGGACTTGCGTGTTGGCAATTGAGCAAGAGTTGTTGTTGTCATCATAGGAGTATACCGTCTTTCTTTGCCCAGTGGGCTTGTAATAGAACTACATAATTGTTATTATGTTCCTTCAATAACTAGAAACATTATATCCATATCATGTCTTGACATGAAAGGATTTTCATTTATAATTAAGAACAATTATTGTTCAATTTTTATGAATGATGTTTGTTATTGTGTAACCCAAATGTTTAACGGTTTATATGTTTTGAAATTTGACTCTTAGATCTAAAAAATAAAAAATACTAAAAGTCTAAAAACAAATGCATATACAAGCTCCATAAAGATAGATTACTGGACTCATTTGATTATGAATTATTTGAGAGATGTGAATCATGTTTGTTACGCAAGATGACTAAACTCCCTTTCACTGGCTTCATTGAGAGGGTTGATGATCGCTTGGGTATAATACATAGTGATGTATGCGGACCCATGAGTTCTCTAACAACCCTAGACGATTCAACGTGACAATATCACGGCTCCGCTCTAGGAGACATTACCGGGCTGTAGCCTAAGCACTCCAACCCCTCTCCAGCCCATAGGCGGGTTGTTGGTGGCCACAACCTCCCTTTGATGAGTCAAACTCGATATTCAAGCGCGCACCACGGGGACTTCCCAGGAGGTCACCCATCCAAGTACTACTCCAGCCCGAGCATGCTTAACTATGGAGTTTTCCAACTTCTCATCACCAATTGAGCTGCAATTTTTATTGTAATGACCCTAGCCGATCCAACATGACAATATCACGGCTCCGCTCTAGGCGACGCTACCGGCCTGCAGCCCAAGCACCCCAACCCCTCTCCAGCCCATGGGCGGGTTGTTGGTGGCCATAGCCTCCCTTTGATGAGGCAAACTCGATAGTCAAGCGTGCACCATGGGGACTTCCAAGGAGGTCACCCATCCCAGTACTACTCCAGCCCGAGCACGCTTAACTATAGAGTTCTTTCAACTTCTCATCACTAATTGAGAACCCACCCATTGGCTGGAGAGGAGTTAGGGTGCTTGGGCTATAGCCCAGTAGCATTGCCTAGAGCGGAGCCGTGACATTGTCATGTTGGATCGGCTAGGGTCATTACAAGTTCTATGGCTAGAGGTGGGTACTTCTTCTTTGTTATATTTACTGATGGTTTTAGTAGATACGGATGTGTTTATCTTATGAAGTGCAAATCTGAAACCTTTGAAAAGCTCAAAGAGTTTAAGAATGAAGTAGAGAACCAGCAGGGTAAGAGGGTTAAAGCACTCTGATTTGATCGAGATGGAAAATACCTAAGTCATGAGTTTCGTGATAATCTGAAAGAGTGTGGTATTGTATTACATCTCACTCCACCCAGAACACCGCAGCATAATGGTGTGTCTGATTGGAGGAATCATACTCTATTAGACAAGGTACGGTCGATGATGAGTCATGCAGATTCGCCTATTTCCTTTGGGGTTTTTGCTTTAGAGACTGCTGCTTTTACACTAAATCATGCTCCAATGAAAACGGTTCTGAAGACAGCATATGAGATATGGATTGAGAAATGTCCAAATATGTCTTTCATTAAGATTTGGGGCTGTGAAGCAAACGTACGACGTCAAATCCCTAGCAAGCTGGAACCCAAGTCGGATAAATGTTATCATGTGGGGTATCCTAAGAAAACTAAAGGGTACTATTTCTACTTACCGTCTGAGGGCAAAGTGCTTATTGTGAGGACTGGTGTCTTTCTTGACAAAGAGTTCCTAAGTAGAAAGACTACCCGGGTAGAACTTGAAGAAGTTCAAGAACCATAAATAGTGAATGAATCGGAATTAGAACCTGAGCAAGGACTACAAGATGTTGTAGCTTGAGAACCTGATCAAGAAATACAAGTTTCACGTAGATCTGGTAGACCAAGGTTTGATTTTGAGAGATAGGGATTTATCGTGTATCAAATAAGTGTTGTGTTGTTTATGGATCATGATGTTGAGCCTGCAACCTACCAATAGGCTATGAGTGGACCGAACTCCAAGAAGTGGCTTGAGGCCTTAAAATCTTAAATTGACTCCTTATATGCAAACTAAGTTTGGACCTTGGTGGAACCACCTGAAGGGGTACGACCCATAGAGTGCAAGTGGGTCTCTAATAAGAAGACCGATATGGATGGGAATGTACAGAAATTCAAAGGGCAATTGTGGCTAAAGGTTTCAAGCAAATTCATGGTGTTGATTATGATGAGACCTTTTTCCCTATTGCTATGGTTAAGTCCATCAAAATTCTGCTTGTTATTGCTGTGTATTATGAGTACGAGATCTGGCAGATGGATGTCAAAATAGCTTTCCCAAATGGAAATCTCCTTGAGGAAGTGTATTTGACACAACCTGAGTGTTTTGTATCTCCAAGTAAAGCCACTAAAATATGCAAGTAGTAAAGATCCATTTATGGGTTAAAACTGGCTTCTCAAAGTTGGAATCTTTGTTTTGATGAAAATATCAAAGTGTTTGCTTTTATCAAGAACGAGGATGAACTGTGTTTTTACAAGAGGATTAATGGGAGGATTGTTGTCTTCTGAATATTTTATGTAGAGGACATACTGCTAATCGGGAATGACAAACCGACCCTACATGTTGTTACGAATAACCTAGGTAACTGCTTTTCTATGAAATACTTGGGCAAAATGACTTATATACTTGGTATTAAGATCTGTAGAGATAGATCAAAAAAGTTGATGGGTTCCACCTAAAATACATATATTGAGAAGGTGTTGAAATAGTTCAACATGCTTGAGTCTAAGAAAGGATTCTTACCCATTTCTTATGGTGTGAGTCTCTCTAAAGACCAGTGTCCTAAATCTTGTGACGATAAGGACCGCATGAAGTTGATTCCATATTCTTCGGCAATTGGATCAATCATGTATGCAATGATATATACTTGACCCGATGTCACTTATGCCTTGAGCATGACAAGCATGTATCAGTCTGATCCTAGTGATAGTCACTGGATAGCCATCAAGAATATCATAAAGTACTTGATAAAGACTAAGAATACTTTCTTGGTATTTGGCGAAGAGGAAGAGCTCGTTGTAAATGGTTACACGGATGCTTGCTTCCAAACAAATAGGGATAACTCAAAGTATCAGTTAGGGTTTCTATATTGCACAAACTGAGGATTTGTTTGCTGGAAGAGTTCCAAGCAGGAGAGAGTTGTTGATTCTATAACTGAGGCCGAGTATATCGCTACTGCAAATGTGGTGAAGGAGGCTGTATGGATTAGGAAATTCATCGACAAGTTTGATGTAGTTCCTAACATTGTTGGTCCCATTGTTCTCTACTGTAACAACAACGGTGCAATTGCGCTTGCTTCGGAACCTAGATCTCATCAGCACTCTAAGAACATACTTCGGCGATTCGATCATATTTGTGAGATTGTCAATCGAGGAGTTGTGAACATTTGCAGAGTGTCGACAGAAGAAAATATTGTGGATCCACTAACAAAGCCTCTCACACAGAGAAAGCATGATGTTCATATTAGGTCAATAGGTATTAGATACCTGAATGATCAACTCTAGTAAGAGTCTTATAAGTTGTATGTTTGTCGGTGGTAAAAATTCATTTGATGAATAGAGTACTATACATTTCAATTTTATATTTTTGGCAAGTTCTTTTATTGTGTAAATTTATTTCTATTGTGATAGATTAATTTAACGTAATAAATGCCCTTATAATGTTTGCTTCCATATGAGTCAAGTGGTGACTTGAATGTGAGAGCCTATGTTCTTAAACGCTTCATTCTTAAATGGTACCTGGTCAGCATGTCATCTTAGAAACTAAGGGTGATGTTTATACATTAAGACTAGCATGTGCGTTGACTGATGAATGGTTCTCATAGGTCATGATATTGTGATATCAAGTCATCACATAGGTACTTATTAGTGAACAAGTTGTACTGGACAGACCCACCATGATAATACTTTATGGATTGTTATATGAACGTGTCACAAGTATGGCTCAAGTGGCAATGGTGTTTATGGTCCTTTGACCTGAACTCACAACATTCATCAAGTAAGGAAGAGCATGCTTTGATACTATCAAAAGTCTAGTAATGAGAAAGTTAGATGATAAAGGTGGTTATTGGGTATGTTACGAATCATTTGGGTGTTTATATGTGGAAAAAATGGGATTTGTCCTCCTATATGACAGGAGTTGCATCCACGGGCCCCTTGATGGAATGGGACTGAGAAATGCATGGCCATGCTTGGTTTAGTCAATATATGATATTGGGCTCATCAATTTCTAAATGTCCGTTCTAGATAAGGAAACTGGGATTGAACAATTATGAAGGTTACATGATCTATACCTCTAGTCCTATCCAAATGTAAGGGACGACGGGACATGAAAACACTAGAGGCACATGATTACTTTTATATATACAAAAGGAGTAAGAACCCAACACACCTCAATAAAGATAGTTTGTCAAAACATAAGTTAGAATATTTACCAAAGGAAGAAGCTCACTATAATAAACTTATTAATCTAGTTCAAATTGCACATGTGAGTATCGAAGGCATAAGCCATATCCATTTCTGATTTGTTCCTTATTTCAAAAACATACTCGCGTGATAGTGTGGGTAGTATTTGCGACTTACTAGCATAAAGTTGCTCGATCAACGGGAAAGCCAAATTTCTGAGATAGGATGACCTTTATGCGGTTATATCCAACTATGATCGTACAGTTCTGCAATCAAAGCCTGTGTCCACCCATCGTAACTCAGACCAAAGTGTAATGAGAGCCCTCAAGGTACAATATTGATGATAATCTGTACGCCCACTATGAGGGAAACTGCACATTATATTTATCAATAGTTGAGATAGATTGAGAGTAGTCGAGAGACGTGACTTTTGATTTGTGTGTAAGCATAATTCATTGCAGCATATAAATGGTGGCAGTGAATATTAACTTGGTGCGTTTATTCACAGTGCAATCGCCCATTATTCATATAAAACCCCAATTTCCCTTAAGTTATAGATCTTTAGCTTGTGTATTTATTACTGTTCATAGTATAAAATCTAGATAATATGATTTTGACATCCCATCTTACAAACAACTAATCTAACACCAACTCCGAATACCTGGAAGTCGGAGGTTTCACTTAAATCAACCTATTAAAAGAAATGGGAATGTATTGCAATATCTGTGGATCTTTTTTTGTAGGGATCGTTTGGTGTAACATTGTTCCTCATTTGCTTAGATTTGATTGTGGGTGGGGCTCAGGTAGGATGAATCCCACCTGCCCAGATATGATCGTGGGCTCAGGTGGATAACGCTCTTCACCTGCCTGGATTTGATTGTGGGTTCAAGTGGGGTCACACTCTCTTCCTTATCGAAGTGGGTTCAAGAGGAAAAACAATCTCTACCTGTGTGAATTTGCTCGTGGGGTCAGGTGGAGAAAAGAACCTCACTCCCCAAGGGTTTGTGACTTTTGTTTAAGAACGGATAGTGATCTTCACTAGAATGAATTTGATGTGGTGTTATGTGGCTCAAACGAACTTCACCGACCCTAATTTGATCATGGGGGTCAGGAGGGGTAACATTATTCACCGTCCCGGATTTGTCTATTGGCTTAGGGGGAAGAAAGTTCTTCAGTTGTCAGGCCTATTTCCAGAGGTAATTGTGTAACATCCCGACTTTTATTGGGTTACTAGAACCCTAATGGACCCAATAAAAGTGACCTGAACCCCTACCCGAAATCTTAAAAGGTATAAGGTGACCCGATTTTGGATATTGACCATATGAAATCTGATTTGAATTTTGTCAGTTCATGTATACTCGTATAGTCAATATGAGTACAAAATGACTCATTTTGTTTCAATCCAAGGTCATTTAGAGAATATGAATATTTCACGTAGTGCATCACGACTATGAAGATTTTGGAAATTGAGCGTATGAATTTTGATTTGAATTCTATCAGTTCCTATAGACTCGTATAGTCAATACGAGTGCAATGAGACTTGCTTCATTTCAATCTGAGGTCATATGGAGAATATGACTGTTTTGGGTTTCGTAATGCGCCACAACGCGCGATTTTATAATATGTTTAGAGACATTAAGTATAGTCTAGAGATAGTAAGTCTAGTCTTATTCTAACCTTGCACTAAAATATACCTGAAATATCAAAAATCAAGCATACACCAAATACATAGCGAGTTTATTTTTGTACTAGAGACTTCTTCAAATCAAGATAATCATGCTCAATTTTACCAACATTAAATTATTACTATTATTATTAAAATTATTATTAAATGATATTGCAATATTCCTTTTATTATTGTTTAATTATATTTTGTGAAATTTTATTTATTATTATTATTAAATTATATTGGAATATAATTATTATTGATGTCAAAACTATCACCAACTTCCACACTCAGTTAACTGAACAAAAAGTGGTGAGTAAATCAGGCACCACAAACAATCAGTTACTAGGCCACAGGAACCGAGCAAACAGAAGACAGAAAAGGCAAGTTCTCGTTGGCAGTTGAGGACATCAGACTTATCCGCAGTGGCAAATACCACATACTGCAGTCAAACATATTTAATGAAAATGCAATTACAAGCTATTACAAGGCACAAGAGAGGCATAAAATCTAAATGGCAATTGACGGACTGAACTTCTAACCACGCATACTATGGAGCAAATTATGGCTCAAGTTCCATCCCTTTTCGTGCACCCCCAACCCCATATTTATACTGAAGGACGGGCTAGCCAGACGATTGAGAGAAATTAATGTTGTACTAAATAATCAACTATCCAAGGCATATGTAAAGACTGATAAGGAATATAAGAAGAGGTTGTGCGATTACAATAGACCGTAATCGTACATGTCTTTACTAGCTAGAGAGAGGTTCTCGGGAAGATTTAGATGGTATCTGCCCACACCTCTCCAGGCTCGTTATTATTGATGGTTGGCTGGAGGGGCGTGCCGATACTTAGTGTGCAACCACTAGTACAAGAAAACCCCTTATTAGCTAGGATAAGAATCCCTTGCTAAATCATAAAATTTATTGCTATTTTACATCAAGATATTTATACTGAAGGGTAGGCTGACAAGATGGTTGAGAGCAATTAAAGCCCTATAAAATGCTTAACTATTCAGGGTATATGAGAAGTCGGGTAAGGAAGATAGGAAGAGGTTGTGTAGTTACAATAGACCATAACCGTACGAACCTTTACTTGTTAGAGAGAGAGGTGCTCAGGAGGATTTGATGGTATCTGCCTGCACCACTTCAGGCTTGTTGTTGTTGAGGGCCTATTAGAGGGGCGTGTGAATACTCATTATGTAACTGCATACTCTCCCAAGGCTAGGGACAATGCAACTACTAGGTTGGTAGACGCCGGTTGCGGCTAGGTATCCAAAGTTTGTTCTAAAATGGATTGGACCTTGCTGTGACCGTAAAATTTTAGATAATTATTATTCTATTACTTAAAATTTTATTATTATTTATAAATATATTTTATACAATTTAAATTTACTATATTTCCTACTGGTGAAATTTAAGAATGGTGTCATGTATCATTTATAGCAAAACCGATATGCAATTAATAGGACCTCCATCACCCCCACAAACTTAGTGGGGATCATGGGGGTAACCATCACAAGTGCGATCGGCGTGCCCGATCCTTGCAGGATTCGCACACAAGATCCCGCAACATGCACAAGTAACCGCCCGCGGCCACCAAAATGGTCGGTCATCGTTGCCCCCGACGACCGGTCGTTCCCTGTCGTGAGGCTAGTCGGGGAGGCGCCTCGTGGTCGTGATTCCTCGATCGCAAGGCACATCCAGTCTCATCGTTGACCTCCCCGACTAGCAGGCATTAACCTTCCCATGGCCACAAGACTGCGATCTCCAATAATGGTCGCGGGCTGCGTCCGCATGGCGCGATCGGCATCACGCCTAGCTTCCCCAACCAGCTCACGGGGCCAGACACAGTCGCATGATAGCGGTCGCATGGAGCAATCAGCACCACGGGGTGCATCCGGCCATGACCGACATCTCCGATCGGGCGTGTTTAGCTGGCCGCGACCACTAGGTACAGCCGGCACTATGGCCGGCCACCCCACCTTACAGTCCACCTCCACAAGGCACGATTGGTACCAAGGTTGGTTTCCCTTCCTCGCTCACCATTTATGGCTCTTCTTCCTGCCTAGCCAGCCGCCCTTTGCCGGGGGCTCATTGCACATAAGCCATCGATGGCGTCTCCTCTCAACCGTCTGATCATTCCGTTATGATAATCTCTGTATGTTACGTGGGTAACTACCCATGTATCCATCGGCGTAACCACTTTTATTAGTGGGGAAAATTTATTTAATTAATAATGGTGTGCATATATAAAATATTATAAAATAATGCGCACTTAAAACTATATTAGATATGGTCTGCACCTAGTAATATGGGTGGTTACGGTTTGTAAATAGCCGCATAACCACCGTAACCACCCCCTGAGGCCTATAAAAAGTCCCTGAGACCCCCAGCATTTCTAAATTTTCTTCTCCCAACTTTCTTCTTTCTCAGACAAGAGCTCTATCATAATCCTCCTACAAGTCTTCAACCTTCGAGAACTTTAAGAATTTGTCTAAGTCCACGATGCTCTTAAGAATAAGAAGACGAGCTACCAGCCTTTCTGAAAATTCCCCTACATGAAAGGCATTCAACAAGCCCACACCAGCAATTCTTCTATGTGGACCACTGTAGCACGTCATATCCATGCAGTGTTCAAGAGCGCTCTCCACCAATGAAAATTGACAGATGTAAATCTTAGCGAGTGACGGTCTATCGCACTCCGAGCGCTCTAGTGATTTCTCTAATCCCCAAGCTGTATTGAGGGACGGCATGTCACTAAACCGATCACATGTTTTCTTACCCAGTTGGGGGGTTTTCCACGTTAAAAACATCTTGTGCACTTCTTAACTTACTCTATGACTGTTTGCGCGCTCGATCACTCCACGGGTTAAGATTGACTAGTTTAGTCTGGTCTACCAGAACCTTTGAGTTGCCTATAACAGTTTGGCACTGTCTTTGGGAAACAGTTCCCCCAAAAATTGTAAAACACTCAGAAGACAGTATCCTCTGCCCAATGATACTCGTGACTAACAGCAATGGCGAGAAGGAGAAATCGCACAACCTATGGATTTGCCCAGCAGGGACTCAACTATATTTATCCTTCCCACACTCTTATCAATGTAACATGTCAGGAGGAGACCTCTACCGCACCAAATAACACGCTTGCCGAATGAGTCATCCTGTATTAAGGACCAACAAGCCGAAGCACTTACGCTCCTCAGAAATTTAGTTGCAACCCAAGATCCCGTTATGCCGCCTGTGCCCGTCAATCAGCCTCTTCCACCTCCCTTTCCCACTACAAATAATCACCGCGAAGAAGACCCTAATGAATGCTCGGAGGAAGCAAATACTGTGTGCCTTGCCCGCTTGGCTAGGGACACCGAAGATGGTCAATAACATCAATGTCAGTGCGAGGACCCCTTTAGAACCCCACTAGAAGAGCAACCATAGAAGAGATCAGAGAGCTGATCACTAAAGAGTACATCCAGGACGGCCGATGTGTCGCATATCTGCATTGCCCCATCAATACTGGGTCCCCACTAGTGCCCAA
The DNA here is from genome assembly GCA_039513925.1 of Platanthera zijinensis. Taxonomy (NCBI): domain Eukaryota; kingdom Viridiplantae; phylum Streptophyta; class Magnoliopsida; order Asparagales; family Orchidaceae; genus Platanthera; species Platanthera zijinensis. The sequence goes on along the minus strand of CM077098.1, from coordinate 69,450,963 downwards.
AGTTATGGCACACCCAATCCTGCATGGCTTCAAGCTCCAAAAAATTGCGACATTTGATGGTTCAGACGACCCATCAAAGCACGTCCACCATTTCTCCAACATTATGAGGCTCAACAATGCCTCCGATCAACTTCTATGCCAAGTATTCCTGACAACTTTGAAAGAACAAGCATGAACCTAGTTCTACTCTCTAAAGGAAGGAGAGATAGACAATTTTACAATTTATTTCAACCCTTTGTCAACAAGTTCATCGTAAACCGAAGGGTTGTACGGGAACCCTCTCACCTTTTTGGGATCCGACAAAGTGAAGGGGGAACCCTTAAAGATTTCTTTCGCGGTTTAATCACTGAGGCATGATAAATCCCAAGAGTCGACCCAAAACTCTTGTGAGGCTTCTTTTGAGGAAGACTCTGCCCTGGAAGCTTCTACTCAACATTAAAGAGAGAAACTGTACGAAGTTACCCTGAGCTGGTATGATAGGTCGAAGCACAGATCGTCGCTAATGAAGATTCAAGACACATTAATAACAGTTCGATAGAAACTCAAAATAATGAGGGAGCAAGAAACCTCATCAAACATTGGGAAGAATAATGATTGTCGTGGTAACACGCGACCAAGATAGCATTTGAACTACACACCCTTCAATACATCCAGAACAAACATACACTACGCAATCAAAGATAAGGATTAACACCGCAAACCCAGACCACTCGCAAAAAATGTAGGTGGCTAGTCAAAGTACAGCGAGTTCCACCACAGACAAGAACACATCACATAAAATTGCTCTAAGCTGAAGGATGAGATCGAGCGTCTCATCAGACAATGGCTGTTGAGAAGATTCTTACAAGGCCAAACACCAAATCAACGAGAAGGAGGTCAGCCATACATTTTCTAGAAAGGATCCGGGGGCAACCCCTAAGGCAATCAACCCAGGAGAAATCTCCTTACCCATCAACAAAACACTAATTGTACCACCACATTGCTTTATCAACTTTATTTTTTGAATACTTCATGTAAATTACCGCATGAATAGACTCGTGACAGTAACACTAATGATTTTCAAAGTTCGTGCATTTTATGCTTATAAAAGGCGAAAAACATCTGCATCATCAGGACTACTTGAATATCTTTCCTAAAAGAAAGGACACTCGCTTATCTTAACAGTACTTGCCTCTAAGCAGCGCGCTCAAAACACAAGTCTTCATGCAACGCGCTCAATAATAACACTGCCTCTAGGCAGCGCGCTAACAGAAACAGCCCCATGCATCACAGCCATTAACAGTACCTGCCTCTAGGCAACATGCTCATATCACCTGCCCTTCTGCGATGCTCTCATTAACAATACCTACCTCCAGGAAACGCGCTCACAAAATCTACCCTTGTGCGGCGTGCTCATTAATAGCACTGACCTCCAGGAAGCATGCTCACACCACCTACCCTGGAGCGACAAACTCATTAGTATCACCTACCATCATGCGGGGCGCTCATTAAAAGCACCTAACTCAAGGCAGCGTGCTCAGAACACATTCCCTCGCATGACATGCTCATTAACAATAACTACCTACGGGCATCGCGCTCACAACCCCCTGCCTCCGGGCAGCGCGCTCACAACACCTGCCCTAATATAGTGTATTCATTAATAGCCCTTGCCTCACCTGCCGTTGTGCAGTGTGCTCATTAATAGCACCTTCTTCTGGGAAGCATGCTAATAGCATATGCCCTCATGGAATGCGCTCATTAACAACGCCTTCCTCCAAGCAACGCGCTCACTGGGCCTGCCCTTGTGTGGCGCACTCATTAATAGCACTTGCATCCAGACAGCACGCTCACAACACCTTCCCTCGTACAACACGCTCATTAACACTTGCCCTTTTATAGCATGCTCATTAACAACACATGTCTTCGGGCAGCGCGCTCACAACACCTACCCCGAGAAGCACGCTCATTAACAACACTTGCTCCGGAGTAGCACGCTCACAACACATGCCCTAGTGTATCACGCTTATTAATAGCACCTACCTCCAGGCAGAGCGCTCATAACACCTGCCTTCTGGTAGTGCACTTTGCCTCTATGACCTCTTGCTGACTGGACAAAAGTACTCGCTCTTCGTCCTAATAGAAGATTACAACACTGCTTGGGTATCGCCCTTAATCATGAACATACAAAAAGGAGATTGTATTCACCCGCAAAGCAACGGTATCAATGTTGCAAAAGCTCAATCAACATCAAAGTAAGACTCATTGCCAAAAAAACTAACAAATAAATGTGCAATACAAAGAAGCGCCTGAAGTACCGCTAGTAAAGATCTACTATAAAGTACAAGAGAACAAAGTACAAGCCTCTCACAAAATAGCAGAGGCCAAAAAGTACAAGAAACAAAAAAATACATAAGCAAAGACATAAGAGAAAAGGTGACTACTCACCCACTACATCAACGTCAGAATCAGAGCCCAAACCTTCATCCTCCAAAAAGTCATCAATTCAAAGGATAAACACATTGCACTCGAGCTTCCTGGCTTCCATACGAAGAGCTTCTGACACTCCGTGCCTAAGAGCAACCTCTCTACATCTTTAATCTGGGGCTCCACCTCCCTGGTCCAAACCTCCTCCTATATTTCCTTGCCAAGTAAGCAGTGGTCCCGCATATAATCAAAAGAATCCATGTACTCAGCAAGCCCTGTGGCCTTAAGCTCTGTAGCACGATTGAACGTATCTAGCGTCTACCTAAATCACCTAGAGTGGGGTGAATAGGTGATAATACGTTTTGTAGTCTAAACTATTAGGGTATTTTTTAGGTTTTTAACACACGAATCATGTCTTGTAAGCTTTTATATTTACCTCCTTTTGTATATATTATTGCCACTAATAATTTCGCTTTTTTTTTTGCAGATTTCCTCAATTTTCGGCCAAAATGACCTGACACGCCCTCCCTGGGCGTGTCACCGGGTGTGTAACCTGATCTCGAGGAAGATTATTGCAAGAACCCAAATCCCGAGAAAAACACCTGACATGCCCCACTGATACGCCCTCCCTGGGCGTGTCCCTGGGCGTGTCACCCTTATCCCGAAGCCTGCTGCCATATTTAAAGATTTTCCGTTGCTGCACGTCAACAGTACTGCCACGCCCCCACTACACGGGCGTGTTACCGGGCGTGTTCCACCTTTTTTGACGACTGACAGATTTCCGACCAATGATTGAGACTTGACGTGCCTTATATGCCCCTCCTATACGGGAGTGTCTCTGGGCGTGTCCACCGACGTACAGAAGAAATCATCATTTCTGTAAGAATTTAGCTCTCGAGGTCAACCCCGTACCTGACACACCCCCGGACATGCCCTCTCCGAGCGTGACAGGGGGGCGTGACCAACCCGAAAAATGTCTATAAATTCAGGTCTCCCCCTTGTGTCCAAAAAGTAGTTTTAGGTTGAGAGGGGAGGTGCTTCCCTTTTGATTCTTGGAGTTTTTCATGCTTCTCCTCTCCCTCTTTCTCATTTTAAGCTTTTTAATTATATATTGTGTACTCCTTTTGCTATAGTTTTTATAACTTCTTTAGTAGCTTAGTGGTGATGCTTGCTTAGGTTTTTTTATTTCATTGCACTTGTAATATTTTGTTTCAAGTTGTAACTCTCTTTAGCATTATTATAAAGTGCCCTTTTTACTTTGTTTTCATATGTTTTGCTACCCATCTCTCTTCCTCCACTTCTCCATGATTAACTAATCCTCCTTGTAATCGATCTTGATGATCCGAGGTTCGAGTTGATTAAGTTATGATGCTTTAAGTTTACTTTTTTTAGGGTTTAGGCCTTTGATTTACTCTTGAAAAATCATGTTTGGAGTTATATCATCGATATATAATTTCTATATTTGTTTTCACTCTTAGCTAGCTGAGAGGCTCGTAGTTTGAAGTGAACACTCAAGAGTAAAGAGAGTTAAGCACGGACCCCTTGAGAGAGGCAGACGTTAAATCTCCCGGATTGGAGTGAAATCCAATAGTGAGGTTCACCGCGTAAAGCGAGCTTTAGGTCTCCGATTTGGACGAGAGTTCGGTTGGACCTTGCTAAACTCAGTTGGGCCCGACTTCGAGAGAAGCGTGTTCAAGCTTTAGTAACCTCCATAGTCAAGGTCCTTTACCTTATTAAGTTAATGTTTTCTATCGCATTTTTAGTCAACTTATGCCGAGGTGATTCTTGATCGAGTGCTTTTCTATTTCATCTTTTCAATCCCTTGTTGTAATCATTTTTAGTAGTTCTTATTTAGCTGTAAGTAGTTCTCTTTTTAGTTCAAATATTTCCTTTCTTAATCGCAATCAGTTTCCTTTTAACAAACCCTAAAACATTCCTTCGATAAGATAATAGTTTCGTGTGAGTAAGATTACTCAACGGTTCCCAGATTTTAATACGACACTTGTGTCCCCTAGCTACAGTTCGATAGGTATACTTGCCTAGTTGGATTGATAGTTCGGTTTCTATTCTCTTCACGATTAGTAGACACCCAGTTTTTGGCGCCGTTGCCGGGAAGCAACTTTTGTTGATAATTCGAAAACAAGAACCTATTGCTTTTATCACTTCGCTTTCTCACCCTCTTTCTTAAAAATTAAAAAAATTCAAAAAAAATATTAACGCTCTTAATAGAAACCCGCTTCACAATTTTTCTACACCACTTAACTCTCTCGAAAAGGGCAATGTGGCTTAAATACCACTATCTTGTATAGTACCTTGCGAACCCTTTATCGAGCAGCCCTTCGGAAGTTTGGGAGTTAAAGAATTAAAAAAAATCTATTTCAAATTTTTTTTTTAGTAGTTCTCTATTTCTAGTTCATTTTCTCTTTCTTTTTATTCTCTTCTCCTAGTGCATGACCCGCGGAAATCCATCAATTATTTTGGACTTGGACCACGAAATTGAGCGTACTCTTCAGAGAAGATCATGATTTCAAGGCCCTACTCTCCAAATACCGGTTGAGGATTCCGAGTCATTTTCTACTTTAAGAATGGATATAATACTTTTCTATTTGAGGAGTGACCATGGACTAATTTTTCAGAAAAAAATAAATACAATGAACTTCAATCTTATGGATGATTCCTATTATTAGTATATTCAAGAACGAAGAAGTTCACCTCTACTATCCATGAAGGAATAGCAAATTGCTTCTCAAACTCCATTTCTATTGCATCAAAAAAAGTTATTTCTGTATACAAATCTTGAAAAGAAATCCATGGAAAAGAAGTGGAAATATGATCATCGATTTATATACTTCAAAAGAGATCTTCCATTTCCGACAATTACAACAGGAAATAAACTTTGATTAATTTTCTCATCAAATTTAAAATTCACATAACACCTGCTTAAACCGCGTAATGCAGGAAACATAAGTCAAAAATTCAATCTTGAAGAATAAATAGGAATATAAATGTTGGCTTTCTATTAAATATATATAAAAATGTGGGTAATATTTATTCAACTTTGGAGTAAAATTTGCAAGCAATAAAAAAATTGCCAATAAATGATGCAAAATGCACACAAGTATAAAAGCAGGAGGAAAAAACATAGAGATAATCCTTAATACATATAAATAGATGCTTACTAATTACACTTTAGACAATTTTTAAACGGTTGGAGTTGCGACACTACCACCGCCGACCATGCCTCCGTATCTTCCATTTCCTGTGAAATAAAATGCAATGAACAACTTAAGGAAATATAGAACAATAGAAGACAACTCTAGTGCTTTCCTTCTGAGGAAGAACTGGATTATTGAACATCAATCGAAGAAGATTCGACCTTGTAGCTACCAGCCTTCAAATAATGTAACGGGAAATTAATCCAAGTTGATATCGCTATGAGAGACCTGATGAAGAAATGAAATTCATTCCATCGAAGAGCATGTGTGTTGTTACCATTTTAATTAGGCATTCTATTAAACATTGAGCATGTTTATAAGACCATGTTTTTATTGGGCACTTTATCGAACACCATGTGTGCACTATAAATGAACACCATGCTAAAATTGATATTGAAAATGAAAGAAATCTTTTGTTGTTGCCTCACTGCCCCTACAATGAATTAAAAAATATGGAGGTTTGAAGTAGAATAAAATTAGTGCATCAAAATACCTGGAGAGGGGCGATTGATTGTACGTAAGTGAAATTTATAATGAATCCCCATATTTACACCCTGCTTCTGCTCATATTTCACTGCTTTGCAATAAAGAAGATAATGTGGAGGTTCGAAGAAAATGTTTTGGACGTGAGAATACTTGGAGAGGGGCAATCAGTTGTCGGTGAAGAAAACATAGGTTGTCGTAGATGGTTTCGATCAAAAGCTTTCTCCTACCTTCCGACAGTCCGTATATCGAGAAAGCAAAGAAATAAAGAAAGTGTGAGGAAGAAGAAGAATAAAAAAATAAGATTTAGGTATGAGGAAATATGGAATAGAAGACCCCGGCCTTGCATGATTTCATCTACAGCTTCCTCCTCACCCTCTCCTTCTTCTTTATGGCAGACAGTCTTGCAATGCTCATTCTGATTGACTTGCGCACATGAGGAGCAGAATATGTATGGAACTGAACTAAATGTTGTGCTTATACTGTGAGCAATCGCATGAATTCAAATTTGGGGAATGAAAAGGGGGGAATAATAGGAGGGAAATTGAAATAACCAAAAAGACCTAGATTTTAAATTAAAGAAGGAATATTGAAGGGCATTTTATGCATCCAAAATGTTACACCAAGCACCTTTTCCTTTGCTTATAGTATAAAGATATATATATATATATATATATATATATATATATATATATATTTGTTTATATATATTTGATTAGCTTTCTGTTATTGCTTCCGCATATATATTGTGATGTCAATTGTTGTGATTCTTGACTATTAAGGCAGTCAACTAGTTCATGGTTTAGTTGGTTATTTCCACTCATAAAGCACTGGGTAGACTCCTTGGGCAGTATGGCCCGTCTCCGACCCGACCCGAGCAAAGTATGGGGGAGGGTGTCTTACAAATGGATAAGTGTGATCACGATCCGTCCTTCTAGGGCAGTCTCAGGATCCTTCCGTCCCTCACTCCATTCCTTAGTTTGGGGCAAACCATGCAGCGCAAGCCTGGTGGACCCTAACATTATAGGCTTAAGGATTCTATACTATATGGTAGAATACACGTATGCTTTTCGTTTCTGCTTTTATTAGTTTTTGCAAATTCCCCTAACTTTTGCAAACTACTAACATGCTTCCTATTGCTTCTCCAGATACTAGTGTTTAGTAACGGGAGGTCATCCTCCAAAGGTTACATCTCCGCCACTCCGCCTTCAGACCCAGTTTCCCTTGCGGTTGTGTAGTTCACTGAGATAGATTTGGGGCGGACATTGACTGTCATATTGACTATGTGTTAGACTGTCATGGTACAGCCACCACAGTAGCTTGTGGTACCTACAGATTTATTGAACACCTTTTGGGGACTGAGGCCTCCAAGTTTAGAGTTACAAAGTCTACCATACAGGAGGAGGAGTGGGTAGAGCGAGTGGAGGTGCTGTTAGTGGGCATGTGCCCTGGAGTTATTGTAGTTTCTTTGGTAGTGACTTTGTTGAGGGATATGCAAGAGACTAGTGGAGGGAAGCCAGCCGCTTCACATTTAGAGGGTGAGTGTTGAATGTAATCCTATAAGGGGAGTTATTCTACGCTTTTATTGAGAACTTCTTTTCGGATGCCGACCTAGTCGCACTGCAGGAGAGTTTCCTACACATTCAACAAGGAAATAGGACCATTTTGAGTACTAGTGAGTGTTCATTCACTTGGCCAGTTTTATTGGGACGCTCGCGGCTACCGACAGAGACCATGCTGCTCGATTTTATCGAGGCATGCACCTTTATTTACGGCAGGCACTGATCATGATTTCCCAATCCAACTTTCATTTTATAGTGAAACACACTATCTCCTTAGAGATGGACCAGACATGGTGTCTCATCAGCACCGAGGGAAGCTGGAGGCCCCATGGGGCCAGGGATGAGAGAGAGGAGATGCTCCCCGACATCAGGTGATTGACCCGCGAGCAGACTCTTATTTGGGTGGTTGGTTCAATGAGTCGACCGTCGCGGACCTGGTAGAAGATCGAAGTTTCTAACGAAAGGAGGCAAGTGCACCTATCGCATAAAGTACTCGATATTCGGGAGAATACCGAGGTCGTATTGTTCTCGGGGTCTGGTTGATTATTCCTACTCCTCCAAGAGGACTATTATTTTACTGAAAGTAAGGTGGATTTTTGTTTGTTACTTAAAGACGAAAATAAAAGAAAGCTGAAAAATTACTTAGATTATTCGATGACGGGTTAATGCTCGGCATCGAATCAGATTAAGACTAAAATAACTTAAAATAATTATTGAACATAGTTTTCAAATTAATAAAAGGCACTTGGCCGTAGAGGTTCCAAAAGTATGAGCGCACTTATCTCTAGGAATATTGCTTACCTTAACGGTAAGATTATTCGACCGAACGTTAGTCCGATGAAGGATTCTTCTTAACGCCCGCTTTACGCTAAGAACCCCGCTATTGGGTGGGGAACCCAATCCGGCAGAACTACGCTTCTCCACTTTCAAGGGTGCGTACACAGTTCTCTTTACCCAGGAGGGATCAGTCCATATGCACGGTCTCTCGGCTAGCTAGCATATGGATAACAGAAATAGAGCCCACACATCGATTATGCGGGTCTACGCGTCGTTAACTCGGGGCAAACCTTAAGTCCTTAAATTAAAATGAAAATAAAGGACTTTAATTATTTCAAATAATTTTATATGTCCCAATGCTCTTCGATGCCAAGGGCTAATAACGATTAGCCACTCATCGGTATGGGGACGGATTTATGGTTTAAATGAGGCGCGATTTCGAATTTTAGCACTAAACATTTATAAGAAGAAAACCAAAAACAACAGTGTGATTAGATAAATTTAAATGCTAACTAAAACAAGAACTCACGCACACTTCAAAACCATAAATAAATTAAAAACACAAGTCCCACTCAAATGAGTAGGCGAAAAATGAAAGCGCGTCATTTAACTCTTAACGAGTAGGCGGAAATAAATGCGAGTATAAGTTCTACTCAAATGAGTAGACGGTAAATGACAAATCCTACTCAAATGAGTAGGAGGAAAATTTAAGCAATAAAAAGACAAGTCCCACTCAAACGAGTGGACGGGAAATGAAAGCGTGCCATTTAACTCTTAACGAGTAGGCGAAAATAAATGCACACATGCACACTGTAATACCCCTACCCGTCATATAGCATATAGCAGTAGGTCCGGCCAGGGCCCGACGCCATAAACCACGGACAGACTGGTTGGTTACTTATTGAAACTAATCAACCAATCACAACGTCCTATACAGAGAACCTAGCAGAAGTAAAATATTAAGTTGCAAGATAAAAGAACCCAGCCACAATATGAATGTCCACTACACCAGTCCCATAGGAATGTACGATACACAGAAATAATGGCCTTAAGGCCTTACTACAGTTTGCTTAAATATAAGTTTTTTCCCAACCTCGGCACGCAAGCTGGTCACACATGAGTAAATAAGAAAATAATAAAAAGTTTAGGCCTTCGAGGGTCGGCGCAACAACTTGGTCTTTAGCCCGCTATTTACCATTTGGCTCCGTAGCACCTGCAAGCACAATCCACCACACGGTGGTTAACAAAGGCAAAGGTCAGCTATACTGACAAAATTATATTGACCCCGCCCCCAATATGGGGCGGCGATGCTCTTTCCCTGCACTTTATTAGTATAACCAAGCAGTATAGTGTAAACACAGACTTCATCACAGGAGTAGGAACACACGGCCACACACCCCGTGCACTCAGGGCACATTCACGGCGAGCCCGCCAACGTCACGTCAATTTAAGCCATAGACATTCCCGTCCCTCCACCGACCCTTGGACGACCAACCTTATGAGCATTTTTTTCTTCCTGGCATTGGTCACGTCAGTTAAAGCCATAGACCGTTGAAGACCCTCATCTATGTAAATGGTTCCACCGAACGACATAGATTGGGTACGGTTCCGCCTGACCCGTGCTCATACCGCAACGATAATTTAAGCCATATGCGCAGGTCAAGACTCCCCAAGTCCCGTTTCCACCACAAAATTCACATAACCCTGTTATGTTTACGTTGGCTCCCCGACCACCATGTTGGCAACATCTGCGTTTGCCCAGTTTTTCGGGTGCACCTTGGAGTTAGTCTCTAAGGCTCCCTGTTGCAATCTACCTCGTAGAAACCCAAAAAACAACCAATTACACGTAGTCTTCTCCGGTTATAATGCAATGCAACAACACCAATCCAGACCAACATGCCCGGATAGGCTTCACACATGATGCCTATGTCCGTTCTCGCATACGGACTCTAAACAAGGGGGGACTTTACCTATCTACCCAAGCAACGCCTTAACTCATCGCACACTCGCGTGAGATGGCTTCCTATGCAAAGGAAAAAAGAGGACTTCACATGTCCTAGGATGAGAATCATTACCCTTGCATTTCTCCTCAACGCCATGATGATCTAGGCGGATGGAAAGCACCGCAATCTCCTTGCCTCCGTGGATCCGAAGTCGGCTCGCGATTTTGAGCTCCGAAGCTCCGCCGGTGACCGGATCTTGCCTTCCTCCTCCTCCTTGCTCTCCCCTCTCTCTAGCCTTTAGAAAGAGAATCAAGGGGATGAAATGAGGGATTGCAAACCCTATTTCCGGGTTTAAACTGCCAGCAGAAACCCCCAGCCGTCGGATCCTAATATAAGAAAACGAACGGCAACGATCGAGGCCTAAAATATTAAAACTGGGCCGAATATGGCCTGCGACATGCCCGTATCAAGGGCCGTGTAGCCCATTCGTCATCTCGCCCGACATCCCGACCAGCACATGGCCTTCGACACGGCCTCCGACACGCCCGTGTCATATGTGACACGGCCGTGTCAACACCCGTGTAATGCCCGTGTGCAACTTCCAGGATTTCCCGAGAAGGACACGGCCTGCGACACGGCACCCGACACGCCCGTATCACATGTGACACGCCCGTGTCTGTGCCCGTGTCATGGCCCATGTACATCACTCAGAAATCTCCCGAGCGTGACATGCCCTTTGACACACCCGTGTCCTAGGCCGTGTGCCTAAACTCGACGATCGCCGATTGCCAAAACGTCGACCACGCGACCCGTGGCCGAACACGCCCGTTACACGCTCATGTCACGTCCGTGACATGCCCGTGACACGCCCGTGTCACCTGCTCCAAATCCCAGACTTGGCTTAAAACGTCACTCGTCCGTCTTTTGAGTTTCGAGGTGTTACAACTCTCCCCCTCTTAAAAGAATTTCGCCCACAAAATTACTAAAGGAAAGAAAATGGAAAACTTTAAGCAGTACCTGAGCGGAATAACTCTGGTTACTCCTCCAGCATTGTTTTCTCTCGCTCCCAAGAGAGCTCCTCCTGAACCACAATTGTCCCACCGGACCTTGACCATCCGGATCTCCTTGTTACGGAGTCTCTTAATTTCAAAGTCCTCAATACGAACGGGCTTGACCTTAGTCGTCAACCCTTTGTCCACCGGCACTTGATCCACTGCGATCACCTGCGAAGGTTCTTGCACCGCCTTCCGCAACACAGAGATATGGAATACCTCGTGTAGTCCACTCAATTCCACTGATAGCCTCAAACGATAAGCCGCTTCGCCGACCCACTCCAGAATCTCAAAGGGTCCAAGGTATCTTGGGCTCAGCTTCTTCAAGCATCGCACCCGCAAAACACGCTTGAACGACTTTATCTTCAAGTATACCCAATCGCCTACCCTGAACTCCATATTCCGGTGCTTGGCATTGTAGTACTTAGCTTGCCTGTCCTGAGCGATCAACAAACGCTCTCGAATTATCCGTACTAAAGAAGTAGCATTCTCCACCTCCTGCTTCTTGTACAACTTTGCCTCACTCATTTTTAGCCACGATAACGGCGTGCGACACTTCCTACCATAAAGGGCCTCGAAGGGCGCCATTTGAATACTCTCCTGGTAGCTATTGTTGTACGCAAACTCCACCAAATACAGGTGGTCTTCCCAATGCTTCTCGAAGTCTAAAACACATGCGGAGCATGTCCTCCAATGTTCTGTTGACTCTCTCGGTTTTCCCATCCGTCTGCGGATGGAAGGCTGTGTTGAACTTCAATTTAGTCCCCAACATCTGTTGCTCCAACCTCTAATCATTGGACGTAAAACGCCCATCCCGATCACTCACGATGCTGCGCGGCACACCATGTAATCTGACTATATTATCCACATATAGTTTTGTCAGTCTCTCCACTGAATCATCCTTCCTTTGCGGAATAAAGTGCGACACCTTCGTTAACCTGTCTACGATCACCCAGATGGCGTCGTTCCCCTTCTGCGACCTTGGCAAGCCATGCACAAAGTCCATCGATACGTCGTAAAACTTCCACTCCGGAATAGGCAAGGATTTCAAGAATCCTCCGGGCTTTTGACACTCCGCCTTTTCCCAGGCACAGGTTTGACACTTAGCTACAAACAGTGCCACATCCTTCTTGAGCCCTGGCCACCAAAACAGCTTCTTTAGGTCTTGGTACATCTTCGTGCTCCCTGGGTGGATTGAGTACTTGGTATTATGAGTCTCGTATCAACTCCGCCCTTAGATTTCCCCCGCTTGGGACGCACAAACGATGGTCCTTCCTTAGGAGCCCATCCCCAACCGAAAACTGGGAATTTGACCCATCCAATGCTGCATCCATAAGCTCCTTCATGCTAACATCCAAAACCAATGTCGGCCGAATGCGATCAGCCAGGTCATACTGAACTTCCATCCAGTTCAACAATGCTTTGGCGCTAGACTGCTTGTCCACACAACGGATCTCCAACGCCTCCAACTCCCGTATTAGCCTCTCATCATGAACCGATAACCAGTTCGCTTGGGCGGGAGCCCTGCGACTCAACGCATCCGCAACTGCATTGCCCTTTCCGGGTACATAATGAATCTTGAATGTGTAGTCCCCCAGGAACTCCATCCATCTACGCTGCCTCATGTTTAGATCCTTCTGATCCAACAGGTACTTCAGGCTCTTGTGGTCGGTATAGATATCGACCTTTATGTCGTACAAGTAGTGTCTCCACAGCTTAAACGAAAATATCACGGCCGCCAACTCTAAGTCGTGGACCGGATAATTCCTTTCGTGCACTTTTAGCTGACGCGATCCATACGCTATCACACTCCCATGCTGCAGCAGCATGCAGCCCAATCCACTACCTGAGGCATCACTATAAATTTTGAAGCACTCGGTCCCACTCGGCGAACTTAACACCGGGCTGTGGTCAACCGTACCTTCAGCTCCTCAAACGCTTACACACACTCCTGCGTCAACAAGAACTTCTGATCCTTCCTTGTCAACTTCGTGAGAGGTAACACTATTCGTGAGAAGTTCTCTACGAAACACCTGTAATAACCGACAAGCCCGAGGAAACTACGGACTTCCGCTACAGAAGATAACACAGCCCACTCCCGTATTGCAATAATCTTCGCCGGATCCACCGCTATACCTTCCCCACTCACAATGTGATCAAGGAATGCTACTGAGGGTAGCCAAAACTCGTATTTAGAGAATTTTGCATAGAGTTCGTTCCTCCTCAGTGTCTCCAAGACCAGATGCAGATGCTTGAAGTGATCTTCTTCGCACTGCGAGTACACCAATATATCGTCAATAAAGACGATCACAAAGTGGTCCAGGTACTCTCGGAATGTCCTGTTCATCAAGTCCATAAACACCGATGGCGCATTCGTCAGTCCAAAGGCATGACCGTGAACTCGAAATGCCCATACCTTGTGCTGAACGCCATCTTCGGGATATCACACTCCCTAATCCTCAGCTGATAATATAAAGACTTCAGATCCAACTTCGAATACACTGACGATCCGACTAACTGATCGAAGAGATCATCAATCCTTGGGATCGGGTATTTATTCTTCTCCGTTAGCTTGTTCAACTCCTTGTAGTCGATACACAGCCGCAGACTCCCGTCCTTCTTCTTCATAAAGAGGACTGGTGCGCTTCAAGGCGATGAGCTTGGACGCGCATACCCTTGCTCCATCAACTCTTCTAGTTGAACCTTCAACTCCGCCATCTCCTTAGGTGCCAACCTATAAGGAGAACGTGACACAGGTTTGACACCTGACACGAGCTCGATCGTGAAGTCGATCTCTCACTGCGGTGGGGCTCCGGGAAGATTATTCGGGAACACATCGGGGTATTCACAAACCACGGGGATACTACACAAAGTGGACTTTGGCTCTAATGCCCCCACTATCGCGTAGAACAACTCTGCGACAGCACAAACTGCCTTTACCACCTAAAGACCAGACATCAGCATCCTGCTCGACCCCTTCAGTCCCGTGAATGTTGTCTCCCGCCCAACACCCAGCTTGACCTCCTTACCATTGCAATCAATATAAGCCTTCTGCTTCGAAAGCCAATCCATCCCAAAGATAACGTAGAACTCTACTAGCGGCAGCAATAACGCTAGAAAGTCAAACTCTTGGTTTCCAATATGAACTTTTACGGCGCACACTCTGTCTGCACGCATCGAACACCCATTCAGTAGCAGCACATCCAATTTGTCCTTCGCCATCGAAGAAGGGACTCCGACGCGCGATATAAAGCTTTTGGACAAAAAGGAGTGTGAAGCTCCCGTATCGAATAGTGCTCGTGCTGGACTATCGCCAATAAGAACAAAGCCTACACAAATAGTATTAAGCAAACAAGCACTAGGTAACAGTATTTAAAGCTAACTTGCTATAAATTAAATCGTACCTGTCACCACGTCGGCCTGCTTGATGGCCTCTTGCTGGCCCAAGTTGTAGACTCTGGGTTGAGTCGGAGCATAATGGGGCGCAGTTGACTCCATCGCCTTCCCCTTTTCCTCATAAGTGGCTCCATGTTTTCTCTCGGACTTTGGGCGTCTGCTCCAGCAATCATGGGCAAAGTGCCCCGGCTTTCCGCAGGTAAAATAAGCGCTCGGGGTTCGGTTGGTAGTCGTCCTCGAGGCACCTGATGAAGGGGCTGGACCCGACATCCTAGCCTTCTTATAGAACCTGCGATAACCCGACTTCGAAGTAGTCGGTGCTTTGAACTCCGATTTCTTGCCACCGGATTCCTTCTTCGCTTGGACGTTATGCATGTCCTTTTCCAAGGACCGGGCTGAGTTGACCAAGGTCATGAAACCCTGTGCCATAGGCCCCGACAGTAACAACCTCAAATCATCTCTTAACACTTCATAGAAGTGGTTCGTCTTGCGCTCCTCGTCGACAAAGGTAGCGCTAGCGTATCGTCCCAAACGAGTGAACTCGTGGAGATACTCGTCTACGGTGTTTTCTCCTTGCACCAACTTTAGAAATTCATTTTCCAACGCGATCCTCTGGGCTGAGGGGAGGTATCGAGTCATAAACAAACTCGAAAATTCCCCCATAGAGACATCATCCAACTATCTTCCCCTCAGGTGGTGTAGCTCCAGCCCTTCCCACCATAACCTCGCGTCCCTGTCCAACAAGAATGTTGCAATCGTGGTCTTCTGCCACTCTTCAGTTTCCGTTGCTTTCAGCACTCTATTGACTCTCGATAGCCAATCCTCCGCCTGAGTCGGGGTTCCTGTTCCCGAGAACACTGGTGGATGGAAGCCCATCACATGCTTAAGTTGTTTCTCAGTTGCTCTCCGAGGCAACTCCGGCTCCACAATCACCTATTCCACCCTCCTAGGCTCTGCCGCTTGGAGCGGCACTTGTTCTGCAGCAGGAGCAGGCTGCTGCACCTGCCTTGCAGGCTGCGCATCGATTATTGCAAATACAGCTTCTACCACCAATCTAATGGTCTCGGCTGAAGGAGGTGTTGCAGGCGCATCATTAGGTGTGCTGCTTGCCTCAGAACCTGGTCGTTCCGACGGTCCAGCACCACTTCTAGACACATATAATCGTGCAAAACACCGATAAGCGACCCAATAATATTGTAAACAGCAATTATAGGAATACGCAGGTTCCTAAAACATGTGTATTTTCATTCCTAAGTGGACATTCATGGGTTCTTTTCATGTTATAATGATGACGCACACACATGTGCTCACCACCCCTTAAAGTGAATTCGCCCACGAATTCATTTAAGCTTGACCTAAACCGGTCATCTGATACCAATTTGTAACACCCCTACCCGTCACATAGCATATAACAGTAGGTCTGGTCGGGGCCCGATGCCATATACCACGGACAGACCGGTTGGTTACTTATTGAAACCAATCAACCAATCTCAACGTCCCATACAGAGCACCTAGCGGAAGTAAAATATTAAGTTGCAAGATAAAATAACCCAGCCACATCATGAATGTCCACTACACCAGTCCCATAGGAATGTACGATACACAGAAATAATGGCCTTAAGGCCTTACAACAGTTTGCCTAAATAGAAGTGTTTTCCAAACCTCGACACGCAGGCCAGACACACATGAGTAAATAAGAAAACACTCAAAAGTTTAGGCCTTCGAGGGCCGGCGCAGCAACTTGGGCTTTAGCCCGCTATTTATCGCTTGGATCCATAGCACCTGCAAGCACAATCCACCGCACGGTGGTAAACAAAGGCAACGGTCAGCTATGTTGACCAAATTATAACAACCCTGCCCCCAATACGGGGCTGCGATGCTCTTTCCCTGCACTTTATTAGTATAACCAAGCAGTATAGTGTAAACACATACTTCATCACAGGCGTAGGCACACATAGCCACACACCCCGTGCACTGAGGGTACATTCATGGCGAGCCGGCAAACATCACGTCAATTAAAGCCATAGACGTTCCCGTCCCGCCACCGCCCCTTGGACGACCAACCTTATGAGCATTTTGTCTTCCTGGCATTGGTTACGTCAGTTTAAGCCATAGACCACCGAAGACCCTCATCTATGCAACCGGTTCCACCGAACGACATAGATCGGGTATGGTTCCGCCTAACCCGTGCTCATACCGCAACGACAATTTAAGCCATATGCGTAGGTCAAGACTCCCCGAGTCCTGTTTCCACCACAAAATTCACATAACCCGGTTATGTTCACGTTGGCTCCCTGGCCACCATGTTGGCAACATCCCGCATTTGCCCAGTTTTCCGAGTTCACCTTGGAGTTAGTCTCCAAGGCTCCCTGTTGCAATCTACCTCGTAGAAACCCGAAAAACAACCAATTATACGGAGTCTTCTCCGGTTATTATGCAATACAACATCACCGATCCAGACCAACATGTTCGGATAGTATTCACACATGATTCCTATGTCCGTTCTCGCATACGGACTCTAAACAAGGGGGGACTTTACATATCTAACCCAAGGAACGCCTCAACTCATCGCACACACGCATGAGAGGGCTTCCTATGCAAAGGAAAAAAGAGGACTTCACATGTCTTAGGATGAGAATCATTACGCTTGCATTTCTCCTCAGTGCCATGACAATCTAGCCGGATGGAAAGCACCACAATCTCCTTGCCTCCGCAGATCCAAATTCGGCTCGCAATTTGGAGCTCCGAAGCTCTGCCGGTGACGGGATCTTGCCTTCCTCCTCCTCCTTGCTCTCCCCTCTCTCTAGCCTTTAGAAAGAGAATCAAGGAGATGAAATGAGGGATTGAAAACCCTATTTCCGGGTTTAAACCGCCAGCACAAACCCCCAGCCGCCGGATCCCAACATAAGAAAATGAACGGCCACGATCGGAGCCTAAAATATTAAAACTGGGCCGAACACGGCCTGTGACACGCCCGTGTCCAGGGCCGTGTCGCACATTCGTCATCTCGCCTGACATCCCAACCAGCACACGGCCTTCGACACGGCCTCCGACACGCCCGTGTCACATATGACACAGCTGTGTCAAGACCCGTGTAACGCCCGTGTGCAACTTACAGGATTTCCCGAGAAGGACACGGCCTGCGACACGGCACTCGACACACCCGTATAACATGTGACACGCCCGTGTTTGTGCCCGTGTAATGGCCCGTGTACATTACTCAGAAATCTCCCGAGCGTGACACGCCCTGGGACAAGCCCGTCTCCCTGGCCGTGTTGATGTAGGCCCGCTCTTTCGAGCGTTTTGGTGGCCGACAAATTAACGCGACTCTCTCGAATAATTCTCACGTTACACTCTAGCATTTAACTTCGCAGCGGTTTAATTAAAATTATTACTAAACAACAATTACGGAGGGTTCACGAAGCCCTTCAAGATAGTACCAAGGCGATAGGCCAAGGTCCTCTCAAGCGAAAAGAACCCACACGGTTCGATCGAGCGTGTTGTACCAAAAGAGAAACCACCGAAAACAAAAAATTCAGGCAAGGTGGTTCTCTCCCAACAAAATATAAAACGAGGGCCGCCACGCCTCACGAACTTAAATGAAAATACGATAAACAAGACAATAACTAAAATAAAATAAACCACGAAAAATCAAGCGTTACATAAAATGCGCAATTTGCCAAAGCCACAAGACTTATCTAATGAAGAGAAACACGTTAAGTAGAGATTTTCGTTACCCAACCGGATTGGATGAATCCGGTTATGCTCAACTAGAATCGTTCCTCAACGGCACCACCAGAGATACGCTGGAAGGAGAGAAATTCGTCGCCTATTTTGTGTCACGCTGTATTTGGAAAGTCCCGGCAGAATCTTCTAAATATGGAAACAAATATCTCCAAATAAGGCAGGAGAGAGAAAAGGTGGTGGATTGACAAATATTTAAGGAATGAAATATTTCTAGTACGGTAGGCTACGAGCTTAATTTGGAAAGTGATATTTGGATTTAGGACGGGGATGAGGAAGGGGTCGGGCTTGTTGGTGTTGGTGGTTGGCGGCTAATATTTTGTGGTGGAGGGAGGGGCTCGGGTTATTGGAGTTTGATTGTGGCCGATTTTGTGAGAGAGGAGGTGGCGGCTTGGGGGTTGGAGGAGGGGTCGGGTTTGCAAGGGAGTAGAGGAAAGGAAGAAGGAGGGAGGCCTAGATTGAGAGGGGAGGAGAGGTGGCCGGCGGCCAAAGAGGAAGAAGAAGGAGGAGGGCCGAAACTTGCCTTGGAGAGGAGGGGGATTTCAATTCTTGGAATTGGTTTTCTTTTCATTCATTCACTAATTAAAACATGAAGGATACATGCCTATATATAGGCTACACCACTCAATCTCCCTCCAAAAAAACTTCAAAATTCAAAATTCAAATTGAACATATGATGGTTATATGCACCCATCATAGTTCATGAAATGAAATAATTAAAATACTACATGATGGTTATACGCACCCATCATTACACATGAAATGGAAATTAAAACATGATATTAAATAACATTGCAAAAATAAAACAAAGCATAAAAATTAATTAATAATTAATAATTATTAATTATTATTAATATGTTGGCTTGCGTTCAGGACGGGTATTATGACGATGCTCCACATGAACATCCGTAAGCACGCCATCGCCATCTTTAAAATGTTGTGGGCCATCGTCTCCATCAATCGGGTCACCATCATCATCAGAGGGAGGACGCTCCTTTGCGAAATATCGTGGGGAGTCGGCTCCATCAATCGGGTCACCATCATCATCAGAGGGAGGACGCTCCTTGGCGACATATCGTGGGGAGTCAGCTCCATCAATCCTCCCCCTCTTAAAACGACTCATCACTGATGAGTATGCCTGCGAGTACTCATCTGGGAGGTCATCGACGGGGAAGAAGAACCTGTATGACACAAGGTGGTCTTGGAAGGACCTCAAATATGCATTAGCCAAAAAAGGAAAAAGAATTTCAACAACATCCACCAACATACCTCCGATGGAGACCGAGAAGGAGAACGATCCTAGAAAACTATCACCACCCAACCCAATAGAAAACATAGTGGAAAATATATACGGAGAGGTAGACATTTCAAGTGGCATTAAAGCATAAAGCGTAAAATATGTAACGATGAAAATAGGAGCTATGCCCCAATCAGTGGAAAATTTTAATAGAAACGTCATGTCACCATATTTCCGTAAAATCCTTAAAAAATAGACTGGCCGATTCATTAATATTTCTAAGGTGCCCGGGGGCATCCTTTCGGGGGTGAGACAAACCAACTCCAAATCTTTCATATAGCGGTGGAAGATTATTTGATACAACATAGCAAGTAATTTAATGGACACATTTAGAAGGATCAAGAAATGAAAAATGCGCCTAATTAAATTAAAACCATGAGGGGAGAACCCATGTGCAACATGAATGGAATTAATAGTAGAAAATAACGGAATTAAGTTAGGTGGCACGGGCTCTTTCAGTTCAAAAATCAAATCAGTGGAGCCTAATGTTATCGTTTTAAATTTGGTATTAAAATTAGATTTAAAAATATCATAATAATAGGCTTTCAGAAAACGCTCGTCACCAACTACGTTCACCAACATCTTTATAAGTAAGTCTAACGGGAAGGAGGGAATAATAAACTTCTCTAAATATAGAGGGCTAAAAATGACGAACTCATCTACTCGAGCTAAGGGAGATTCGACAGGGTTGACTCCGTAGGGGGAACCAAGTCACATTCAACGTCAAAACATGGATTAAGCGTCCAGGAGAACGCCTCCGGTTGAAAGCCATTAAAATCAAAAGTAAACTCGAATAGTGGATTCGTCCTCACTAAAAACTCATCCTCAGTTAACTTTTCACCACAGAATGAATCCACCAAATCAGTCGACATGTCTTCTAACGCATTAGATATTTTATTCAATTTAGCTTCAGTGATCGTCCCTAAGGTAGGCAAATTTATATCCGATAAAACTTCTAAACTACCTTGGGCCTCAGGTAAAGGAGCTGTCATCAAAGAAAAATCTATCGGGCCCTCAGTGCTACCGTCATCCAAAGATAATATTTCCTCGCGGGGTAAATCTACTACAGCTTCACATTCTATGTCGACCAATTCTTCCCATGAGGTGGGGACATCGTCTAAGTCAGCAATAGGGGATGGGCAAATCGAATCCAGGGGAGTATAAAAATTAGCTCGAATCCCAAGCAGCGATGATAACGTCAAAGGACTAACTCCCGGATGTATAACACTAAGCTTATCCCAAAATGAACATCCATCCCAAGGTGACTCTTCCAATACCGTAGAAATATCTAATAAGCCTGGGTCAACCTTAATAATGTTGGGTCCTAGTAAGTCATCACCTAATTCAGTAACAGGTATGCTCTCAGCTTCGGATGACTCTACCGTCTCTGCTGGAACGTCTTCTGAATCAGGGTCATCTGAAGACTCCATGACTAAAATATCGTCGAAGGGGATTGGAGATGATTCCTCAGGGGAGAAATCCTCATCCAAATCTCTGGGATATCCAGTATCCTCATCGTCACTAAAAGCGTCAGTGAAACTTGTCTCGTCCTCAGTGACAGGCTCAGTCCTAATCACATCCTCAGGTTTAACAGGAGAGTCAGACACTATCGTAAGTGAAGGAAGACTCTCACCTAGCTGATTAACTTCATCATCTAGAGATTCTATATCTACATAGGAATCCTCAGAGGTATCAGTCACTATATCAGAGGGCTTAGATGTCGAGGCTAACGAAGCAAACACCCTAATAGTAACCTCTTTCGAGTTCAAATTTTGGGGTCCAAATGGCTTATGTTCCCTATAGGTGGGACAAGACACACTTTGGGTATTACTACCTCTCTGGGGATATTATCTATCCTGAGGCGTAGGGTCACTCCTATAAGCAAATACGGGTCTAGTGCCGTAACTATTCATACTAACGGGTGTGGTGCTATTAGTGCGCAGGTAGGCAGGATCAAATTGATCCGAGAGGAGGCTACGCATGTGCGGCCAAGCATAACGATAGCTACCAACACGACGCTCTTCGTTTAACCAAAATAATCGGGCTCGACCAACTAATCGCTCTCGGGCAAAGTTAACCTTCTCGTAGTCATCCCAAAAGTGACAATTAAAATAAAATTCTATACCCTTAAGCCAATCCCTAAAAATTTTAGGACACCCTAAACCGTCATACGTGGGGGTCCTAATAAACGTGGGAGGATAAGTGTGGGAATGAGTAGCATGTACGTCATAAGCCATCTTAGCGCGAACCGGGGAAAAAATTCACCCGGACATAGTGCATGTGCAAGGAAAAGGGTACCAGGACAACTTAACTCTAACGAAGATGGAATTGTTCCGGCTTAACCACTAGGGTCTTAAATATGATAAAATAGGGGTTTTGCTGGAAAAATATGAGGATCATTAAAAAAATTTGCTGGATTTTTTTTTACTGAGAAAATAAAAATCTAGGCTGCTATTGGCACACCAAATACTAAATTTCAAATTTATTAATAAAAATAAATACTTAATGAAAAATAAATTTTTTTTTGATTTTCTTACTAATAATTAGATGGATAAATTCCAGATATTTTAAATTTTAAATTTTAAGAAAATTAAAATCTTCTTAAGGTCGCTATTTGCAGACCAACTATTAAATTTTAAAATAACTTAATAAAAATAATGACTTAATGAAAAATATATTTTTTTAGATTTCTTATTAAAAATAAGATAGAGAATTTCTAGAATTTTATTTTTTTTAGATTTTGAGAAAAATTTTAAATTTTAAATTTGGAATTGGAAATTGGAAATTTGAAATTTGAAATTTTTAATTTTGAAATTTGAAATTTGAAATTTGAAATTGGAAATTTTGAATTTGAATTTTAAATTATGAAATTTGAAATTTGAAATTTGAAAATTTGAAATTTGAAATTTGAAATTTGAAATTTCGAAATTTGAAATTTGAAATTCGAAATTTGAAATTTGAAATTTGAAATTTGAAATTTGAAATTTTAAATTTGAATTTTGAATTTTGAGAGGGGTGGATTGCCAATTAGGAAATTGACGAGAACCTCCCTCTGATACCAAATTGATGTAGGCCCGCTCTTTCGAGCGTTTTGGTGGCCGACAAATTAACGCGACGCTCTCGAATAATTCTCACATTACACTCTAGCATTTAACTTCGCAGCGGTTTAATTAATATTATTACTAAACAACAATTACGGAGGATTCGCGAAGCCCTTCAAGATAGTACCAAGGCGATAGGCCAAGGTCCTCTCAAGCGAAAAGAACCCACACAGTTCGATCGAGCGTGTTGTACCAAAAGAGAAACCACCGAAAACAAAAGATTCAGGCAAGGTGGTTCTCTTCCAACAAAATATAAAACGAGGGCCGCCACGCCTCACGAACTTAAATGAAAATACGATAAACAAGACAATAACTAAAATAAAATAAACCACGAAAAATCAAGCGTTACACAAAATGCGCAATTTGCCAAAGCCACAAGACTTATCTAAGGAAGAGAAATACGTTAAGTAGAGATTTTCGTTACCCAACCGAATTGGATGAATCCGGTTACGCTCAACTAGAATTGTTCCTCAACGGCACCACCAGAGATACGCTGGAAGGAGAGAAATTCGTCGCCTTCTTCGTGTCACGCTGTATTTGGAAAGTCCCGGCGGAATCTTCTAAATATGGAAACAAATATCTCCAAATAAGGCAGGAGAGAGAAAAGGTGGTGGATTGACAAATATTTAAGGAATGAAATATTTCTAGTACGGTAGTGATAGTTTTACTTTCAAGACAACCTAAACACCTAGAGGGGGGGGTGAATAGGTTTTAATTTCTTGTTTATAATTCTAGGCAGAATTCAATTACAAATTTAAACATCTAGCACAGCATTCACAGACAACTAAGCATCACAGATTGCACAATGTTTTATAGTGGTTCCCCAAGGTCTGGGTACATCCACTTTCCCCCTTCACCTATCTAGCAATATGCTAGATTCGGCCAAACTTCCACTATTCTCAGATCCTCAGATCCTACAGCTCAGAACCTGGATAGGTTCCTACAACTCAGGTTCAACAGCCCTACCTCAGCCTTGCCTCAAGGCCTACCACTCAGAGAATAACCTTCTCCTACACTCAGGCAAATAGCCCTACCACTCAGAGATCACCTCTCCTACACTCAGCCTTTATAACACAGGCTTACAACTCAGATCTGTGTAAACAGATCCAACAGAAATTTAGAAAAGATATTTTAATGTCTTGCCTTTGTTGAGAGAGAAGAGGACAAGACACTTCTTGATCAGCTGATGAAATCAACTGAATCTGAGCTTTCTTCAAAGCTTCTTGAATCTGAACTTAGCTGAGTTGATTTCCAAACAGCTTCTTGAGAAACCACTGATGGCTACCTTCTTTTTCTTCAAGATGACTAGATCTCTCTCTATCCAGCACCTTTTCTGATACTTCAGACTTCTTCTTCTTCTTAGATCTACTGATGAAGATCTTCTTTAGAGCTTAGCACTTTCTTGAATTGAAACTACAACAGGATCGTAATCCTTCTGTTTCTTCTTCTTAGATCTTCTTCAGTTATCTTTCTTAGATTTTTATTTCCTTCTGAATATGTCTATTTATAGACTTTCTTCATGGTAACCGGCTGATTCGGTTTCTAACTATTTTCTGACAGGTCTGACAGCTTCAGTTAAATGGTGGCAACCCACAGCTGTCAAGTCTTCAAACAGTTCCTGTACCTTAGCCTTGGACAGCAAAATGTCGAGACAGTCTGTTAGAAAGTGTCGAGACCAATCTGTCTATCTGTGTCGACACAAGTGACTTTGGTGTCGACACAGTCTTTGATGATGTCGACTAAGTTGCCTTTAAGTCGACACAGCTTCTTCAGAAAATAACTTGGTCTAGACTCTGCAGTGTGTCGACACAAGTCCTGTGTGTCGACACAGTTGTTGTAGATTCAGAACTCAGTATGTGTCGACTCAGCCTTCAGGTGTCGACACAGCAATCTTCAACTCTGTCAAAATGTGTCGACTTAGTCTTCTGGTGTCGACACAAGCATAGTCGACTTCTGCCAATATGTGTCGACTCAATCTCAAGGTGTCGACACATCCACCCAGTGTCGACACAGTTGAGGTCGACTATCTTCTTCTGTGAGTCGACTATCTTTCACTAGTCGACTATCTTCCACTAGTCGACTATCTTTCTCTGGTCGACTATCTTTCACTAGTCGACTACCTTCCACTAGTCGACAATTTTTCTCTGGTCGACTATCTTTCACTAGTCGACAAACTTTCTCTGGGTGTCGACAATCTTTCATTGTGTCGACACTGCTTCCCAGTGCTGAGGTCGACGATTTTCTTTATGTGTCGACACTGCTTCCCAGCGTCGACATAAGTGTGGTCGACTATCTTTCTCTGTGTCGACACTGATATTCTGAAGTGTCGACACAAATATTCTGAAGTGTCGACACAATTTCTTCAGGTGTCGACATGTGGACTTAGAATATTTTTCTCCATTCTTTAATACTTCTTCACCTGCACATGTCAACTCAAAACAACATCAAATACACCTTGATGTATATCATTGAGCTAAGTTGGGCTTCTTCAAATCAGGTACACATTTTCCAATGTACCCAACAATCTCCCCCTATTTGGAGAAGTCATAACCCTATAGCCAATGATATACACCATTTATAAAAAGTATAAACTGATGATATATGACATAACAGGAATACTTAATATAAACAAAATAAAAACAGTCCATCACAGAATGAACATTATATGATACCAAACAACATTTTGTTTATAACTTGATAATGTTTGAATATAGAGATTTACATTTAATGATTTAATCAAAACATTACAAAATACTTTGAAAGAACTAAAAATTAAGACTGATCAGGCTCTTTAATGACAATCCCTTTGCCAGATAGAACTTGAGCCTTCACAGGAGCTTCAGAATCTTCAGCTGGCTTCTTGCCTTTTAGATCAGCCTTCTTCTTTGCTTCTTCCTTGAGCCTTTGCCTTTCAAAATAATGAAAGGGCTTTGGGAAGTACTTGCTTGGCTCCTGAGCATCTGGAGGCTGCCTACCCAGCTTGGCTTTTCTTCTAAACTGGACTATTGCCTCTTGCCTGGCTTCATACTTCTGCCATTCCATCTCATTGAACCACTTGCCTCTCTCATGTTGTTGGTCTTTGACAGCCTTCCATGCAGTGAGTATTATATTTCTGGAAGTAGGACTCCACTGCTCAAAGTCTGGCTTAAGTTCAGCCTGCTCTCTAAATCTTTTCTTAGATAGTAGAGCATCTTGCTGGTCTTTCAAAGTAGCCTCAGGCTTATCAACCTTCCCAATAACAACATTAGTAACCTCCTTTGGAGGACTATACATTCCTTGAACTTGCTGATCAATCATATCATAATCTGGAGGAGGGTAAATGACTTGGGCAACCTCAGGTTGATTGCCTTCAAGTAGACTTGTTTGTATTCCTGACTCAGCCACCATAGCATCATCACACAATGGTGGATATCCCAATGTGGCTCGAATACTATTGGTCACCCATTTGGTGTGCTCTGAGCCTGCATGAACTAACAACCTCTCCCCCTTTATGGCTTCTCTAGAAATATGATCTCTTAGATCTTCCTTCTGAAATCTGATTTGGCCATCCAGATAATTCACACCCTCTTTAAAAAATGGTTTTAACTTTAGAAGTTTGTCAGATATTTCCTTTTGAGAGGTAGTGATAGCAGTTTTAACAGAATCAATAGCAGCTTGAAAGTTCTTATCAAATTCTTCCATTTCTTTTGCTCTAGCTGCAAGCAGGCCTGGAACAATCTTTTTCAATTCCTCAATGATCTCATGATGAGATTCAGTTAAATTGTCATTCATCCTTATCTGATTTTCCAAGACATAGCTTTGCTTTAAAACAATATCATTCACCTTAGGGATGATAATCTGCTGTTGTTTTGCCAAATACACCACAGCATTACCTCCCTTATGGAAGCAATCTGTCATCTCCTTCTTATGCATATTGACCTCAAACCTAATAGATTTTATATCTTGAGCTAAGTCAAATTGCAGGGACTTGTTGTTCTCATCAACATATTTTTCAATGGCCACTCTGTGTTTATCCAATTTCACTTGTAAATCGACCAAAAACTTGTTATAATCAAAGTCAGAAGGAGTGTGATGTGCTGTAGACTGTAGAGCCTGCTTGTAGCTCTTGCTCCTTCTCTGGAAGACCATAAGTTTTCTCTTCTTAGCCACCCTGGCTTCTTCATTCTCAGAATCAGAAGTACTATCAATTTGAACTCTTTCTTTGGAAGGAGGAGGAACAGCTGCTTCAGTGCCATGTTGTACAGTCTCAACATGCACAGGCTCCCCCTCAATTTCTTGCTCCACTTCCATGCTATCAGTAATTATTTCATCATTTGGAAATAACTCTTCTAGAGTATATTCCTTCTGGGCTGGAACATCTGCAGTATTCAAATTTTGAGATATATCAATTTGAGCATCTTCTTGCACTTGCTCAGACAGATTCTCCCCCTGTACTTGTTCAGTATTGGAGATGTCCTGGGCAGGTGAGGACACTTCCTTTTCCTGGACCTGTGCAGAAATAGAAATATTAGAAATATATTTTCTAGGAAAATACACCAGCTCCCCCTGCACCTGTACCTGGTCATGAGTAGATACAGTCTGTGTAGATGAATAAACTTGCTGAGCTGGTATTCTTACTTCTTCTTCTTGAATTGCAGGTATTGTGGCATCCTGAACTTGTGTAGAAGCAGGCTGATCCTCAACCTCTTGTCTTACTTGCTCTTCTTGTTGGTGCTCAGTACTGGTAGCATGACCTGGGGATTTCTCAGGTGAATCCTGCCTTTCCACTTCAGGCATCTCTTTGGTCAGCACCCTATCCCATCTGGAGAACAATCTCATGTCCATCCTTCTCATGTGATTAATTTTTGTTCCAGGTTGTTGGTGCATAACATCAGGAATCTCCTTACTTAGGTAGATAATCATTATTCTAGCCAGATTTGTCTTCTTGATTCCTTCCTTAATCTTTTCAAAGATTACAGTTGACCAATCCGTTGGAATTGTAAACATAATTCTGGTCATTAGGCTGAACATATAGGCAGAAATCCTATCATGTCCACCTGGCTTGCACAGAATAACTTTTCCAACCACCTCAGACAGGAACTTGCCCTGTTGATTCATTCCTTTCCTGTTGAATGCTGCTCCAATTTTCATGGTGGAATCCAATCCACACCATTGAAGAGCCTCCCTTGATTTAGAAGCAGGGACATCCTCTTCATTCTCAATTATAGGTAATTGTAGAATTGTTCTTAACTTACTTGGTGTAATCTCCACTGGTGACCCATGAACTGTGGATTTTATCTCATGACTCTCAGAGTCTACAGATGCAGAAGTAAAGAACTCATGCACCTCCTTCTTCCATATCTTAGATGGTTCGGAGACCAGAAATTCTAATCCTGAGTCGGAGAGGAGAGAGATAACCCCGAGAACATCTGGAGGAGCAGTAGCAAAGGCCTGGCGCACCAACTCATATCCTTCATTCACATTATCTTCAATCTTTGGCGCCATTGATCAGTCGAGAAAGCTTGAAAGATGAGAGAAAGAGAGAGAGAGAGAGAATGTCGACACAGGGTTTCGAAAACCTTGTAAGCGTGTCGACAGAATGAGTTTTTGACCTATTTATACCTTCTGTTTAAAGAAGATCAAAAGTCGCCAAAAACAGACTATAAGTGTCGACACAGATGGAATGTGTCGACACAAGCTTCTATTGTCTCGACATCAAGTCCGTCTATTATGTGTCGACACCAATTTACTGTTATGTCGACACCAGAGATATATAGTAGAGCATCAGAAATTCTGTGTCGACTCTTAGTATAAGTGTCGACACAAAATCTGTAAGTGTCGACACCACTATCCTGGTGAAGTCGACACTACATTCCTGGATAAGTCGACAATAAGATTCTTAAGTGTCGACACATATTTTCTATGTCGACACAATATCTCTGACTTGTCGACATTACTACCCTGAGTCGACACAATATTACTGAATGTGTCGACACCATCTTACTTAGCCAATTTCTGTTTGTTCAACACAACTTATAAGTACTACAAAGTACTTGATACTACTTCAATGTGTCTTTATATCACTTGAATGTCTTGTTACCACTTCAACTTCATTGTTGATGATTTTGTGATTACACAAATCAATGGTTAACATACCTAATTCAATTTTGAATTTATTGAATTTGGTCTCATCTAGGGGCTTAGTAAACACATCTGCTATTTGATAATCTGTTTTCACAAATTCCAATGAAATGTCTTCTTTTTCTACATGTTCTCTAAGAAAATGGTATTTTATTTCTATATGCTTAGTTCTACTATGAGAAATAGGATTATTAGCAATAGAAATTGCACTCTTAGAATCACACAAAAGAGGTGTTCTACTTACTTGAATACCATAATCCTTAAGCTGATGCTGCATCCATAATAGCTGTGCACAGCAGCTTCCAGCAGCAACATACTCAGACTCAGCTGTGGAAATTGCCACACTGGTCTGCTTCTTACTATTCCATGATATTAGTCTTCCTCCTAGGAATTGACAAGTACCTATAGTACTCTTCCTATCCTCTCTACATCCTGCAAAATCTGTATCTGAATAGCCTGTTAGTTGAAAATCTCTATTCCTAGGGTACCAAAGACCTAGATTAGATGTGCCCTTAAGATATCTCAGAATCGTTTTGACTGCAGTATAATGAGATTCTTTAGGGCAGGCTTGGTACCTAGCACAGACACATGTAGCATACATAATATCTGGTCTACTAGCAGTGAGATATAGTAGTGAGCCAACTATCCCTCTATACAAAGTCTCATCAACAGGTTTACCTGCATCATCTTTGCATATAGGCATACTTGTTCCCATAGGAGTTCTCATGGTGGAGGATGACTCCATACCATATTTCTTAATCAATTCTTTGGTGAACTTAGACTGGGATATGGACAAGCCATCATCAGTCTGTCTTACTTGGAGTCCCAAGAAGAATTTCAGTTCCCCCATACTGCTCATCTCAAACTTCCCTTGCATAAGTTTGGCAAACTTTTTACAAAGGTTGTTTTCAGTAGATCCAAAGATTATGTCATCAACATAGATCTGTACTAAGATGATCTTGCCTTTGGATTCCCTAAGGAATAGAGTTTTGTCAATTTTTCCTCTTGAGAATTTATTCTCAATAAGGAAAGTAGATAGGGTTTCATACCAAGCCCTTGGGGCTTGCTTTAACCCATACAGAGCTTTCCTAAGCTTATAAACAAAATCAGGTTTAAGAGGATCTACAAAACCTGATGGTTGCTCTACATATACTTCTTCTTTAAGATCACCATTCAGAAATGCTGACTTCACATCCATCTGGTATACTTTGAAGTCTTGATAGGCTGTATAGGCAAGGAATATTCTGATTGCCTCCAGCCTTGCTACTGGAGCAAAGGTTTGATCAAAGTCAATCCCTTCTTCCTGCCTGTATCCTTTTGCAACCAATCTTGCTTTATTCTTTACTATTATTCCACTTTCATCTAGCTTGTTCCTATAGATCCATTTTGTGCCAATTATGTTGTGGCCTCTTGGTTTAGGAACAAGCTCCTAGACATTGCACCTTCTGAATTGATTCAGCTCCTCTTGCATAGCATCAATCCAGTGCTGGTCTTGGATAGCTTCTTCAAACTTCTTAGGCTCCAATTGTGACAGGAAACTTGAATGTAGAACTGTGTTTTGATTTCTGCTTCTAGTTTGCACCCCCTGTCTTGGATCACCTATTATCTGATCAGCTGGATGATCTCTTAAATGTCTTGTAGCTGGAGGAAGATTCCCTTCTGGTTGAACATCTCCAGCTCCTTCATTTAGCTGAATCTCTTGGTTTTCTTCAGCTTCTATAGTGTCTTGTTCTCCCCCTGGACAGAAGTCTTCATTTTCCAATGCCTCATCTTCCTTTGATACTTCAGTAATGGAGAGCTTGTCCATACTTTTGCTTATACCTGTTGAGTCATTTGATCTACAAGACAACTCACAGTTGATTAATCTTGTTTCATCAAACACAACATGCACAGATTCTTCAACAACTTGAGTAGTCAAGTTGAAGACTCTATAGGCCTTACTATTTGTGCTGTACCCAACAAATATCCCATCCTGGGATTTGGCAGCAAACTTAGTTAAATATGACTTGCCATTGTTAAGTATATAACACTTGCAACCAAAGATCCTAAAGTAAGATAGATTTGGTTTTCTGCCTTTCACAATCTCATAGGGAGTCATTTTGTGGCTTTTGGTGATAGTAGCCCTATTGATTACATGACAAGCAGTGTTAACTGCCTCAGCCCAAAAATATTCTGGGAGAGAGATGTCACTCAATAGAGTTCTACCAGCTTCAATTAATGTTCTATTCTTTCTTTCAGCAATTCCATTTTGCTGAGGTGTTCTAGGTGAGGAGAACTCTTGAAAAATCCCAAAGTCTTTACACAATTTTGTTATGCTTTCAGATTGAAACTCAGTACCATGGTCACTTCTGATTTTGACCACTGTACTATTTAGTTCATTCTGAATTTGCTTTACAAAATTAAGTAATACACTTGGGGTTTCAGATTTTTGTCTCAGAAAGAACACCCATGTAAATCTTGAATAGTCATCTACAACCACAAAAGTGTAGACTTTCCTACCTAGACTGTGAACTGGCATAGGACCAAAAAGATCCATATGCAAGAGGTATAAGCACCTCACAGAATCCTTGATTTCAAGGCTTTGAAAGGAGGATTTTGTCTGCTTGCCCTTTTGACAAGCTGAGCATATCCCTTCCTTTATACACTTAACTTGAGGTCCATTCCTCACTAACTCTTTGCTAAAGAGTTGGCCAATTGTCTTGTAGTTTAGATGAGCCAATCTCTTGTGCCACTTAACACAATGAGAAGCATTGTCATCAGCTACAAGACAGATGGGAGAAGCCTTATTCTCACATTCAAAATTAAGACAATATACATTTCTCTTCCTATACCCTGTCAGTATGATCTTTTGATCACTTGACCTCTTGATATGACATCCATCTTTAACAAATGAAATGTCATATCCTAAATCACTTAGCTGGCTTATGCTTATTAGATTATGTTTCAAACCTTTTACATAAGCCACTTGAGTGATAGTAATTAGGTTAGAAGAAATGTTACCAAACCCTTTGATGACTCCTTTTTCAGATCCACCAAAGATCACTTTAGGTCCATCTTTGACAGATGAATACTCCTTCAGCAGCCCCTTTGTTCCAGTCATGTGCCTGGAACAACCACTATCCAAGTACCATATAGGGGCATGGTTACTTGGATTCACCTGCAACACAGAATTACTTACCCTTAGAACCCAAGTAAGTCTTGGGTCCTTGGTTCAGGTTAGCATTAATAAAGCTACCATAACCTCTTCTAACAGGTAGACTATTGTTCTTTATAACACTTGGGTTATACCAGCAGTCTAGTGCAAAATGGCCTCTCTTGCCACAGCACCAACATTCAAACTTATTGTATCTAGATCTAGATACATCCTTGTCAGAAGAATTTCTGTTCATTGCTTGTGCTGCAGCAACTTCACCTACTGATTTCTTAAAACCATTGGGTTTATGACTATAGGTAGGCCTGCTTGCATTTACACCCTTGTTCTTCAGAACATTAATCTTAATATGACCTTGAATATCTTCATGATCATATTTGTTAGAAGACACTTTCACCTTACTAAACTTTATGGGGACTGAAAGGTTTAGTGGCTGAACAGGAGCTTTGCCTTTCCTCTTGAATCTGCCAGCCCTGAAGTTACCTTTGAATCCTAATCCAGCCTTACCCTTTTGAGTGACAAATTCATCTATCAAGGGTAAGACAGATTTTGGCTTAGAGTAATTAGCCACTAAATCCCTTTCAATTCTAAGTCTGGCCTCTAGACTCTTCACTTGATCATTAGTATAATTAATTGTGCCCATCTGAATAATAGTTATATTCTTCAGCTTGGCAATTTCATTTAATTTTTGATCAATAATTTTCTCTAACTCAGTTGTAGCAACCCTTAGTTCAGCAATTTCCTGAGCCTGAGATTTAACCAAGTTCTTGCTTTTCTTAAGGGCCTGCAACAAGTCCCCATACTTGTCTATCAATTGATAGACATCTCCTTCAGATTCAGATGCATCTACATCACTTGATGCAGATGTAGCTGATTCTTCACTGGTACAACAATCAGATGTAATAGAAGGACATTGTACCTTATTAGGACCAGACTGATTTTGGCATATGTCCTCTTCTGATCCTGCCATCAGCCCCATACACTGATGATTCTTTTGTTCATTGATGGAGTCTAGCAACTGCAGAAACTCCTCTTCTTCAGATGCAGCATATAGTCCAATATATGCTTCAGCTTCAGATTCTGACTCTGAAGTTGACTGGTCTGTTAGACTCTTATCTTTCTTTGCAACAAAGGATTTCTCCTTCTTGCCTTTCTGATGAGTCTTCTTCTTGTCTGAAGACTCCTTTCTCTTATCAGGACAGTCAGCCACTACATGTCCAGGCCTATTGCAACAATAACAGACAATCTTTGAAGTAGAGGCTTTGCTGGGCTTTGATCTGCTCTTCTCTTTCCTTGATGACCTTTTCTTCTGATAATAGTCATCAACTTGCTGTGATGTGGAAGGCCTAGACTTCCATTGCTTCTTTTTCAAGAACCTCTGGAATTGGCTTGTGAATGCAGCAAAGTCTGCATCTGAATCACAGCTTTCTGAACCCTTATCTGAACTTTCAGAACTATCTTCTGCAACTTCCTTAGGAGGAGATGGTGATTTCCTCCTATTCTTTCTAGTGGCTTCTGCATTGAATGCCACAGTCTTTTCTCTATGCTCTCCTCTTGAATTCTTTTCCTCCTCCTTCCTCACCATAAGTTGCATTTCATAGGATAGCAACTTTCCAAACAAGGTGGGAGGAGATATCTCTGCCAATTTAGCCACTTCTCTTATGCCACAGATCTTTGTGTCCCAATCCTTTGTTAAGGATCTCAAGAATTTGTCATTCAGTTCATAAGTACTGAAGACTCTTCCATAGGACATAAGCTCATTCACAATTCTATAGAATTTCTTGTAGCACTCAGTTATGCTATCAGATTTTCCTTGTCTAAAACTTTCATACTCCTGATTGAGTATAGATTTCCTGTCCTGCCTTACTTCTTCAGATCCCTCCATGTAGACAATCAATGTGTCCCACATCTCTTTGGAGGTCTTGCAGTGAATCAGATTCTGAAATGTTGAATCATCTATGGCACTAACAATAATGTTCTGAGCTCTTTTGTCCATGGTTGCCAAGATGATTTCATCCTTGGTCATTTCTGAATAACTCTTTGGAGTTTGGATATTTGCATCAAGAACTGATACCTTCATTGGAATGAAGGGGCCTTCCTGTACTGTGATGTAAATCCTTGGGTCAGATGCCTCCATAAACAGTCTGACTCTTTCTTTCCAAATTCCAAAAATTTCTTTCTTGCATATGGGTAATTTCATAGACCCTAGCTCCTTATGATTCTCACCAGAACCCATCTTTTTGAATCTTGATTCTGCCTTTCAGATCTACCTCAGACTGTTAAGTCCTTTTTGAGGAACCTCCCTCTGATACCACTTGATAGTTTTACTTTCAAGACAACCTAAACACCTAGAGGGGGGGGGGTGAATAGGTTCTAATTTCTTGTTTATAATTCTAGGCAGAATTCAATTACAAATTTAAACATCTAGCACAGCATTCACAGACAACTAAGCATCACAGATTGCACAATGTTTTATAGTGGTTCCCTAAGGTCTGGGTACATCCACTTTCCCCCTTCACCTATCTAGCAATATGCTAGATTCGGCCAAACTTCCACTATTCTCAGATCCTCAGATCCTACAGCTCAGAACCTGGATAGGTTCCTACAACTCAGGCTCAACAGCCCTACCTCAGCCTTGCCTCAAGGCCTACCACTCAGAGAATAACCTTCTCCTACACTCAGGCAAATAGCCCTACCACTCAGAGATCACCTCTCCTACACTCAGCCTTTATAACACAGGCTTACAACTCAGATCTGTGTAAACAGATCCTACAGAAATTTAGAAAAGATATTTTAATGTCTTGCCTTTGTTGAGAGAGAAGAGGACAAGACACTTCTTGATCAGCTGATGAAATCAACTGAATCTGAGCTTTCTTCAAAGCTTCTTGAATCTGAACTTAGCTGAGTTGATTTCCAAATAGCTTCTTGAGAAACCACTGATGGCTTCCTTCTTTTTCTTCAAGATGACTGGATCTCTCTCTATCCAGCACCTTTTCTGATACTTCAGACTTCTTCTTCTTCTTCTTAGATCTACTGATGAAGATCTTCTTTAGAGCTTAGCACTTTCTTGAATTGAAACTACAACAGGATCGTAATCCTTCTGTTTCTTCTTCTTAGATCTTCTTCAGTTATCTTTCTTAGATTTTTATTTCCTTCTGAATATGTCTATTTATAGACTTTCTTCATGGTAACCGGCTGATTCGGTTTCTAACTGTTTTCTGACAGGTCTGACAGCTTCAGTTAAACGGTGGCAACCCACAGCTGTCAAGTCTTCAAACAGTTCCTGTACCTTAGCCTTGACAGCAAAATGTCGAGACAGTCTGTTAGAAAGTGTCGAGACCAATCTGTCTATCTGTGTCGACACAAGTGACTTTGGTGTCGACACAGTCTTTGATGATGTCGACTAAGTTGCCTTTAAGTCGACACAGCTTCTTCAGAAAATAACTTGGTCTAGACTCTGCAGTGTGTCGACACAAGTCCTGTGTGTCGACACAGTTGTTGTAGATTCAGAACTCAGTATGTGTCGACTCAGCCTTCAGGTGTCGACACAGCAATCTTCAACTCTGTCAAAATGTGTCGACTCAGTCTTCTGGTGTCGACACAAGCATAGTCGACTTCTGCCAATATGTGTCGACTCAATCTCAAGGTGTCGACACATCCACCCAGTGTCAACACAGTTGAGGTCGACTATCTTCTTCTGTGAGTCGACTATCTTTCACTAGTCGACTATCTTCCACTAGTCGACTATCTTTCTCTGGTCGACTATCTTTCACTAGTCGACTACCTTCCACTAGTCGACAATTTTTCTCTGGTCGACTATCTTTCACTAGTCGACAAACTTTCTCTGGGTGTCGACAATCTTTCACTGTGTTGACACTGCTTCCCAGTGCTGAGGTCGACGATTTTCTTTATGTGTCGACACAGCTTCCTAGCGTCGACATAAGTGTGGTCGACTATCTTTCTCTGTGTCGACACTGATATTCTGAAGTGTCGACACAAATATTCTGAAGTGTCGACACAATTTCTTCAGGTGTCGACATGTGGACTTAGAATATTTTTCTCCATTCTTTAATACTTCTTCACCTGCACATGTCAACTCAAAACAACATCAAATACACCTTGATGTATATCATTAAGCTAAGTTGGGCTTCTTCAAATCAGGTACACATTTTCCAATGTACCCAACAGGTAGGCTACGAGCTTAATTTGGAAAGTGATATTTGGATTTAGGACGGGGATGAGAAAGGGGTCGGGCTTGTTGGTGTTGGTGGTTGGCGGCTAATATTTTGTGGTGGAGGGAGGGGCTCGGGTTATTGGAGTTTGATGGTGGCCGATTTTGTGAGAGAGGAGGTGGCGGCTTGGGGGTTGGAGAATGGGTCGGGTTTGCAAGGGAGTAGAGTAAAGGAAGAAGGAGGGAGGCCGAGATTGAGAGGGGAGGAGAGGTGGCCGGCGGCCAAAGAGGAAGAAGAAGGAGGAGGGCCGAAACTTGCCTTGGAGAGGAGGGGGATTTCAATTCTTGAAATTGGTTTTCTTTTCATTCATTCACTAATTAAAACATGAAGGATACATGCCTATATATAGGCTACACCACTCAATCTCCCTCCAAAAAAACTTCAAAATTCAAAATTCAAATTGAACATATGATGGTTATATGCACCCATCATAGTTCATGAAATGAAATAATTAAAATACTACATGATGGTTATACGCACCCATCATTACACATGAAATGGAAATTAAAACATGATATTAAATAACATTGCAAAAATAAAACAAAGCATAAAAATTAATTAATAATTAATAATTATTTATTAATAATAATTATTAATTATTATTAATATGTTGGCTTGCGTTCAGGACGGGTATTATGACGATGCTCCACATGAACATCCGTAAGCACGCCATCGCCGTCTTTAAAATGTTGCGGGTTGTCGTCTCCATCAATCGGGTCACCATCATCATCAAAGGGAGGACGCTCCTTTGCGAAATATCGTGGGGAGTCGGCTCCATCAATCGGGTCACCATCATCATTAGAGGGAGGACGCTCCTTGGCGACATATCGTGGGGAGTCAGCTCCATCACGTGTGCCTAAAATCGACGATCGCCGATCGCCAAAACGTCGACCACGTGACTCGTGGTCGAACACGCCCGTGACACGCCCGTGTCACGCCCGTGACACGCCCTTATCACCTGCTCCAAATCCCAGACTTGGCTTAAAACGACACCCGTCCCTCTTTTGAGTTTCGGGGTGTTACACACACACTCTTCATAATTGAAGAAAGCAAGAAATCAAAGAAATAAAATTATCACCTACATGCACGCACTCTACAAGATTGAGAAAGCGATAAAATTGCGAGTCTCGGCTCAAATGAGTGGGTGGGATAATGGAAGTAATAAAATTTATCCTCATACACTCACACAGACTAACATGAAATTAAAAGAACATAATGAAAACCCTAACTTACATACACATTAAAGAAATTCAAAGTTACCTATAAATTAAAACAACTACTTTTCTATTCTTAGAACATGCTAAAAACACAAAAAAGTGAAATAACAATTAAAGAAGCAAAAAATTTTCAAAAACAAAGTTAAAATCAAAGTTGTTGAAAAATTAAAACGTTTATATTTTCATTCTTAGGACTCCATAAAAGTGATGAAAAAGTGAAAAAAAAAATTTAAAAGAACAAAAAAAGGGGTTTTACAATCCTAAAACAAAGCTCAGCAAAAAAATTCAAACATCACTTTAAAACCTCTTTTACAATTTCATAGGAAAGAAAATATAAGACTTTAAAAAGTTTTCAATACAACATTTCATTTTGAAAAGAAGACTTAAACAAAATTTTTGCCATTATAACAATTCATTTTTTACATAAAAACCTATAATGAAACCTAATTTGACAATAATTTAAAAGCATGAAAAATTACAACAAGTTACACTAATTGATAATTTTCATAAAGGGAAAGACTAGGTAAAACAAGAGGACAAAAAGGAAAGAGATGAGCCACCCCAAATGATTTTTCATACAAGGTAGAGAGGGGAAAACTACAACTTTTATTACCATAATGAAACTATTACAAAGCTATTACAAGGAAAAAGGAAAATCTAAAACAAACATGAAAAGGGAGGAGGGATAAAGCCTCCTTACATTGGATGGAATCTACAAGGGCAGCCCACAAAACACACCAAAGATGGTCCAAAAAAAAGAACAAGAGAGCATACAGAAACTGGGTATTTATAGGGAAAATTTCGAGTTTGACACGCCCTACGACACGGGCGTGTCAGGGGGGGGGGGGGTGTCGAGGTGGCGTGTTTGACTTGGCGAAATCTGGCGAGCTGGCTTGTTTTTGGAAGCATCTAGAAGTGACACGTCATCGTCACGGGCGTGACAACCTTGCCACGGGCGTGTAGGGGGGGCTTGACTGGACTGCTGGGAGGAGGAAATCAATTTGAACTTTGCTGGCTGGAGGGGTCGACTGCCGACATCAACACGGGCGTGTCAGGCTCGAACATGGGCATGTCATGCTTGGTTTGATCAAGGCCGAACGTCGAGCAGTGGGTTGAAGTCGACGATCATCGAGGGCGTGACACGGGCATGTCAGTCTGGACACGGGCATGACTTGCCATTTCGCAGCAGAAAACCTATTTTGGTGAAAAAATCAAAGGAACAAGCCATATCACGGGCGTGACCTATGCGACACGGGCATGACCTATGAAAATTTCACAAAATTTCTGGAAAATTCCAGAAAAACAAAAGTAAAGCTTAGTTAGAAATTATTTACAAAAAGAAACAAATTTTAAATAAAACAAACTAAATACAATGAAATGATAATAAAATAACTTAAATAAAATACAAAAATTTGCGTATATTTACAACTCATCATCAGGACAGAGATAAGAGGCAGCACTAGCACTGATAGCCCTACATACGACCACCACAGCCTCAGCATACCCCCAGACTAGCTTCAACACTCAAGCATGCGCCCTCGACCCGATGAGATGTTCCCTTCGTAGGGAACTACTTTCTTTGCCAGCAACCGGGCCATATTAGATCTTTCTACCCGTAAGCTACAAGGAGACTTGGGTTAGGGTAAGTTCAGTGAGGAGCAGTAATGAGGGGACAGGGACAAAGAGGCCATAGAGGTAGGCCTGGTAGGAGAGAATAGCGGGGCAGAGCAGCACCCCCTCAAATCCTATACACTGAACTTGTATTACGGGCCAGTTCCTGATATGGTTATAGGTATCTATCTCTAATACTAGTGATGCGATAAATGATGATGGATAGGACTAGTTGTATTCTATGTACACATATATCTTATATGTATTATGTAGAGTTGATACATGATATATATATATATATATATATATATATATATATATATATATATATATATATATATATATATATATTTGTCATCAAGCTTGCTCTTGGTAGAAGGACACCCTATAAAGACACTTTTTGATACTGGAGCGACGCACTCCTTCATCTCACAAGACTTCATTATAACTAAAGAGAACATTATCCGATCATCTGGAATGTCTATACAGATTCGACTCCCAGATGGATCAGACATGACTTCCACGGAGAAATTCTCATTCCAGGTCATGCTAGGAAATGTGGAATTCGAGATCTACGCAACGATCCTAATGATAACCGGGTTTGACATCATTTTATTAGTGGATTGGCTGGTCGAGCATAAATCTCAGATAAAATGCTCAACTCGAGAAGTCAACCTTCACAACCCGAATGGGCAGACTATTACTTTGAAAGGTATACCGTCTGTTACCCACATTATTCTAACCTTTGCTAAAACTGAAAAGTCGGTACGACAAAGGGACGAAGTGTATCTTATTCTCTTTAAGATGGAAAACAATACCCATGTGCTCACCAAGATCCCAGTTGTATGAGATTTACCATATGGTTTTCCTGAGTCCCTTCCAAGATTGCCTTCGCAACGGGAAGTGGACTTTCAGATTGAGCTCATATCTAGGGCTTGACCAGTGTCAAAAGCACCCTACCGGATGGCTCCAAGGGAATTGGTAAAGCTGAAAAACTCAACTCCTGGAGTTAATCGATATAGGTTTTGTCCTCCAGAGTTCCTCTCCATGAGGAGCTCCTCTGATGTTCATGAAAAAGAAAGACGGGATGTTGCGCCTATATATCGACTATAGAGAGCTTAACAAGATCACCATTCGAAACACATACCCTCTACCAAGGATTGATGAGTTGTTCAATCAGTTGTAGGGCACGTTTGTCTTCTCTAATATGGACTTGAGATCTGGTTACTATCAACTTCGCATACGGGAAGTATACATTCCCAAGATGGCTTTTAGCTCTTGTTATAGCCTCTATAAGTTCCTAGTGATGTCGTTTGTGCTCACCAATGCACCGCCTAACTTCATGGCATTGAGGAATAAGGTTTTTGAACCATTCCTAGACCACTTTGTAATCGTCTTCATAGACGATTTATTGATCTACTTGAAGACAAGGCAGACCACTCTAGACACTTGGAGATGGTGTTACTCAAGCTTCAAGAGCATTCCTTTTTTTGAAATTTAGTAAGTGTGAGTTCTGGTTAGAGAAAGTTTGATTCTTGGTCCAAACGAGCAATAAGAATGGGGTGGCAGTGGATCAAGCCAAGAACTAAGCGGTCCAAAATTGGTCATTGCTCAAGACCTTGGGCTCGCAGGATATTATCGAAAGTTTGTAGAAGGTTTTTCCAGGATAACTTTACCCCTCACTGCTCTTATGAGAAAGGACACAGTGTTCCAATAGATGCCAGAATACGAGGCTGCATTCATCGAGTTGAAGAAACATCTGAATTCAACTTCGATCCTTACAATCCCCTCGAAAACCGAAGGGTTCTAGATTTATACTAATGTGTCTCTAAGGTGATTGGGGGCCATTTTGATGCAACATGGCAAGGTGGTCGCATATGCGTCACGACAGTTGATGCTTCACGAGCAAAATTACGCGGCCCATAATTTGGAATTGGGCACAGTCATCTTCTCCCTCAAGATCTGGAGGCCTTATTTATACAGAGTACTGATCATAAGAGCCTCAAATACATCTTCACTCAGAAAGAGTCGAATCTCTAATAATGCCAGTGGTTGGAATTCTTTTGTAAATAAAACTTCGCTCTTCAGTACAACCCCAGGAAGGCTAACAGAGTTGCAGATGCACTGAGCCATTGGCCCTAATTAATCAGGAGCTATACGGAGCAAATACCAGAAGAGTTGCTTTGACCTTTGGCAGGTCTAAGTATCATCCCTATTACTCGTTGGGATCCGGTGGAGTATCAGTCCCAATTGTACTAGATGGAGAAACAATGCGATATCCTAGATCAGATACACAAGGCACATAAGATCTATTTGGAAGTGGCCCTGATCATCGAGTTTTTACAGGATAGAGCGCAAGACGATTACAACCTACATGCTGGTATTCTGCAATACAGGCATCGTGTTTTCATTCCCTCCACCGGGGGAATTCGAGAAGAGATACTTTGCGAGGCACACCACTCGAGGTATTCAATTCATCCTGGTATAGTTAAGATGCATGTTGGCCTACGCAGTACCATATACTGGTCAGGGATGAGAAGAGACATCACCTACTTTGTGGTACAATGTCAGACCTGTCAAAAGGTTAAGGCTGAATGTTGCAACCCAGGAGGCTTGTTGTATCCCCTACCAATATAAGAATGAAAATTTGAAGACATTTTTATGGACTTTGTCCACGGCCTACCTCGGTCTCGTGCTGGAAATGACTCTATATGGGTTATTATGGATCGACTTACCAGGGTGGTACGTTTCATTCCGAATCAACAAAGTGATGGAGTTGACATCCTGTCCAGGAATTTCATAGAGCAGGTAGTCCGATTTCATGGATTGCCAAAGTCCATTGTGTCTGGCCGTGATGAGTGTTTCACTTTGAAAGATTGGAGAAGGGTGCAAGCTTACTTGGGAACCAACATGGCTTTCAGCACCGCTTTCCACCACCAGACAGATGGACAGACGGTAAGGACGAATCGGACGATGGAGGATATTCTCCGACTATACATAGTAGAGCACAACAAGCTATAGGAGAAGCTACTACCACTAGTAGATTCTTCTTATAATAATATCTTTTAGGCCACTATTAAGATGGCACCATACGAGGCATTGTATGGAAGGCATTGCCAGACCCCGCTGACTTGGGCCCAGGATGAGAACTCAAAAGCTGTAACACCCCATCCATCACGAAGAATATAATAGAAGGTTCGGCAGGGGCCCACACTATATTCCATGGACAGTCAGCAGAGTTACCCATTAAAACCAAAACATTCACGTATCCTAATTTAAAGTAACATTCTAGCGGAAGCATTTAATTACTTAAGAACCCAACACCAGGAATGTCCACTAACCAAACCATCGGAATGACATATAAATACACAAAATGTTTGTCTTAAGGCCTTATAACATATGAAATGTTTACACTAACAAGTTGATTTACATACATCGACACACAGGCCGACAATACATGAAAAGTAAGTAAATGCCTAGCTTGGCCTTCGAGGGCTGGCAGAGCACAAAGGGGATTGACCCGCTACTTCCTGCTAGGTTCTCCAGCACCTGTATAGGGAAAAACCACCAAGAAATGGAAAACAAAGCAACGATCAACTTTAGCTAACCAATTTATAATCACCCCACCCCTCAGTCGGGGTGGCGATGCACCTTCCCTTCAAGTAATTAGCAGGTGTGTGTGTGTTTCTATATATATATTGACATAAGAATGTGTAATTTAAGCATCATTCACCATAGACATTGGCGCGATCGAACACTTGTCCCGTGTACTCAGGGCATATTATCGGTGTACTGGATTCCCAGTCCCACCACTATACTCAATGATGGTTCAACATTGGAGCTTTACTAGTCTTTATGGCCCGAAGCCAAAGAATCCCTCTCATATGGCTACAACAAAGTCAAAGAAGCTCTCCTATACTAAGATTCAAGTCAGTGACTCACTCCAAGTCAATCGGCATAGGGAGGGTACAGTTCAGCCATAACCTATTGCTCAAATCGTCGGGCGCAACAAGCCACAATGCGGGCTAGAATCCCCTTGCATGTTCACAATATACATAACTACGTTATGTTCCAAGGCTAGGACACACATCCACCACAGCTGGGCACTCCAGGCTCATAACTCAATATATTAGCCCCCTAGTCTCCAAGAGACAGGCCTCACAGTCATAAAAAAAGCTCCCTTAGAGCTATCACCAACGGTAACCACTATCCCCGCACGATATGGACAAAACCACACATCTATCTTAGGCTCGGGTTCACCCCCAACACATTCATCTGCTCACTAGTCTCTACAATTAGCACTACCGCCAACGATATCGCTATCGCGGGTGGTAGCAACATAATTTCATTCTCTGTTGCAAACTCGGGTGTTTCCAGGAGAACATCGCTAGTACTTTCTACAGCAACCTGCAAAACCCCATGAATCTCTAAACTACACATTTAACATCAGATCCTTCTACGATATGCAACTTAATGCATCTCCAATCCATACCAACTTGTCTGAATGAGCTTCACACAACATGTATATTCCATATATCGATTTTGGATTCTATATACAAGTTTACTATCGGGGATACCACTGATCAACCCGTTGGAAACTTTCCATTCTCCACCGATTAGTGGGGGTTTCCATGCAATCATGCTAAATAAGGATTTCACTTGTACAATAAGGAAGATCATTACCCTTTTTGATTTCTTAGAAGCCATAAAATTGCATGAGATCAAGATAGAAGCATTCGCAGCACCTTCCTCTCCACAGATCTAGCCTTAGCTTGGAAATTCGACCACAAGAACACCTTTAATGCTCTTCTAGAGGACTAATTTTAATCTTCTCCTTCCTCTCCTTTCCTTTTTCTTCTTTCTCAAAGTTGAAGAGAGAGAGAGAGAGAGAGTGGGTGTTAAAAATGAGAAGAGTTTTCCTCTCAACCCTCTTAACATTAACGAGCCAAACCTCAACCACCTGATCTCCAAGCCAAATTACATGGATGGTCCAATTTAATCAGCCATTTTTTTTAAATTCACTACCGCGGGGCAGTAGCTTGCTATCGCAGCATGAAATCTCCAGCTGTGGCTGCTTGACCCAATCAGCACCGCTGTATAGTTTCTTCACTGCCTACTGACACATGGATGTCTGTCACATGGCACGATATCGCCTAGCAAAAGTGCTATCACCAGCGGTAGCATCCAGAAAACTATTGTTTTCAAAAAATAGAAACCTGGGATGTTATAGAAGCCCTATGAGTGGTTTATATTAATGACACTATGATAATGGTACGACTAATCCAAGATCAGATGGGGAAGCACAGAATTAGTAGGCTTAAGTATTACGATGCAGGACATTGACTGGTTGAGTTTAACGTAGGAGA
The DNA here is from genome assembly GCA_039513925.1 of Platanthera zijinensis. Taxonomy (NCBI): domain Eukaryota; kingdom Viridiplantae; phylum Streptophyta; class Magnoliopsida; order Asparagales; family Orchidaceae; genus Platanthera; species Platanthera zijinensis. The sequence goes on along the minus strand of CM077098.1, from coordinate 69,406,293 downwards.
AATGGTATTTTTGAAAATCAAGTCCATGCATTGTATCTCCTGGTGGAGGAAGCAAAAGAAACTAGATCCCCACTATTTGGGACCCTATCAGGTTATAGAGCATAATGGCCCAGTTGCATACTGATTATTCCTACCCACAAAGTTAGGAAATCTTTATGATGTTTTACATGTCTCTTTGTTGAGGCGAGTTATTTAGCTACCAGATCAACATCTTCCTATACCGCCAGTACCGCTCCAGTTGGACAGATCCATCCAGTCAGAGCCAATGAGAATAGTGGAGTTCAAGGTGAAAAACCTTCACAACAATATTATCCCATTGGTCAAGATCATATGGTCAAACTGCAAACGAGCAAATACACATGGGGACCCGAGGACCTCGTCCGAGAAAAGCACTCGGAGCTCTTTCCCCAGATATATTATACTTACCCCCTATTTTACGCAAATTATCGGAGACGAAAATCATTTTATTTTTATTGAATTGTAACATCCTGACTTTTATTGGGTCATTAGAACCCTAGTGACCCAATAAAAGTGACCTGAACCTCTACCCAAGGCCGAAAAGCGGTAGGAGGTGACCATGTGTGGAGATATTGAGCTAGAGAACTCTGATTTTGCTTCTGTCAGTTCCTATGGACTTGCATGGTCAATACAAGTGCGCTTGAACTTGTTGTATTTCAATCGAGGGCATATGGAGAATATGACCATTTTCATCTTCATAGTGCGCCGTGATGTACAAATTTTTGAATTCAACGGAGTCCGTACCTATCAATTTCGATAACGGGTGTTCATCCCAAGCCTTACCGTACACCAAAAAACATGCACATACCAATTTTAATACAATACCCCAACATTGACCTATCTACCGATGACTTGAACTCAGTTTCACTCTGACCAGCATGGTGGAATAGGGTTGAATTTGGTTAAACCACCTTAAAATCATGATTATTGGAATTTTAAAGTGGAGAGAATCCCACACCCACTCAAGCTTTTCACCTAAACTCAATTTAATCCACGTACCCCTCCCCCCAATACCTAGGGGACATGATATCCAACAAATAACAAGCAAGATGGGACATAGCAAAGGCGAAGAGGAAAATAACTCGTCTTTTTTCTCATTTCCAAGCTTAAGGCCCAAACTTCCCATCCTTAATTCTCCCAGGTGGCAGTACCTTCCCCCCTGATGTTGCCACCTGCTCGGGATAGCTCGAGGGAGGAGAGGAACTCCTCCAAAATTAATCCCACACTAGGGAGGGAGGAGCAAGGGGCCTCCTCCTCTACTATAAATAAGCTTACCCCTCCCCTGGCTAAGAGTGCACAACCCCTGAGCTCAGTCGAGCACTACCCTACCCCTGCCAAACCTTTGCCTCACTAAAAACTACCAATACAAACTAACCACCTCTTCCACCTTTAATGGAGAATCAGTCATGCCATTTTCGATCACCTTTCCCTCAGGTGGAACCTCTTCCCCTTCCCCTTCCTGATCTTTCTGATGTGCATCACGCACCTCCCGACAGCTAGAGCGCCTCCGGTACCACCCGAGCCAAGCTCCAGATAGAGAGTGGCCGCGTGTGGTAAGCCTTGCCTAGCACTGGTGGTCATGCTGGGAGGGTGTTAAACTACTAAGGATGTTCCTACCCGACGGCATAGGGTCGTGGTGCCGCCCGAAATCGCCGCACCAGCGACACCTGAAAAGTAATTTTCTTTCGATTTTAATTTTCCAGTGACGCTAGGCCGTCTCGCCACCATCGGAGGTAAGGCGACCGCTAGGGCTTCATCCAGGGTGTTGATGTAGCACGGAAGCCGTCGGAGTGACGGGATTTCCGGGAGTAGAGCAGGTTGCATATCCTGCTCTTAGGTTGAAATTTTGCAGCGGTGGCCGGCGACACCTGTCCGCCGGACCACTGCTAAATAACTCTTCGTCCCATGACGAGTCAGTCGGTGGTAGCGCCAATGTCTAGAAGCTTTTGGCCAGTGGTGGTAGAGGCCACCACCTTCTACATCGTCAGGAGCAGCAACCACCATCTGATCTTTATGATGAAGTTCAGACGGGCAGGATTTTATTAAATCCCGCCCCTGTCTCAGCAATATCGCCCCCCCACCTCAACAGCGGATTAGTCACAGATCCACTATGGGATCAGAATGAGGAAATCTATCATTTGGCCCAATCTCAGCAACATATTCGAATTAAGTATGGCTAATTGCAGACCAAATTTTTAAAAAAAAATTGAGAAAATTTTTTGTGGGAAATCTAGGCTCCTAGGAAAAAATGTTGAAACATGAAAGATGTCCCCCTTGATGAGGGCTATCTACTCAAAGTTTTGAGGTTTTTATAAATTAATTTGGTGTTTAAAAAAGCATAAATAACATTTATTGGGCCAATTAATAGGCCTAAAATCGATCAGAATGTTTTGGAAAATTTGTCTAGACTCAAATTAGGCTCTCTTTGAAATTGTATAAAAAATTGGAGACTTGGGGATAAAAATTAAAAATTTTGCAATTTATCGGAGCCTTAGATCGCACTTTAAAAGTGATACATTCGAATATTTTTGGAAAAAGAAATTAAAGCGCGCGATTGTGTTATAAGAATTATATTTCAAATAAATAATGACAAGAATTATCGTGGCGAGATTTCAAGCTCAAAGTGCTACGAGGATTTTTATAAATCATCGGGTGCCTTCTTAAAATTAATTCTTATGTGTTTGAGCAAATCGGGAAACAAAGAATATGAGCAACGAGTATGGTAATTCTCAACCTTGAATCAAATGTTGGGATTATCACATTATTTTGAAATGATTCACGAGGTTGATTTTTTAGGAAAAATCAAGCTTTCTAAAAGATACTTGGATTTGGCCCAACACGAGAAATTAAGTTGGCTCATATTCTTGAATAGGTATTATTCTGTCGATAATCGAATCAGCTTAATAAATATCGAGAAATTATTGAACCCAAAATAAGCTTCTTTGGTCTTATTAAGCCGCATTTAAGAGGCGTAATTAAGCTTAATATCAGACCATAATGGTGAAACTAAAAAGAAGCTCTTAAAGACAGAAATGGAACTGAACATTCCTCCTATGAATAGAGATGGAACTGAACATTTCTCATATGAACGGAGATGGAACTAAACATTCCTCCTATGAATGGAGATGGACCTGAACACTCCTGAGATTTGAGTGATTGAACTACTAACCCTTTTTGTTATTGCACTCTCTTTTTTCCAGTCCTGTACTGGTCTAGTTCCTTTCAATACCTTCAGTTCAATTTTCTTTTCAGTACTATTTTAGTTTTGTACTTGTCTAATTCCTTTTAGTGCTTTATTTACAGTTCTTTCTATTCAATACTACTTTAGTCTCGTACTGGTCCAATTTACTTCAACACTTTATTTCAGTACGTTTAGTTCTACATTTCATATCTGTAGCTTATTTCTAGTTGCATTTTATTACTGTACTTAAATTACAGCAAGTTACTATTTCAGTATTATTAGCACGGGTCATGCTTTAACGAGCAGTTGATTTTTTGTAGAGCGTTAGTTGGGGATAATCGAGAGTCGAGATATTCCTCCAAGGTTAGCCCCAAATAATGTGCTCCCATGCACATTGCGCTCATTGTTGAAAGTTGAGTAGCATGTTGTTCTAAGAAGGCCATTTTCCAAAATTATTTGATGACAAGCAGGGAAGGCCGATGTTGACAAGATTTGTGCCAGCAAAATTATTTAAAATTAAAATGCTTATAAATTGATTGCGATAAATAGTGGCCGGTCAGTTACTTCAGCAGTCCATTCTTACCGGTGCGGAAAGCTCGACGACTCATGACGACGGGGAGATATGTACCACGGGTGACCGCCCATTTTATTTTTCTATGTTGGGTTTCCTCCACTGGTCAGCTTAAATGTCCAGAGTTTGCCGAATGTCACTCACATCCAAGAGTACACCTGGTTGTACACTGAGGCCTGGGTAGTGTGGTACAACCACACCCAAAAGTGTCAGGACTAGCAAATGTCATTGACGACCACATCGATAAGGCTAGCAAGGTTCGTTACCCTGCTTGAAGAGAAGCAGTTAAATCTATGTCGACATAAAATATGTGTGTGGGTTTGAACACCTGTGGTGTGTTGGCAGAATTTGAACACCTACGATGTGATTACAGGCTGTGAGTACCGGTTTATTGGATCCCTAGTTTAGATTTGGGCTAGGTTCACTAAATTTAGGCTGAGTCTGACCCACCTTGTATAGTTAGGGTCTAGTCTAGTAGTCCTAGAAATTAGGCTAAGTCCTTTTAGTTCAACCTTCTTGGACCAGGCAGTAGAGGACCTCAGAAGATTCAGTTTTAGAAGTTTTCATAAGACAGTTTTATCAGTTTGAAGTTCTTCAAACTCAGCTCGACGATCGTCGATCTCCTATCAATGAACTCAGAGTTGATTATCTGAACTGAGCTCGACGATATTAGAGCTCTGGTCGACATTCAGTTTTTCTCCAGACAGATTCTCAGCTCGACAATTTTTTGCGTGATCAAGTTCTGTGGTCGACGATCGTTGAGTGTAGAACAAATTCTCAGGTTAATGTTCTTGGAGCGCAGAATCATTTGCTTTTATTCAGCGTGTGCTTCACAGAGATCAGGTTGATGAATAGATTTCTCAGGTCAACGTTCTCTGAGTGCAGTTCGACGAAATCTGTTCTTTGGTCGACGAATTCTGTAAGCTGTCTATTTTTTGTTCTTTCCTTATCTGTTCCCTCTTTATTACTATTTTAAGTCATAAATTCCCTGAGTAATCAATGCTTATATTCCCTATGAATATAGCTGTTCCTGGCAGCATTGATTATGGTATTTATCAGAGGATTTATTTGACTTATTTCTCGGGACAGGTGAGGAAACGAAAAATGACAGATTTGCTAGCCGTTTTCCTTCCCAGATTTCCAGCAAGGCATTAATTGCAATTATTCAAATTTCTAAGGAAGTTTGTCCGTCGAGGATAATAGAGAGAAGAATTTTTCAAACAATTTTTTTTACAGACTGAGAAGAGAGACACAATTCTTATAAAGCAGAAATTTTCAGAGAGATATTCTTCACAAGAGCAGAATACTTTCAAGCAGCCTTCAATCTTAATCTCTCACTGTGCTCTGAAGAAGATAAAAGAAGAAGAACAAAAACAGATCAAGAGTCTTCTTCATCTTCTGCTTTCCAGGAACTTACTGAGATAATACATCTCAATCTATCTAGAGCTCCTAGATCTAGTTTTCTCAAGCTGAAGGCCTACTCACCCTGAACAAAGCTTCTCACCCTGAACACATCTACATCTCAGGGGGAGCTTTGGCAAGATCTGGAATCCATACAAAGTTTTCTCAAAGTGCTTTTGAGAAAAGAGAAGACTAACATCACCTTCCTTCCCACCCCACTATATAGGGTTTTAACTCCCTTGAAAATTTAGCCTGGTTCACAAGTCACCTTCCAAATGACTTGAGTTTGGTTTTTTGCACCTGATCAAAAGCTCAAAGGGTTGCAATATCTCCCTGTAAATAGATATTGTGGTGGCAGTCACCTGATCAAAACCTAAAGTTGATTTATACCAGGGTGGCAGAAGAGTGGATGTACCCAGTTGGGGAACCACTATAAAATTCTTGTGTTGTCTGTGTGCTTGCTGTTTTTCTTTTTGTCTTGTGTCATGGTAGTTTAGTATAGCTTTTCTTTGCTCCTGATATCATCTCTTAGCTATTACTATATCACCTATTTTTATATGTGAAATAAAATTGAAAAGGAATTATAAATAACTCTATTCACCCCCCCTCCCCCTCTAGAGTTAACCAGAGATTATTCTCCCTTTTCTTTCAATTAGTATCAGAGGGAGGTTAGTCATTTTTATTTTAACAGGCTAACACCTGGACTAACCAAGATCCTTAGATAATCTCTGATTAAATCTTGTTCCTTTCTTATTTTATATCATGGCACAAAACAAGGATTATGCTAGCACCAGACCTCCAGTTTACAACATATCTAAGTTTGCCATTTGTAAGGCAAGAATAAAGTTATACATGAATTCTATTGATGAAGATATTTTTAATTCAACTTTGATAGGACCACCAACTCCAGTGGCCTCCACTCCTTCAACTTCAACAAATCTGAGTGCAGGCCCACCTCCAGATTTGATAGATGCATAGAGGAAAGACAAGATTGTAGATGTCAAAGCCATGAATATCTTAGCTTAGACTATGCCTGATGATATTTTTCAAAAGGTGGTTGAGTGTAGTTTTGCCAAAGCCATCTGGGATCCTCTAAATCAGATGGTGGCTGGATCTGCTGATGAGAGAAAGGATAAGAGATCCAATCTCATTTCTCAATATGAGAATTTAAAAAAAGGATGAAGCTGAGTCAGTGAGTGATATGTACAATAGGCTTAGCTCTATCATCAATGAGCTAAAGACCTTGGACAAGGACATCACTCTGACAGAAGTCATTGATAAAATCCTCATGTGCTTCCCTAGCACATAGGATTCAAGAATTTGGCCAATTAGAGAAGGAAGAAGCATGACAGAAATATCAACTGAGTCACTCCTTAGAAAGCTCAAATCCTATGAGCAACTAATGAAGAACAAAGAAGCAGCAGCTGAATTGAAGACTCCAACACCTACCAGGAAGGAACACAACATTGTATTCAAGGCTGATGAGGAATGAAGGGACCCCAGTTAATGAAGAGCTAATTAGTCTCTTTGCCAAAAGATTCTTCAAAATGGCAAAGAAGGACTTCAGAAGAAAGTCATTTAGGCAAGATGATAAGCCAAGGTATGACAAGACTCCATCTAAAGAAATTGTTTGCTTTGGGTATAGTAAGCCTGTACATTTCATCTCAGAGTGTCCAGAAGCTCATAAGAAGGATAGGAGAAGAGAAAAAGATTCAAGAAGAACTCATCACAACAAGCCCTCCTCCAGCAAACACAAGAGGAAGGAGAAAGGGAATGTTGCAGAAACCTGGAGTGATATAAGGGAAGAGTCATCCTCTTCTAGCTCTAGTGATGATGAAGAAGAAGAGAAGGCAAAAGAGGTTTGCCTAATGGCAATTGATACTTCCAGCAGTCAGTCAGATGCTGAAGCTATAGATGATGAAGAATCTCTATCTACAAAGGACTAGGTAATAACATCTTATGATTTTGACTCTGAAGAATTTAAAACTGAATTTAAAAATCTGTGCTTAGATCTAATAGGCTCTAAGTAGGAAATCAAACTTCTCAGAGAAAGATTAGCTGAACAAGACAAATACATTGCTGAAAATACTAAACTAACAGATGAACTTAACTCAGCAAATGAACAAATTATTTTCTTAAAATCTGAACTAAGTAAGGCCAAGAAATTAGAAGAATCTCTCAATGGTAGAAGTTTATAACTGTTAGACATAACTAGTACTATAAATGTTAGGACTAATAACAGTAAACTAGGACTAGGTTCATCATCTAGTGAACCACCTATAATCCAGAAAAATCAGTTATCTAAACCTGTAAATTTCATTTCAGATAAGGTTAAGAAGAATATTGAACAAGTAGATAAAGTAAATGAAGTCTTAAAACAATTAGAACTTAAACAAAAGTCTAAGAACAAGAAGAAAAATAACTACAACAATGTTCAACTGATTTTGTCGAACTTAGATCGACGAAATATGTACAGTTCATCGACCTCAGAACGATGAACTCTGAATGCAAACCATAATAACAATTATTCTTCGACCCACGATCAACGAAACCAGTCAGGTTCATCGACCAGAGATTGACGATATTGGTGCCCTGAGAATGAATATCTTCATTTTTCGAGCAGAGATCGATGATCTTATCCCAATTCATCGGCCTCAGGTCAATGAACTTACAAGAGTTCGTCGATCCCAGATCAATCTTACATAAACTTCAACTATAACAGAAAAATCTAATAATAACCATAACAAACCTAGGGAAAATATCAATCCTTTCACCCAATGGATAATTCCTTCTAGAAGATTTCACCCCTTAGGTTATAAAAGCCAACCTGAATATTCTTAAATTTATTGTTTTTCTTATGAAAAAATACAAGGGTCCAAGGTTACCTGGGTCAAGAACATCTAACTTGCTTTCTTACAGGTGAAGAACTATCCTATCACTCAGAATAAGTAGTATCTGGATAGTGGGTGCTCAAAGCACATGACTGGATTCAAGGATAGCCTAATCAAGTTTAAGGCAAAGCTGGGTCAAAGAGTGATCTTTGGAGATTCCAGCTTTGGAAAAACTGAAGCTATGGAGACTTCAAAAGTGGAGCTATCACTTTTAGAAAAGTGGCATATGTAAATGGTCTCAAGCATAAACTAATATCCATTAGTCAGTTATGTGATGCAGGTTATCGGGTTTGCTTTAGCAACTCCAAATGCATTATTTCTTCAAATAACCAAACTGTTCTAACTGGTTGTAGACAAGGGAATATATACCTAGTAAATTTTAACTCTGCTAGTTCAAAAATATGTCTATTCAACCAAGTTAGTAATAACAATATTCTTTGGCATAAGAGACTAGGTCATGTAAACCTTAAGAACATCTCTAAGCTATCTAGGGACAACATTGTCAAAGGATTGCCTTCTGGTCCTTACAAGAAGGAAAGCCTATGCAAGGCTTGTCAAGTAGGCAAGCAACTAAAAATAGCTTTAAGTCAATTAATAAGAGCGACTAACCTAAGATTCTTTACTTGCTACATATGGACCTTTTTGGATCCATTGTTGTACAAAGCTTAGGAGGGAAGTCTTACACTCTAGTTATTGTTGATGACTTCTCTAGATTCTCTTGGGTGTTCTTCTTGAAAAACAAGTAAAATAACTTTAAAGTCCTTACAGACTTTCTTAAAAGCATAATGATTAAGTATTCTACTCTAGTTGCATTGATCAAAAGTGATCATGGTACTGAGTTTGAATCTCTTACCATGCAAAGATTCTGTGAGGAGGAAGGTATCAGGAATTTTTTTTCTGCTCCTAGAACTCCTCAACAAAATGGGGTAGTAGAAAGGAAAAATAGAACCCTCATTGAATCTACAGGAACATTGCTTGCAGATGCACACATGCCACTATCCTTTTGGGCAGAGGCTGTGAGCACAGCAAACTATGTGCTGAATAGGAGTTTGATACACAAACTTAAGGGTAAGACCCCCTATGTATTACTAAAAGGGAAGCAACCTAAAATTGATTACTTTAGAATCTTTGGGTGTAGATGTTTCATTCATAACAATAATAAGAAACACATTAGAAAATTTGAAGCTAAGGCTACAGAGGGAATTTTTCTTGGATATTCCCAAAATAGCAAGGCTTATAGGGTATTCAATAAATTATCTTTAAAAATTGAAGAATCTGTACATATATCTTTTGATGAAGCTAACATGTTTTATAAGGAGAAGGATTCTTCTACCTCAGATTTATTACAGGTACCCCACTTATATGAGAAATTGGATGAGTTAAACCTTACACAAAAGGTCATATCACATCCTCCTCCACAAGTTGATGAAGATAATGAAGAAGAAATTTTGGAAGTAGTTGAACCTCATTCAACATCAGACATTATTCCACAAGAGGAATTAATTCCAAATGCTGTTGTTGAACTAACTTCACCCACTGACCTTGTCACACTAAGGGATCACGCTAAATCTCAAGTGATTGGGGACATGTCAGCAGGTGTACAGATAAGGCATCAACTCAACCAAGATGTGATGCATGTATGCTTCCTCTCTCAAGTTGAGCCTCAATCCATAAATGATGCAGAGCAAGATCCCCACTAGATTATTGAATGTAAGAGGAGCTCAATTAATTTGAGAGATACAGAGTTTGGGACTTGGTTCTAAGGCCCAAAGGCTATCTAATAATTGGAACCAAGTGGGTATTCAGAAACAAACTTGATGCCCAAGGTGTAATTATGAGAAATAAGGTTAGGCTTATTGCTCAAGGCTATAGGAAAGAGGAAGGAATTGACTATGATCAAACCTTTGCTCTTGTTACAAGGCTAGAAGCAATCAGGATTTTTCTTGCTTATGATGGTTTTAAGAAGTTCAAAGTCTACTAAATGGATGTCAAGAGTGCTTTCTTGAATAAAGAACTAAAGGAAGAGATTTATGTTGAACAACCCCCAGGTTTTATCTCTTCTACTCATCCCTCATATGTTTTCAAATTGCATAAAGCTCTCTATGGTCTAAAGGAAGCTCCAAGAGCTTAGTATGAAACCTTAGCTAGCTTTCTTTTGGAACACAATTTCTCTAGAGGCGTGGTAGATAGGACTCTGAAAGTCACACTAGTGTCAACTAACTTCACCTATGGGGGGGGATAGGTGATTTGCAGTCTTTTTTCGGAATTAAAAATTTACCTGCACAATAAAACAAAACAAGCACAGCACAGAAACACACATGCAGTTATAGTGGTTCCCCGATTTGGGTACGTCCACTTTCCCCCTTCGACCTATCTCCCAACAAGGGATGACTCAGTCACTTCACCAACCGGATTGAAATCCAATCCTAACACTATGGAAGGAACTCTTCCACCCGAAGGAGTCACTACTCCTCCACCACGGGTTGCACCCAACCCTTACAATGAGGAAACAATGTTCCTTTACAACAAAAGCAAAAATGGAATGTATAAAAAATACAAACTACGTTTGAAGCGCTTGGTGTCCCTCTTCATTCGATGAAGCGTTCTTGAAGAAGACGAAGAGTCCACGACCTAAGCACTCTCTTGGAGAGGATCTCCCCAAGATCGAAGGCGGCAAGGATTGCGGCGGCGATGCTTTCAAGATCCAAACTTCGTAACAAAGCTAGCAAGGTCTACCAATGATCTTTCTTGGATCGATCGTCTTAATCGATTCGGAAGAGGAAAGTATTCTCGTTCAACAAACCAAGAGACAAAGGATCTCAAGAAGAAATGTGAGATGCGTTGCTTGGCTAAGTTTCTGTCGCCGAGAGATCAAGAAGAATCCGATCAGTGGCGGCGACGAGCTATCGAGCAGCGACGGCGGCAGAAGGAAATCTGCGATCTGCTAGGTAGAGTCGGCGGCTCGTTCTTTTTCGTGTGTGTTGATTACCCGTAAGGTTCAAAATACACAAGTATTTATACTGTAGATCAACCTTTATGACCGTTGTGGGCCCCACAAGACGAAACCCTAATTTTGGTTCAAATAGCGCCTGAACATTTGGTCCGGTCCAGCGAGCCAACGGAATTCGCCTAAGGCAAATTTGGCGAGAATCATTGGTGATTCTCGACGAATCGGCGAGAATCACTTATGATTCTCGTCGAATTCTCCTTAGAAGAATTCTAGCTAAACAGCAAGCCATCCAGAGAGAATCGACGAGAATCACAATTCAATCTCGATGAATCGGCGAGAATGCAAAGTCATTCTCGACGATTCGGCGAGAATCACTTAGTGATTCTCGTCGATTCTGCCTTAGCTGAATTCTAGATGGCGTTGAGACAGCCGGATGCATTCGGCGAGAGTAGGCTAGTGATTCTCGACGATTCGTCGAGAATCACTAGTGATTCCCGTTGAATCGGCGAGAATCACTTAGTGATTCTCGTCGAATTTTCCTTGGACGATTTTTTGTCTATCTTCCCGTGAGCTGGTCTTTGACCAATCCTTGCTCCTTATCTGCTCTTGATCTTTCTCAGCCTTGTACTTGAATATAAGTACACTCCAATAGAGAGAGTACATGTAAGCCAACACACTGATCTGCTCAATGAGGGATTACGTTGTGCAGACCCGTGTATATTGACCCACTGCACACTGACATTGGTGTGTACTTAGCGTGGAATAACTGCAAGCACATCTTGAAGAAAATCTTCAAATACATTATCTATTCAACTTATCTTGTTCAGGGGCTTCTTCAAATCAGGTACATTGTGGATACAATACCCAACAATCTCCCCCTATTTGAAGAAGCGTAAACCCTACAAGCTAAGGTGAATGGAGCATATGTAAATCATAAACTACTAATTCAGTTGAGAGAGAAATTCATTACCACTTTCCTGAGAGCATACTTGGAGCCACCTTAGCCTATACCGAGAGGGTAATCTCCCCCTTTTCGGCTTCTGTAAATCTGGGACTTTACTTGGAGCCACATGCTCCCCCTCAGATCTTGCATCCATGCTTGAGCTTAAGTTCCTTGCTGATGCTCCCCCTTGATCCAAGAGCCTTGAGCTGCACATTCTTCATTATTCATAGTTCAGCATGCTAAGTTCAGTTTTGAAGAGACTGAACTTGGCCTCGTCTAGGGGCTTTGTGAAGATATCTGGAACCTGCTTATCCGTGGGGACATAGCAGAGAGATATGTCTTTGTTTTCCACATGCTCCCGAATGAAGTGATAGCGCACTTCAATATTCTTCATTCTGCTGTGCGACACAGGATTGTTCGCAATTGCTATTGTGCTCGAGGAGTCACAATACATCGGAACTTCCCTGAACTGCAGGTCATAATCTTTGAGCTGATTTCTGATCCATAGAAGTTGTGCGCAATAGCTGCCTGCTGAGATGTACTCAGATTCAGTCGTAGAGGTTGCGACACAATTCTGCTTCTTACTGTTCCAAGAAATAAGCCTTTTCCGAGGAATTGACACGTCCTGGAAGTGCTTTTCCTATCATCCCTGCTTCTTGCAAAGTCAACATCTGAAAAGCCTATCAGCTTGACATCATTGTTTCTTGGGTACCACAAGCCAAGATTTGGTGTACCTTTAAGGTATCTAAGAATCCGCTTTGCAGCGACATAATGAGATTCCTTAGTGTTCACCTAATATCTGGCACAAACGCATGTGGAAAACATAATATCCGGTCTACTAGCAGTAAGATAGAGCAAGGATCCAATTATGCTTCTGTACTTGGTTTCATCAAAAGGTTTCCTTTTCTCATCCTTGTCCAGAGACACAGTGGATCCCATTGGAGTCCTCATATAGGTTGCACTCTCCATTCCAAATTTCTTGAGGAGTTCATTTGTGAACTTCGTCTGGGAGATGAAAATCCCATCCTCAGACTGTTTCACTTGAAGTCCCAAGAAATACATAAGCTCTCCCATAGTACTCATTTCATACTTCCCTTGCATAAGTTTGGAAAACTTCTTGCAAAGGTTGTTATCCGTTGACCCGAATATTATGTCATCGACATAGATTTGCACCAGTAAAATCTTGCCTTTGACTTCCCTAAGAAACAATGTCTTATCTCTTTTTCCTCTAGAGAACTTGTTCTCAAGAAGAAAACTAGACAGAGTCTCATACCAAGCTCAAGGAGCTTGTTTTAAGCTATATAGGGCTTTATTAAGAAAATAAACATGATTGGGAAATGTAGGATTAACAAAACCTTGGCGTTGTGCGACATATACTTCCTGTTTCAGATTTCCATTGAGGAAAGAAGATTTCACGTCCATCTGATAGACAGTGAATCCTTTGTGCGAAGCATACGCCAGAAACAATCTGATTTCCTCGAGCCTTGGCACTGGTGCAAAGGTCTGTTCGAAGTCAATCCCCTCCTCCTGTCTGTAACCTTGAGCCACCAGCCTGGCCTTGTTCTTTATGATGACGCAGTGTTCATCCAGTTTGTTTCTGAAGATCCACTTGGTGCCGATCACATTCTGGTTCTTTGGTCTGGGAATAAGCGTCCAGACGTTGCATCTTTCAAATTGATGCAGTTCATCTTGCATGGCCAATATCCATGCCGCATCTTTGTTCGCCTCGTCGAACTTCTTTGGATCAACCTGTGACAGGAAACTAAGGTGAAAAATCTCGTTAATTGTATCTCTTCGAGTTCTGCACCGTTACGAGGATCTCCGATGATCTGATCTCTAGGATGATACCTCACGTGTCGGAGCTCTAGGAGTCTGGCATCTAGAGCTCTGACGTCTTCTCGGGCTTCTCCTTCTTTCGGAAGATTTTCTCCATCCTGCTCGTCAACTTTTCCAGCTGACGTCGAGGTGGAAACCTTGACGTACTTAGGAGTTGCACCCTTAGCAGTCTCATCGAGACTTAGCTGTTCAAGTCTTGCACCTGCATCTTCAAGAAAGCCACTGGAAGAATTGATATTAAGCAAGCTTCCTTAATCAAATACAATATGGATGGATTCCTCTACCACTAGGGTTTTCTTATTGAAGACCCTATATGCCCAGCTATGGCTACTATAGCCCATAAATATGCCTTCGAAGCATTTTTTCACCAAACTTAGTACGCGGGTTCTTCCCATTATTTAGTACATAGCATCTGCAGCCAAAGATCCTTAAATAGGACATGGTTCGTTTCCTGCCGTTCAGTAGCTCATAAGGCGTCTTACGATGACTCTTGTTGATCAAGGCCCAGGTTTTGTACATGACAAGTCGTATTGACAGCCTCTGCCCAGAAGTATTCTGGGAGAGAAGCGTCATTCAGCATTGTCGTGCAAGCTTAAATGAGCATTCTATTTCTCCTCTCCGCAACTCCATTTTGCTGAGGAGTACGCGGGGAGGAAAACTCATGAAAAATACCATATTCTTCACAAAATTCTATCATAGCTCCAGACTCGAATTCTGTTCCATGGTCACTTCTGATTTTGACCACTGAGCAGTTAAGTTCGTTCTGAATTTGCTTGACAAAACTCGTGAAGATGTCAAACGTATCTGACTTTTGTTTTAAGAAGAACACCCATGTAAACTGAGAGTGATCATCAACAATCACTAGCGTATAGGACTTGCCTCCCAAGCTATGAACTTGCACTTGAACAAACAAGTCTATATGCAGAAGATAAAGACATCTGGAAGAGTCTTTGTCTGCAATGCCCTTAAAGGTAGCCCGAGTCTGTTTGCCCTTCTGGCACGCAAGACAGGGGCTATCTTTGATGCACTTAATAATGGGAGCATCCCTTACTAAATTTTTAGAAAATAACATATTAATCGTCTTGAAATTAATATGTGCCAATCTCTTGTGTCATTATTCACAAAGAGATACACTGCCTTTTGCTACCAGGCACACGGGGGTAGAAGAATCTAAACTAAGAAAATCTAAACAAAAGATATTTCTGCTCCTAATGCCAGTTAATACCGTCTCCGAAGAGGCACACGATATTATCAAGCATTTATCCTTGCAGAACTTAACGTCATATCCTTTATCACATAATTGACTTACACTGATCAGGTTATGATTTAAACCTTCAACATAAGCCACGTCGGTGATAGAGATTATTCCGTTGGAAATCATACCATAACCTCTGGTGACACCTCGATCTGATCTCCCAAAGATGACTTTGGGTCCATTTTCGACTGCAGAGTAGTCACGCGGCAGGCTTCTAGTCCCAGTCATATGCCGGGAACATCCACTATCCAAGTACAAGATTGGTGTTTTGGTGGCCTTTGGACATTCCTGCAAAATAGAATTAATTTCCCTTAGGAACCCAATCGAACTTGGGTCCTAGATTCCTTGTTAGCACACTCCCCCTCAGATGGTTAACCCTACGAGTGGTCGGTCTCGCATTGCTAACATGAGGAGTCTCATTATATCTCGGATTAAACCAGCAATCCACAGTAAAGTGACCAACTTTGCCACATCACCAACAGTCAAATCTGTTGTACCTTTTCCTAGGCTCCTGCTTCACCCTTGGAACGGTGGGTCCAGCCGGGGCCTTGGATCTGGAGGTGGAGCCATCATGATGACAGCAGTCACATGATTTCTTCACCTCCTGTTCCTTCAGTATAACAGGCTTGGCTTTTGGTGCCTGCTTCCTATTATGGCCACAAGAGAAGTGGACATAATCCTCCACTTGGATTTCCTCATAAGGTGCCTTAAAGACACTCTCACCGTAGTTGCGGGGGAAGGCCCAACCATCATACCGGCTCTTGGGCTTTTCAACCGAGGGCCGGAAGAAGTGGCCATAGGTTGACTCAAAGTCCTATTCATTGCAGGGAAAGCCAGGCTTCCTGAATTCAACAGGGTTGAGTGGGGCCTTTCCCTTTTCTGCAGCAAAGGCCTTCTTAGCAGCCTTATTTTTCCTCTGCTTTCTGTTTCTCCTGGATGAATTACCAGGCACACCCACATGCCCTAAGCCAGTCCCCTTTTCCTGAGTAGAGAATGTATCAACTAGTGGAAGAACAGTCTTTGGCATAGAGAAACTTTTGACAATCTTCCTTTCTGCCGCAAGTTGTTCTTCCAACTTATTGATTTCTTCCTGTTTAAGTTCAAGGAGACTTAGAGACTCAGAGTACTTAGAGACTAGGTCCAGGTGCTCCTGTCGGAGATAAATCAAGCTCGTGATCTCTTCCCTTAGGGAGACACCCTCGACCTTAAGGAATTTGACTTCCTTTTTCTGAGCCCTCAATCTCTTGCGGCATTCGTCGAAGGTGTTGAGCAGAAGCTCATACTTTTCAAGGAGCTCGGCTTCTCGGGCAGAAGGGCTGTCCTCGAGATCATCATCAGGAGACTCATAGTCAGAGTTAGAGAGGGGGGGTACGAGCTTTTACCTTCCCAGTAAATGGGGGGCAGTCTCCTTCTGAGTCAGAGCGACCCACTAGCCCGAAGTAGGCTTCTTCATCATCACTGGAGTCTGAGGAATCAGACTCACTCAGTGTCTTTGGCTTTTTGGCGATGTAGCTCCTCTCTTTCTTCTTATCTCTAGAGGACTTGTGCTCCTCTCCCTTCGCCTTATCTCTCTTGCCTTGGTGGCAGTCAGCCACGACGTGTCCTGGCTTATTGTACCCAAAACAAATGATGTCATTAGAGTGATGTTTGTTCTGTTTGGATTCATACCTGTCAGAAGAATAATTCTTCTTCTGATGTCTGAAGGAGGAGCCGTCTCTCTTTCTTTGATTCCTCAACTTGAGGAACTTCTTGAACTCCCGAGTGATGAGGGAGAAGTCTTCTTCAGACAGCTCTGAGCCGGAGGAGCATTGCTCAGAGTCTTCCTCCTCATCCTTTTTCCATGAACGGGACGAGGCATCACCCTTGCCTTTCCTGGAGTGAATGGCTTTCAGGGCCACAGTCTTTTCTTTTGCTGCGGCTTTCTCGGCTTCTTCTTCTGCTTTCCTCGTGTTTAGCTGAAGCTCATAGGAAATATGCTTCCCAAATAGTATTTGAGGATCAGTTTCTGCTAATCTTGCCAAACTCTCGGATGGCGCAGATCTTCGTGTCCCATTCCTTAGTAAGGGACCTAAGGAATTTATCATTAAGTTCACCATCAGTGAACACTCTTCCATATCCCTTTAGGGCATTGACTATCTTGAGGAAATTCTTGAAGGTAACTCCGATCTCTTCCTTAGGCCCTTGCCTGAAGGCCTCATATTTCTGGTTTAGGAGGGATCAACGATCATCCCTAACTTCATCAGTGCCCTCCATTAGAATAATCAGGCAGTGCCAGATTTCCTTGGCTGTCCTACAGTTGCAGAAGTTCTGCATCATGGAGTCATCGACTGCGCTGACAAGAACGTTCTGCGCCTTCTTGTCAAGTCCGACCAACACCATCTCGTCCTTGTCCATTTCAGAAAACTTCTTTGGCACCATTTTGGTAGGATCAATGGTGGAGGCCTTAGTGGGAATATAAGGTCCCTCCTCCACGATCATGAAGAGTTGGGGATCGACTGCTTCCATGTAGAATCGAATCCTTTCCTTCCAGATAGGAAAGTTTAGCCTTATGCACACTAGGATCTTGCCTGAGTACTTGAGTCCGTCCATAGAGATATCTGCCTTCTTCTTGACACTAGTGGCAGGAACTTACTCAAGGTGTTAACCTTTTTGATGAGAAACCTCCCTCTGATACCACTTGAAAGTAACACTAGTGTCAACTACCTTCACCTATGGGGGGGATAGGTGATTTGCAGTCTTTTTGCGGAATTCAAAATTTACCTGCACAATAAAACAAAACAAGCACAACACAGAAACACGCAGACAGTTATAGTGGTTCTCCGATTTGGGTACGTCCACTTTCCCCCTTCGACCTATCTCCCAACAAGGGACGACTCGGTCACTTCACCAACCGGATTGAAATCCAATCCTCACACTATGGAAGGAACCCTTCCACCCGAAGGAGTCACTACTCCTCCACCACGGGTTGCACCCAACCCTTACAATGAGGAAACAATGTTCCTTTACAACAAAAGCAAAAATGGAATGTATAAAAAATACAAACTACGTTTGAAGCGCTTGGTGTACCTCTTCGTTCGATGAAGAGTTCTTGAAGAAGACGAAGAGTCCACGACCTAAGCACTCTCTTGGAGAGGATCTCCCCGAGATCGGTGGCGGCAAGGATTGCTGCGGCGATGCTTTCGAGATCCAAACTTCGTAACAAAGCTAGCAAGGTCTACCAATGATCTTTCTTGGATCGATCGTCTCAATCGATTCGGAAGGGGAAAGTATTCCTGTTCAACAAACCAAGAGACAAAGGATCTCAAGAAGAAACCTGAGACGCGTTGCTTGTCTAAGTTTCTGTCGCCGAGAGATCAAGAAGAATCCGATCAGCGGCGGCGATGAGATATCGAGCGGCGACGGCGGCGGAAGGAAATCCGCGATCTGCTAGGTCAAGTCGGCGGCTTGTTCTTTTTCGAATGTGTTGATTACCTATAAGGTTAAAAATACACGAGTATTTATACTGTAGATCAACTTTTATGACCGTTGTGGGCCCCACAAGACGAAACCCTAATTTCGGTTTAAATAGCGCCTGAACATTTGGTCTTGTCCAGCGAGCCAACGGATTTGCCTAAGGCAAATTCGGCGGGAATCATTGGTGATTCTCGACGAATCGGCGAGAATCACTTATGATTCCCGTCGAATTCTCCTTAGAAGAATTCTAGCTAAACAGCAAGCCATCCAGAGAGAATCGGCGAGAATCACAATCCAATCTTGACGAATCGGCGAGAATGCAAAATCATTCTCGACGATTCGGCGAGAATTACTTAGTGATTCTCGTCGATTCTGCCTTAACTGAATTCTAGATGACGTTGAGACAGTCGGATGCATTCGGCGAAAGTAGGCAAGTGATTCTCGACGATTCTTCGAGAATCACTAGTGATTCCCGTCGAATCGGCGAGAATCACTTAGTGATTCTCGTCGAATTTTCCTTGGATGATTTTTCGTCTATCTTCCCGTGAGCTTGTCTTTGACCCATCCTTGCTCCTTGTCTGCTCTTGATCTGTCTCAGCCCTGTACTTGAATATAAGTACACTCCAATAGAGAGAGTACACGTAAGCCAACACACTGATCTTCTCAACGAGGGATTACGTTGCGCAGACCCGTGCATATTGACCCACTGCACCCTGACATTGGTGTGTACTTAGCATGGAATAACTACAAGCACATCTTGAAGAAAATCATCAAATACAATATCTATTCAACTTAGCTTGTTCATGGGCTTCTTCAAATCAGGTATATTGTGGATACAATACCCAACAGACTCTTTTTACTAAGTTGCATCATGATAAAATTTTGGTAGTACAAATATATGTAGATGACATCATTTTTGGTTCTACTGATCCCAAACTATGCAAAAGATTCTCAGATCTAATGCATTCAAAGTTTAAGATGAGTAGCATGGGAGAGCTATCATACTTCCTTGGTCTACAAGTGAAGCAATCCCCTAATGGCATATTCATATCCCAATCTAAATATGCAAGTGAGCTTATTAAGAAATTTGGGATGGCTGATACCTCCTCTATGAAAACTCTCATAGCTGTCAATGCTGTGATTGACTCTGATGAACATGAAAAACCAGTTGATCAGACCAAGTATAGGGCTATTATTGGATCCCTACTCTATCTCACAGCAAGTAGACCAGACATCATGTTTGCTACATGTCTTTGTGCTAGGTTCTAAGTGAGCCCTAAATAATTTCATCATATTTTCATTAAAAGGATTTTTAGATATATAAAGGGATGTCCTAATCTAGGACTCTGGTATCCAACAGAGTCAGCATTTGAGCTTACTGGATTTTCTGATGCTGACTATGCTGGAGGTAGAGTGGACAAAAAAGCACATCAGGAACTTATCAGTTCCTTGGTGATAGGCTTGTGTCCTGGTTTTACAAGAAGTGAACATCTATGTCCACATCAACTGCTGAGGCTGAATATATGACAACTTGTAGTTGCTGTTCAAAGATTTCGTGGATACAAAACCAACTCATGGTGTAAGACCTTTTTTTTAAAACACCGGGGTCTTATGCCCAGAACCGCCGCTTTGTGGTGACACCATCACGCCCGGGAAGGTCGTCATTACAAAACGCCGATCCTGCCGGCCAAATTAATCGCAGAACAGTAGCATAAGTAATTATAAACTAGTCCACCATAATGACATGTATATATATAAATCTCAACGAAGGGAGAGTCCATAATAATAATAATCAGAGTACAAAAGGAGGGCTTAAGCCCAGTACATGTAATCCTCACTACAAGTCACTCGCGGAAGCAAAACCAAAACTAAGCGTCACCGTAACTGTCACTGTACCGAGAGCACCCAAGCTAGAATGGCCCATCTCTGCCGACTCCATACTCTGCTGGTGCTGCATCTCTGCGTGCTTCTTCCTTTTCGGCCTGCAGTCGCCGCCTCGCAATTCACGTCTGCGTCTACGTCTTCGGCCTCCTGGCTACTGAGCTAGTGGTATCCCACCCATCAAGGGGCATTTGACCTGTGTATGTCCCGGCTGGTGACAATGGTAGCACGGTCGCGGGGTAACCTCTGTTAGAAACTGCAAAACCCGTGACCCTTCCATATGGTACACCTAAAATGTTATGGTTCGAAAATCGTTAGTCTAAAATACTAAGCCCTATCATCCCCTACCCCTTCCCCCATGGCTCCTAGGTACCGAGCGGAGAGGAAGAAAGGGAAGGACATGAAGGTGGAGAATAAGTCAAAAGCAGGTGACAGCGGACTTATGCTAGCAATTCCATAGTAAATATGACAGAAGTAGAAAGTAGGAAAGGTAACCTTAACTTATGTGTGGAAGCGCATAAGCCAAGGGATCTTTTGCAGGGATCCCATCGTATAAAGTGTCTCATACACTTATACGTTGGGGTGTCGGTTATCAAACAGCAAGGAGTAGCAAGTAAGTAAAAGCACAAGAAATATAACCATTGATTTATAGGGATTACCCCTATAGACAAAGGGGTCGTTTTGCAGGGCCTATCGTAGAAAACGTTCCATACCATTTTATACGATAGGTGGCACTGTTTATGCTATGATACGCAAATGTGCTATGGAATGCACAAGCAAGTGCAACACACCCACACGACTCCATGCGCATAGACCTTTAGTTCCCCCTATTCGGGCAGCTAGCTTCACTCCCAGGAACCTCCATGGTGGCAAACAGAGACAGTGGGTCGGGCCCCCCACTCCTAGGCGGGTAACCACACTACAAGGCCTAGCCCTTCCGTACGCCCCTAGAAGAACACAACCTAGAGTATCCGCGTACTAGTGCTGGCTATATCCACCAGGCTTTCTTTGGCTAAGTGTCCCACACCGCCGAGTGAATGTACCGACATCGGTGTGATCGATCGTACAGTACCGATGACCCACCACTTTTATGCACATGCAATCATGACAGTTATATTTATACAAGTTCTCATTTTACCGAGTTTCCAGCTCTCTAGGCTACCAAGCATATACCAAGTCCCCGGGCATCCCGCTCCCCGGACTTCCCAATCACAAACCAAACCATTGACATTACTAGTAGGCCCTTAGACCACGGACCTACTCTACCCATTCCATGCCAGTTCTTCTTCCTTAGTGTACAAGTGTTGGTGTGAGGTGCAACTATTATTAGGGTAGCTCTTGATCATTTTATTCCTAAGATTTAAGGTTAACCTTAGACTTCTCGTGGTTTACATGGTGAAGGGCTCGCAGCGGTACTAGGAACTATGATGGGGTGAACCCCAAAGCTCCCTTTCCAAGGCACTTATTGTAATTGATTGGTTCCCTTAACCCATTCTTGTCTCATATTATAGTGGGCTAATCCTAGGGTGACTTTGACTCTTCCTCTTCTCGGGGAGGACGATCTTCCGTCGAACCCGAACACCACTTAACACTAGTCAATCTCACACCCTACCCGTCCTGACTTCCAATAATGAACTTGATTTAACTCACCCTATCCAAACCAGCAAACTACCAAAATTCCATTTCCCAAGTTCATTACCCACTCTAGTTCAGCTTCTGCAGTTTTACTAAACGCAGACCATCCTAAGCTTTATGAGGTATGCTAGGGGTGATATTCCAAATTTTCTTTCGAATCTCCTATAATATTTACTGGAGGTCTACCATGACATAATTTAACTAAGTCCAAGATTTCCAAATTTTTCCTTTTTTATCGGGCATTTAATTTATTTATTCTAAGCCTCCCAATGCCCTAGTATGAACATGAAGTGCACTAATGAGCCAACAATAAATCATCATAAAATCAGTAAAGATCCTATATGTCATTTAGCAGTGATTCCAAATTTTGAGAAATTTCAGAGGTGTTTAGGCCTACATTCCGTAATTTACCATTTTAGGCCACTTTTACTATATTATGAAGTAAGTACTGTACATATGTATCTAAAAATCACAAGAAAATTATAAAAGCTTTATGGTGACCTAAAACCATCAAAAATCAAGTCCCATAATTTTTCTCCAATATTTGGGCTCTTAATTTATTTTAATGTAAAATACAAATTTTCCTAGCTTAGAGAAGGAGGTACTATTTTTAATCATCTAAAAATCCAGAGAAATTTACAAGATAACTATCATGGTCTGAAACACCCACTGACAAAATTTCATAAATTTCCAAATAATAAATGGGCATTATTTGTATTTCTGACTACATATCACAATTGGTACGTTAAAGAAGAAAGTACCCAAAATAATCAGATAAAACTCCCAAGAAAAATACATAAGGTATAACATGCTATTAGATGCCGTAATCCAAGATTTCATTACATTTCAGTGAACAAAAATTCCAGAATCATCAAAATAAATATCTATGGCACAACTAGAGTTGTAAATGAAGTACTGTATAAATTAACCCAAAATTCCCAACAAAATTCTATCATGGCCATTTAGACCAGAAAATCATCCTGCCCAAATTGTATTTGATTTGTAGATCAGTTGATAGTATAATAATTCAAATTAAAGTTGGTGACATAAACTAGGGTTAGGGTTTTAGGTGGTCTAACTGTCTCAAAAGCCCCTAAGATTTTGTCCAGAGAACTATAATGGCCCCATGGTCCTCTCCACCATATTTCAAGTCAGTCCAAGGTCATTTGACCCCATGACCTTCACAATCCTAAAAATCCCCATTAAGGGACTTACCCTAGGGTTCTAGGGCTACCCTATAAGGGCCAACCTAGGGTCGAGTTAAAACTCAATCATCACAATTCCAAAAGAGGTGGAATTTTTACCAGAGTTCTAACATTACCCTTAGACCTCCCACCCAAATTTGGGGGGATTTTGAGGTGTTTAGGACACCTAATTAAATTATACATGAATTATTAAATTTTTACAAAAAACTATAGAAAAATATTCTCCAAAAATTCTCATTTTTGGATAGGCACTATGTATAGTTAGGATAGACTCCCTGCCCAAATTTCAAAACATTTGGGCAAAGGATGAAAGGTGGGCACACCTTTTTGTCTCTACCTAGCTCTAGGTCTAAATCCCACCAAAAGAGGTGCCCTGGTCAAACCAGTTGACCAAATTGACCCAAATCAATTTTGAAATATTGTAGACCCATAGGGCTACAGATTTCATGTTGGTCACTTCTACATAAAAAGCCTCTAAGTACCTCATTAAATAGCATAAAATAGAGCTTGATAAATCACTACATTTATATATAAATATAATAATTTAGTATTATAGGTTACTGTTCATCTTCTCAAAAAGCCCGAAACAGCAACCTAAAATGCTCAAAACCTGTAGCTTTTCTAAAGCTATTTCCCGGCCACCCACCACCACCACAACCTCTGTTGAGGTGAGGGCTACCGTCGGGCGGCGGCACGACCGCCGGAGAGGCAGGTTCCGGCGAACCCGCCACCATGAAATTTCGGAAAAACCATGGAAACGCTCACCCGATCCAGCTCTTTTGAGCCCGATATATCTCCTAATGATTTCTAAGATCTATCCATAGAAGAAGAGGTAGAGGAGGACCTTATTCGAGGTTTGGAGTCGAGCCGATCGTCGGGATGCAATTTGCGCGGTGGTGGCGTCGCCGGAGTCCTTCTACAGCGCAGCACAAGCTTCAATCCGTCGGGTCAGTGTGGGAAACTTCATCTCTGAGCCTAAGGGACCTTTTTAAAGGGAAGAAATGGGGAGTGGGCGGTTATAGGCTGTCCAGCCATTATTGCCTCTTCAAGAGCAAGCTCGGCCATGGTGGAGGGGAGTTGAAACGGCTTGTAACAGCTGGAGGAGGGCTGGAAACTCCTCCTCTCCCTGAGAGGAGTTGAATCCAGCCATTTCAAGTAGAAGAGGGAAGGCCATGACATCAAATGCCATTGACGGCCATGAACACTGGGGCTCGGCCAAGGCTGGAGGAGGAGGAAACGGCTGCCACGTGGCACAACCGGTCAAACTTCATAACATAAGACTTAACTAAGTCTTAATAAGAGAAAACAGCCAAAAAATGCATTCTGGCCCACTTCCTAGACTGGCCCGGTTCAGCTGAACCAGCACACAGCCAAAAAAAAAGATGCCAGAAAAAATTCTAAGTAAAATGGCATTGAGTGAGCTCAGCTCACTCAACGACATCCCAGTTACGGCGTTGAGTGAGCTCTGCTCACTCAACGCCATCAGAATGGCCTCCCAGACTATGGCGTTGAGTGAGCTCAGCTCACTCAATGCCATCCGCTCACTCAACGCCATCTAGAATAAGCCCCTTTTAAACGATGGCGTTGAGTGAGCTTAGCTCACTCAACGCCGTCCAGATTATGGCTTTGAGTGAGCTTAGCTCACTCAACTCCGTTCGGGTTATGGCATCGAGCTCTGCTCACTCAACGCCATCCAGACAGCACCAAATGGCGTTGAGTGCGGTCAGTGCACTCAACGCCATTCAACTTATGGCGTTGAGTGCACTCAACGCCATCCCGCCTGACAGATTACGGCGTTGAGTGAGCTAAGCTCACTCAACGCCATCCAGTTTATGGCATTGAGTGAGCTCAACTCACTCAACGCCAACCTGCCGACACCAGATGGCGATGAGTGCAGTCAGTGCACTCAACGCCATTCAACTTATGGCGTTGAGTGCACTCAATGCACTCAACGCCATCCCGCTTATGGCTTTGAGTGAGATAAGCTCACTCAACGCCATCCAGACCTTGGCGTTGAGTGAGCTTAGCTCACTCAACGCCATTCCAAGGTCACGGGCGTGACGGATCGGTCACGGGCGTTTCTTACCTATGTTGAAATTTCTGAGCTCGACGATCGTCTTCCTGAGGTCGACGATCGTCGAAGGGGGTCATGCCCTAGGTCACGGGCATGACGGGTCGGTCACGGGCGTGACGGGTCGGTCACGGGCATGACCACCCCTTGACTCAAAATCTTGGTCGACAAACTTCAATTCCGTGGCTTCCTAAGGTTCTGTTAAGACAAAACCACTCCCAGGGGTCTAGTTGGAAATGGGATGTTACACATGGATTATGATTTCAATCTAAATAATTCAACCATATTTTGTGATAGTACTAGTGCAATTTCTATTACACATAATCCAGTGCTTTATAGTAGGACAAAGAAATTGATATAAGACATCATTTCATAAGAGACTATGCGGATTAATAGAAAATTAACCTTGAATTTATCTCCACTGATTTGCAAAGGGCAGATATTTTCACCAAGCCCTTGGATTAATTGTAACATTTGTTCTTTCTGAATAAGTTAGGAATGATAGATGGAAAGGCTTAATTTTAAATATGTCCTTAGTGTAAACGATCTGAAAACATTTCATCGGCCTGAGATCGACGATTTGCAAACTTATCGTTGGGAGTTCGTCAACCAAAGATTGACAAAATCTCTGTGTGAAGTCAGTTTCGTTGACCTGAGATCGACGACCCTGTTTCAGGAAATATTTCTGAGGACGACAAAATATCTCCATATCTTCAGTCTGAGATCGACTAAATTATCTCTTCATGAAATTTTTCGTCGACCTGAGATCGAAGAATTTTCTTTTTCGCAGGACAGAAACAGACGTTTCATATTCTGAAAAACCTTATAATTAGGTTTTCTTCGAGCTCCATCCCACGCTTTCAGTTCCTTTGCACTTGATCTCTCTGTTTCTTATTTGCAGGTGATCATGGCGATTCTGGCAAGCGCTCTCACAGCAATGAAATTTGATATTGTCTTTGACATCAACTTCAATTCCTTCAAATACTCAGATCAAATCTTCCTTGACATTCTGCAATTATTTGAAGATTTACATTTGAAGAATCTAATGATAACCAGGATAAAGATTGTGGTGACCGAGATAAGAGAATGGGTTTACTCATTATCATCTTCAGATGCTGACACTTTGGTAGGAACAATAGCGGGTAACGCCGTCCCTCTCACCCCTGAAATTCTTTCTGAAATTTTTGGTTTAGTGAATGGAGAAGAGGATTTAGATTCGATTCTGCTGAGTTTGATGAAATGCTGAATTAAATGGGTTATTCTGGAGATAACCCTAACAAATTACTGAAGAAACGTCTATCTGTAGATTATAAGTTTCTGGCAGATGTTGTAGGGAAGGTTCTGCTGGGTAAGCACACCGCTCACGATCAAATAACTAGACATCAGTTCCTTGTGAAGTGTGCAGTGGCAAAGAAGAAGGCCATGAACTGGGCCAAAATTCTGCTTGATTTGATTAAGAAGAAAAACACAAAGAAGGAATTGTGTTTTGGCCAGATTTTGGGAATTTTTCTTCAAGCCAAGGCTGCTGAATCCCTTGTCACCCCGACCATATTCATTAATGCCTCTAAGAGGCTAACCTGCACCTTATTTAGCAGGTGGGAGAGGAGCATCCCTAAGCCTTCCAAGGCTTCCTTTTCAAGATCTTCTGAGAGTACAAGGGCTGTTCCAGCCACTTCCCACCCTGCTGAGGATATACCCATTCCCCCTCCACCTCCACTTGATCAAACAACTTCAACATCCCTCCAGCTTCCTTCCATAACTCCAACACATCCACCTACACCTCCTGCTTCCCCCATCTATATTTCTTAACCAATTCAATCTCTAGTACATATATCCACTCAAAAACATTCTCCGGAGCATTTTACTCCTCCTCAGTCCCCTCTTCCTTCTCATCTTACTGAAATTCCTCCTCTTCAAAATTTTCCATCCGTACCTTCATTCAATCTTCGTTCATCCACTAGTCATTCTCCATCCCCTCCAAATGAGCAAATGCTAGATTCTCATCCCTCCTCTTCCACCTTCAATCCATTTGTATCTAGTCAGACCCCACCTGAATTCATGGAAATTGCTCCACCTTCCATTTCATCCATTCTGCAATCCATCACACCTCTCCTCCAACAAATCATAGCAGAGGCCATTTCACCTCTTGCTTCTTTTATCTCATCTCTTACTGCCCAACTATCTTCCTTCCCTATCCCTCCTTCAGTCAGGGGCCTGGATCCAATGCTTACTGGAACCAGGCAGGGGGAGATACTCCATGAAGAAGTAGCTCCTGCAGAAGCAGCATCAGTAGCAGAGATAGAGTTTGTTGATTCTGAGATAGCTCCAGCAGAAGCAGCATAGTAGCAGAGATAGAGTTTGTTGATTCCGAGATACTATACGCAGAACTCACAGAATTTTTGGACATTGACTCTGAGAAAGTTGATACAGATCATTCTTTGGATATTTATTCTGTAGACTGCTTCATTTCTCCAGCAGTTGAACTGACCTCAGTTCTTGTTTTCTTTGATCTCTTGTATAACAATATTCTTTACTTGGTCGCTCATCAGTTCTGTATAGAGATTGTTTGCTATACAGCTCCAGTTAGCTCAGGAGTCTTACAACTTATTCATAATAGCTTTTCAGCTTCAGAGGCTGAGCTTGTTAAGGTTGCTGAGGATGAGTTCTCTGAGCCTAAGGCTTTTTCCCCTCCCACTTTTGTTTTCTCTACCTCTCCATTACCATATATGGATGAGATTTTTGCTGCAGATATGGCTCAGGAAGCTGATTTGGTTTCAGATGAATTTGTTCCTCCTCAAGATGTTCTACCTCTAGTTCCTCCTCAAGTAGACAATCAAATCTCAAAGGAAACATTAAAAGCAATAAATGCTCTTTATGACAACCCCCAGAGTTCCTCTAAAGATGACTCAGACAATGATTCAGATGATTCTGATAATTCCAAATCTAAGAAGAAAGTTATCAAGAAGAGAAAGGATGCTCCAAAGGCAAATCCTAAGACCAACCCCAACAATGATACTCCCTACTATATTTTGCATAATATAACTCCATACCCAGGGATTCCCCATTGGATGTGGCTATCTAAAAATGATCAGAAAGAAAGGAAGAAGAGGAGAAGGTACAAGTCTCCTCCCATGCAATTCAGGAAAGACCCTCCTCTTCCTCCTCCCTCCTCAGGTACTTCTGGAAGTGTTACTCAGAAAGCTGCTCCAGTAACCAAGAAGTATCATAGACAGTCAAGGCATGACAGTCAGCAATCTTCTTCAAGCCATCCTCCTCCAGCTTCTTCCAAGAGAGTTTCTACAGATACTACTGATAAATCTCAACAGGACTTTATTCCAATTAGGCAAGAGTCTCCTCCTATTCCATTTGTTGATACAGAATAGGAGACCTCTACCAGAATAGATAGACTTCAGGAGTTAGTAGGACTTTCTCAGATTTGGAAAGCTAAAGCTGAAGGCAAGGATCCTTCTTAGTTTTCAACTATGTCATCTTATAGGAAAGAAGAGCTAACCATGTATGTAAAAGCTAATAAGTTCTTTAATGTTGATGAGTATATGAAATTGCATCCAGAGGCTGTAGTACCCAAAGCAACTTATCAAAATATTATTGGTGCATCTGACATGATCATGTCAAAAAGAGAAGCTGCTAATCCTAACAGAGAAATCTTATTCAAACAGTCTACTGAAAAGTCTGAGAAAGCTATTCCCAAGCAGACACAGTAAATTTTAGGTATTGTAATTTTATTATTTAAAGTCTACTTCTATTTATATCATGAAGCATTTGTTGTAAATATCTGCTGAATGTATTATTTCTGTCAGATATATGTTTCTTGCTTTATGATTGCTTTTTGTTTTTATTTTTAGTGACCTCACCCAAATAGGGGGAGATTGTTGGATCCCTAGTTTAGATTTTGTCTAGGTTCACTAAATTTAGGTTGAGTCTGACCACCTTCTATAGCCAGGGTCTAGTCTAGTAGTCCTAGAAATTAGGCTAAGTCCTTTTAGTTCAACCTTCTTGGACCAGCCAGCAGAGGACCTCAGAAGATTCAGTTTTAGAAGTTTTTAGAAGACAGTTTGATCAGTTCGAAGTTCTTCAAACTCAGCTCGACGATCGTCGATCTCTGATTGACGAACTCAGAGTTGATTCTCTGAACTGAGCTCGACGATATTAGAGCTCAGGTCGACGATCATTTTTTCTCCAGACAGATTCTCAGCTCGACTATTTTCTGCGTGATCATGTTCTGTGGTCGACGATCTTTGAGTGTAGAATAGATTCTCAGGTAGACGTTCCTAGAGCGTAGAATAAGTTGATTTTATTCAGCGTGTGCTTCGCAGAGCTCACTTCAACAAAAAGGGTTTCTCAGGTCGACGTTCTCTTAGTGTAGGTCAACGAAATCTGTTCTCTGGTCAACGAATTCTATAAGTTATCTATTCTTTGTTATTTCCTTATCTGTTCCATCTTTATTACTATTTTAAGTCATAAATTCCTTGAGTAATCAATGCTTATATTCCCTATAAATATAGCCATTCCTGGAAGCATTGATTATGGTATTCATCAGAGGATTTATTTGACTTATTTCTCGGGACAGTTGAGGAAATGAATAATGACAGATTTGCTAGCCATTTTCCTTCCCAGATTTCCAGCAAGGCATTTATTGCAATTATTCAAATTTCTAAGGAAATTTGGCCGTCGAGGATAATAGAGAGAAGACTTTTTCAAACACTTTTTTTACAGACTGTGAATAGAGACACAATTCTTACAGAGAAGAAAATTTCAAAGAGATATTCTTCATAAGAGCAGAATACTTTCAAGTAGCTTTCAATCTTAATCTCTCACAGTGCTCTGAAGAAGATAGAAGAAGAAGAATAAAAACAGATCAAGAGTCTTCTTCATCTTCTGTTTTCCAGGAACTTGATGAGACAATACAACTCAATCTGTCTAGAGCTCCTGTATCTAGTTTTATCAAGCTGAAGGACTACTCACCCTGAACAAAGCTTCTCATCCTGAACACATCTACATCCCAGGGGGAGCTTTGAAAAGATCTATAATCCACATAAATTCTTCTCAAAGTGCTTTTGAGAAAAGAGAAGCCTAACATCACCTTCCTTCACATGCCACTATACAGGGTTTTAACTCCCTTCAAAAGTTAGCCTGGTTCACAAGTCACCTTCCAAAAATCTTGAGTTTGGTTTTTGCGCACCTGATTAAAAGCTCAAAAGGTTGCAATATCTCCCAGCAAATAGATATTATGGTGGCAGTCACCTGATCAAAACCTATAGTGGATCCCTACCAGGGTGGTAGAAGAGTGGATGTACTCAGTTGGGGAACCACTATAAATTTCTTGTGTTTTCTATGTGCTTGCTGTTTTTCTTTTTGTTTTATGCTGTGGTAGTTTAGTATAGCTTTTCTTTGCTCCTAATATCATCTCTCAGCTATTACTATATCCCCTATTTTTATATGTGAAATAAAATTGTAAAGGAATTTTAAATAACTCTATTCACCACCCCCCCTCTAGTGTTAACTAGAGATTATTCTCACTTTTCTTTCATGGTGGATTGTGTGATAGCTAGTTGATCGCCTATTAAATACCTGATGTTTATGCTGCTACTTCCCAGTTATTTATGTTGCACTCCTTCAGATATTTATTCTAGTATATGAAATGAATGTTGCTATTATCTCTCTTTTTCTTCAGCTATTTACTTATTGTTGGGTGCATAGGCTTGTCCCTAGGATATAGTTTAGGTAGGAGACATGTTTACACTTAGCGTTGTGACTAACTGTTATTCAAATAACTATTCATAGGAGACAGAGCATCGCGAAGTCTAGATACCACATGACAGATCACTAGCAAATATGACTACCCGAGCAGAGGTACCCTCATCATATTCAAACTGTTGAGACATGAGATTCTAGTGTACGAGGCATAAAACAGAGTGTTCTAGTACTAGACATTTGAAGCCCACAGACATGCATGTATAAACAATGTCTATGGCCTATGCTTTTACTCTCATATATATGTTAGGAATATTGCCCCTAATATTCTAAGATTTGAAGAAGCAACACTTACAATATTACGTGAATATTGTATTTCATAGCATTCTATTTCATGATTCATGAAAGTTATATTATATTGTTTCTAAAACATGTTTAGATTAGAGATGAGTAGTAACGTTGAGATCAGTATGTATGGTTCTCCACCATACCGTTGAGATCAACTCATGGTTCTCTACCATACCGTTGAGATTAGAACTTGATTCTCCACCATATCGTTGAGATCGGTATATGGTTCTCCACTGTATCATTGCGATTGAGGAGCGCTTCATGATGATATCATGGAGAAGATGCAAAAAAGATCAGTTCTCACTCTAACAGTTTTAGCCTTTAGCAACAGTTTGTTTTGCAATATTTATAAAATATTGCCTAAAATAGAATAGAGAACAATTTTAAACTATTGCGATATGGTTCTCCATACTAGAACATTTTTGGACTTAACAGTCTAACCAAAATCCCATAAGGGTAGTCTAACCTATCACCATGACCTCCAGTGAGTGTCATAAGGAGTTGAGCTCAAAGAAGTTGCCCATATACAGAAAAGAAAACTTTGGCATATGAAAGCAAATGGTCAAGCCATTCATGGAATCTTCAGACCCTAGGAATATAATAGTTGAAGAGTGGTCATTTATTCCCATGAAGGCCTCCACCATTGATCCAAATCTGCTAGTTCCTAAGAAGTATGCTAATATAAATAAGGATGGGATTGTACTAGCTACTATGGATAAGAAAGCCAAAAATATCATAGTCAATGCAATTGATGACTCCACCTTTCAGAATTTGGTTCACTATCAAACTATAAAGGACATGTAGGATACACTTATAGTGTATATGGAGGGAAATAAAAAAGTAAGGGATGACAGGAAATCTCTTCTCAGACAGGAATATGAAGCCTTCGGGCAAGACAACAGAGACAACATAGTTGAATGCTATGAAAAGTTCTTCAAGATAGTAAATGAGTTGAAGAACTATGGGAGGGTCATCACAGACTATGAGCTGAATGATAAATTCCTAAGGTCTCTAACTAGGGATTGGGACAATAAGATCTGTGCCATCAGAGAGATGGGGAACTTGGCCAACATCCCTCCCCATGCTTTATTTAGAAAGCTGCTCTCTTATGATATGCAGCTAAATACAATAACAGAGGAGGAGGTTGCTTCCAGGTCACACCAGAGGGATAAATCTATGTCCGTCGTGGCTGAAAGGTCAATGAAGAACAAGGAGAGGACCCCCTCTCCTCACAGAAGAGTGGTTGACTCAAAATCTTCTGAGCCTAGCACATCTGATGTTGAAATGTCAAATGGAGAGTTTGTTTTCTTCTCAAGGAAGTTTAAGAAGATAATGTAAAGGAAGATGAACTAGAAGAACATGCCTTCTTCCTCCTCCAACTCCAAGAAGGAGTACAACAAATCTGACAATGATCAGAAGAACCTCAAAGGAGACAGGTATGGATCCAAATCTAGTAAAGATATTTCTTCTAACATTATGTGATGATGTTGTAGCAAGCCTGAGCATGTCATTGTTGACTGCCCAATCAAAAGAAAAGAAAATGGTACAAGTGACAGGAAGCACCACAAGGGAAAGAACTTTGAAAAATTTTCTTTGCCAAAAAGGAGAAGAGCTGGAGTCAGAGTGACTCAGACTCTTCTGAGTTAGAAGAAGAATCCTATATTAGGATTTTTGCAAAATAAGAAGAAGAAGAAGAAGAATAGGATGACTATCCTGATGCAAGGATAGGCATCAGGGCTCCCTTATCACATTCAAACAATGACATTGAGGAAGAAAAAAATCGTTGCTTGATGGCCATAACAGATGGAGATAATCAGGCCGAATTTGATGCTGATGAGGATAGTTCAAGTACCAACCTAAAGCAAATTTTGTACTTGAACATCGGGTGTTACAGAAACAAGACTGGGACTAGAAGTCTTATAAAGGATTACACTCCCATGAAGAATGGACAAAAGGTCTTTTTTGGAGGCTCTTGTAGAGGACTCACCAAAGGATATGGTATGATCTCCAATGACATAGTCTCAATTACAAGAGTAGCTTATGTGGAGGGTTTGCAAAACAACCTTGTAAGCATAAGTCAACTATATGACTTATACTATATCTTTGAATTCCACAATGATAAGTGTCTTATCAAAAAGTCAGTTTACTTAGGGACCATTCTCTCGGGCACTAGGAGTGAGCATGTTTATTACTTAGATTTTATTTGCAATAGTTAAACTCTAGTTTGCCTCGTAGTTAATGAGAAAGAGTCTCTTTATGTACAGTGGCACAAGAGACTTACTCACATTTATTACAAGACAATTAGTAAACTATTTTCTAAGAATTTAGTTAAAAACTCTAAAATATGGTAAAGAGGGACCCTGTCATACTTGTCGAATTGGCAAGCAAACTAGGGCCACCTTTAAGATCATTGGCTCCAAAGACTCTATAAGATGTCTTTATCTATTGCATATGGATCTGTTTGGTCCTTTGTATTGGATCTAGTGGCCAACATTAGAGGGGGGTGAATAAGGTTTTCATCGTTTATCAAAAATTCGAATTATTTCGTTCTAAGAAAAACTAGTTCTGGAAGCTACCTCAGGGAGTTAGGTAGCTAACGCGCGGTGATATATCTCAGAACTCATTTTTCTGGGCAGATTCTCCCTTGGAGATCTATGCACTCTTCAGGACAACACAAACTAACATTCACAGCAGTACACGCAAGTAAAGAAACAGGAAATGAATATCATTGCAAAAACTAGATCAACAACTATTTTAACAATTACAAAATCTTGATCTATGTGATGCCGGAGATCGAAGGCGGTGAATGAAAAAGCTTTTAGTTTTCTATACCGACCGTCTCCCCAGACTGATTGGCTCTCTCCCATTCCCTCCAAGAAAGGTCTTCGAGCCGGCTCTTCACCTCCATACAAGGAAGGGTCTTAGAGCCTCGCTAGATCACCCGATCTAGACATCCCCTCCCCGGGACGATTTCTCACGGAATCCTCCCCGAATTCCGATGACCTTCCCCGGTCGATTTCCTTTACCACAAGCAAAATATAGAAAGTGAAGGAATACAATAATAGTTTAAAGGATTTAAAATATAAAAATCTCCCTCTTGACAATTCCTTCGTCAAGTGATCCACAGCCGGTGCTTGAGATCTTCAGGTGCTTTCAACCGATCGACTGTTTGTAGTCGATGTAGTCCTTGGCTCGATGGAGTTCTTTATGCGCAAACGGGAAGGAGGCGACTTTCTTATCCTTCGACGAAGATGGCAGAATGGACCACAGAGAGGCGATCAAACCCTAGGAGTCGTAGATCCGAGTCTCTTTTCATCTTGGTAAGGAGTACAAAAAATGACATGCCTTTTATACGGCTTTGTGAAAATAGGCTACCACCAGCAGTAATACTAGCGCTTGACGGTAGGTTCGCGCGTTTGATGTGACAGCTGTCCTGCAAATATGGAAAAATATTTAAAATAAATATTTTTCCCTTTTTCAAAGATAGCACGATGCGGTAGGAATGGTAAGGCCACGTGATAGTCCCGCTATCTCGACGAATCCGTCTCGACGATCGTTGAGTGGCTAACGCTGTGCGATATAATGTTATCACCCAGCAGTAGGAATGATATCGCAAGGCGATAGGTCAGGTGTCTCCTGGGCTAGAGCGGCGCGGTACAAAGCTAGCGCTTGTGCGGTAGGATCCCGAGCGCCTTGTCCAATTAATTCTTCGACCTAGTGTGGGTGGTAGCTCTAGCATGGTGCGGTAGTATCTCGAGCGCCTTTTACATTTAATTCAGGCTACCGCCCTATGTTAATTACTACCGCTCGGAAGTAGGTTTCTGAGGGGAGCTCCTTGTATTTCTTGGACCTATAAACCTTCACACTCTACCAAACAAAGGAAGTAATCAAATAAAACCTGGGAATTTATATTATCAAACTGAGGATATGTGAACTGTCGGCTCTAACACTTTGATAATTCAGGGTTTAAAAGGGAAGTTGTACACCTTTGTGATTATAGATGATCACTCAAGGTTTACATGAGTATTCTTCCTTAGGAAAAAATATGATACCTTGGATGTTTTCATCAATTTTGTCAAGCCAATTCAAAATGATATGGAAAGTTTTGTGATCAAAATAAGAAGTGACCATGGTATAGAATTTCAATCTGGGGTCATGACAAGGTTCTATCAAGAGAAAGGTATCACCCAAGAGTTCTCTTCTCCAAGAACTCCATAACAAAATGGAGTGGTAGAGAGAAAGAATAGGACTTTAATAGAGGCTGGTAAAACATTGCTTAGTGATTCCTCTCGACAAAAAAATTTCTAGACCGAGGCAATCAACACGGCATGTCACGTTCTTAACATGACCTCTATTAACAAGTCTCATGGGAAGTCCCCATAGAGGCGCTTAACTGGACCACCTCTCACCAAATGGAGACTACGGAATCCAACAACTCGTCAGTAGGACTGAAGATTGGTTGGGTGCATGGTGTATAGACCTATTGAGGCTGAACCGTTTTGAGTTAGATGCTGGGGGTACTAGTGTTACCGCTAATCGTCATTTCAATTCATGGGCTGGGGAGGCCATTACAAAAAAGTGCACTTTTTTTAATGTTCTCCCCATCCCATGGATTGAAAGGATGACCGCTGGCACCCCCAACATCCAACTCGAAAGGGTTAGGCCTCAACAAGTCTGCAGACCTTGCACCCAACCCCTCTCCAGTCCCACTAGTGGGTTATTGGAGGTTGCAGCCTCGCTTCACTGAGAATTGATCCAGTTAAGCACCTCTACGGGGACATCTTAGGAGTTCACCCATCCCAAGACTACTCCAGACTGAGCACGACTAACTATAAAGTTCCTTCACTTCTCATCACCAATTAAGCTGCAACTCAATTGGTGATGAGAAGTGAAAGAACTTTATAGTAAGGCATGCTCGAGCTAGAGTAGTCTTGCATGGGTGACCTCTGGGAAATTCCCCGTAGAAGAGTTTAATTTGGTCACTTCTCACCAAAGGAAGTTATGGCCTCCAATAAACCGCTAGTGGGACTAGAGAGGGGTTGGGGTGCATGGTCTGCAGACCTATTGAGGCTAAACCCTTTTGAACTAGATGTTGGGTTATTAACGGTCATCCTTTCGAGTCATGAGTTGGGGAGACCGTTACATCCCAACACTCTCATAATTGGAAATGATAGCCAATAAGTCACCACTAGGAGCAAGATACATAATGAAGCACTATTTTTGAGCTTCCTGTCTCAGGTAGAGCCTAAGAAATTTGAAGATGCTAACAAAGATACATTCTGGATCAATGCAATGCACGAAGAGCTACTACAATTCAAAATATGCAAGGAATGGAAGCTTTGCTAAAACCTCAAGAACATGACAGTATTGGCACCAAGTGGATATTCAGAAACAAGCTAGATGAAAATGGAGTTATTGTGAAAAATAAAGCCAGACTGGTAGCCAAGGGATACATGCAAGAGTAGGGCATAGACTTTGATCAAAGTTTTGCTCCAGTTACAAGACTAGAGGCAATAAGGATGTTCCTTGCCCATGATGCTTACAAAGGTTTCAAAGTCTACCTGATAGATATCAAATCAGTATTCCTAAATGGTAATCTCAAGGAAGAGGTATATGTGGAGCAAGCCTCATGTTTTGTGCATTCAACTCTATCTAATTATTTTTATTTTCTTAAGAAATCTTTTTATGGGTTAAATCAATCCCCATGGGCTTGGTATGATACCAAGTCTACCTTTCTCATTAAGAATAAGTTCTTAAGGGGAAAGATAGTAACACATTGTTTCTATGAAAAACAAATGGTAAGAGTCTTCTAGTCCAAATTTATGTTGATAACATAATATTTGGGTTTACTGATGACAACCTTTGCAAGAAGTTTGCTAACCTTATGCAGTGGAAGTTTGAGATGAGAAGTATGGGAGAACTAAATTACTTCTTAGGTCTCCAAGTGAAATAGTATGATGAGTGAATTTTCATCTCTCAGACTAAGTATACTAAAGAGCCAATTAGGAAATTTGGTATGGAGTCAGCTTATACTATAAAATCTCCTATGGATCAAATATATCCCTATACAAGGATGAGAAAGGGAAACCTTTTGATGAATCCATGTACAGGGGTATCATTGGATCCCTACTTTATTTGACAGCAAGTAGTGCAAATGTCATGTATGTTACATGTATTTGTGCTAGGTACCAGAAATGCCCTATGGAATCTCATTACTCACCTATAAAGATAATATTAAGATACCTTAAGGACAGCAAACATTTTGGCCTATGGCACCTTAAAAACAATGAATTTGAACTAATTGGCTATTCAAATGCAGATTTTGTAGGTTGCAAATGAGATGGGAAAATCACAAGTGGAACATGGTAGTTCTTAGGAAGGAGATTGGTGTCATGGAGTAGCAAGAAGTAGACTAGTGTGGCTATATTCGCAGCTAAGTCAGAATACATATCAGCAGGGAGTTGTTGTGCTCAGCTTATTTCGATTTAACATCAACTACATGACTATAATCTCAAAGCAAGTAAAACTCCTATGTTTTGTGACTCATCCAGTACTATTTCTATTGCTAAGAACCTTATGTCACATAACATGACTAAGCATATATAAATTAGATATCATTTTATTAGAGAACATGTTAAAAGGGAGGATATCTGTCTTGAGTTTGTCCTCATAGACAAATAAGTGTCTGATATCTTTACCTAGCCACTGTATGAGGTAAAGTTTAATTCTTTCATAAGTAAGTTAGAAATGCTTGACTTAGAGTAATTATCCTTCTTACAGCATTCCAGTTATATCATTTCCCTACTTCAATTGTTATTTGCATAGTTTTTTATCCAATAGTTAGCTGCTAGAACAAATCTCTGGTAGCATGTTAGGTAGATAACTTTGTTGAAAATTCTCATTAGTATGAGTCAATTGACTCATTTTCTATAGTTTTCTATAATTTTTGATGGAAAGGTTGGTCTAGCGGGACAAAGGTAATGAGCTGAGAAATTCTCAGCTACATCGTTGAGATCATTGAGAAGAAGCTCAATGATCCCTCTCTATTTCATTGATATCGTTGAGACAGGCTGCTATATATATATATATATATATATATATATATATATATATATATATATATATATATATATATATATATATATATATATAAAGCCAAAGTTTTAATAGAGAACATAAAACTTAAAACCCTAGAAAGTCATCGACTATGTTCTGTCTTTCTCAGCATTCTCAATGATGAGAAACTATCTTAATAAAGCTAAAAGTAGTAAAGGTCTTGCATGAAGGATATAAGTTAGTAAGACTTGGATTCAAGGATGCTCTAAAAGAGATCCAAGAAGTAATCAGATTACTAGAAGACGTAGGGCTAGAATTCGTTCTGTCTAAACAAAGCTCGATTCTAATGGAAAAGGTGTTGGAATTCTACTCCCACGTCAAGGTATCATTTTCTAGAAAGTCCATTAAGAGCAAGATAGGGGATGTGAAGATTAAGATTAATCCTTAAAAGATTGCACAGACATTACACCTTCCGTCTACAGATATAGATGTGGATCGGGAGATTTCAAAATAAGAGATATTGGATGCTTTGGATTGGTGTGAATTTAGTGAAGAAATTTATGGATCTCTACAAAGGAAACACCTAAATCAGAGAGGCAAACTGATTGTTGATATCATTGGGAAAGCCATCCTGAGAAAGACAGGATCCAATAATAGAATCTCCAAGCACATTTTTAAACTGGTTACATGGGTCATTCTACAAAAGAAAACCAACTGGATTTAGTAATTTTCTAGAAACTTTTGAGCAGTCTCAAAGTCTGTTCCTTAGATAGAATTATTTCCGTATACCTAATAATTGCCTATCCTAGACATTTCAATAAGAAACAAGGGGTGAAAATCCATTACATGAAAAGAATGGATGAGAAAACTTTGGAGAGATATATCAGGGTACTGCCCAAAAGTCAAGCTAAAAAGTCAAGCAAGATCTAGAAAAAGGGAAAGAAAGTAGTTGCCAAAGATGTCTCTGATTCAGATAGCAAGGGCACTAATGAGCAAGTGGACAATAAACCCATCCACAACCCCTACCTATCACCCTTAACTAGAGAAGAAAAAAATTCAAAACTCAAGCATCCAAGTAAATCTTGATGTAATTGATGCAAGCTCACCTTAGAAAGTGATTGTTGTTGTTGAGGGGGAGACAGTTGTTCAAGAAAGGATTAGTTTCCCAACTGAAAGTGAGTCTACTGTAGAGGATAAAGATGATTCATTGGAACATTTTTTAGGTGAAGATGTTGATGATCATAGTGAGGGGGAGCCTCAATCTGAGGTCCCTGCTCAGGGATAAAGTGTTCTCATATCCCTAGAGGCTGAGACAGCTACTCACACTGAATTAGCTGATCAAGAGCACCTAAGGTTGGGCCATATACAAGGTGTTGTTGAAATTCCACCTCCTGTTATAGAAATCTAGCCTTCTACCAATACCTTAGAAAGTTCCATCCTCACCTCTTTGAAAGATTTGCTGGATGAGCAAGCTTCAACTCTGAAATCTTAATTGATAAGAAAGTTCAAGGTGTGAAAGTTGAGATTCAGATAGAAATTCAGAAAGTTTAAGATGAAATAGTAGATGATCTTGACTTCTTGAAGGGTGACACAACTCACATCAATGTTCAAATCACTAAGTGGTTTGAAAAAGTTGTCAGCACTGTGCAACAAAATGTTAATATTCACAATTCTATGGAGGAAAGAATAAGGTTAACCACACAAGAAATCACCAGTGTGAAGAACTTTGTTAGTCAAACTGATGTAGTTATCAGGGAAGTTGTGGATCATATTGAAGATTATGTTTATTCCACTCAAGTTCAATCTATGCAGCTGACTGAAAAAAATAAGAGATGTTCTTCTGGAGGACAATGAGAACATATTTCAGACATTATCAAGCAGGTTTGAGGCAATACTTCTCATCTAGATAATAAAATTAATGAAGAAGCCAGAAAGGGGGAGAATATCAATGCAGAACAGTCTACATGGGTTGTGCAAGGTGTTAGGACTGCTCTTCACTTGCCTATACTAGATGTCAACAAGCCATTTGATTTTGAATTTAGAGGTCAAGAAGTGATAGATCAGGATGCTCAACTTGCAAAGAGAAGGAAGAGAGAAGGAATCATGCAGCATGAAGAGTTCATGGCCATGTGAAGAGCTGAGCAAGAAGATGATACTGACTTTGAATATTGGAGTGATGATTCTCAGACAATCATTGTCAATGCTTGGGTAAGTCATGGATAACTTTTGAAAAATATTGATAATTTTTATCCCTCAGAAGAATGGATCAAACATCTGGAAAGGCAGTCCCTAAGAGAAAGAGTTTTCAAAGAAAATCTAGTAAGGAAAGACAATCCAAGGAGGATGTCATCAAAGTATATTCCAAAACCCTTCCTTTACTTCAAGTGACAAGAGATTAAAGCCAGGTTTGTTGAAAGGAGAACTTTTGAAAAAGGTGAAGGCTCTCAAGCTCAAGCACATAAGTGGAAAAGTTCAGATTCAACTAATGTACCAAACCATCCAATTAACAAGCACACAACACATTGAAATTTCTTGATATATATTAGTTTAAATTATAAATGGACATTTTGTTCTTTCAATGAAATCCTCTGGCTGATTATATATATATATATATATATATATATATATATATATATATATATATATATATATTTAAATCTTGATGCTGAGCTAGATGCTTATCTGTTCATTATTTAATGATGTTGTTCTAAATGCTTAACTGTTCACTATTTAATGATTCACTGTAGATTATCTGTGATAGCATGTTTTTATTGTCATATTATGACTTGTGTGGTTAATGTACCTTAGCATTGATAAGTGTTCTGTCTTCTTCAAATATGGGGAGATTGTTGGGAATATTTCGCCTAATATTCAAAAATTTTAAGAAGCAACACTTACAATGTTAAGTTCATATTATATTTGATAGCATGTATATTTTATGATTCATGCATGTTATATTATGTTGTCTCTAAAACATGCTTAGAGCATAGATGAGCAGTGCTATTGAGATCAGTATGCATGGTTCTCCACCATACCGGTGAGTTCAACATATGGTTCTCTACCATACCGTTGAGATCAGAACTTGATTCTCCACCATACCATTGAAATCGGTATATGGTTCTCTATAGTACCATTGAGATCAAGGAGCGCTTTATAACGATATCGTGGAGAAGATGCAAAAAAGAGCAGTTCTTAGTGCCAAGGTCAATACCGTTGAGAATGAAGAGTTTTCTCAATAATATCGTGAAGACAGGAATAAATGTTACCGTAGAGCCCGTACAGATTGGCGGGATTCAAAATTGGCACTGGAGCATAAAGAATGGATAGAGTATTCTATTCTCATCCATGCCTTTGACAAGATGTCTCCTAAGACTATTGATGAAAGTCAAGGGTATAAAATGACATGTTAAGGCAATCAAACAGTGTCCTTGAACAAGAACAAATAAGGTTAAACCTAAAGCGGCGCACTGTTGAAGCAAGCTAGTTCTCTCTTAATACTTTTAGAAGAATAAAGTAGAGTCAATTAATTGGACTCAGAGCTAGATCTTCTACCTGCCAAAAAAGAATATCAAGGAGGAAAGCTCCAAATCTTTTCTACCTGAAGATCTAATCCTTCAGGGGTTGATTCCAGAAAACTTACTTTCATAGCAAGGACAATAGAAGATACTGATTCAAGGTCTATTTATTTTAGTCTTCTATTGTAAATATTACAGTCAACTATTTCTGTAAGACTTCTTGATAAGTCTGAGCAGTAGGGCTGTATTCCTAGCCTGAGTGTAGGGCTTGGTGATAAGCATGAGTGTAGAACTTGGTGCAAGTCATAGGTAGAACACTAGCTGGGTTTTTGAGATGTAGTAGTGGGAGAACTCTGAGTTGTTGGTCCTGTGTGTCTGAGTGTAGGACTTATTGATAAGTTTGAGTGTAGGGCATGCGTTCTTAAGTTAGGGTCTTGAAGAGACCTGAGAGATACTGAGGGATCTGTGCTGTAAGATTTAAGGAGCTCAGTTTTGGAGGAAATTGTTGAGTCTAGGACACTGCTAGAAAGGCGCATAGGGATAGTATTTAACATCCCAAATCCATCCCGTATGTTATAACAGAAGGTCCAGTCGGGGCCCCACGCCATATCTACGGATAGTTAGTGGAGTTACGAAATGAAACCATAATTCAAACACGTATCCTAACTCATAGTGCATTCTAGCGGAAGTATTTTAAGGTTGTAACAAGAACCTAACCATAAGAATGTCCACTAAACCAAAACAAGAATGAAAAGATGAATACACAAAAGTTATGGCCTTAAGGCCTTTAAAAGATTTCTCAAATATTAATGTCTTACCTACTTTGGCATGCAGGCCGACCATACATGAAATGATTAATAAAGTCGGGCAATTTCTATTTGGCCTTCAAGGGCCAGTTTAGCAACCATAGGCTTCAGCCCAGTATTTCCTGCTCGGCTCAGCTGCACCTATACGAATACATTCTACCCAAAGTGTGGCAAACAAGGCAACAGTTTGCATTAGCTGGCTAAATTATAATGACTGGCCTACCCCTCACACGAGGTGGTGGTACTCCTTCCCTGCAGGCAATTAACATCAATATATAGAGGCATTCATAACGTATAATTTAAACACCAATCACCACAGACATTGGAATGACTGTTTAATGCCCTGTGCTCTCAGGGCACATTCTCGATGCACAGGACCTCAAAGGGTCACACAGCCGTTCTTTGTGACGGTCAGTAACATTTGAGCTTTTATTCTTTCAGGGCTGATGACAAATACATCGCCCCTTTGCTATAACAAAGTCATGGTGATCCTTCAAAAACACACTTTGACTCACTCCAAGTCAATCACCATAGGGTTGGGTGCAGTTCACCTATTTCTCGTGCTCAAATCGTCCAGCTCGCAAGCCACGATGCGGTTTAGCATCCCTTTTCCCATATGTATGATCCATAACCTTGTTATGATCCTAGACTAGCACTCACGTCCGCCTAAGTTGGTCCATATAGGCTCTCAGCTAAACACATTGGCCCCCAGGTCTTCAAGAGATATGCCTCACCAAATGGCACCCAGGTCTCCATGAGATAGGCCTCATAAAACATTGGCCACCAGGTCACTACGAGACAGGCCTCACAAAAAAATATTGCTCATTAGGAGCTACCGCTGGCAGTAGTGCTACCGCCATGCGGTAGGGGATAGACTATCGATTCTTCCCCTTCAAACTTGTGATTTCCTGGAGCCCTTCTCCAATACTCTCTATATAATAACCTGCACACCCCGCGACTCCGAAATTTACATGCTTACCATGGAGTCTTCTTCGACATACAAAACAATCATCACTAATCCATACCAACCTGTCCGGATGGGCTTCACACATCATGCTTATATTATACTTCGATTTGTGATTCTAAATGCAAAGATGTTGGGTATTGTATCCACAATAACCTAGATTTTTATGAAGTCACCCTTTAACTAAGATGAATTAAGTTGTATTTGATGTGTGGTTTGAGTTATTTGTTTGTAGGACTTAATTGCCATGTGTAGACCAATGTCAGTCTACAGTGGGTCACCAAACACAGGACCATACAATGTAATCCCTCACTGTGTGATCCATGGTGTTGACTCATGTGTAACCTCTCTATTGGGATACACTTCATTTTCAAGCACTATACTTGTTGGAGAAAGAAATATTGCTGATTCCATTGAAGAATGAAAAATTTTCTTGGAACAAA
Organism: Platanthera zijinensis; assembly: GCA_039513925.1. Classification (NCBI taxonomy): domain Eukaryota; kingdom Viridiplantae; phylum Streptophyta; class Magnoliopsida; order Asparagales; family Orchidaceae; genus Platanthera; species Platanthera zijinensis. The sequence goes on along the minus strand of CM077098.1, from coordinate 69,362,158 downwards.
AATTTTCTAAGTGTTTCACTCGAGTATAACTCTAGTACTCGAGTAGATCCTTTAGTTATACTAGAGTAAGTCAAGTCAGAATTTTGAGTAAGGGAAATGGTTCTCGAGAAGTCTGAACATAGTTCTCGAGAGGCCAATTCCATTACTCAAGTAGACCTCTTCTTATTCTCGAGTCAACAAATTTTCTATCTCAGAATTTTCTAAGTATTTTACTCGAGTAGTTAAGTTCATTACTCGAGTAAATGAGTACCTTGACTTGAGTGACAGAAGTCAAGTACTCGAGAAGTATCTACCTTACAAGAGTAGTGAAGTTCTTGTACTCGAGAAGTCTATCTACTTCTTGAGAAGTCTAGATCTAGTACTTGAGTTAACAAGACTTCAAGTATTTTTCTCGAGAAGTTCACATCCACTTCTCGAGTAGCATTTTAAGTACTCGAGTAATCCTCATTCCTCTCGAGTAATAATAAGTTCTATGCTTTTCTTTTCTGAAGTTCTTCTTCTCGAGTAGCTTGATGTGTCTTCTCGAGAACCCACAACAGTACTCGAGTAGTTCTTTCTTCACTTGAGTAATCCAGTTGTTTTCTCTCAGAAAATTCGCTAAGTATCAGAACGTGTTTTTCAAAATTCTTTCCTTAATAAATTGGTCCATGTGTCCAATTCATTTATGATTATGACTGTTGGTTAACTCCTATAAAAGGTCTAATCATTTTTTACTAACCCTAAGCGTGTGAAAAGAAGCATTCTAAGAATTCTGAATCACCAATTCTCTTTCCTAATTTGAAGTCGTTGCCGCTCATCTTCCTCATCGCCAAGGGCTTTCAATCAAGAAGATTCAGACAAGTCGACTTGTAGATCATCTTCAATATATACATCCTCTCTTTGATCTTGTAAGTCCAAGAATTTCAAATCTAGGATCCAGCCATGTCTTCTTCTACATTTTCTGATAAAGCCGCAAAGTTGAAGAAGGAAGACCTAGGAAGGAATTTTCTAGATCTGAGAAAAGTTACAGTGTGTATTTCTTAAATTCATTCTATTCTTGCAGGAAATTATTCTCCGAGTGTAGGAGCTTTGTTCTCCGAGTTGGTGTAGGAAGTTTTCATCTTTCGAGTGTAGATCTGTTTTGTGGATCGAGTTGTAGGAACGTTATTTTGAGTTATAGGATTGTTTTAAATCCGAGAGTAGTGGAGTGGCCGAGTCTAGTGCATTGATATATCAGTGAGTGGAAATTAGACGTACCCAAGGTTGGGGAACCACTATAATTCTTGGTGTTTTCTATGATTGCTTGGCTATTTCTCTGTGCATAGATCGCTAAATTTTTTATTCCGCAAATAGATGCATAACTCACATATTCACCCCCCTCTAGGTGATTTAGGTAGACAACTTAAACACTTTTCAATTGGGATCAGAGGGAGGTTGATCATTAAAAGGTTAACACCTTGATCAAATCTGCCCCAAGTTGTCTATTAAGTTATCCAAGCATAGATGGAGCCAAGGATTTTGCTAAGCTTCCTTTGTGAACAAAGAAAAATTTTGCTATGTGGAATGAAAGGATAAAGTTCTTCATGGAAGTTGTAGATCCAAGGATCTTCATGATTGTGGAAGAAGGTCCTCATGTCCCAATTATATCCTCTACCATTGATCCAACTAAGCTAGTTCCTAAGAAGCTGATGGATCTTGATAAGGATGAGATTGCACTTGTCTCTTTAGACAAGAAAGTCAAAAATATCATCACAAGTGCAGTCGATGATTCTATGTTGCAGAACTTGATTCACTGCCAATCAACTAAGGAAATGTGGCAGTCTCTTATCATTTTGATGGAAGGCACTGAAGAAGTTAGGGATGACAGAAGATCCCTTCTAAATCAGAAATATGAAGCGTTCCGACAAAGTTCCAAACATTCCATTGCAGATACTTTTGATAATTTCTTCAAGATTGTTAACGGCCTAAGAGTCTACGACCGAGTATTCACCAATGAAGAACTGAAAGATAAGTTCTTGAGATCCCTTACTAAGGAATGGGATAACAAGGTTTGTGCTATTCAGGAATTTGGAAAGCTAGCTAGGACTGACTCGCAAAATCTCTTTGGAAAGCTTATGTCATATGAGCTTCAAATCAATTCAAGAAAAACTGAAGAAGAGAATAACAGGTCTTTATCCAAGGAGAAGTCTGTAGCTCTCAAGGAAGACACCTCAAGGAAGTCTAAGGCTGCCTCTCCTTCCCCAGCATAAGAAGATAGTGAAGAAGAATCTTCAGAGCCAAGCACCTTGGCTTAGAATTATCTGAAGGAGAGTTCACTCTAATCTCAAGTGAGTTCAAGAAATTCTTGAACATGAAGAAATAATGGAGAGGCAAGGATGCCTCATACAGAATATCATGTCATGATGGTGATCGACACAAGAAAGGCTCAAGTAGCCAAGACAGGTATAATACTAAACAGAACAAACATATTTCGGCTGACATTGTTTGTTACTATTGCAATAAGCCAGGTCATGTTATTGCTGACTGCCCCCATAAGAAGAAGGAGGGTGGAAAAAGAGAGGAGAAGAAATCTTCTTATCATAAGAAGGGAACTGAAAGAATCCTAGTAGCCAAAAAGGGCAAGACTCTCAGCGACTCTGACTCATTTGAGTCAAGTGATGAAGAGGAAGCCTACGATTGACTAATGACGCAAACTGATGAAGAAGAAGAGCCCCAGTTCACTGGGAAGGTAAACTCCCACACTCCTCTTTCTAAATCTGATGATTCTGACCATGAAAATGAGGAATGTTCATCTGATGAGAAATCTGAACTCATGTCTTAATATAAAGAGTTGATCAAAGCCTACGACAAATGTCATAGAGTGGTAAGAGCTCAGGCTAAGGAGATCAAATCTCTTAAGGCTGAAGAGAGCAATCTGAGAGAGGAAATTGTAATGATGGACTCACTCAAGAAAGACTTCCATAACTCTATGGAAGAATATAATAAGGCGCTCGAGCACCTAGATCTGAAGGAGAAAATCATCAAGGGATTGGAAGAACAACTTGCAGCCGAAAAGAAACTTGTTTAAGGTTTATCCAAGCCCATGATAGTTCTTCCACTTTTTGTTGAATTCTCTACACAGGCTAAAGGTGTTGGCTTAGGCCATGTGGCTAGTCTTAGTAAATCTTCTAGGATAAATAAAGCCCAAAGGAGAAATAAGGCTGCTAAGAAAGCACTAGCCAAGGAGAAAGGGAAAGCTCCTCTAGAACAAACGTCATTTAGGAAGGTTATCTTTCTGACAAATAAGTTTGATCTGGATTCGTCCTATGGTCACTTTGCTAGGCCTGCTTACGTAAAGCCCAAGTCTCGTTACCAAGGATGGACTCATCCCCAGATCTTTAGCGAGAGTGTCTTCAAGACACCTTATGAGGAGATCACTCTTCAGAGCTACGGACCTTATAATCATGGTCATAACATCGAGAAAGATCCAAGAGTTAAACCCATTGTAGAAAAGCCTACTAAGGAGAAGAAGTCATGTGAATGTCATCACCATGAAGATTCTACTTCTAATTCTACTGCCTCTACTAGACCACAATCTCAAAAGGTCGAGCAGGAGATCTTTAGGCAAAGATACAACAGATTTGACTGTTAGTGTTGTGGCAGAAATTATCACTTTGCCATTGATTGCTAGTTTAACTCCAGAAATTATTGTACTCCTCAGATTAATAATGTGAGAAAGATCGCTCAAAATGTTAATACATGTAGGGGGAGCATGCTAACTAGAGACCAAGGTCCCAAGCAAGTTTGGGTTCCTAAGGCAAACTGACTTGTGATTGTAGGTATGCCCAAAGACCACCAATACTCCTATCTGGTATTTCAACAGTGGATGTCGTCGGCATATGACCGGGACAAGAAGCCTTCTCCTAAATTACTCACAAGTCATGAATGGGCCAAAGGTCATCTTTGGAGGTTCTGACAGAGGAATTACGAAAAGCTATGGTATAATTATAAATGGTAGTGTATCCTTTTCGGATGTGGCTTATGTTGAAGGATTGGAACACAATCTCATAAGCATAAGCCAACTCTGCGATAAAGGATATATTGTAGAATTTCATGCAGACAAATGCTTGATAAAATCGGTAGATAATCTGGAAATGATTCTATAAGGTACTCGTAGTAGGAATATCTTTTGTTTGAATTTTATTTGCATTAGACTCTTCTACACCAGTGTGTCTTTTGGCAAAAGATAGTGCGTCACTTGGTGACAAATGGCACAAGAGATTAGAACATATTAATTTCAAAACTATTAATAAACTATTTTCTCTTAATTTAGTACATGATGCCCCAAATGTCAAGTGCGCTAAAGATAGACCTTGTCACGCATGTATAAAAGGAAAGCAAACAAGGTCTACTTTTAAAAGCATTATTGGCAAAGACTCTAATAGGTGTTTACACCTACTTCACATGGACTTGTTCGGTCCACTACAAGGTAGAAGTTTGGGAGGTAAGGATTATACATTGGTTATTGTTGATGATTACTCACGCTTTGTGTGGGTGTTCTTTCTAAAACACAAGTCAGATACTTTTGACATTGTTGGGTACACTGAAAAATATGTACCAGATTTGAAGAAGCCTCATCTTACTCAATGATATACATCAATTTATATTTGATGTATGTTTGAGTTTCATTGTGTAGGTATAAGGTTTGCAAAGAAATTCTCTAAGTACAAGTGTCGACACTTGTGAAGAATTATGTTGACACCAAGAAGTTGTATCGACACCAGAAGCAAAGTTGTGTCGACACCGAGAAGCTGTGTCGACACTAGAAGCAAAGTTGTGTCAACACCCAGAAGTTGTGTCGACACAAGAAGCAAAGCTGTTTCGACACCCAGGCATTGTGTCGACACCTGAAGAAGAAGTTGTATCGATACCCAGAATTGTGTCGACACCTAAGGCAGGAAATGTGTCGACACCTAAAGCAAAAGCTGTGTCGACACTCAGGAGTTATGTAGACACCAGAAGAAAGGCATGCGTCGGCACTCAGGAATTATGTCGACACCTGAAGAAGGTTTGTGTCGACAGCTAGACACACACTCAATGCCATCTTACAGCAACAGCTATTCTGAGTCTGAAGGCTTTTGTCGACACACAGGACTTGTGTCGACACTCACTCAACGACAGCTAGACATACACTCAATGCCATTTGTCTGTAGCAGTTATGTCAAGACCAGAAGCAGTTGTGTCGACACCAAAGACTTGTGTCGACACATACTCAACGACAGCTGGACATAAACTCAACGTCATCTGTCTGTAGCAGTTATGTAGAGACCAGGAACAGTTTTGTCGACAGACAGGACTTGTGTCAACACACAGGACTTATGTAGACACATATAAAGAGAAGATGTACCGAGTAGCTGAAGAATGACTATGTCAACACCTTGAGTGTTATGTTGACATCATCAAGACTTGTGTCGACACTTAGTCTATTTGTTTCAACACATATGAAGCAGTTTGCTGAGTGTTTCATGCTGACTTATAAAGTCATTGAGGAATCAACTGTCATGACAGGTGACTTGACATCTTTCATTACCAACAGGTCTGGTACCTTTGTCAGAACTGTCAAAAGGTTGTTACAAACCGGTTCAGCCGGTAATTAGGAGAAATCTCTATAGAAAGGACTGATCCGTGAAAACTAAAACAATAATAGAGACAGAGATAAAAAGTGGATCATCCAAGGAAAGTATTCAACATCAAGAATAGGGGAGACCCTTAAGAAGTCAGATTCTGAACAGTCTGCAGAGAAGATTCAGATCTTATTTTGAATTCAAGGAAGAAGCTGACAGAAGATCAACTTCTACATCAAGAAGAGTTCAACCTTATTTTGTTCTATCAAGAAGCTTTGAAAATGCTAAGTCTGGTTGGATCTGAAGTTTCAGTTTATTCAAGAACTGATCAAGAAGCTCTCACCTATAGAGTGATCTATCTGGTGATATTCCTATATCTTTCAAATACTCAATTACTTGTAGGTCTTTTGTTAGATCTGAGTTGTAAGCCTATAATTATAAAGGCTGAGGTAGGGCTGTGTGCCTGAGGTGTAGGACTTATGATAGTCTGAGTTGTAAGCCTAGTTATAAAGGTTGAGGTAGGGATGTGGCCTGAGGTAGGATTCTTGGGGAGAATCTAAGGTAAGACTTGTATAAGTCTAAGCTGTAGGAACCAATCTGGTTCTGAGTTATAAGATCTGTGGATCTGAGTTAGTGGAAGGAAGTTGGGCTGAATCCAGTTCTCTACTGAAAATGTGAAAGAGGAAAGTGGATGTACCCATACCTTGGGGAACCACTATAAATCTGGTGTAAGCTGTGTTGTGTTTTTCTGTGTTGTGATTTGCAAATTTTGTGCTAAGTAAGAACTAGTTATATTGCCTAAAATTCTTAAAGATAATTAGAACCTATTCACCCCCACCCCTCTAGGTGTCTAGGCTCTTAAAATAAGTCTTTCAAGTGGTATCAGAGGGAGGTTACTAAAAGATTGACCTACAAGTCTGAGTGAATCTCCAAGGCAATTAACAGATTTAAAGAATGGGTTCAAATGAGAATTAGAAGGAGTTTGGATCTATGAAACTGCCTATCTATAGGAAAGAATGCTTTGGCATATGGAAGGAAAGGGTTAGATTGTTTATGGAAGCATCTGATCCAAGAATCTACATCACAGTTCAAGAAGGCCCCTTCATTCCAATGAAGGTATCAGTTTTGGATGCAAATATTAGAACTCGAAAGAGTTATTCTGAAATGACAAAGGATGAGATCATCCTGGCAACACTAAACAAAAGAGAACAGAACATTATTGTAAGTGTTATAGATGATGCCACATTTCAGAATCTGGTGCATTGTAAAACCTCCAAGGAAATGTGGGACACCCTAATTGTCTACATGGAGGGAACAAAAGAAGTTATAGAGGACAGGAAGTGTATGCTGAATAAGGAATATGAGAGCTTTAGACAAGCCAAGACTGACAGCATAGCTGAATGTTATAAAAAGTTCTTCAGGATAGTTAATCAAATGATGACATATGGTAGAGTATTCAGCACATAAGAACTGAATGACAAGTTTCTCAGGTCTCTGACAAAGGACTGGGACACAAAGATTTGTGCCATTAGAGAGGTTGTCAAGCTTGCTGATACACCTCCTCCCAAACTATTTGGAATGCTGCTATCATATGAAATGTAGCTCACTGCTAGAAAGGGGGAAGAAAAGAGCAGCAGGTCTGAGTACAAGGATAAGTTAGTTGCCTTCAAGGCTGAAGGCACAAGAAAGGGCAGGAGAAAATATCCTTCTCCACCCAGAAGGAGTGTTGAGGCAGAAGAAGGAATTCCAGAGAACAGTACATCAGATAGCCACACCTCTGATGAGGACTTTGCTGTCTTTACAAGACAGTTCCAAAGGTTCATGAAAAATAAGAAGTGGAGAACCAGACCATCAATATCCTTTTCCAAGGATGAGTATTACAAGAAAAAGAAGACTCCCAAGGAGGACAGTTATGCCTCAAAGCCTAGTACACAAACTAATACTAAGATTGTTTGATATTGTTGCAATAGGACAGGGCATGTCATAGCTGACTATCCAGACAAGAGGACTGAATCTAAGGACAAGAAGAAGCATCAAGTGAAAGGTAAGAAGGAGAAATCCTTTATTGCTCAAAAGCAGAAGAGTTGGACAGACTCTTCATCTTCAGGATCAGGAGAAGAAGATGATGTAGAAGCATATGTTGTGCTATTCTCAACAAAAGAGGGTTCTAGGGAGCTAGAATTCCTACAAATGCTGGACTCCATAAATGGAGTGAAAGATTATTGTTGTAGAGGGCTGATGGCTCAGTTAGAAAATGATCAGTGCCAGGATCATCCTGGTCCAAGCAAGCTATACAGTTCTCCCTCAGCTTTTGACTATTTTACTGGATCAGAATCAGAAGCATCTGCATCAAACATCTTTACAAATTTTGTCAAGTAGATCCAGAATGAATACAACTGTTCTGTTGTCAAAAATCAGAAGTGACAATAGAACTGAGTTCAAGTCTTGAGCCATGACAGAATTTTGTGAAAGACTAGGTATCTTTCATGAGTTTTCCTCTCCTCGTACTCCTCAACAGAATGGAGTAGCTGAGAGAATAAATATAACACTTATAGAGGCCTGCAGGACCATGTTGAGTGATGCCTCACTACCAGAATATTTCTGGGCTAAAGTCGTCAACACTGCATGCCACGTGCAAAATCGAGCGCTCATAAACAAGAACCATAATAAGACACCTTACGAACTACTAAAGGGCAGAAAGCCAACTATTTCATATTTTAGAATCTTTGGTTGTAAGTGCTTCGTCCTTAACAATGGCAAGTATCACACAACTAAATTTAGTGAAAAGAGCTTTGAAGGTATTTTCGTAGGGTATAGTAGCCATAGTAAGGAATATAGGGTATTTAATAAGAAAAATCTGGTTGTAGAAGAATCTATTCATGTTGTATTTGATGAGATGTGCTTGCTGCAAGGCAACTCTTCTAGTTTGTTCGTTGAAGATGCAGGTTCAAAGATGAAAGAACTTAACTTGGGTGAGCTGACTGAAGAAACAAGTGAAAAGCTCATCAAGATCACCACTCCAACCCCAATTGGAGAGGGTGATGATCAAGATGAAGAAATCATTCAAGTTGATGAAGTCACTCCTGTGGTTGAAGACACTCCAAATGCAAGGACTCTAGAGCTCAAACATCTGAAGGATCACCCAATAGAGCAAATCATAGGAGATCCCAGAGATGGTGTCAGAACTCGTAAAGGTACTACTAATGAGAATTTATATTTGAGTTTTCTCTCACAGGTTGAACCAAAGAAGTTTGAGGAAGCAAACACAGACGCATCATGGATAATGGCTATGGAAGAAGAGTTGAATCATTTCAAGCATTGTCAAGTCTGGAAACTTGTTCCAAGACCTAAAGATAAGAACGTCATCGGGACAAAGTGGGTCTACAGGAACAAGATGGACGTGGATGGAACAATTATAAAGAACAAGGCCAGACTTGTCGCACAAGGATACAAACAAGATGAAGGAATCGAATTCGACCAGACATATGCTCCATTGGCAAGGCTGGAGGCAATCAGGTTATTCCTAGCATATGCTACACATTATGGCTTCACTGTCTATCTGATGGACGTGAAGTCTGCCTTCCTTAATAGTTACATAAAGGAAGAGGTGTATGTGTAACAACCTCTAGGTTTCGTTGATTCTAACTTTCCTGAGTATGTTTATCTGTTATCTAAAGCTTTGTGTGGTTTGAAACGAGCTCCTCAATCTTGGTATGAGACATTGTCTAACTTTCTTATTGAGAACAAGTTCACAAGGGGAAAGATAGATAAGACATTATTTCTTAGGAAAATAAAAGACAAGATCTTACTAGTTTAAATCTATGTCGACGATATTATTTTTGGCTCTACCGATAGCAACTTCTGCAAGAAGTTTTCAAAACTTATGCAAGGGAAGTTTGAAATGAGCAGTATGGGAGAGCTGAAGTATTTCTTAGAACTTCAGGTGAAATAATCTGAAGATGGAATTTTCATCTCTCAGACGAAGTTCACTAAGAAGTTGATTAAGAAATTCAGAATGGAGAACACAACCTCAATGAGGACTCCAATGGGTTCAACTGTGTCTCTGGATAAGGATGAGAAAGGGAACCCTTTTGATGAAACCAAGTACAGAAGCATAATTAGATTCTTGCTCTACCTTACTTCCAGTAGACAAGAAATAATGTTCTCAACATGTGTATGTGCTAGATTCCAAGTGAACTGTAAGGAATCTCACTATGCTGCTGCAAAGCGGATTTTGAGATACCTTAAAGTTACACCGAATCTTGGCTTATGGTACCCAAGAAGTAATGACAGCGAACTAATTGGTTTCTGAGATGCAGATTTTGCAGGTAGTAAAGATGATAGAAAGAGCACTTGCGGGACTTGCCAATTCCTTGGAAGAAGACTCATTTCTTGGAGCAGCAAAAAGCAAAATTGTGTCGCAATTTCAACGGTCGAGTCAGAATACATTTCTGCCAGCAGTTGTTGTGCACAATTATTATGGTTAAAGAACCAACTTGAATATTACAATATGCATGTCAAATACATTCCCTTATTTTGTGACTCCTCTAGTGCGATTGCAATAGCCAACAACCCAGTCTCTCATAGCCGGACAAAACACATAGAGCTGCGATACCACTTCATCCGGGAGCATGTGGAGCATGGGGACATAAATCTATAATATGTCCCAACTGACAGGTAGATTGCAGATATATTCACGAAGATACTGGAAGAGACCAAGTTCTCGTTCTTCAAAATAGAACTTGGAATGCTCAATAAAGAAGAATAGAGAAGAAGGACTCATAACATAGCTTAGAGATCAAGGAACACGTCAAAAAGACAAAATTTCTCAAGTTCAGACTTCATTTCTCGAGTAAGAAAATGACAACTCGAGTACTTCTTTAGACTACTCGAGAACTCAGCAAGTCACTCGAGTAATACCACTCGAGTAATGAGTTTCCTCTCGAGAAGTATAAAGATATCACTCGAGTACCATCATTCTTTCACTCGAGTAATGCCGGTCCACTCGAGACACAGGAAGATAATTTCTTGAATTAAGTTCAAATTTCTATATTCGCAACCCGTAGTTTATACTGCCAAATTCTAAGGTATGTTACGATTATTTACTTAATCATCTATAATTAGGGTTATATAAATAGAAAAATCGGGATTTCTTTTCTATACGATTTCAAATCCCTCTCTCTCTCGACAAAAAAAGAAAGTCGCTTCATTTTCCGCCGCTGTCGCAGAGCACGCCGATGTTGCAACTTTTGCAGTTGATTTATCTAAGTTCTCTTGACAAATGGCACCATCTTCTAAGGTTGGGATTGGCAGCGAAATTGTTGCCGCTGGAATTACAGATATTTTCGATGATTTTCGAAATCTTCTTCTCCTCCTGGACACAGGCGGATTGAACTTCGTTCTCCAGCAACCCGTCAAAATCCTTTTTCCTGAAGTTGAAGAGTTCTTTCAAAATATTAAATTGAAGAGAAATGGCAAGGTTCTTAAGTCTAAAGTCAAGGGAATTAAAATAAAACTCACCAAGTATACTGTGTCTACCCTTCTTCGGCTACCATTAGTTGATGAAGAAGATGACATAACTTCTGAAGATTATGACAGGGCTTACAGCTTTTGTGGAATTTCTGTGGTTATCAACAACATTCATTGTCCATACCTCAATGCCGAGGGAAAGCTTCTAGTATACATTCTGGGGAAAGTTCTGCTATGCAAAACAACTTCCATAAGTTTCATCTCTATTGATCTCTTCTACATGATGACATCCATTATTTACAGAAAGAAGTTTCAGTTTGGCATGATGATTTTGGATAAAATAAGGGAAAGCATCAAAGCTCCCAAATTGCCACGATCATTTCTCTTATGATGCATGAGATAGATCCAGAAGTTTTTAATTTCTCTAAAGGGACAACTCTCTATCATATGAAGAAGGTATCCATTTCTTCTATTCAGAGATGGGACCTCAAGTTGCTGAATCCAGCCCAGGATGCCCAGGCTCATGCTCATCCAACTTCTGAGGACAGGACCCCATCTCCCTCTCTACCTCATACTGCTAACACATCTGGTACAGCTGCTGAGGGGGAGCCTGCTCATTCTGTTCAAGAGGAAAGAATACCAACCCCTCCTACTGCTGCTTCTCTCCCTCCAACCACTCCTGAAGAAACTCTATCAGTGCTCAAGAACAAGAAACCATTCTCTTTACTATAGAAGACATAAATAATATGATAGAAGAACTAAGTTTTGATGAGCCTCTTCCTCCCCTCTGGAATGACAAAACTCCAGAACCTTCCAAAGATCAAACTCTAGCACCATCACCCTCTCTTGTTCAATCAGAACCAGAATCCCCTATTTACCATTATCCTGTTACAAACATAAAACAAGAAGAGAATTTTCTGATCTCTTATGAGAAAGAGCCTTCTCTTGAACCAGCTGAAGCTCCTTTGAAGAGCTTGGACTTTACTCTTCCCACCATCCTTGGTGAGGAAGGAGATATTCTGATTCACACTTCTAGAGCTCAGAGTTCAGTGATAATTAAAGAGATTGCCCCTTGGACTGCTCCTCCTCCTCCAGTTCCTCAAGTTATAACTCCAACACCTGCTGTCAATGACATTCTAGGTAAGAGAGAACAGATGCTCTTAGCACAGAGAAAGTATTTTGATGATTCTTTGAAAGCTATCACAGAAAAAGTTACTGTCTTAGAGAAAGAAATGAGCCGAGGATTTGCTGAAATCCAGAACAATACGGATGAGCTGAAACACTATGGACCAATCAGTTACTATGGCTAACAATCAGATTCAGTTAGAAAAGAAGGCTCAAGAGCACAACCTCAAGATATGTGAAGAGGTGGGAAAATTCAAAAATGATGTTATAGATACCCTCTTTGTAGAAGTCAGAAAGGGGGAGAGTCTAGTCAAAGAGTACTTAGAAAAATCAGATGCTAATGTGAATACTCTCTGGACAGCCAAGATGAATGAAATTCATTCTGATGTACAGAATCAGATAGATAGTGTGAAATTTCATACTTATGATACTGTAGTGTGGGTGCATAACCAGATCTTCCCTGACTTTAAGGCAGACCCAAACACAATTCCTCATCATCTCAATCTCATTGCACAACATCAGCCAGCTCAAATGCCTGCTCAATAGCCCATATTCTCTCCAAGGCCTAAAGGCTTAGAAGTTCCTCCTCCAGAAACTTATGCAAAAGTTTGGGAAACAGATATACCTCAAGATCAACCTAAAGTACAAATCCCCAAAATAAGAAAATATGGTGACGGAGCTTCTGCCAGCAGGTCCTTTCCAAACCTAGAGGCCGAGAAAATAAAAGCTCAGGAATTTGCAGAGATCTGGAGTCTTACTTCAAAGTCACTATTCCTTGATAGTCTCAAGTTTGTTTTGGACTTTAATGAGAATAGACATGACCATTATAGCTCCCATGAGTGGGACTTGTATGAGAAGTCAATGACCAAAAGAAGAATCTATGATCGAGAGCATGGAAGGAATAATCCTAATTCACCTCCAAGACCTCCTAAGTACTACCCGAAGCCATTCAGCTATCAGAGAAGGCAACAAGAGAAGAAAGATAGACAGCAACAGCAACATCGACATCAAGCCAAAGAATGAACAAAGTTCTAAATTGAGGATTGAAATTGTGTAGAACAGAATTTTTGGAACAATTCAATATATATAAACCTTAATTTTGATGATCTATTCTTTGTCTTAAATTTTTAGCATGTTACTCTATTTTTCTCCTTTAAATCTAGTCTTTTTATTTATTTATGTTGATATAATTCACCTTAGTATAGATGGTTCTGACTTCTATAAATAGGGGGAGATTGTTCGGTATTGTATCCACAATAACCTAGATTTGTATGAAGTCACCCTTGAACTAAGACGAATTAAGTTGTATTTGATGTGTTGTTTGAGTTATGTGTTTGCAGGACTTAATTGCCAAGTGTAGACCAATGTCAGTCTACAGTGGGTCACCAAACACAGGCCCATATAATGTAATCCCTCATTGTGTGATCAATGGTGTTGACTCATGTGTAGGCTCTCTATTGGGATACACTTCATTTTCAAGCACTATACTTATTGGAGAAAGAAATGTTGCTGATTCCATTGAAGAAAGAAAAATTTTCATGGGACAAAATTTTTCTAAGTGTTTCACCCGAGTAGAACTCTAGTGCTCGAGTAGATCCTTTAGTTGTACTCGAGTAAGTCAAGTCAGAATTTCGAGTAAGGTAAATGGTTCTCGAGAAGTCTGAACATAGTTTTCGAGAGGCCAATTCCATTACTCGAGTAGACCTCTTCTTATTCTCGAGTCAACAAATTTTCTATCAAAAAATTTTCTAAGTATTTTACTCGAGTAGTTAAGTTCATTACTCGAGTAGATGAGTACCTTGACTCGAGTGACAGAAGTCAAGTACTCGAGAAGTATCTACCTTACTCGAGTAGTGAACTTCTTGTACTCGAGAAGTCTATCTACTTCTTGAGAAGTGTAGATCTAGTACTCGAGTTAACCAGACTTCAAGTCTTTTTCTCAAGAAGTTCACATCCACTTCTCGAGTAGCATTTTAAGTACTCAAGTAATCGTCATTCCTCTCGAGTAATAATAAATTCTATCCTTATCTTTTCTGAAGTACTTCTTCTCGAGTAGCTTGATGTGTCTTCTCGTGAACCCACAGCAGTACTCGAGTAGTTCTTTCTTCACTCGAGTAATCCAGTTATTTTCTCTCAGAAAATTCGCTAAGTATCAGGACGCGTTTTTCAAAATTCTTTCCTTAATAAATTGGTCCACGTGTCCAAGTCATTTATGATTATGATCGTTGGTTAACTCCTATAAAAGGTCTAATCATTTTTGACTAACCCTAAGCACGTGAAAAGAAGCATTCTAAGAATTCTGAATCGCCAATTCTCTTTCCTAATCGAAAGCTATCGTCGCTCATCTTCCTCATCGCCAAGGGCTTTCGATCAAGAAAATTCAGACCAGTCGACTTGTAGATCAAGATCATCTTCAATCTATACATCCTCTCGTTGATCTTGTAAGTCTAGAAATTTCAGATCTAGGATCCAGTCGTGTCTTCTTCAACATTTTCTGATAAAGCCGCAAAGTTCAAGAAGGAAGACCTAGGCAGAAATTTTCCAGATCTGAGAAAAGTTATAGTGTGTGTTTCTTAAATTCATTCTATTCTTGTAGGAGATTATTCTCTGAGTGTAGGAGCTTTGTTCTCCGAGTTGGTGTAGGAAGTTTTCATCTTCCGAGTGTAGATCCGTTTTATGGATCGAGTTGTAGGAACATTGTTCCGAGTTATAGGTTTTAAATTTGAGATTAGTGGACTAGCCGAGTCTAGTGCATTGCTAGATCGGTGAGTGGAAAGTGGACGTACCCAAGGTTTAGGAACCACTATAATTCTTGGTGTCGTCTGTGATTGCTTGGTTATTTCTCTGTGAATAGATCACTAAATTTTTTATTCCACAAATAGACGCACAACTCACCTATTCACAACCCCCCCCTCTAGGTGATTTAGGTAGACAACTTAAACACTTTTCAAAAGACAATGGGGATACACTCGATCTACCCATAGGGATAACTACTTCCACGTATTCATGGAGCGTCTACCCTCACATAAAAAAACAAAGGACTTCATATGTCCAAGTAAGAGGGCTGTTACCCTCGAACTTCATTTTGGCGCTAGAGAAAAGATTCTAGCCGAATGGAAATGACTGTTATGACTTTGCCTCCATAGATGCGGACTCGTCTCGCAGATCAAAGCTCTGAAACTCTAATGGTGGCAGGATCTCCTGCATCCGACTCTCCTCCTCCCCGCTCCAGCTGCTCATAACAAACCATAAAAAAGAAACGAAAATGCCACTTCATATGATTTTAAATCGAGCTACCATCGCACGGTAGCTAACTATCGCCGCACGGTAG
The DNA here is from genome assembly GCA_039513925.1 of Platanthera zijinensis. NCBI lineage: Eukaryota > Viridiplantae > Streptophyta > Magnoliopsida > Asparagales > Orchidaceae > Platanthera > Platanthera zijinensis. The sequence goes on along the minus strand of CM077098.1, from coordinate 69,346,651 downwards.
CTAGCTACTGCTGCTGAGTACCCTCAAATGATGGCTTGTTTCACAAGCCGCCACCCAAAACCTTTAATTGCACACTAACACGTGTCCGTATCATAACTACTCTGTTATCGCCCCGCGATATCTTATAATCGTCGGGCGATAGCTAGTTCGTCTCGTAACCAACGAAGAAATGACAAAAGCACGACAACTTCCAACGCTAGTCCTACCGTTGGGCGGTATCTCACCGAGAGCTTTGCCAAATAAATCAGCCTTATAACCACCGTGCGATAATAACCTACCATCGCACAGTCAACGATGCGTCATATCAACACAGCGCTCTCGATGCTCTCAATGCCTGACACTACTACCATGCGGTACCTCTTAGAGAGGTGTACTAGTTTAAATAGCTTTGCTACCGCTGGCATTAACCTTACTATTGGGCGGTATCTCACAGAAACCGTTTCCTGCCTCAGGAAACATGGGGCGTTACATAGTGGATGTACCAATACCCTGGGGAACCACTATAAAATATTTGTGTGCTGATTTGTGGTTTCTTTTTGTGTTTGAGTCGATGGTTCACATCTCTTTTGTTTGACAATATCAAATGTTATATTGTATTTTATCATACAAGGTTTGGGTATAGTGTGTAGTATTACAAGTACAAAAGAACGAGAAAATCGAGTTCATGAACCTACCACCGAGCGCTAGCACTACCGCCTGTGCTAGCTTCGGAATAAATTCAGGACAAGTAATATGTGGACTACCCTATAGTGCTAGCCATATCACGGTGCACTTGCTCTCTTAATGAGCGTTGAGTCATCACACTACTGCAAGGTGATAGCTCTATACCGCGTCGTGATAACACAAAAATGTGGGAAAAAATTTTATTCAAATATTTTTCCAAATCTGCTCGACAGCTATCACATCCACGCGCATCGATCGACCATTGGGCACTAACTCTACCACCGGCAATAGCTTATTTTATCAAGACATATAAAAGTGCGCGTCTCTTTTCCTAGAAACAACGAGAGAGATAAATTCTAATTCTAGGGTTCGTATGTAATCTCAGAGAAACGTTCTACCGTCTCTGTCGAAGGAAGATAAAGTTTCCTCCCTCTCGTTCATGCACGAAGATCTCCAACGAGTAAAGGACTACGTACAATGACTAAAATGACTTGATCGAGTGTAATAGAACGAAGATCTTTAGCACCGGTCACGCACCACTCAATTGAGGAATCATCTTGAGGGAGAATCACTTTAAATCTTCTTTACTCTCTTATTGTACTTTTTTCTTTTCTAATTGTTTGTGGGCGAGGAAAATTGACCGGTGAAGGTCATCAGAATCCAGGAAGGGTTCTGTGAGAAATCATCCCGGAGAAAGGACATCTAGATTAAGGGATCTAGTGGGGCTCTAAGACACTTCTGGGGAGGAATATAAAGAGCCAGCTTGAAGACCTTTCAGTGGGAAGGGAGAGAGCCAACCGATCCGGGTATAGGGTCAGTATAGAAACAAGAAGAGAAATTTGTATTTTACCACCTCCGATCTCCGGCATCATGGAAATCTAGTTGTTCTCAATTGTAAACCACTTTCATTACTTTTGAATAAATTATTGTTTGCTCTTTATTCTTATTGTAATTTTGTGGTTGTATGTTGGTAGACCCCTGAAGGTTGTGTGTGCATCTCTGAGGCGAAGTTTTACGAAGAAAACGAGTTTTGTGACCTACCACCGTGTGCTAGCAAGTTAGGGCAATGCGGTAGCATCCAGAACCATTTTTCCCTGGTGTAACTCAGTTTAATTTTTAAAATTAATTTGCAAACCTTATTCACCCCCTCTAAGGTTTTCCACCCGACCCAACAAGTGGTATTAAAGCAGGTTATTTCAAAAAAGTGTTAAAATCCTGAAGTAAGAAGACTAACGTAAACATGCTTTCCCTAAGGTTCAAGGTGTAAGTATACCCAGACTATTTATGGGGAGTGATTACAGCCACTGGAGAACCTGCATAAAGATATTCTTAATGGAACAAATCATGGACGTATCGGCCATGGTAGAAACAAAATACACCGCACCCACAAATTACTTTAGGCGATAAAGTTTTAATCTAACCGTAAGATAGATGGGATGATGCTGATAAAATGAAATGTACTAACAATACAAAAGCCATGAACTCTGTATTCTATGCATTAGATAAAATTGAATTCAATAGAATTTGCAATTGTGAAACTGCTTATGATATTTGGCATTTATTTGAACTGACTCAAGAAGGTACCTCGCAGGTGTAGGAGTCGAAACTATTCCGACTGGAATCTGAATACAAATAGTTTCGGATGGAGATCGGTGAGGAGGTGGATAGCATTTACACTCGCTTCACCAAGATTGTCAACGCCTCTAGATCTCTTGGGAAGACATACTCAAATGGAGACCTAGTGAGGAAGATCTTGCTATATTTGCCTCCACATTTCAACTCGAAGGTGATGGAGATTGTTGAATCATATGAAATCAGCATCTTGGAGATAGAGAGCCTCATTAAAAACTAGAAGACCCATGAGCTTGAACTAAAGATACAAGTTGAGGAGTATCCCAGGGAAATGAAAAATAAGGGGCTGGCACTAAAGGCCGCAAAAGAGAGGAAGGTTGTTGAAGAGTCTGAGGAAGAAGATGAAGAAAGCCTCTATGTTTGAGAATACAGAAGATTCTTGAAGAATCCCAAGAGACAAGGAAAGTTCAAGAAGTTTCTAAAGAGAAGTGTTGAAGAGAAGAAGAGGTTGAACAAACCATCAAAGGAGATGGAGAGTGATGATGAGAAGTCTCTACAAGAGTGCTATCATTGTCATATGCCTGAGCACTCAAGAGGGAGTGTTCAAGGCTCCAAAAGGAGGAAAAGGAGAAATAGGGCATGGATAAGGGAAATAAGAAAGTTATGAAGGCGTTAAAATTGGATGAAGAAGGATCTGACGAGTAAAGCACTTTCGGCTCAAGTAGTGAGGACGACGCAAATCTGTGCCTCTTGGGGAAGAATCGGGATGAGTCCGACAATGAATCCAGTGTCCAGAGTGACTGAGGTAACTCCACCTTCTTATAATGAACTTTTTGAAATCTATGAACATCTTTATGATAAGGTAGATAACATAATTCTTGTGAAAAAGTCCTTTAAAACTAAAAACCAGAAATTAAAAAATGACTTGGAAAATTTAAGGATGAATTAATTAAATGCAGCAAAGAGAAGATCGAGTGCCAAGAGTGCTCTCACTCTATGGCAACGATCGAAGAGCTAAAAGAAAATCTAATTAATGAAAAGAAGGTTTTGGAGAAAAAGCTTCAAATGTATCTTGGAAAAATAGAAGAAGGTAAAAAGCAATTCGCAAATCGGTGTATAATGCTAGTAATGGAAAACACCGCCCGAAAGACGAGGATCCATGATCTAAACAGTGTTATCCAGAAATTTAGAATAGGGAAAAAATCTCTGAATATGTTGTTGAGAGTACGGTGTCATGGATCTGGAAAGGTATGATCAGGGTACGTAAGTCCAACGCTACCATCGTGTGATAACCCTACGGCTAGCAGTAGCCGATTTCCAGCTAAGTCTAATGCTTTAAATAAAAAATCACAAAATGAACCCAATAATTCTGGAAGGTTGTCCCCATCCTCCAATACGAGCTCTAAAAACACGAAAAAGGAAGCATCCACTGCATATACCCTATGTGCAAACAGTCAAATGTTACACACATCTGGATTATATCTAAGGAAAGGTGCTCAGAAAACAATGCAAATCTGGCTACCAAAGTCTTTTACATGTCATATGGGTAGGACAACATGGGTAACCAGATCTTTACCATCATCTTCCTTTTAGGTATGTTGGCAGGCCAAGGATAAGAAGAACATGTGATACTTGGACTCTGGATGTTCCGAGCACAAGACATGAGATAAAGACAAGTTCCTTAGCCTAGAGAAGAAGAAAAGGGTCAAGGTGACATTCGGGGATAACAACAAAGGATGTATTCTTGGAATCGGCATTATAGGTAACAAAGCATTTTCAATTTCAAATGTATTGTTTGTAGATGGCCTTAAGCATAATTTAATTTCAATTAGTCAACTATATGACAAAGGCTTGAATGTATTATTGGAATCCTCTATGAACACCTGTAATATTAAAGATACTAAAACGAAGAGTGTTTTGCTAACTGTATATAGGACTCATAATGATTACATTGCTAGTTTTAAAGATATATCTACTTTTGATTTGAAATGCTCAGTTACCAAAAATGAGGAATTAGATCTTTGGCATTGGAGAATAGGTCATTCGGGAAGTAAACTAATAGTCAAACTATCAAAACATAAACTAATTTGCGGACTACTAAAATTAAGTGGTAGTTTGACCACATTATGCGCTCCGTGTCAAAAAGGAAAATTTATCAAAACCTCATTCAAAAGAAAAAATGATATTTCCACGTCTAGACCACTAGAACTCATACACATGGATCTATTTGATCCTCTTAGTGCATATAGTCTAGTGTAGATGACTACTCATGTTTCTACTGGACAATCTTTCTAGCTAATAAATCAGACACATTCGTTGAATTCACAAATCTATGCACTAGACTATAGAATGAAAAGGAACTAAAGATAAAATGCATAAGGTCAGATCATGGGGAAGAGTTTGAGAGTGAAAACTTTACGAATTTCTATAACAATCTAGGAATTAAGCATGAATTCTCTGCCTCACGCACTCCACAACAAAACAGGGTAGTAGAAAGAAAAAACAATACACTCCAAGAACTAGCACGCAAAATGTTCACCGAGTTCAGCTTGCCTCGATATTTTTGGGTTGAAGTGATCAACACAGCAAGTTATGTGATGAACCAGATCATGCTTCACCCTATTCTTAAGTGAACTATGTATGAGCTATACTTTGATAAGAAGCCCTAAGTATCATATTTTAGAGTCTTTTGTTGCCTTTGTTTTATTCTTAACACTAAGGATTTCTTAGGAAAATTCGATGAAAAATAAGACCATGACATCCTCTAAAGATACTCTAGTACGAGTCATGCTTATAGGCTATAATCAAAGAACCTTGGTTGTTGAAGAATTGGCTCATGTGCACTTTATGAAAATACACCAACTAAAGAATCTAGGCTAAATGAAGAGGAAGTATATGATGATGTATTATTGGGAGACAAGGGTGTGGAGAGATAGGTGGTAGTTGATGTTCTAACTCGTGTTAAAGGATACAAACCTCCAAGCACACTAAACTTTTCAAAACAAAATCCACAAGAACTAGTAATAGCAGAGCCTTCACATGGGGTTAGAACTCGCTCAGCCTTGCATGAATCATTCTCAAATTTATGTTTTATATCTGAAATAGAACCAAAGAATAACTCTGAAGCATTAAATGATGAGTCTTCGTTCTTGGTTATGATCGAGGAATTGAATTAATTCTAGTGAAGCAAAGTTTGGACACTGGTGGAGCATCCTGATAACCATCTAGTTATTGGTTTGAAATGGGTATATAAAAATAAGCTTGATGGTGAATCTAGGATAACTAATAATAAAGCACAGTTAGTTGCACAAGGATATTCACAAATAGAAGGTGTGGACTTTGAAGAGTCATTTGCATTAGTTGCATGTCTTAAATCCATTCATATTGTTTTAGCTTTTTTGCAAGTTATAAACAAATTAAGTTATATCAAATGGATGTTAAGAGTGCATTTTAAAATGGATATATCAAGAAAGAGGTGTATGTTGAGCAACCACCCAACTTCAAGAATGCTGACTACCCAAATCATGTATACAAATTAGTGAAGGCCTTGTATGGACTAAAACAAGTACCACATGCTTGGTATGATAGCTCACGACATTTCTCCTAGAGCATGGTTTTAGTATGGGTAGTGCTGACACTATACTATTTGTGAAGCACGAAAATATCGATATGATTTTATTACAAATTTATGTTGATGATATCATCTTTGGTGCCATAAATGAAAATCTATGCAATGAAATTATCATCTTAATGCAATCTGAATTTGAATTAAGCCTAGTTGGAGAGTTAATACATTTATTAGGATTTTAGACTTCTCAATGAAAGGATGGAATTTTTATAAGTCAATCGAAATACATAAAAGATATGCTTGTGCGATTCGGCTTATAAAATCTAAAATAAGTAAAAACTCCAATGAGCGCATCTCTAAAATTATGAAAGGATGAAAGTGGAATTTCGATGAACCAAACTTCATCTAGAGTAATGATAAGATAACTTCTTTATCTAAGTGCCTTTAGACCCGATATTATATTCGCAGTGTATGTTTGTGCTAGATATCAAGCAAATCCTAAAGAATCTCATTTTAAAGTTGTTAAACACATCTTAGGTATCTTATAGGCACCCAAAATCTTGGTCTTTGGTATTCTCACACCACCGACTTCACGATCCACAAATATTTCAACTCAGACTATACTGGATGTTCAATCAATCACAAGGAAACAAGTGGTACCTATCACTTCCTGGGTCCGACACTAGTTTCATGGTCAAGTAGGAAACAGAACTCAGTTCACCTCGCCACTGCTGAAGCCAAGTATATAGCCCTAAGAAGTTTTTGCACACAAGCACTTTGGATGTCACAGATGGCAGAGGACTTCGGCCTCAAATTTAAGAATGTTGACCTTAGATGCGACAACAAGAGTGCCATAGACTTGACAAATAATCCAATACAGCACTCTCGCTCCAAACATATTGACGTTCATCATCACTTTACACCAGAATACATTAAGAAGGAGAACGTGAAAGTGAGCTTCATTTGGACTGACGATCAACTTGCATATATCTTTACCAAACCCCTCCTCGATGCTCATTTTTCTTTACTTCGACTAGAACTGGGGGTTTTGGATCTCATTGCTTGATCGTGGTACATCATCTACTAACATCGGGGCATTTTTCATCTTTTTTCGATTTCTATGAGTTACCGCCACATGGTAGCCCTAGTGCTAGCGGTAAGCTGGCTGCATGTTTTTTTGGTTTTTTTTTCGGTGTATTTTGCTTTTGTTTTTCTCTTATGTTTCTTTCGGGTATTCTATAATCAAAAATATATAAAAAATTGAAAAATCATAAAACTCCAAAAACTCATTTTTTTCAGTTTGCTTTATTTGATTTGTTTAATCTTTTTATTATAACAAAAAAAAATTATAATACTCCAAAAAGAAAAAAAAACTATGGATCGTTCTTTCTTAGGACATGTATGACTAGAACCTACCGCATACGATTGTGTGTGATGTTTGATTTAGGATTGTTAATCCCTGCTAACATTGTTTTATTATGTCATAATGTGTTGAATCTATATGTACTCTGCTATTAAGTGTGACTAGACAAGATTGTGTATGTTGAATATGCCTCTATGTATGTGTGAGGATTTAGGTAGAGTAATGACATTAAACTATTCACACGTCCCTGGAAAATTCACTCATGTAGAAATTCATGCATACGTGTTATAACTCGTGAAATTGTGTCTAACATGCTAGGAATAACGTGAATAATCAATGTCACGATGTTCCTATTTTTATATATAGCTAGAACTTTTAGCCAATATTCTAGTGAAAATGTCATTTGTATACACGTTAAAGTGTATCTATCTATGTGGGTAGATTTCGAGTGATTCAGGGTCCTTGAACTCAAAAATTATATGAAATTAATAGTAGTAAAAATGAATGAATGAGAAAAAAAATATTGGGTAAATCATATACTATAACCCCCAAGCACTACTCACTCCTCCTAATTAGTCTTCATGAGCATTGTGAGGATGAGCACTTTGGTAAAAAGAATCATTTCGATCTTGTGCAATGACTACAATTTGAGTTAGTGCTTGTTGGAACACCCTATTACTAATTTGGGCAAGGATCACTATGTTCTTAGGAAATCAGTTTGACCTAGATGTATAGTTGAAAAGGTCAAGTTAGAATGAGTCTAGGGCTTAGAACTTAGGTTTGAAGCTGCCCCCAGGACCATTCAAGGATTCAGACTTAGAGCTGAGGCAAAGTCAATTATCGTCGAGCTTAGGTCGACGAAACGTCGAACTCCGTTCGACGCACTCTGAGCTCAACTCTGCTAAATCGTCAAGCTCTGGTCGACGATCTTCGAGCTCAGATCGACGATCTGTCTTCAGCTTATTCTTCAGGTCGCTGAGCTCCGGTCTATGATCTTCGAGGTCAGGTCGACGTTTTTTTGTCTGATGTTCATCTCAATCTCTGAGCTCAGGTCGACATTCGTAGAGCTCAGATCGACGTTTTTCCTGAGAGATCGATGACTTTGAGGATTCAAATTCAGTCAGCTTTTGGAATGATTTTTCAAATTCTCTCAGCATTTATTTCAAAAGATCTGCTAGCCGTTTTCATTTATTCTGGAGCAAGTTTCAAGGGATTTATCAAAGAATATTTATTGGAATTTCCTCTAGAAGACAAAACATTTATGGAAGATATTTATTGACTGCTAACGGCTATCTTGGATAGAGGATCTTCAGAGAATAAATCATCTTTTCTAGTCTGACAGATATACAAAAACAAGAGACTACACAAGATATAGACAATCTACAACAAGAAATTCTCAGTACAGATTCACAGGATAGTGAGATCAATTCAAAAAATAAAGTGATCAATCCTGGAGAATTAGTTGGCATACTGAAAAGTGATCATAGCTTCAACATCAAGGACTCCAGACAATTCACATTTCAGCTTCTGCTGAAACCATCTTCTACTGGAGATCTGAAGCTTCTGAAGACCTATCACCCCAGCAAAGCTCTCATCTTTCTCAGGGGGAGCTTTGACAACACAATAAATCCACAAAAGTCTTCTCTCAGTGACTGAGACAGAGAAGACAACTTCACCTCTTCCTTTTCTTTTCTTTCTGCTGTAAAAGGGTTATCAAAACTCCCTTCAAAAGTCTTGATTCTGGTTCTGAGAGCCTTGTCAAAACTCAGTGGTGGCAAGACACCTGATCAAAAAATCTAGTGTGGTTTTTGAGCACCTTATCAAAAGCTCATTGGTGCCCAGGACACCTGATCAACTCATCCTGCAGTGGATTCCTACCAAGGGTGGTAGAAGAGTGGATGTACCCAGGTTTTTGGGGAACCACTATAGTTCCTTGTGTCTTCTGGTTTCTTGTGAATATTCTTTGCTGTGTGCTGTGGTTTTTATTCTTACTGCTTTAGTTTTATTTTCTACATCAAAGCACCTTACACCTATACATAAATTAAGCCTTTACTGCTGTGCATTTTTAAAATTGTAAATTTACTTTAAAATACTCTATTCACCCCCCCCCCTCTAGAGTTAAGATAGATCTTACCCTCACTTTCAATTGGTATCAGAGGCAGGTTGGTTGTTCATACAGGCTAACACCTGAACCAAAAGATCCTTGATAAGATCAATCTTTCAAGAGGGTTATTTTTATTATATTTAATTTTATAAAAAGACATGGCACAGAACAAAGATTATGCAAGCACCAGGCCTCCAGTGTGCAATCTATCCAAGTTTGCACTTTGGAAAGCAAGGATTAGACTATATATGAATTCTATTGATGAAGACATATTTAATTCTGTTTTGACAGTGTGCCCAAGTCCACCAGCAAGCTCAAGTACAAATGTTGTTCCACCTCCTTCAGGAACAGATGCTGAAATAAAGAAGTGGAAGACTGCAGATGCCAAGGCCATGAATATCTTAGCTCAGACAATGTCTGATGAGATATTTCAAAAGGTAGCTGAATACAACTCAGCCAAAGGATTTGGGACAAACTCTCTGAAATTGTCTCAGGATCTGCTGATGAAAGGAAAGATAGGAGATCCCATCTTATAAGCCAATATGAGAATTTCAAAAAGGGAGAAGCTGAATCAGTGGCTGACATGTACAATAGACTAAGTCTGATTGTCAATGAGTTAAAGACTCTAGATAAAGAAATCTCATTGATGAGCTGAATGACAAAATCCTAATGTGCTTCCCTAGCACTTGGGATTCAAGAATCTGGCCAATCAAAGATGCCAGAAGTCTAAATGAGATTACCACTGAAGCTCTCATGGGCAAGCTCAAATCTTATGAGCTGCTCATTAAAAATAGAGAAGAAGAACAAAAGGCTACTTCTCCAGTCATCAGAAAAGAGAAGACCATAGCCTTCAAAGGTACAGAAGAGGGCCTGAAGATAAAGCTACAAGAAATGATGAGCTCCTAAGTCTACTGGCCAAAAGATTCTACAAAATGGCCAGAAAAGACTTCAGAAATAGATCATACAAGGGACATGATAAGCCAAGGTATGATAAATCAAATAACAATAAAGAAATTTATGTTTTGGTTGCAGGAAACAAGGCCATATTGTGCCTGACTGTCCAGAAAACAAAAACAAGGATAAGAAAGATAGAAGGGAAAGAACAAAGGAGAAAGACTTCAAGAAGAACACCTCAGACAAACCCTCCTACAGCAAGAACACACATACAAGGAAGAGATTTATTGCTGAGATATGGAGTGAAACTGAAGAGGACTCTGAAGCCTCATCCAGCTCCAGTGATGATGAGGATGATGCTGATGAAAAGGAATTTTGCATGATGGCTATCAATGCCTCTCAAACAGATTCAGAAGCAGAAGAGTCAGAATCAGATTCAGAAGTTCAACTAGAAGAAGATCAGGTAATCAATTCATTTGATTTCAGTTCTGAGGACTTTAAACATGAGTTTAAAGTACTATGCCTAGATCTGTTGGAGTCTGAGAAGGAAATCACTTCCCTCAGAAAACAACTGTCTGAGTATAGCACTTTAAAATCAGAGAACCTCAAACTCTCTAAAGAGTTAGAATGCTATAGGGAGGAGATAGCTTCACTGAAGAGTGAACTATCCAAGGCCAAGCAGTTTGAAGAATCCCTTAATAGGAGGAGCATCAAACTGATGGATATCACAAGCACAGTGAACTCTAGACTTAATAGTACACTGGGCTTGGGAGCTTCATCCAGCCAGCCTATAGTTCTGACAACTCCAATCAAATTTATCTCTGATAAAGGGAAGGAAGTTGTAGAGGTAGATCGGAAGAATGCAGATTTGCCAAAGAAAAATATAGTTCAACAGAATGCGTCGAACAGAGCTCGACGATCGTCGAACGGTGCTCGACGATCCAAAAAATGATCGTCGACCTCAGCTCGACGACACCTGAACTCTGAACTCCAGGATAGTCGATCTTCGAACAGAGATCGACGATCTGACCCAAGATCGTCGACCTCAGCTCGACGATCGTCGAACAGAGATAAGGACTTTGAACAATCCTTCAAAGGTACATCTGAATTCAATCCTAGAAGCCCTACATCCCAAGGCTTCAACCCCTATACTGAATGGATAGTACCTCCTAGGAGATACCATCCTGAAGGTTATAAGAGTCAACCTGGGATGTCTTTCATTTCTGAATTTAAGGGATATCAACCTAGGCCCAAGGTAAACTGGGTCAAAAACATATAAGTTGTTTATGTGCAGGAGAAGACCTATCCAACATCAAACCAGCCATGGTATCTGGATAGTGGGTGCTCAAAGCACAAGACAGGGAACAAGGACAACTTCACATCCTTTAAAACCAAGCTTGGACCCAAAGTAATCTTTGGTGATTCAAACTTTGGAACAACAAAAGGATATGGTGCAGTCCAAATTGGAACAGTCACCTTCAAGAAAGTAGCTTATGTTGAAGGACTCAAGCACAACTTGATAAGTATCAGTCAACTTTGTGATGAAGGATATCAAGTGACTTTCAACAAAGCTATATGCAAGGTCAAGTCAGAGAACAACACAACTGTGTTGACAGGTAACAGAAGAGGTAACATTTACTTAGTAGATTTTCATTCATCTAAAGTAGATATTTGCCTGTTCAATTCCATATCTAGACCTAATATTCTATGGCATAAGAGACTAGGACATATTAACCTTAGAACCATTGCTAGGCTATCCAAGGACAACCTTGTTAGAGGACTACCTTCTGGCCCCTACAAGAAGGAGGACTTTGCAAGGCCTGTCAATTAGGCAAGCAAACTAAAAATAGTTTTAAATCACTTAACAAGAGTGACTCACCTAGGATTTTGTATCTGTTACACATGGATCTTTTTAGACCCATTACAGTACAAAGCCTAGGAGGGAAATCCTACACTTTAGTGGTTGTAGATGACTTCTCAAGATTCACATGGGTGTTCTTTCTGAGGAAGAAGTCTGATAACTTCAAGTGTTTGACAGAGTTTCTCAAATGCATACAGATTGAGTTCAACACTCACATTGCCCTGATCAGAAGTGATCATGGGACAGAGTTTGATTATCTTCTTATGCAAGAGTTCTTTCAGAGTGAAGGGATCAGGCATACATTCTCATCTCCTAGAACTCCTCAACAAAATGGGTAGCAGAAAGGAAAAATAGAACCCTAATTGAATCTGCAACTACATTATTGACAGATGCTCACCTTCCCTGTCCTTTTGGTCTGAGGCAGTGAACACCTCCAATTATGTGTTGAATAGAAGTCTAATACATAAATAAAGGGCAAGACTCCCTATGAATTGCTCAAAGGGAAGAAACCTAAAGTAGACTATTTTAAAATCTTTGGTTGCATTTGTTATATTCACAACAATGACAAGAGATATATAGCAAAATTTCAAGCAAAAGCTGATGAAGGAGTGTTTCTGGGATACTCCATGATCAGTAAAGCTTATAGGGTTTAAAATAAAACTACTCTAAAAATAGAAGAATCTGTTCATATTTCTTTTAATGAAACTAATATGTCTTTCAAGGAGAAGAATGCTTCTACCATAGAACAATTGCAGGTACACTCTCTAGCTGAAGACTTGGACAGATTACAAGTTACTCAAAAGGATGAAAGTAGTGAAGATAAAGAAGTTGCTAATCTTCTTGAAGAGCCAGTTGCTGTTCCATAAGAGGAAACAGCAATACAGGTTGGTGAACAATCAACACCACCTGTTGATTTAGTAATATCAAGAGATCATCCAATCTCCCAAGTGATTGGAAACATCTCAGCTGGTGTGCAAACCAGAAATCAGGTCAACCAAAACCTGATGCACAGTTGCTTTCTATCTCAAATTGAACCTCAATCCATTCAAGATGCAGAGCAAGATCCACATTGGATCATTGCAATGCAAGAGGAGTTGCATCAATTTGAAAGAAACAAAGTCTGGGAACTAGTGCCTAAGCCAAAGGATCATTCCATTGTTGGAACAAAATGGGTGTTCAGAAACAAATTAGATGATCAAGGAATTATTGTAAGGAACAAGGCAAGGCTAGTTGCTCAAGGATACTCTCAAGAAGAGGGGGTAGACTATGACCAGACCTTTGCACCTATTGCAAGGTTAGAGGCCATAAAAATTTTCCTGGCTTTTGCTGCTCACAAGGCATTCAAAGTCTACCAAATGGATATGAAGAGTGCTTTTCTCAATGGGGAGATCAAAGAAGAAGTCTATGTCAGACAACCCCTAGGTTTTGTCTCTCCAACTCATCCTGATTATGTTTTCAAACTGCATAAAGCATTATATGGTCTAAAGCAAGCTCCTAGAGCATGGTATGAGACCCTAGCATGCTTTCTTCTGGAAAATGATTTTATTAGGGGGAGAGTAGACCAAACTCTTTTTATTAGAACCCATAAGTCCCATACCCTACTAGTACAAATTTATGTAGATGATATTATATTTGGTTCTACTGATTCAAACTTGTGCAAAAAAATTTCCAAGCTTATGCACTCTATATTTGAAATGAGTAGCATGGGTGAGCTGTCCTTCTTCTTAGGATTGCAAGTCAAACAACATGTTGAAGGCATATTTATTTCTCAAACCAAGTATGCAAAAGAACTGGTTAAGAAATTTGGTATGTCTGATGCATCATGTATGAAAACACCCATGCCTACCAATGCTGTATTGGATGTTGATGAATATGGGAAACCAGTTGATCAGACAACATATAGAGCAATGATTGGCTCTTTATTGTACCTTACAGCCAGTAGGCCTGATATAATGTTTGCTACATGTATATATATGCTAGATTTCATGTTAGCCCTAGAGAGTCACACTTAACTTTAGTAAAGAGAATTCTTAGGTATGTTAAAAGCTGTCCAAATCTAGGTCTTTGGTATCCAAAAGATTCAGCATTTGACTTAACTGGATTTTCAGATGCTGATTATGCTGGATGCAGAATAGACAGGAAAAGCACTAGTGGAACTTGTCAGTTTCTTGGTGATAGACTTGTCTCATGGTATTGTAAGAAACAAACATCTGTGTCAACTTCAACTGCTGAAGCTGAATATATGGCTGCAGGCAGTTGTTGTTCACAAATATTGTGGATACAAAACCAACTCCTAGACTATGGTTGCAAATTAGAGAAGTCTAAAATATTTTGTGACAACACCAGTGCTATTTCCATTGCACAAAATTCAGTCCTCCATAGTAGGACAAAATACATAGAAATTAGGCATCATTTTCTAAGGGATAATATTGAGAAAAATAAAATTGAACTTCAATATATCCCAACTGATTTGCAAAGGGGAGATATTTTCACCAAACCTTTGGATGAAAAGAAACACAACTTCTTCCTCAATCAGTTAGGCATGTTAGATGGAGGAAGCCTAAAATAAATTTCAAGATTTTGAAAAGCTAAAAACAGACCAAGATTAGGCTAAAAACTCATCTCTTTTTGTGTCTGAAGGATAGTCTCTGTCTCTGAACTACGCTCGACATTTTCCCCATAAAGCGTCGAACGGAGATCGACGTTTACCCGAGAAACGTCGAATGGAGATCGACGTTTTTCCAAAACGTCGACCTGAGTTCAGAGCGTGTCAGATAGTTGTATATTATCTCTTTCAGGCCTTCGATCGTCGAACTGAGCTCGATGTTCTCTCTAGATCGTCGAACTGAGATCTACGATATTAAAGACCTTTCAGCTTCCAACAGGAGTCCTGATCGTCGAACGGAGATCGACGATCCTTCCTTTTTCACGTCGAACCCTAATATAAAATCATTTTTCGGCCGCCGCTCGTCGTTTACGCTTTCATACTCTCTGCAAATTTTTCTCCTTCCCTCCAAACTCTCTACAGTTGGTCGTGTTTGTTGAATCTTTACAGGTACAGATGGCAATGTCGGTCGCCGCTCTCTCCAAAATGAAATTTGATACAGGATTTGACATTGATATGAACTCCTTCG
Organism: Platanthera zijinensis; assembly: GCA_039513925.1. Classification (NCBI taxonomy): domain Eukaryota; kingdom Viridiplantae; phylum Streptophyta; class Magnoliopsida; order Asparagales; family Orchidaceae; genus Platanthera; species Platanthera zijinensis. The sequence goes on along the minus strand of CM077098.1, from coordinate 69,331,492 downwards.
ATGGCAGTGATCAGCGATTCAAAGACATTCTGAATTTTTTCCGCGAACAGCAGTTAGCTCAGTTGATGACCATAAAAATAAATATTGCAGCAGATGAAGTAAAAGAATGGGTCTTTACTGCCACCAATGAAAATGAAAACTCTATAGTCGGCACCATCAATGGAACTCAGGTACCAATGTCCCCCGCTCTTTTGACAGAAGTATTCGCATTAAGTACTGGGAATGATTCCATCGATTTGTCTGGAGAGGAATATGATTCTTTGTTAGATCGAATGGGTCACTCTGCTGTGAACCCTAATAAACTGTTGAAAAAGAATTTATCTATTGAATTTCAATTCTTGTCTGATGTTGTTGGAAAAGTGCTTCTAGCAAAGCACTCCGCCCATGATACAATCTCAAGGTATCAGTTATGCTTAATGGGAGCCTTAGTTGTTAAGAAACATCTGGATTGGGGATCAATCTTCTTTAATTTGATCAAAAAGAAAATTAGCAAAAGTTGTGTCAGTTTTGGGAGGATTATAGGGGTTTACCTATATCACAGGTGCCCTGATCTGCTAGTTTCAAGTGGGATGCACATCAATTCATCCAAAATGCTCACCTGTGCCCTCTTCAGCAGGTGGGACAGGCAGATTATAAACCCCAACAGGGCTGCTGCAGCAACACCTGCTTCAGGCACAAGGACTGCCTCAGTCACTCCTCCTCAGGTCTCTGCCCCAGCAGAAGATTTGCCTGCTTCTCCTCCTCCTCCAGCTGTCTCTGCCCCAGTCATATCAACCTCACCACTCATCTCAACCATAGCCATATCTTCCCCCATTACAATCTCATCACCCATTTCACCTCCTCCAGCCACTACCTTAGAATCATTCCATCCCTTGTACTACTATCCACCTGTCACCACTCCATCATTTCATCTTCTAGATGACTCCTTCATGGATGATTCTCCTCCTACTCCTCCTGAAATTCCATCTACATCTTCCTACCAACAACTTCTTCAGGACATACTTTCTCAATCATCCTTCACCCCATCCTCTACCTCTCCCATATCATCCATCTCTTCTTCAGTAACATCAATCTCAACAATTCCTTCTACTGAGCCATCCATCCCTATACCTCCTACCTCCAATCCATCCATTCCATCAGTCCCAGCCAACATCATTCCAGCTACATCAACTCCTACCTCTACTAGAGCCCCTCTTGAGCATGTAGATCTTTCAGCTTTGGCAGATAGGTTGTATGAGCTGCTAGCCCCCAGGCTAACCTCATTGCTGGAGACCACCTTGGCTCCACTTCTGAAACATGTTCAGGAGCTGTCTACCAGGCAATCTACCTTCCTCTCCTCTCAGGCAATCCCTTCTTCTGGGTGCCTTGATCTAGTTTTCACTGAATCCAGGCAGGGGGAGATGCCTAATGAAGCTCTGGTTTTGCCTGAGGCTGCTGAAATTTAAGAACCTGCTCCAGTATTTGCAGTAGATCTTCAGAGCCTGCTGTCAGTTTTTGATTCTGTATACTTCAATTCTCTGCCAGTTTTACAAGTTGAAGACCTTACTAAGGCCATTGTGCCTATTTTAGAATGTGATCCCAGCCTGATTGCATCTTATATAAACTCTCTCAAGGCTGAGGATGTTTTTGCTTCAATTTTTACTGCTGTTGCTGCTACTACTGTTACACCTATTGGATTTTCTGATATTGAAATGTTGTCTGTTGTTGCTGATGCTGCTGCTTATCTGGAAAAACCTGAATCTGCTGCTCAAATTACTTCTGCTCCTATTGCTGCTTCCATAAGTTCTACTTCTGCTGCTGCTCCTGCTCTAACTTCTGAACAACTGAAACAACAAGAAAAGTACATCAAAAGCATTGATGATCTGTATGATAGACCCCAGAGCTCAGAAAGTGATCAGTTTCACACTGACTCTGATGACTCTTCTGGTACTATTGCAAAGAAAAGGAAGGCCAGAAGCAAGGCCATGATGAAAGTCCCTCCTGCTAAGGCCAAGGATGCTAATGATATACCCTACTATATTCTGCATGATTGCCAAATTACTGAACCATGGATGAAATATTCTAAAAATCAACTAAAGGTCATGAAGAAGAAAAGAAAGTTTGATAAGTATGAGAAAGGTTCATCCCAATTTCAGCCTCCTCCCCCTCCTCCTCCAGATTCAGGATCAGGTGGAGGCTCAGCTTCTCTAACCTCAGCTCCAAAGCAAAGTTCCTCCCAATCCTCTCAAAGATATCATCCCAGGGGGCAGTATCAAAGGGGTTATCAGTCAAGAAGGGGACAATATAGAGGAAATCAAAGAGGACACAGATTTCAAGCAAGGGAAGGACAAAGTCACATGGACTCAACTCAAGGTCCTTTCCCCTATAAACTCAGAGAAATGGTTGATACAAGATCTCCTACTGCTTCAGAAACTGTCAATAGATATGAGCCTGCAGTTCCTTTTGAAGATCCAGAGAACAATCCATTATCATGGACTGCTAGGATGAAAGAACTTGCTGCTTTAGATCAGCTGAAGAAGGCCAGAGAACAAGGGAAAGACACTTCCAACATTACTACTTTGTCAGATCAAAAAAAGGCAGAACTGGAAAGGTATGCATCAAGGAAATTCTTTGACCCAGTGGACTACATGAAACTGCATCCTGAGGCTGTGGTTCCCAGGCCAAGATCTCAAACCTCCTTAGGTGCAGAGGATGATAGAAGGTCAAAGAAAGAAGCTCTAAATCCCAACGGGGAAATCTTATTTAAGAAGGGAAGTGAAAAGAAATGACATTTGTAAGCAGACATTATACTCATCTTGAACATTTGCTTATATTCCATCTATTTGCTGCTATGTTGCATGATCTGCTCTTTTGTGTTAGATTTTTGTTTCTATGTATGATGATTTTGTATTTATTACTGAGTTCTGTAAATAGTAATCCCAACCCAAATAGGGGGAGATTGTTGGAACACCCTATTACTAATTTGGGCAAGGATCACTATGTTCTTAGGAAATCAGTTTGACCTAGATGTATAGTTGAAAAGGTCAAGTTAGAATGAGTCTAGGGCTTAGAACTTAGGTTTGAAGCTGCCCCCAAGACCATTCAAGGATTCAGACATAGAGCTGAGGCAAAGTCAATTATCGTCGAGCTTAGGTCGACGAAACGTCGAACTCCATTCGACACTCTCTGAGCTCAACTCTGCTAAATCGTCGAGCTCCGGTCGACGATCTTCGAGCTCAGATCGACGATCTGTCTTCAGCTTATTCTTCAGGTCGCTGAGCTCCAGTCGACGATCTTCGAGCTCAGGTCGACGTTTTCTGTCTGATGTTCATCTCAATCTCTGAGCTTAGGTCGACGTTCGTAGAGCTCAGATCGACGTTTTTCCTGAGAGATCGACGACTTTGAGGATTCAAATTCAGTCAGCTTTTGGAATGATTTTTCAAATTCTCTCAGCATTTATTTCAAGAGATCTGCTAGACGTTTTCATTTATTCTGGAGCAAGTTTCAAGGGATTTATTAGAGAATGTTTATTGTACTTTCCTCCAGAAGACAAAACATTTATGGAAGACATTTATTGACTGCTAACGGTTATCTTGGATAGAGGATCTTCAGAGAATAAATCATCTTTTCTAGTCTGACAGATATACAACAACAAGAGACTACACAAGATATAGATAATCTACAACAAGAAATTCTCAGTATAGATTCACAGGATAGTGAGATCAATTCAAAAAATAAAGTGATCAATCCTGGAGAATTAGTTGGCATACTGAAAAGTGATCATAGCTTCAACATCAAGGACTCCAAACATTTCCCATTTCTTCTTCTGCTGAAACCATCTTCTACTAGAGATCTGAAGCTTCTGAAGACCTATCACCCCAGCAAAGCTCTCATCTTTCTCAGGGGGAGCTTTGACAACACAATCAATCCACAAAAGTCTTCTCTCAGTGACTGAGACAGAGAAGACAACTTCACCTCTTCCTTTTTTCTTTTCCTGCTGTAAAAGGGTTATCAAAACTCCCTTCAAAAGTCTTGATTCTGGTTCTGAGAGCCTTGTCAAAACTCAGTGGTGGCAAGACACCTGATCAAAAAATCTAGTGTGGTTTTTGAGCACCTTATCAAAAGCTCATTGGTGCCCAGGACACCTGATCAACTCATCCTGCAGTGGATTCCTACCAAGGGTGGTAGAAGAGTGGATGTACCCAGGTTTTTGGGGAACCACTATAGTTCCTTGTGTCTTCTGGTATCTTGTGAATATTCTTTGCTGTGTGCTGTGGTTTTTATTCTTACTGCTTTAGTTTTATTTTCTACATCAAAGCACCTTACACCTATACATAAATTAAGCCTTTACTGCTGTGCATTTTTAAAATTATAAATTTACTTTAAAATACTCTATTCACCCCCCCCCCCCTCTAGAGTTAAGATAGATCTTACCCTCACTTTTAGTGCACCTTGTTTAAATCTTGATATAAAGTAGATAGCAATGTGACATGACTTTTCACTATATTTCTCTGGTGCTAGCATATGGATTTATTGAGATAAAACTTGTACTAAAGATTATTTCTACTTATTTTTTTCTTCTTTTGATGCTACATGTACACATGTTATTGTTCTATCTAACACTTCAATGCATAAGAATTGGACTTACACTGTATTATATGTCTATAGCACATAGGTACTAGTACATGATTTATATTCCAGACTCTTACAATGTTATACTGTATTAACTCTATAAATCTCTTAGTATTATACTCCAAATCATTATGTATTTAGTTTCACTTGTGCTGTCCAAATTTCTTTTACTATGAAAAAACTCATCAAATCAATTGATTTTTTTATTGGGTAGGTCTATATTCATGGCATTCCGCTCGAATTTTTGCCCCTATTGCATGTGATTTTTTGTCCATGTGCACCCATTCTCTCATCTCTTTAGTATATCATGACATGGTGGGAGATTTGAGTGTTCACGAGACATGTTCGTTAATCCCCGACCCCTTTCAATAATATCAAAAGGGAGAGAATTGAGTGTTCATGTGTATATACTATGCTAGTTGAGTGTTGAGTGCTAGTCACCCAGGGCAAGATCTCATATGGGGAGAGCACGCACATAGGGGGAGCACATCTATAGGGGGAGCTGTATTGAGTATTTCAACCTGCTAAATTTCATGCTTATTGATTGAATTTCACTATACCATGTTGTTAATTTTAAAATCTCATGAACAGAATTTGATATTATCAAAAGGGGGAGTTTGTTGGAGCCTATGATTCACATCTCTTTAGTTTGATAATATAAAATCACATGTTGTATTTGATCATATGAGGTTTGTGTACAGTGTGCAGGTTTATAGGTACAAAAGAATGAGAAAATCAAGTTCTGGAACCTACCGCCGAGCACTAGCGCTACCACCCATGCTAGCTTCAGAATTAATTCAGAACAAGTGCTCTGTGGACTACCGCATGAAGCTATCCTTACCATGGCATTCTAGCTCTCTTAATGACCATCGAGTCACATCCACGCACATCAACCTACCGTCGGGCGCTAGTTCTACTACCGGTGGCTTATTTTCTCAAGACATATAAAAGTGCGCGTCTCTTTTCCTAGAAACAATGAGAGAGACATTCTAATTCTAAGGTTCATTTACTGTCTCAGAGAACATTCTACAATCTCCGTCGAAGGAAGAGAAAGTTCTCTCCCTAACGTTCGATGCTATTTAGCACCTCTTTTTCAACTTTTCAAATTGTCACATGGTAAAACAACTAGATTGATTAAGGATAAATAGTAGTCCCGCATATGAGTTAGGCATATCATTTATGTCCATATCTTAAAATTATTCCATCCAGGTCTTAACTGCCAATCTGACAATTTGGTCGGATGCATCAGTTGTGTTCATCACCCGAGCCACTTAGGCTTGTGCCATTAAACTTTGCCTGTTGAAAATCTTGGTCCTTAAGCATTAGACGTGAGCTGATCCAAAATCGTTTAGAATTAGACAAAGGAGAAGAAAAGAGAGAAGGGACAAAAAAAGAGAGAATATACAATAGCTGGTTCTATCACCCAACCCATCTCTGGTGATATGATGCAATTCATTTTGGTCCATCAAATATGCAAAGGAATTTAAGTCAATTCACATAAAGAACAAGTGAGAATTTAACAGCAAGTATCCAAATGAAGAAAAAGAAAAAATGGAACAATTTTACAAGAATGGCCGGAGTGAATTACCATTTACCTGCACATCGAGGTAAATATAATTTATGGTGTGATTAAACAACCATTATTAACCCTTAGGCCATATATGGTAATATATATATAAACAACCTGTGAAAATATAATGATAGAAACTTGTTGCTTTCTAATGTAGACATAGTTTTCATGGTAGCTATGCACTAGGGATGACTTAGTTAATCAAGTTATTTAACATTCTACCATCTTCGACGAGCAAATGACTATAACGACCAAGAGGAGTTCATTGGATGCAATAGAACGAAGATCTTTATCACCAGTCATGCACCACTCAACGGAGGAATCGTCTTGAGGGAGAATCACTTTAAATCTTCTTTACTCTCTCATTATACTTTTCTCCTTTCTAATTATTTGTGGGTGAGGAAAATTGACTGGTGAAGGTCTTTGGAATCCGGGAATGGCTCCATAAGAAATCGTCCTGGGGAAGGGACGTCAAGATCGGGGGATCTAGTGGGGCTCTAAGACACTTCCGGGGAGGAAGGTGAAGAGCCGGCTCGAAGACCTTTTTGGGGGGAAAGGGAGAGAGCCAACCAATCTGAGTATAGGGTCGGTATAGAAATAAGAAGAGAAATTTGTATTTCACCGCTTCCAATCTCTGGCATCATGGAGATCTAGTTGTTCTTAATTGTAAACCACTTTCATTACTTTTAAATGAAATTATTGTTCGTTCTTTATTCTTATTGTAATTTTGTGGTTGTATGCTGGTAGATCCCTGAAGGTTGTGAATGCATATCTAAGGCGGAGTTTTACGAAGAAAACGAGTTCTGTGACCTGCTGTCGCGCGCTAGCATCAAGAACAAGTTATCCTAGGTGTAACTCATTTTAATTTTTTAAATTAATCTACAAACCTTATTCACCCCCCTCTAAGGTTGGACACCAGATACAACAGTTTGTGTTTTATATTTACTTATAACTGCTGAAATATGAAAAGAAATCATTTAAGTACAATACCACACATTCACCACCCCCCTCTAGGTGATTTAGACTACCAACAACAACATAGTATCAATATATATGTGCTTATATATATATTTTGTTGGCTTTTTGTTATTGCTTCCGCATATATGATATGGAATTGTTATGATTCTTACATGTCCAGTTGGCCAACTAGTGTTTGGTGTGGTAAGTCATTGCCACTCAAAAAGCATTGGGTGGAATCCTTGGCAGGTTGGCCCATCTCCGACCCGACCCGGGCAAATGTTAGGCGAAATGGTCTTATAGATGAACTAGGGCAGACAAATCCTGAGTCTACCAACTCCTGCAATTGCACCCGAAACTTCGCTAGCTCTTTCAGGGCCATTCGGTACGGGACCTGAGAAATTGGTTTGGTGCATGGTATCAGTCTAATCTAGAAGTCTACTTCCCTATGTGGGGATAATCTTTGTAAATTTTGGGGCAAAACATCGGGGAAATACCGAGCTACTAGCACATCAACCATACTAGTTTCTACCTCCTTAATTTCTAAGCAAATCATGTAAACCTCATCCCCCTACTCATGGGCTTTCATGGCCTGAATATAAGATAATAATACTACGGGCATAGATCTAATACCTTGAAATCTCTGAATCTCCATGTCTCAGGGTGGTCTGTTTTGTCGTGCAGTCAATACAGATATGATGTTAATCTAGCCAAGTCATGCCTATAATGAGATCAAAGTCTGACGTCCTTACCACTATTGTTGGGGTTTCAAAAAGTTTGCCTCTGATGCACATATACATATTGCACTTGGCAGATGTGATTAACTTAAAGCAATCTTGAAGGTCTACTCTCTGAGTGACTCCGATGAAGTTTTGCACATCATCAAAATCTTCCACAAAGTCTGTCAACATGAACAATTGGGCGGCACCAGTATCAATAAAGGTGTAGGAAGACCTCCCACTGATAGTCACTATGCCTAAGTATTAAGTTATCCAATTTGAGTGGGAGGTATTCTAGGCACTTTATAGACATGCTAAGGATGTTTTAAATAGATCCATGAATTAAATTTCTAGGTACCTGCAAGATGTCTTACGGGTTCTGCACTTGTGCTAGATCCATAGCAAACACCTATTCCCGTAAAGGTCCAGGGTTCCTACCCAGTGGACCACATCCTCAACCATTTCCTCATACTCGCTGAGCTGCTAGCGGGAATGCGGGATTAATTGGAACATTCCCTTATAGTTGAGAACAAAAGCACTATATGTGGCCCGACTGATGACGATGGAAACATCCTTCCCGAAAAAGCTCTCCAAATCATTGGGGTGCCTGACCCTATTGTGGTGGAGGCAATACTAACTGTCAGGTCGGGTGTTCCATCCCGAAGTAAGGAAAAAAACACCCACTATCTCTCTTGGGATCATTTCTGCTTCTAATAGGTTATCTCCTACTAGGCCTAACCTCTATCACTCCTTAAGCTGATCTCTTCCCACTACTTTGGCCCCAAGGTTGTCCGTCTCTAGCCTCTTGGCCATCTCTATGATCTGAGATAAACCCTAGTTAATTATAATTAATAAGGCCTGCCTAAGGGGGTCTCGTGGCCCTTTATAAAACCTCTTTGCATATCCTTTATCATCCAGGTCATATGAACTCACAAATCTGGCGAGTTGTTGAAACTCCTTCTGGCATTAAGATACTAACTTTGATCTCTACTTCAACTGCAAGAACCTCTCCTTGAGCTTATCCCGAGCAGTAGGGGGAATGAATTGCTCCAAGAATACATCGGATAACTCATTCTAACTTATGTCTATCTACGTGTGTCCTAAGAACGTGGAGCCCATGAGGGACTTCCATCATCCCTTGGCATCCATGTATAGAACCGACATTGCTAGGGTGAAGGTCATGTTGGTAGGGAATTAGATCTAATCCATTAGCTCCAAAACTGAGTCCATCTACTACTCTATACAAACTGTTGACTTTTCCCCGAGATAGATAGGTGGGGAGAGAGCACGGAAGGTACTCAACCAATTTGTACCAAGGTTTTACTACTAAACTAGGGCTTGCTAAGACCTAAAGGCATCTATAATCGTGGTTAGGGTCTGACCCAGCTCTGACTTCTGAAATAGGAGAAGGAATCGGAGAGACGGGGGTACCCATTACTGGCTCCTTATGTACCAGGGCCTACATGTATAGGTAACGTTTTGGGTTGGGTTGGCTATGTATAGGTAATTGGTGGACATAATTATTGTGAATCACACATAGGCACACCATAGCTTCCACTAATTCAATTTGTCCTCAAACTTAATAATCAAGTGGGGGTGGCACCACAAATAATGGAATAATGGACTTCTTATCTCAAGATTATTGCAAGTTGATACCAATTGTAAGACCCCCCCCCCCCCCGGAACACAAAACACGGCCGACGGGAGTCTTATGCCCACAACATTCGCCTTGCAGTAGCGTCAACACACGGGCTAACCTATACCAAAAGATGCCAATTCTGTTGGTTATTACAAATATCATTTACCAACCTAAATGAATTAGAAACACAGAAGTCCATAATCCACATATAAGCATAAATAGTCCACAACTATAGTATAAATAACAGGAAGCACAAAACTCCTGAATCAGAGTACAAAATTTCCTGTAGGCTACATCAATCACTCTCACTCACATCAATCACAGAAGATAGAGAAGGTAACGTCACATCAGGCCATGTCCCCCTAGCCTGGTTATAATCCAACATAGGGTATTGTTGCTCCAGCACCTGAGGGGTGTGCTCCTAAAAATAGTTGTGTAACATTATTAGTCATAAATACTAAGTGGCTTCATATCCTCTCTCCCGACGACTCTTAGTCATCGGGCAGAAGGAGGGAAAAGGAGCAACAATATAGACCGTAATATAAATTAAAATAGGTGATATGATAGCATTATATACTAGCAGTTATATAGCCAACATGTATGATGCACTATAAAATAAGTACAACTACAATTGATAATGAATAAGCAGCAAGTAAGTAAGAACTGAATTAAACTTAACTTATAAAAATGCTCATACAAATTTATAAGTTAAGGAACTAGTGAAATAAGTAGTAACTAATCATATAAAAGTGCTCATACAAATTTTTATGATGAGGATCTTCATACGGAACAATGCAATGCAATGCAATGATTGTATGATGACTTGCCCATGCAACACAAACACTCTAACCTCTTATGTCGACATAGAACTTTGTTCCCCATTTTTGAGGGTAGCTAACTACTCAAGCATCACCCATCGTGGCCATATGGTGGCAGTGGAACGGACTCCTCCACTACTATGCTGGTATACAAACTATCAGACCTTGACCTCATGTACGCTTCAACGCCAAGTACTAAATAGCGGAGCCCCTGCGTATGACGACACAGAAGTGGTCTTTAAGAGCCGAGTCTAACTGGTCTAAATGTCTATGGAGGGGTCTTTGGGAAGAAGCGTCAAAGAGCCCGACCCAACTGGCCTAACTGGCGCAGAAGGGGTCTTTGAGAAGTAAGCATTAAAGAGCCAAGACCAACCAGCCAGGGTCTATCCGCCAGCTTTTGTTGGTGTGATGACTGGTAAGCCCATAGACCCACCATAAGTAATCCTCAACCCAGAATCAATATGCAACTATGTATCAACATAAACCCCCATGTAATTCCCATAATTCCACCATTTTATCAAGCACTCAAGGACATCAATCGAGTCCTTTCACACATCATAATTCACAAGTTAAACCCGTGCTACTTAGCACCCAAAGACCACCAACTAGGTCCTTAACATAACAACTTAGGATATCATCACATCCTACAAGCTACACCCAGCCATCACTACTACCCGTACTGAGTTGATATACTATAGTGCCGTGTTAGTATAAGTATGCTAATTACTTTCTAGGATCTTATAGGACTACTTGTGTACTAATGACATCTCTAGGTTCTCTTACCCGGTTAGCCCAACTATACCAATGACCATCCCCAACTTGTCTAGTGTCACGACATGCCTTCAATATATGAGAACAATGATTAAGCACACAATAATATGTTTTCCAACTTTCCACTTTACTGGGTATCATGATAATCCAAATTAAGATCGTTTCCACCAAGTTTCATCTTCATGAGCATTCAATATATTTATTTATACCGCAATAAATTTATGTGATATGATTGCCAAAATCTCAACAAGTACATGTCCAAAATTTTGAAACTCAAAAGAAGTGATCAAAACATCATCAAATAGCTAGCGTCCAAATTTCATGAACATTTGATAAGTAAAATGAGAAAAATCAGAAAAACATCAAATCATTGTACGTGTGTGTCGCAGTTTACTAAAACTAGATTTCTAGGAGCTACAATCCATCAAAATAGATGATTCACACCATTTTCAAAAGGTAATTCCAAGATATACAACTTTTGTGTTGAGCCCGTGGTCCAGATCTAAGTCGATCATGCCTAAAATCGGATTTGCAACCATGCTATGCAAACTGGACAGAATCGGTCCGATTCTTAGAGCCTAAATAATTTTGGAATAATAATTTTGATTTGGTTTATAGGGAGCTACATGGCTCCCCATAAAACGCACAACCACTCTACATAAAGGTCTTTTTGAGGGCTACAACTTTCGTGTTGAGCCCGAGACCCAAATATAGTTGGAATATGCCTAAAAAGTGGCTTGAATCCAGCTGCATGCACTAGACGGGTTTTGTCTAACAATATATAATAAAATCTGCATGGATCTAAAAGCTAAACCGACAACATTTGATCATCTTTTTCCTCCAGACTGGAGCTGTGATTTTACCGACCTGAAGCCTAATAAAACTCTCTCATCGGCCACCATATTTTCTCGTCCAACCAACCAATCCCACTGCCCCGTCCTCGTACATGAGGTGGATCGTCGGGCGGCGAACCAATGGCCGAAGATGGCCGGAATATTATATCGAAACATGGATTTTTGCCATTCCTCCATAGCTTGCTCTCAAATCAAACTAAATCGAGTCTGATGTCTCACCTACTTTTGATCTAAGAAACTGGCACCATGGGAGAGGGGAGGAAGCTAACTTGATTCGCGGACTTGAACCGAGTTTGTCTCCTTAGCGGCAAGATGGTGTTGGCTCTTCTAACTCCTCTTACTTGACTTGACTCCTTCAGAAAATTCTTCTAACTTATTCTTAAGGGCTAAGGGAGAAGGCAAAGAAACACAAGATGAAGGAGGAGTGGGCTTTTATAGGAAAATCAGGTATAGACAGCCATTAATGGGGAAATTAATTCCCCATGCCCTGAATAGTCAAAATAGGCCACATGTCCACTTTTTATTGGACATTTGGTCAATTTCCGCTCTTGGAAAATGCCTATAATTAATTTTTGAAGGTGAGGGGACAAGCCGCTTCAATTTTGGCATTTTTCAGTTTTTTCGCAAAGTACATGCCCTTAGGTCACGCCCGTGACCTAGGGCATGTTGGCCAGTTTCGCCTTCCAAGCATTATATGACGGCACCTGCCATTATGGCATCGCTTCGCTAAGTCCCGCCTAAGTAACGCATGAGACTTTCCGAGTCACACCCAAGTAACGCATGTAACTTTCCGAGTCACGCACATGTACTTCATGCAGTTGACATTTTCCTTCCAGTCGATGCAGTCGATATTTCATGGGGTCGATATTACTGAATCATGCCCTAATCACGCCCGTGATCTATTGGGTCATGCATGTGTACTTCATGCATTCGATATTTTTCCTTCTTGTCGATGTAGCAGATATTTCATGTGGTCGATATTACTGAGTCAAGCCTTAGTCATGTTCGTAACGTATTTGGTCATGCCCATGTACTTCATGTAGTCGACACTTTCCTTTCAGTCAATGTAGTTGATATTTTATGGGGTCGATATTACTGAGTCACGCCACAGTCATGCCCGTGACTTATTTAGTCACGCCTGTGTACTTCATGCAGTCAATGTAGTTGATATAGTCGATACCACCGATGCATTCGATACTAGGTCATACCCGTGACCTTTACGAAGGCACACCTGTGAATCAAAGTTAAGACTTTTACTTTATATAATCTATTTTTCTTGCACCTGATCAAGTCGATATTTAATCTTACTAGGTCACGCATATAACATATGTTAAGTCACTCCCGAGACCCTAAGTCATGCCCGTGTCTTGGAATTTTCCTCCTCCTTCAAATTTTCTCGTCTCCTTATTCTGACTTATTGGCCCTGACCCCGTCTAATTATCTAAAAAAATCCTAAGGGTAATCTTTAGTCCGAGCCAACCCATAGTGAAACCAATCACTCGAGGGTTCTAGATCGAATTGGGATGTTACAGGATATGCCCCAGATATGCGTCATGAATTTCGAAAAGAGGTGGGAGATATAACATTCCGACTTGTATTGGGCCACTAAAACCCTAGTGGACCCAATAAAAGTAACTTGAAGCTCTACCCAAGACCCATAAGGGTTAAGAGATCACCATGTTTGGGGATTTGAGCTAGAGAACTCTGATTTGAGTTATGTTATTTCATATGGCCTCGTATAATCAATATGAGTGCGTTGGAACTTGTTTCGTTTTATTCTAAGATCATATGGTGAATATGATTGTTTCTCATACAATGTCGCGAATATGAGAAGTCTGGATATTGAACTAGAAAGCTCCAAACTTAGTTCTGTCAGTTCCTATGGTCTCGTATAGTCAATACGAGTGCAATGGAACTTATTGCGTTATAATTCAAGGTAATACCGTGAATATGACCGTTTTGACCTTCGTTGCACGCCGCGACGCACAAATTTTTTAATATCGAGCAAACAAACTCCGATTTGACCCCAGTTAGTGGCATTGGATTCATATGGTCAATATGAAGTCAATAAAGTTTGTCCCAGTCAATTTTGGTAACGATTCATCAAACCTTGGGAAAATAGAGCTTTATCGTGCACCAAAAAGCATGCACATACCGATTTTACCATGATACCCCAACATTAACCCGTCTCCTGATGATTTGGACCCACTTTGACTTTCATCCACATGGCGGATCCATCCTATGAATGACTTTAGTCAATTCCCCCCCCCCCCCAATAGCTAATTTTTTGAAATTTTACCCAAAAGGGAGCTTCACCTCCCCATCACCCAATCACTTGGGCTCCACCCCATCTATCCATTGGGCCTCTGACACCAGCAAGGAGACCTGAAAATGGTCCTTAGTAAAAGCCCATCAACCCCCTTCCCTTTCCTCTTTCCAAATCCAACCAAGCTCAAGACCATTAAGCTCCCCTCCTCACTTGGACATCTCCCACTTGGAGATGTCAACAACCAAATGAGTGCCACCTAGCAAAGACAACTAAACGGAGGAGAGGAACTCCTCTTCTCAGATTAATCCCACATCGAGGAGGAAGGGACAAGGAGCCTCCTCCAGGCTATTTATATGCCCCCTCCCCCTCTGCCTGAGCCCACACAAACCAGGAAACCGCCCCGACCCCCATTCCTGAACCCCTCATTGCCAAAAATAACTAGCAAAGCCCAACCTAACTTCCACCACCTCAAATGGCATCTCAGCCCGGCCCCTCCTGAGCTCCTCCATGATAGGTGGAAACTCTCTCCCTCCTCCTTCTCCACTCCCCTTATAACACCCCCATCCGTCACATGGGATATAATAGAAGGTCCGGTCGAGGTCACACATCATATTCCACGGACAGTCAGCGGAGTTACATATTAATACCAAAATACTATGAGACGAAATCAGAACCTAACACAGAGCATTCTAGCGGAAGTTTTAAAGCAAGTTAGAAGAACCCATCACAGCACATGAATGTCCACTAAAACCCAAAGTAGTAATGAAAGTACAAATACACATAGAGTCTTGGCATTAAGACCTTATAACATTCAACTTGAATTAAAGTGTTTTACATACTTAGGCACGCAGGCTGACCATACATGAAAACAGTAAAAGTAAACAATTTGCTTTGGCCTTCAAGGGCCAGCACATCATCAAGGGCTTTAGCCCGCTACTTTCCACTTGGCTCACATGTTCCTGCATAATAACAATCCACCGAATAGTGGCAAAATAAGGCAATTGTTAGCTAAAGCTGACCAAATTATGATGTAGGCACACACTTTCGAACGTTTTGGTGGCCGACGAAACAAACACGATGCTCTCAAATAACTCTCACGTCACCCTCAAGCATTTAACGTAGCAGCGGTTTAATCAATATTATTATTAAACTACAATTACGGGGGGTTCGCAAAGCCCCTTAAGATAATACCAAGGCGATAGGCCAAGGTCCTCTCAAGCGAAAAGAACCCACATGGTTCGGTCGATCGAGTTGTACCAAAAGAGAAACCACCGAAAAACAAACGATTCGGGCAAGGGTGGTTCTCTCCCAACAAAATACAAACGAGGGCCGCCACACCTCACGAACTTAAACGAAAATAAAGTAACAAGACAATAACTAAAATAAATTTAACCACGAAAAATCAAGCGTTACACAAGCCGCGCTATTTGCCAATGCCATAGGAATTATCTAAAGAAGAGAAACTCATAAAGGTTGAAATTTTTGCTACCCAACCGGATTTGATGAATCCAGTTCTCTCGACTAGAATCGTTCCTTAATGGCACCACCAGAGATATGTCGGAGGGAGAGAAATTCGTCGCCTTCTTCGTGTCACGTTGTATTTGGAAAGTGTCGGCGAAATCTTATAAATATGGAAACCAATATCTCCAAATAAGGCAAGAGAGAGAAAAGGTGGTGGATTGAGAAATAATTAAGGAAAGAAATATTTCTATTATGGTAGGCTAAGGACTTTTATGGTATGGGGATATTTGGTTTAAGGAAAGAGATTATGGTGCTTAGTAAAAAGGGTTTGATGAGGAGGATGGTGGAGGTCGACTTGGGAGGGTGGAGGAGAGTTGGTCGAGGGGAGGAGAGGATGAGGGTGGTGGCTCGGGTTAGTAGGGAGGGGTTGCTCGGCTTTGGGAAAGGAGGGGGGCTGCTCAAATTTGGGCTTAGGAGGTCTCGGGTTGTTGAGAAGAGGGAAGTGGTGGTCGGGTTTTTTTTTTGAAGGAGGGAAGTGGAGGAGGGGCTCGGGATAGGGTTAGGAAAGGTGGTGGCTCGGGTTTTGGAGGTGAGGTATGTGCTCGGCTCTAGAGGGAGATATATGGGAAGAGGAAGAAGAGATGGTCGGCGACCAACACAAGAAGAAGAGGGGAGGAGGAGAGGAGAATTCAGCCAAGAGAGAGATGAGAGAAGGAGGAAGCTTCAAGAGAGGTTAGGTTTTCAATTTTCATTCATTCACTAATCAAAACAAAGAAGATACATGCCTATTTATAGGCTACACCACTCCATCTCCACCATACAAATTGAAAACACTCATGATGGCAAATTGAACCCATCATGACATGAAATAAAACTATAGTTCGCACATGAAATAAAATAACGAGGATGGTTATAGGTCTCCATCTTACATGAAATTAAGACATGAAGTAAAATGATAATTTCGAAAAACAAATAATAAAATATATTATTACTCAATAATAATTAATTAATATATATTATTAATAAATTATAATTGGTTTTGCGCTCCGGACGGCTATTGTGGCGACGCTTCCAAGGGTCGTCTGTAAGCATGCTGTCGCCATCTCCAAAGTGTTGCGGGCCATTGTCTCCATTCATATCTACCGGGTCACCATCATCGTCAGAGGGAGGACGCTCCAAAACAATAAGTCGAGGGAAGTCGGCTCCATCAATTAGGGTGCTTGCTTCTTTAGCCTCGACATCTAAGCCCTCTGGTATAGTTACTGATACCTCTGAGGATGCTTATGTGGATATAGAATCTCTGGATGATGTAGTTAATCAGCTAGGTGAGAGTCTTCCTTCACTTACGATAGCACCTGACTCTCCTGTTGAACCTGAGGATGTGATTAGGACTGACCCCGTTACTGAGGACGAGGCAAGTTTCACTAACACTTTTAGTGACGTTGAGGAGATTGGTTATCCTAGTGATTTGGATGAGTATTTCTCCCTTGAGGAATCATCTCCACCCCCTTCGATGATATTTTAGTCAGGGAGTCTTTTGATGACCCTGAGTCAGAAGACGTTCCTGCAGAGTCGGTAGAGTCATACGAAGATGAGAGCATACCAATTACTAATTTAGGTGATGACTCGCTAGGACCCGACATTATTATGGTTGACCCAGGCTTATTAAATATTTCTACGGTATTGGAAGAGTCACCTTGGGATGGTTGGTCAATTTTGGATAATCTTAGTGTGATACATCCGGGAGTTAGTTCGTTTACGTTATCAACGCCGCTTAAAGGTCAAGTTGACTTTGATACTCCCCGGGATTCGATTTGTCCATCCCCATATTCTAACTTAGACAATGTCCCTACCTCATGGGAAGAATTAGTCGATATAGGATGTGATTCTGTAGTAGATTTACCCTGCGAGGAAAATTTATCTTTGGATGATGGTAGCACTGAGGGCCCGATAGATCTTCCTTTGATGTTAGCTCCTTCGCCTGAGGCCCAAGTAAGGTTAGATGTTTATCGGATATAAATTTGCCTTACCTTAGAGACAATCACTGGATCTGAATTAAATAAAATATCTAACGCGTTGGAAGACATGTCGGCTAATTTGGTGGATACATTCTGTGGCAAATATTTAACTGAGGATGAGTTTTCAGTGAGGATGAATCCACTATTCGAGTTTTCCTTTGATTTTAATGGCTTGCAACCGGAGGCATTTTCTTGGACGCTTAATCCATGTTTTGACATTGAGTGTAACTTATCTCCACCAACGGAATCAAACATTTTGACTCTCCCTCCAATTAACTTAACTCGTGTAGATGAACTTTTAGGGAACGAACTAGTCATTTCTAGCCTTGTACATCTAGAGAAGCTTATTATTCCCTCCTCCCCGTTCGGCGTACTTAGATGGATGTGGGTAGACATAGTTGGGTATGTTGAGTTGTGTTGCGTGCATTCCTTTTTAATTCGGGAGCGACCAACTCTATAGTTGGTGACGAGCGTTTTCTGAAAACCTTTTATTATGATACTTTTAAATCCAAATTTAAATCCAAATTTAAAACTATGACGTTGGACTCCACTGAATTAATCTTTAAACTTAAAGCACCCGTGCCACCAGACATAATTCCGTTATTTTGTACTATTAATTCAAGTCATGTGGCACATGGGTTCACCCCTCATGGTTTTAATTTAATTAGGCGCATTTTTAATTTCTTAATCCATCTAAATGCGTCCATTAAATTACTTGCTAGGTTGTGTCGAAAAGTCTACCACCGTTATGTGAATGATTTGGTTTTGGATTTTCTCACCCCTGAACGGATGTTCCCGGGCACTTTAAAAATATTAACGAAATGGCTAGTCCAATTTTTACGAATTTTACAGAAGTTTGGTAACATGACATTTCTGTTAAAATTTTCCACTGATTGGGGCATAGCTCCTATTTTCATCATTTCATATTTTACGCTTTATGCTTTTATGCCACTTGAAATGTCTACCTCTCCGTATATATCTTCCACTATGCTTTCTATTGGGTTGGGTGGTGACAGTTTCCTGGGATCGTTCTCCTTCTCGGTCTCCATCGGAGGTATGTTGTTGGATGTTGTGGAAATTATTTTTCCTTCTTTGGCTAATGCGTTTTTGAGGTCTCCATAAGGCCACCTTTTTCCATGCAGGTCCTTCTTCCCCGCCGATGAACTTCCAGGCAAGTACATACTGGCATACTCATCAGTGATGAGTATTTTTAAGAGGGGGAGGATTGATGGAGTCGACTTCCCTCGACTTGTTGTTTTGGAGCGTCCTCCCTCTGATGATGATGGTGACCTGGTAGATATGAATGGAGACGACGACCCGCAACACTTTGGAGACGGCGACAGCATGCTTACGGACGACCCTTGGAAGCGTCGCCACAATAGCCATCCGGAGCGCAAACCCAATTATTATTTATTAATAATATATATTAATTAATTATTATTGAGTAATAATATATTTTATTATTTGTTTTTCGAAATTATCATTTTACTTCATGTCTTAATTTCATGTAAGATGGAGACCTATAACCATCCTCATTATTTTATTTCATGTGCGAACTATAGTTTTATTTCATGTCATGATGGGTGCAATTAGCCATCATGAGTGTTTTCAATTTGTATCGTGGAGATGGAGTGGTGTAGCCAATAAATAGGCATGTATCTTCTTTGTTTTGATTAGTGAGTGAATTAAAATTGAAAACCTAACCTCTCTTGAAGCTTACTCCATCTCTCCTCTCTCTCTTGACCTCAAAAACCCGAGCCACCACCTCTCCTAACCCTAGCCCGAGCACCTCCTCCACTTTCCTCCTTCAAAAAAAAACCGACCACCACTTCCCTCTTCCCAACCACCTGAGCCCTCCTAAGCCCAAATCCGAGCAGCCCCCCTCCTTTCCAAAAGCCAAGCAACCCCTCCCTCCTAACCCGAACCACCACCCTCATCCTCTCCTCCCCTCGGCCCACTCTCCTCCACCCTCCCAAGCCGACCTCCACCATCCTCCTCCTCATCAAACCCATTTTACTAAGAACCATAATCTCCTTCCTAAAACAAAATATCCCCGTACCATAAAAGTCCTTAGCCTACCATAATAGAAATATTTCTTTCCTTTATTATTTCTCAATCCACCACCTTTTCTCTCTCCTTCCTTATTTGGAGATATTTGTTTCCATATTTAGAAGATTTCACTGGGACTTTCCAAATACAACGTGACACGAAGAAGGCGACGAATTTCTCTCCCTCCGGCATATCTCTGGTGGTACCGTTAAGGAACGATTCTAGTCGAGAGAACCGGATTCATCAAATCCGATTGGGTAACGAAAATTTCTACCTTTATGAGTTTCTCTTCTTTAGATAATTCCTGTGGCATTGGCAAATAGTGAGGCTTGTGTAACGCTTGATTTTTCGTCGTTAAATTTATTTTAGTTATTGTCTTGTTTACTTTATTTTCGTTTAAGTTCGTGAGGCGTGGCGGCCCTCGTTTGTATTTTGTTGGGAGAGAACCACCCTTTCCCGAATCGTTTGTTTTTCGGTGGTTTCTCTTTTGGTACAACTCGCTCGACCGAACCGTGTGGGTTCTTTTCGATTGAGAGGACCTTGGTCTATCGCCTTGGTATTATCTTAAGGGGCTTTGTGAACCCCTTGTAATTGTAGTTTAATAATAATATTAATTAAACCACTGCTACGTTAAATGCTTGAGGGTGACGTGAGACTTATTAGAGAGCGTCGCGTTTGTTTTGTCGGCCACCAAAACGTTCGAAAGTGTGGGCCTACATCAAATTATACCGAATCTACCCCTTACTCGGGGCGGCGGAGCTCCTTCCCTGCAAATTATTAGCAAAACCAAACATAGTAATGAAAGTGCAATTTAAGCACACTTCACCATAGGCGTAGGCACAAACGGCCACACAGCCCGTGCACTCAGGGCACATTCTCGGTGTCCAGATAAAAGCCAGGTCCCACCACCGTTCATAAGACGACATTAAACAAGAGAATTTGGTAGTCTTTACGGCCCGTGCAAGGCCTAACACCTGTAACTATGTCTGTGATAGGCATCACTACCCACGGACGCACCGCAATGCTACTGGGTAATTTCAGCCCTTTCCCGTTGCTCACATCGCCGGGCAAAAACTACGGCAATGCGGGTCGGCCTCCCCATTCCCACTCCTCTAGTGAAAATATAACCTGGTTATGCTACATGGGTGGCTCGCAGGCCACCAGGCTGGGCTCCTAGAGCTCTCAGCCCCACATCTCAGGCCCCAAGTCTCCACGACACAGGCTACAAACAAAGCTCTCAAGGAGCTACTGCCTGCGGTAGCACTACCGCCGCGCGATATCTGGCAGAAATGCGATTCTACTCAGTCTTTCGGGTGCTCCTTGGAGTTAGTCCCCAAGGTTCCCTGTTGCAATCTACTGTGTAGAAACCCGAAAAACAAAATTCATGGAGTCTTCTCCAGCCAATACAAGCATAATGAAAACATCACCAATCTAGGCCAACCTGTCCAGATGGGCTTCACACTCCATGTCTATGTTCGTACTTCGATTTCAAACTCTATATGCAAAACTACGGGGATATACCGTATCTACCCGAAGGAAAAACCTCACGCTCACCGAACACTCACGGGAAAGGGTTTCCTATGCAAAAGGAAGAGAACTTCATACGTCCAAGTTGAGAATAATTACCCTTTGCGCTCTCTTCGGTGTCATGCCAAAGATCTAGACGGATGAACGCGATCGTAATGATCTTGCCTCCACAAATCCGAACTTAGCTTGCGAATCAAAACTTTAGAACTTCAACGGCGACGAGATTTACCCTCTGGCGCCGCTGCTCCTCCAGGAAAACAAGGCCAACTCCTCTGTCCAAAAGAAATGAAGTAAAAACGGCAAAATTCAGGCTTATAAATAAAGCTATCGCCACACGGTAACTGGCTACCGCCGCGCGATACCTTAATTCAATGCCTCATTTCGAGCACAATCTCCCAAACCCTCCAATCATAGGATGACATGTGGCCAACACTATTTCAGTTTCACTACCGTTGAGCGATAGCACGCTAGTGCCGCGCGATAGAGGTGTCAGTTACGACACGACACCAGGCACTAACGCCGCGCGCTAACTTCTACTGCCACGCGGTATGATCCTGAGAACCATAGCAAATAAATTGACCCAGCTATCGCCAGCGGTAACTTTATCGTCGGGCGATAGCTTCCCGAGAGATCTGCTAGATTAAATCCCCTGCTACCGCCATGCGGTAACATCTTTCTACCGCGCGATAACGTCTTTCTCAAGAGCTCGACACTTTCTCGAGAGCTCGACACTCTCGATGCAAACCCTGGAGATACCGCTGCGCGGTAGAGAGCTACTGTCAGGCGGTAACCCCCAGAGGAGCATCTCATGCCTCAAGAAATTTGGGGTGTTACAAATCTCCCCCACTTAAAGAAATTTCGTCCCAAAATTTTTACTTTAGGGGAAAATATAAAAAGTAAACAGTGCATCTGATTACCTTAGAGAAATAGCTCAGGGAACCCCTCCCTCATAGTTTGCTCGCTCTCCCAAGACAGCTCTTCACTACCACAGTTGTCCCGAAGGACCTTGACCATTCTAATGGACTTGTTCTACAGGTGCTATACCTCTATGTCCTCGATCTGAATGGGCTTGACCTTCGTCATCAACCCACTATCTCGCAACAATCACTTGAGTAGGCTCTTGAATGGCCTTCCGCAGCACTGAGATGTGAAATACATAGTGCAAACCGCTCAACTCCACCGAGAGAGCCAAATGATAGGCGGCTTTACAAATCCGCTCCAAGATCTCAAAAAGCCCAACATACCTCGGATTAAGCTTCTTTAAGTGTCGAATTCTTGATATGCCTTTAAATGGTTTTATCTTGAGGTATACCTGATTGCCCACCGCAAACTCCACGTTCTGATGCTTGGCATTGTAGTACTTGGCCTGCCTATCTTGAGCAATCAGTAGCCATTCTCGAATCAAACGTATATTTGAAGTAGCATCTTCAATGTCCATTCGCTTATACATCTTCGATTCTCCCGTTTCTACCCAAGCCAACGTCGTACGACACATCCTTCCGTACAGAGCCTCAAAAGGCATCATCTGAATGCTGGCTTGGTAGTTGTTAATATACGCAAACTCAATCATAAAAAGATGGTTCTCCCACCTTTTCCCAAAATCCAAAACACACATACGAAGCATATATTCTATGGACCTGTTCACCCTTTCAGTCTGACCATCTATCTGTGGGTGAAAAGTTGTGCTGAAGTTCAACTTGGTGCCCAACAACTTATGGATGAGCCTCCAATCATTAGATGTGAAACGACTATCTCGGTCACTAACACTGCTCCAGGGTATGTCGTGCAAATGGACTATGTTGTCCACATAAAGCTTCACTAGTTTCTCTACTGAATAATCCTTTCTATTGGGTATGAAGTGTGATACCTTCGTTAAACGATCAACGATCACCCAAATGGAATTGTTCCCCTTGTGCGATCTTGGCAAACCGTGCACAAAGTCCATGGAGATGTCATCAAATTTCCACTCTGGTATAGGCAAAGACTTCAGGAATCCGCCAGGCTTCTAGCATTCGGCCTTCACCAAGGCACAAGTTTGACATTTTGCCACGTACAATGCTATGTCTTTCTTCAGACCCGGCAACCAAAATAATTTCTTCATGTCCTTGAACATCTTGGTGCTCCTGGGGTGAATCGAGTACTTCGTAAATTATGTCTCATACAACAATTCTTCTCGCAACTTCTCAATGTCGGGGACGCACAATCGGCTTCCTTTCTACGATAACCCATCACTGATGGTAAATTGGGTATTTGACCCATCCAAAGCCTCATCCATGAACCTCTTCATGCTATCATCCAACTCCAAAGCCTGCCGAATCCGATCAGCCAGGTCATACAGCACTTCCGTCCAGTTCAACCGTGCTTCAGCACTAGACATCTCATCAACACAAGAGATCTCTAAGGCCTTTAAATTTCGAAAGAGATGCTTGATATGCATCGTTAACCAATTGGCCTGCACGGGAGCTCCGTAGCTAACGCATCCACAACCGCATTACCTTTCACAGGTACATAGTGTATCTTGAAGGTGTAATAACTAAGTAACTCCATTAGACTTTTGTTAAGGCATATTCAAATCCTTTTGATCTGATAGGTACTTCAATTTCTTATGATCTGTGTAAATATCGACCTTCACACAATATAGGTAGCTCCTCCAAAGCTTAAACGCGAATACCACATCCGTCAACTCCAAATCATGGACCAGGTAATTCCTCTCTTGCACCTTCAACTGATGCGATCCATAGGCTATCACCTTCCCGTGCTGGAGCAGAACCCAGCCTAATCCACTCCAAGTGGCGTCACTAAAAATCTCAAACCCCTCTGAAACACAAGGCGAACATAAGACAGGCACCATGGTCAGACGAAACTTTTGTTCTTCGAAAGCTTGCGCGCACTCCGATTACCCAACAAACTTCTGATCCTTCCTTGTCAAAGTAGTGAGGGGCAGTGCTATCCGTGAGAAGTTCTCTACGAAGCGCCTATAATAGCCGGCAAGCCCCAGAAAACTCCGGACTTCCGACATAGAAGACATCATAGGCCATTCTCGTATCACAACCACCTTCACCGGATTTATTGCAATTCCCTCACAGCAAACCACGTGACCAAGGAATGCTACCGAGGACAGCCAACACTCATATTTGGAGAATAGCATATACAGGTTCTCCACGTGATCATCCTCGGATAGGGAGTACACTGGGATATCATCGGTGAACACAGTCACGGACCGATCCAAATACTCCTTAAATGTCCTGTTCATTAGATCCATAATGACTGATGGCGTATTCGTTATCCCGAAAGGCATGACAGTAAACTGATAATGCCTATACCGTGTACTGAACGTCGTCTTGGCAATATCACTCTCCCTGATTCTTTACCTAAAGTAACCAGACTTCAAATCCAGCTTCGAATATGTTGAAGCCAGAGACTTGACTTCACCTAGAGTTTGGATCTAGAGTTGCAGCTCACACCTACTCTTCCCAAATTCCTGCCTGGACGAGAGTCTCGAAGACTATAAACAGACTGAGGGCTTCATCTAGGAGGTCCCACCTCTTACCCGGAAGAACTAGAAATTCTTCCCCTCTCTAGCCAGTGCTGAGCTAGGTGCCTTAGTGGAAGAAGAAGAAGAAGGGGTCAACAACCTTCTTCCAGGCATCTTATCGATCTATTTATAGGACTCTGAGTTTGACCTATCAATAACCAAACTGAACCGACCTGAAATTACCAAAATACCTTGGGTTGGGTCTGCCAACAGCCATACTCCGCTGTTCTGAAGGGTTATATGCAGACCACCAAGGGCAAAAGAGTAAAATCACCTGGGGCTAAAAAGGTAAAAACTGCCTTCCAACTGGATCGGCGCTCGACCAATCGTCGAACCGGCGCTAGGCCCATCATCGAACCGGCACTTGACAAGTACGACATCTCGCGAGCAAGAGTTCCTCCACCTTTTGCCTCATCCTGCCTCGCGAGTAACCTATCTCATCTACTCCTCTCTCACCTTGAGAGTGGCCCTCTCCATGGGTCCCTCTCTCCTTGCACGTGGCCCTCTCCATGTGTCCCTCTCGTCTTGTGAGTGGCCCGCTCCCTGGCTCCCTCTCGCCTTGCGAGTCGCCCTCTCCATGGGTTCATCTTGCCTAGTGAGTATCCCGCTTCTTGGGTCCTTCTCGCCTAGTGAGTGGCCCGCTTCCTGGGTCCCTCTCACCTTGAAAGTGGACCTCTCCATGAGTCCCTCTCGCGTACACCTCTCTTTTCCTTAATCCTTCTACTCCCATGGGTTCGAGGTTGTACACAATCCTCGCTCTTTTTGAGGTTGCCTCAAGCTCGAAAAAAAAGTCCAACCGAGGCACGCGTCATTACAATTCATTTATGAGGGAATCTTTGGCGGGGCCCTCTACCAGAGCCTATAAATATATGATACCTACCCCACATAGAGAGTTCCCCTCTCTCTCACCACTTCCTTCCTCCGCTCCATCGCAGACATGTCTCATAGCCAGAGTTTCCACGAACGTCTCGGGATGGTTTGCAAACAAAACAAGGCCAACATGACCGCTCTTGCCCCGACTTTGGTTCGCACCCCTCCTCCCTTAGCGACATCGTCTTGCCCGAAAAAAGTAAAGACCGATGCCCCCCCTTATCGGCCGAGGAGCACACTCCCGCCTCTTTGGAAATCCATACCCCTCCTCCCGCATCTCCTAGAGAGAGAGGTGAATTTTTGTTTTTGCCCATATTTTTCCTTTACACATCTTATTTACTCGCTTCATGCTTCACCAGGGAGATCTCGCACCTCATCACCAACCGATAAACCCGTTGGATAATACAATCATCCACCACCAAGACTCCGACTCACCTTAGTCATCTACCCCTCCTAATATGAAGAATGATGACCCTTCACAGGTCGCCGGGACCTCTCGCAATCCAGGTAAATGAACTAGACTTTCCCTCTTGCTCCTCTGTGTCGCTCGCCACTTCCAAGCCTCCCTATAAGAACCCTTCTCATTCTACCCTTAGCTCCTTCATGCGCATGCACCCAGATCGAATCGCTCGCAGAAGACTTCTATGGGCAGCTCGTCGTCTTGCCTCCTCACCTAGATAAAATTGAAGATTATCTGGGCAACCCCATGGATCTTGTGGTGATGAAGCGTAGGACTGCCGAGCTATTTCGGAAATAGATACGCATTATCCGCGAGATGGAACAGGACAAACAAGCGGTCGATAGGGGAATCGACTGGCTGGAGATTGAATGCACTCGTCTATCCTCCGAGATCGACGCTAGGATCGAGATTGATGAGACCGACCCTCAGGCAATTATAAACGAGATCGACTAGAAACTCAGGCTCACGCGTCGTGGTATCGACGTCATTCGCGCCTTTCACATCCCTAGCCAGCCCCCATGCATGGGGTCTGGAGGGCATTGGAAATGGCACAAGAACTTAAAACCTTCCGCCTCGTCTTGCCTGTTTAATAGTCTCGCTCCTTTAATTTCATTCATAATTCTGTAATATGTATTATTCTTCCATCTCGCTTATAATTTAGGCCCTGCGAACGCGATGCCCGCCTCGTGCGGAATGGAACAGTTAATAATCATTGCTTATCCTATTAATTTCACTGCTGAGTAATTATCATATAGCTAGGCTCAATTGAATTCTTTTTTCTTTTTCTTTTTACTATATTTTGTTTTTTTTGTTCTGTCTTGCTAGGAAATCCCGCGCTGGGCCAGGCGATTCGAGGCCAAGAGAGAGAACATGAAACATCGGCCGACTCTCCAACTTCCTCCATGCTTTTCCCGCCCATTTTCTCCACTTACCATATTCGATATAAATATCGCCACCCCAAGACCGAAATGACACTCGCGCTGTTTCCCCAACTGCGTCCCAGATCTTGCTCTCTTGCTTCCTCCGTCTCACTTCTTGCTCTTGCCTTTCCTTCTTCTCTCTTCTTGCTTTGACCATCTCGCTGATAATGGGAAAGAAGAAGGCTGAAGAGGGTGAGGGGCGCAGCCGGTGTGGGAGAAGATTCTCTTACCACGACTTCACCCCCCCCCCCCGGCAGGATCTCTGAAGAGGACTACAACCTCTTTGCCCGCGAGTTCTTGGTGGAGGGATTAAAATCACGGCCCCCAAGGTCGGCGAGGCAATCAACACCTTTTACCCCAGCGAGCTTGCCTTCCCCGTCTCGCACTTTGAGGAGGGGCTGAGACTTCCCCTCTGGCTGGAGGTTAAATAGGTCCTGAAGTATTTCGGAGCAGTCCCCGTGCAACTAAATCCGGACGCCATCTTGGTTTTAGTTACTTTCGCCAGCTACATGAGCCGGGAGCGCATTGAATTTAGCTTGACATTCTTCAACAAGCTATTTATCTACCACGCTAACCACGATGGCGTCTCCTACTTCACTGGGCAAGGCCTCAAGCTATGCAAGAAGCCTAACATAAATCATCGCTGGCTTACCTGCTTCATCTTCATTCGCAGGAATCTGGGGGGCATCCCGCTCACGCCTGTATCTCCTGCTGAGATGTTCTACGTGTCTCCCCAGGTTGGCGACACGGATAAGCTCCTCTACGACTTCTTTGTTGGAAAGAACTTCAAAGTCCATTTCCTGAGATGGGGCCTCGAATCGCTCCTTCTTGTGCTCCCTGGCGAAGGTACGCTCGCACTCTTTGGTTTCGCGCTTGTTAATCCATCTCGCCTTCTAACCATCAAGTTGTTTTTTTTAGGGGAGAGGAATGTCCCAGTCCACCCCCCTTACAAGAGCACCGCGAAGCCGTCCAAGGGTCTCTCCCTCTCCAGCATGGTGGATGAGGCGGCGAAAGAATCACTAGCTCCTGCCTTCAAGAAGAGGTCCGCAGATGACGTCGCTCCCTCTCGGTCCGACCCCAAGAAAAAGATTAAGAAAGTTGTGACATTCCCTAAAGGTAAAAAATAGAAGGCCCAGAAAGAGAAAAATGAGATGTCGGGAACCTTGAGCCCAATCATTGTAGGAGAATTTCAATCTCCTCGATCGCCTCCTCGACAGGCAGTCTTGCCTACCCATGAGACGACACTACTCGACCAACCTACCAGCACTTCGATTAAACCGACCGAATCTCCCTCTTATGAAGCCGCTTCCTCCAGTCGCCCAGCCCCCTCCTCTCATCAAAATTTCAACATGGTCCCCGTGGTACAAGATGTTGTTCGCGACCCAGTTCTGCTGTGGGAGAAGGACGCGAACCGGGTATCGGTCTCCACCCTCCATCCTACATGGAAGGAGCAGGACCAACCCACTAGCCACGCCTTCTCCTTGGCCTACGGTCTTTATGGTTGTCTAGAGGCAGATTCCGTCGAGAAGGAATCCTCATGAGACCTCGTCCTGAAGACCTCTCACGCCCAACTGCGCGCCCTGGAGCTCTCACACCGCATCTCGCGTTGCCATGTTTTCAACAATAAGAAATGGAAGGACGCTGAGGCAGGCCTAGCGGCGGAGCACGAGAAGTTGGACGATCTCAAAAAGAGGCTGGTTGTTGTTGAAGCCCTTCTCGCAAAGGCCTAGGGTGGTGTGGCTAATCTTACCCTTGGTCAGTTACTCTTGCGTGTGTTCCTTGCTAACTGATGAGCGTCCCGCAGGATGCTAAGACGGCGGAGCAAATGCACTTGCGCATAGCGGCCCTAGAGGAGGAGAACAAAGATTTGAAGGCCTAGAATGTCCACATTCTAGATAGTGCTCTGTTGTCCTCTCGCCCAGAACCCCTCAAGGCTCCTCCGCATCATTAGTCTTATGAAGAGGCTGAAGAGCTCTGTCGAGATGACAACATCTAGATGGACGAGCTCGTTCTGAAAATGATGAAGGAGATGGGGGTCGTCAAAGAAAACTCTGAAACTATCACCGCTCGCGATCTCGTGCCACACCCCTACGGCGAGGAGGGAGAGGATTCATCTTACAGCAAGGAAGAGTGAAGAAATGTTGGCGTGATCTGGGGCTCCTCCTCTCCTCGTTTTGTCTCTCTACAATGTTTACTTAGTCTTTTTTGCGATCAGACTTGAAAGCATATTCTTCATAAGAGAGCACACCCTCTCTTTTTTTGTAATTAACAATTATATGACTAAATGTATAAACTTTTTGCCCTTTCCTCGCGCTTTTCCTTTCTTTTTATTTTACCTTACTTTATTTCATTTACTGCGAGACAGCCCTCTAATTTGCTTATGCTTGCGAGAAGGGGCTACTCCTCGTCTCTCAGCCTCGCTTGAGAGTTAGCTTTATTCAAAGTGCGAGTCATTAGACTTCCCCCACCGCTTTTGTGCGCGAGACCAACTAAATTCCCCCGCGTGTCTCGCCTCAAGGCTCCATCGGCGTGAGTTGTCTCCAGGTATCAATCCGCTCTCTTATTAGGAAGGGCCTTCCCTCCCTCACGAGTTCCCACTCGCCATGGGCGAGACTTCCCCCAGGGCATCAGGTGGTAATACTTCTTCACTTGCACTACTCTAACCCTTTCCTCCCACAATTCTCTATTTTCTGCGAACTTTCCACGCTTGCTGACTAGTATGGATGTTTCTTTAAGAGATCTAACTGCTTACTCTGCCACCAAGCTTTCCCACAACCCTGCCAGCTTGATGAGAGACTAGCCAACGGGTCTTCTCGGGGTCTTGTTATTCATCCTTTCGCCGAGTGAGCCTATAGTCCTGCCAGCTTAATGAGAGCCTGGTCAGCGGGTCTTCTCGGGGCCATGTCATTCACCCTGCCACCGAGTGAGCCTACAGTCCTGCCAGCTTGATGAGTGCCTGGTCAGCGGGTGTTCTCAGGGCCTTGCCATTCAACCTGCCATTGAGTGAGCCTACAGTCCTGCCAGCTTGATGAGAGCTTGGTCAATGGGTCTTCTTGTGGCCTTTCCATGCAACCTGCCATCGAGTGAGCCTACAGTCCTGCCAGCTTGATGAGAGCCTGGTCAGCGGGTCTTCTCGGGGCCTTGCCATTCATCCTGCCACCAAGTGAGCCTACAGTCCTGCCAACTTGATGAGAGCCTAGTCAGAGGGTCTTCTCGGGGCCTTGCCATTCAACCTGCCACTGAGTGAGCCTACAGTCCTGCCAGCTTGATGAGAGCCTGGTCAGCGGGTCTTCTCATGGCCTTGCCTTTCATCCTACCACCGAGTGAGCCTATAGTCATGCCATCTTAATGAGAGCCTGGTCAGTGGGACTTCTCGGGGCCTTGCCATTCAACCTGCCATCGAGTGAGTCTTTAGTCCTGCTAACTTGATGAGAGCCTGGTCAGTGGGTCTTCTCAGGGCCTTGCCATTCAACCTTCCACCGAGTGAACCTACAGTCTTGCCAGCTTGATGAGAGCTTCATCAGTTGGTCTTCTCAGGGCCTTGTCATTCATCCTGCCACTGAATGAGCCTATAGTCCTTCTAGCTTGATGAGAGCCTGGTCAGCGGGTCTTCTCGGGGCCTTGCCATTCATCCATTGCAATCTCATTTCATTGAAGGAAACACATGGAATTTCATTATATCAGGAAATCGTAACAAATTTACCAGTATTGGAAAAGATAAAATGTCAAGGGTAGAATCTCTTCAGGTCGTCGTCGCTTCAAGCGCGATCGAGAGGCACCCCGTCCACATCCTGGAGGTGGTACCCTCTTGACTTCAGGACCTCCCTCACTATAAAGGGGCCCTCCCAATTGGGGTTATGCTTTCCCATTGAGTCTCCTCTGCCCGCTGCATCCACTTTCTTGAGGACCAAGTCACCCTTCTGGAACTGTCTAATCTTGATATGTTTGTCAAAATATTTGGCCATTTGGCGCTTGACTTTTTACTGCTGGATTGATGCCAATTCCCTGAGCTCCTCTACCAGATCAAGAGAGAGCTTCTTCTCTTCCTCGTTCTCTGCTAACCATCCTTTGTCTCCTTTCTCTACTCACCATAGGTATAATGGCCTCTGAGCCATGGGAGATTTTGAATTGAGTCTCTCCCGTGGTTGTGTTTGGTATAGTCTTCAAAGCCCAGAGAACGGAAGGGAGCTGCTCTACCCAACTTCCCCTTAAGTTCTCCACCTTATTTTTCAAAAGATTCACGATAACCTTGTTCGCCGCTTCCACCTGCCCGTTGCTTCGAGGATGATGAACTGAGGCGAAGTGGAGGTCTATGCCCAGCTGGACACAGAAGTCAACGAATTCTTTGTTAGTGAATTATGGTCTATTATCCGTTACTATGGCAAACGGGAGCCCATGCCAGCAGATGATCTCACCCCATACAAAATTTCTGACCACCTATGAAATCACCTTGGCCAATGCCTTTACCTCTAGACACTTTAAAAAGTAATCCACCATGACTAGCAGGAACTTCCTCTAGCCACTGGCTTGGGGGAACGGGCCCAACAAATCTAGCCCCATATTGCAAAGGGCTAGGGAGCTGTGATTGTGCGTAATCTTTTGTCAAGGAGGAGGTTAAGGGGGGATAACTCCTGGCACTTTTTACATCTCTTTGCAAATTCTTCGGCATCCTTCCTAAGGGTAGGCCAGAAGTAGCCTTGACTCAACACTCTTCCTTCCAAGGTCCAACTTCCTGAGTGGTTCCCACATTCTCCAGAATGGATTTCTTCTAGAACTCTTGAAATCTCCCTCTCAGATACACACCAAGCTAACAGACCCGATAGCGTCTTTCGGTATAACGTCCCCTCCTTCAGCAGGTAGTACGCTAATTTATACCTGATCCGTTTCTTATCGAGGTCTCTCTCGGGAAGATGTCTCGAGGTCAAAAAGGTTATGAAGGGGTCCATCCAAGACCCTTGCTGGTCCACTTCCATCAATTCTCCCTCTTCTATGGAGGGCCTTAAGAGCTCCATCACAGTTCCTCTAGTTCGAGGGCCGTGCTTGGTGAGCTTGTCAGCCTGAGCACTTTCTGCTCTTGGGATGTGTTGAATGGAAAATCTGCGGAACTGCCCGATGACACCTTTCACCTTCATATATACAATTAGAGGGTAGGCTCCCTTGCTTCAAACTCTCCATTGATTTGTCCTGCTACTACCATAGAGTCCATGCAGACTTTGATGTCTTGTATACCTAGCTCCCGAGCTAGCTTGAGCCCTACGATGATGGCTTCGTAATCCTCCTGGTTGTTAGTGATGGTGAAGTGAATCTTCAGGGCTTGCTCAATTCTGGTTCCCTCGAGACTTACTAAGATAATCCCTCCTCCAAAAGAACTTTTCCCAGAGTCTCCATCTACTAGCATCTCCCAGGCCGCTAGTTGAGGTGTCTCGGCTTCTCTGACCTTGACCACATAGTCTGCCAGAAAATCCGCAACTGCTTGTGCTTAGATAGATACTCGAGGAGTAAAAGTGAGATCGAACTCACTGAGCTCTATCAACCTCTTATCCAACCTCCCAGAGTGCTCCACCCCTTCCAGAATGTGGTGGAGAGGATGATCTGTCACCACCTGGATTGAGTGAGCCTCAAAGTATGGCCTGAGCTTCTTGGCCGAGATTATGAGTGTGAAAGCCAACTTTTCCAGGATGGGGTACCTGAGCTCTGCCTTCTTTAGGACCCTGCTTATGTAGTAGATTGGGAATTTCTTCTTTCCTTATTCTCGAATAAGAACCGAACTTACTGCTCCACTCCCCACTCCCAGGTACAAGAACAAACCCTCCCCTTCTCTTGGCCCTTGGAGCAGCGGTGTTTGGGTGAGCTGTTTCTTCAGAGCTCGGAAGGCTTCTTCGCACTCGGGGGTCCATTCAAATTTCTTGCCTCCTCTCAGTGCTTGAAAGAAGGGCGAGCACTTCTCTCTAGCTCGGGAGAGGAACCTGCTCTGTTGGAACACCCTATTACTAATTTGGGCTAGGATCACTATGTTTGTCTTAGGAAACCAGTTTGACTTAGATGTATAGTTAAAAAGGTCAACATTAGAATGTGTTTAGGTCTTAGAATTTAGGTTTGAAGCTGCCCCCAGGACCATTCAAGAAATCAGACTTAATGCTGAGGCAAAGACAATTATCGTCGAGCTTAGGTCGACGAAACGTCGAACTCCGTTCGACGCTCTCTGAGCTCAACTATGCTAAATCGTCGAGCTCCGGTCGACGATCTTCGAGCTCAGATCGACGATCTTTCTTCGGCTTGTCCTTCAGGTTGCTGAGCTCTGGTCGATGATCTTCGAGCTCAGGTCGACATTTTATGTCTGATCTTCATTCCAATCTCTGAGCTCAGGACGACGATCGTAGAGCTCAGATCGACGTTTTTCCTAAGAGATCGACGTTTTTAAGGATTCAAATCAAGTCAGACTTTGGAATGTTTTTCAAATTATCTCAGCATTTATTTCAAGAGATCTGCCAGCCGTTTTCCTTTATTCTGGAGCAAGTTTTAAGGAATTCTTTTTGAGAATGTTTATTGGACTTTCCTCTAGAAGACAAGACTTTTATGGAGGACATTTAATGTCTGCTAACGACTATCTTGGATGGAGGATCTTCAGAGAATAAATGATCTTTTTTGGTCTGACAGATATACATAACAAGAAAACAAACAAGAAATTCTCAGTACAGATTCACAAGATAGAGAGATCAATTCAAAAATTAAAGTGATCAATTCTGAAGAATCAGTTGAACATTTTGGCATACTGAAAAAGTGATCATAGCTTCATCACAAGGACTCCAGACAATTCAATTTTCTCAGCCTCTGCTGAAACCATCTTCTCCTGGAGATCTGAAGCTTCTGAAGACCTATCACCCTAAAGCAAAGCTTCCACTCCTGAACTAGTCTACATCTCAGGGGGAGCTTTGATAACAAAATCAATCCACTTGTGCTTCTCTCTTTGATTGAGACAGAGAAGACAACTTCACTCTTTTCCTTTTTCTTTCCTGCTGTAAAAGGGTTACCAAAACTCCCTTCAAAAGTCTTGATTCTGGTTCTGAGAACCTTATCAAAACTCAGCGGTGGCAAGACACCTGATCAAAAAATCTAGTGTGGTTTTTGAGCACCTTATCAAAAGCTCATTGGTGCCCAGGACACCTGATCAACCCTTACTGCAGTGGATTCCTACCAAGGGTGGTAGAAGAGTGGATGTACCTAGGTTTTTGGGGAACCACTATAGCTCCTTGTGTCTTCTGGTTGCTTGAGTATTTTCTTTGTTGTGTGCTATGATTTTCTTTTTGTTGTCTTAGTTTTAAATTATATAGTAAGGCACCTTACACTTATACATAAATTAAATCTTAATTGTTTTGCTTGTTTAAAGTGTAAAGTTATTTTAAAAATACTCTATTCACCCCCCCCCCCCCCCTCTAGAGTTAAGATAGATCTTACCCTCACTTTCAATTGGTATCAGAGGGAGGTTGGTTGTTCATATAGGCTAACACCTGAACCAAAAGATCCTTGATAAGATCAATCTTTTAAGAGGGTTATTTTCATTATATTTAATTTTATATAAAGACATGGCACAGAACAAAGATTATGCATGCACCAGGCCTCCACTGTGCAATCTATCCAAGTTTGAACTTTGGAAAGCAAGGATTAGACTTTACATGAACTCTATTGATGAAGATATATTTAATTCTGTTTTGACAGTGTGCCCAAGTCCACTAGCAAGCTCAAGTACAAATGTTGTTCCACCTCCTTCAGGAACAGATGCTGAAATAAAGAAGTGGAAGACTGCAGATGCCAAGGCCATGAACATCTTAGCTCAGACAATGTCTGATGAGATATTTTAGAAGGTAGCTGAATACAACTCAGCCAAAGGAATTTGGGACAAGCTCTCTGAAATTGTCTCAGGATCTGTTGATTAAAGGAAAGACAGGAGATCTCATCTTATAAGCCAATATGAGAATTTCAAAAAGGGAGAAGCTGAATCAGTGGCTGACATGTACAATAGACTAAGTCTGATTGTCAATGAGTTAAAGACTCTAGATAAAGAAGTCTCATTTACTGAGCTGAATGACAAAATCCTAATGTGTTTCCCCAGCACTTGGGATTCAAGAATCTAGCCAATCAAAGATGCCAGAAGTCTAAATGAGATTACCTGTAATGTCCCAATTCGCGCTAGGCCCCTTGATTGCGTATTTGAGTCAAGGGGGCTGTGGTGAGCCCAATGGGGGATGTGGGTGAGCAGGTGCGAACATACGGGAAATGAGGAAAACAAGGCAAAATGGCATTTCTGGCTGACACGGGTATGGACACGGCCGTGTCCATACCCGTGTGCCTCATAAAATTAGGCTTGCCAGTCAGAGAGGTACACAGGTATTGGGATACGGCGTGTCCCTACCCGTGTGTCGAGGACACGGGTCGAGACACGGCCGTGTCTCTACCCGTGTGCCGCAACCCTGACCCGGCAGAAAGTTGTTCTGGGATGAACACGGCTCTAGACACGGCAGGCAACACGGCCGTGTCACTTGAACACGGGTAGGAACACGGCCGTGTGCCTACCCGTGTCTGCGGTGTATAAAAAGGAAAAGTTGTGAAACCCTAGCATTTCATTCCCTTTCTTCTGCCCCGAAATTTCTGAGAGGGTTCTTGGCTGGAGGAGGAGGAAGAGCTTGCCGGAGCCATCCTTGGAGGAATCAAAACGCCGCCACCGTCAAGGGAAAAACAATGCCGCCGCGAAGGAGTGCGAGGCTCATGGCCGGCCATGGTGGTACTGCTGGACTTGAGGTGAGCTTCCTCCCCTCTCCCTTGGTGCTAGATCTATAGTTATTTTAGGAGAGACATCGACTCCATAGAGTCTTGATGGTGAGGAGGAGAGTTCTTAGGATGAGCCATGCCTAGGTTTTCTAGGCTTAGTTTCCCTCAACCTTCTCATCATTCAAAGTGGAGATGAGAGGGGTTTTCGTTGAGGGTTTGGCTTTGAAAGGAGAAATAAGGTTGGGTGTGATTTCTGGAGAAGTTTATGCGAGGTCGTTGCAAGGAAGAAGATGAACGGATGCCGTTCATCTCGCCTTAAGATGCGTGCAGAAATCTGATTTCTACACGCGGCGACCTTCGTGGCCAATTTCGGAGGTGTTCTGGCCAGATCTGGGTGAACGACTCAACACGAAAGTCGTAGCCCTTGAAATTACCTTTCCAACGAGTGGTTGCGCATTTCCATGCGATACCTGTAGCCACGGGAAATCTTGT
Organism: Platanthera zijinensis; assembly: GCA_039513925.1. Lineage (NCBI taxonomy): Eukaryota > Viridiplantae > Streptophyta > Magnoliopsida > Asparagales > Orchidaceae > Platanthera > Platanthera zijinensis. The sequence continues at coordinate 69,295,186 of CM077098.1, read as the reverse complement.
TCGAGTCCGCTGCGTTCGGGAAAATTCCTGTACAGGAAACTGTTTCCTGTACGTATTCGAGTTGAATTTCTGGTATGTTGCGACCAGATCTGGGCGATCGACTCAACACGAAAGTCGTAGCCCTCGCGAATACCTTTCCAACGAGGGGTTGTACATTGTGATCGGATTCATGTAGCTCCGGGAATCCCAGTTTTAGTATCGGGCTATCCTATGTTAATGCGCTTGTTAATTTATAATGCTAGCACTCTTGCAATGATTGTGATTTGCCCATTTGATATCTTGCTCCCATATATCTATAATGTGTTGTTACTATAATTTAGCATGGTTATTCATTTGGTTGTGTAATAAGGAATAACCATGCAATGGTAGAGAAATGGATTGGATGGGAAGGCTAGATATTAGGAGTTGAGTTTGGTATAGGATATATTTATACAATTTGGTGTTGAACTTATCTATTATGCGTAGTGTTGAGGTGAAATCATTGAATAGGTGGGCGTGAACATGATGAACACTATGTGAAGGGTATTTTGTAACCGTAATCCGAGCCCAAGGGGTTTATTAACAACCGATGCTTAGAGTGGTAGTCTCCCTACGGGTAGCATCGAGTGAGTTGTTTTGGGGCATGTGTTGTGCGATGATTCATCGTGTCGCGATATTGAGATAATGACTGTGGCAGGTCTACGGGTTCGCCAGTCGTCACACCGATGGGAGCCAATGGGTAGACCTTGGGCGGTAGGGTTAGATACTTGGTGTCCATAACCCGAGATCTCCTCCGCGCCATGAGAACGGTTGGGCTTGCACCTCGTGCGTTTCCGAGGTTCCATCCGGTTCGAAATCAAAGGCCAGGTTGGGCTGTGTTCTTGGTGCACATCTACCCAAGACCCCTTCTGAGCCGTAGTATGCATGTGAGCTCCGCTGTTGTGTTCTTAGCGTTGAGGCGTACGGGGGCCTAGGATGGGTAGTGTGATACCACCTAGTAGTGGAGACGCCCGCTCCACTGTCGCCGTCTGGCCACGACGGACGACGCCTGAGAGGTTAGCTACCTGCTCGAAATGTGGGAACTTCAAGTCTGTGTCGACATAGTAACTTGCATGTGCGTGCGCATGATTCGGTCATAGCATAACATTCATATCATGTCATTCATTGCATACACAAGATCCTCGTCGTATAAGTTTGTATGGGCACTCTTATACGATGAGTTACTATACTGTTAAGCCGATCCTTAACTTATAAGTTTGTATGGGCACTCTTATAAGTTAGGTTGCTATTCTGATTAATTATACCTGCTGTCATATATTATTGATATTTGTAGAACTGCTAGTTGTGTAGCGTAGTTTATACTTCACCATATTTACTGTCACCTGCTTGTTTACTTGCTTATGTATATATTTTGTACCTGTGTTCCTTTCTCCGCCCGGTGCCGAGGAGTCGCCGGGGGAGCGGATGAGAAGCCACTTAGTCTTATGACTAACGGTTGCTACGTCTTCCTTTTTTAGGAGGAAACCCCGCAGGTAGAGCGGCAACGGACTATGCAGCAGGACAGCCAGGCCCGGATGATAGGACCTGAGGTGGTGGTGCCATCGGCACCGTCAGTGACAGTCGTGAGTGTTTTCATGTAGCCGTTTGGCAAAACATTTCTAGACTCTTGTTCTTTTGTACAAGTCTGTTGTGCTTGTTATCTTCCGCTACTTTTGGACTTTAACTTAGCTGTGAACTGAACTGCTTTTAGCTTTACTTTTATGTTATGGTTGGGTTGGCATAATTGTTGTGATATGGATTGTAGCCGGCGGAATAGGCGTCTTGTGGTAAAGGCTAACCCGTGTGTTAGTGCTACCGCAAGGCGGCTATTTCGGGCATAAGACTCCCCTCGTGCCGTGTGTTGTGTTCCGGGAGGGGGGGTCTTACATTACCACTGAAGCTCTCCTGGGCAAGCTCAAATCTTATGAGTTGCTTATTAAAAATAGAGAAGAAGAACAGAAGGCTGCATCACCAGCCACAAGGAAAGAGAAGACCATAGCCTTCAAAGCTACAGAAGAGGAGCCTGAAGATAAAGCTACAGGAAATGATGAGCTCCTAAGTTTACTGGTCAAAAGAATCTACAAGATGGCCAGAAAAGACTTCAGAAAAAGATCATACAAGGGACATGATAAGCCAAGGTATGATAAATCAAATAACAATAAAGAAATTATATGTTTTGGTTGCAGGAAACCAGGCCATATTGTGCCTGACTGTCCAGAAAACAAGAACAAGGACAAGAAAGATAGAAGAGAAAGAAGAAAGGAGAAAGACTTCAGAAAGAACAGCTCAGACAAACCCTCCTCCAACAAGAACAAACATACAAGGAAGGGATTTGTTGCTGAGACATGGAGTGAAACTGAAGAGGACTCTGAAGCCTCATCCAACTCCAGTGATGATGAGGATGATGCTGATGAAAAGGAATTTTGCATGTTGGCTATCAATGCCTCTCAAACAGATTCAGAAGCAGAAGAGTCAGAATCAGATTCAGAAGCTCAACTAGAAGAAGATCAGGTAATCAATTCATTTGATTTCAGTTCTGAGGACTTTAAACATGAGTTTAAAGTACTATGCCTAGATCTGTTGAAGTTTGAGAAGGAAATCACTTCCCTCAGAAAACAACTATCTGAGTATAGCACTTTAAAATTAGAGAACCTCAAACTCTCTGAAGAGTTAGAATGCTATAGAGAGGAGATAGCTTCACTGAAAAGTGAACTATCCAAGGCCCAGCAATTTGAAGAATCCCTTAATGGGAGAAGTATCAAATTAATGGACATCACAAGCACAGTGAACTCAAGATTAAATAGTATACTGGGCTTGGGTGCTTCATCTAGCCAACCCATAGTATTAACCACCCCAATCAAATTTATTTCTGATAAAGGGAAGGGTATTGTAGAGGTAGCTAGGAAGAATTCAGATCTACCTAAGAAAAGCAAAGTTCAACAGAAAACGTCGAGCAGAGGTCGACGATCGTCGAACAGAGATCAACGATCTCAGGCTGAAACGTCGAACTCAGCTCAACGATTCCTGAACTCTGAACTCCCTCACAGTCGATCTTCGAACGGAGCTCGACGATTTTACCCAAGATCGTCGAACTCAGCTCGATGATCGTCGAACAGAGTTCAGAGCTTTGAACCTTCTTTTAGAGGCAAATCTCAATTCAATCCTAGAAGTGCTTCATCCCAATGCATTAATCCTTATACTGAATGGAAAATACATCCTAGGAGATACCATCCTGAAGGTTATAAGAATCAACCTGGGATGTCTTTTATTTCTGAATTTAAGGGATATCAACCTAGGCCCAAGGTAAACTAGGTCAAAAACATATAAGCTGTTTATGTGCAGGTGAAGACCTATCCAACATCAAACCAGCTATGGTATCTGGATAGTGGGTGCTCAAAGCACATGACAGGGAATAAGGACAACTTCACATCCTTTAAAGCCAAGCTTGGACCCAAAGTAATTTTTGGTGATTCAAACTTTGGAACAATAAAAGGATATGGTGCAGTCCAAATTGGGACAGTCACCTTCAAGAAAGTAGCCTATGTTGAAGGACTCAAGCACAACCTGATAAGCATTAGTCAGCTGTGTGATGAAGGATATCAAGTGACATTCAACAAAGAAATATGCAAGATCAAGTCAGAAGACAACACAACTGTGTTGACAGGTAACAGGAAAGGTAATATTTACTTAGTAGACTTTCATTCATCTAAGGTTTATTAAACAGATTTGATTATTGAGATTATAACATTCATTTGAGGATAAAAACCAACTTAATTGTTCGAGTTGGGTCAAATCCGAGAATTGTTAGGAAGCCTCATTTTTCCTCAAAAACTAACATCGTGAATCTCTTAAAAATAACTTTGGAATTCTAACATCCGATTCGAGGTTGGTTATTGCCCCACTTATTGTTTGTAATCTTCGTTTCCTGATTTGCTCAAAATGTTTGAGAATAACTTTTAAAAAAGGCGCTCGTTGATTTGCAAAAATCCTTGTAATACTCCGAGCTTAAGATCTCGCCTCATTAATTCTCATCATTATTTATTTGAAATATAATTCATAAGATATAACATGGTTGCGTGCTACGATTTCTACCCCAAAATATTTGAACGCATCAGAATTCAAAACGCTAACTTAAGCAAGGAAACATTAAAAAATCTTCAATTCTTATCCAAAAGTCCCCAAATTTCAATAAACATCAAAGAGGGCCTAATTTGAGCTTAGAGATTTTTCCAAAATTATCCTATCATTTTTGGGTCTATAATTTGGCCAAATAAATCTTATTTAGTCTTTTTTAAAGTACTAAATTAATTTATACAAATTACCAAAAATTTGTGTCGATAGCTCTCATAAAGGGGAATAACATTCATGTTCAAAGAGTTTCCCTAGGAGCCTAGATTTTCCTCAATAAAATCAATAATTTCTATTAATATATTAGTCTCCGGATAGCCATTTCTAATCAATCCTGTAGCTAAGATGGAGCTGTTCTTTGGGAAGTGACCTTCTTCCCCATAGCTGATCTGGCACTGATCTATTGTAGGGGCGTTGAATTCCTCGCAGGGATGGAAATCCAGATGATCTAGGCCGTCCAATCTTCTGCTTGAAGAACAGATGACATCTATTATTCCTGGCGGTACCGAGGACAACGAACTTCTACATTGCCAGCCAGTGGCCACCATAAGTCGGCGCTACCTGTGGTTGACTCGTCGGGGGCCGGAGAATAATTGGGCGATGGTCCGATGGCAAGGCGCTGCCGGCTATCGCCGGAATTATGCAACCCGAGGGCAGGGTGGCGCGAACAACACTACTCCCGGCGATGCTGCGCCGCCCACCTCTCTAGTGGCCCTCACGCCACAGCACCACCCCGAGCTAGTGCACTGGGTGAGCCTTCCCTCTAGCAGTAGCACGGCGGCCAGGCACTGCCGGTCGCCACCAAAAAATTAAAATAGAGGAAAAAGATTTTTTTTGGGTACCGCCGAAGTGGAGATTTTCAGTAGCACCATGAACCTTCACCATTGGGGAGGGGCATTCCCAATAGTACAACACCCTCCTAGCGCCACCACCAGCGCTAGACGGGGCTTACCATGTATGGCCACCACCTGAACTAAAACTTGGCCTAGGTGGCGTCGGCAGTTCTCCGGCCGCCGGGAGGCGCATAAAAGTCATCAGGGGTGTAACGTCCAAAATTTCTTGAGGCGTGAGATGCTTCTCTTGGGCTTACCGCACAACAATAAGTCCTTACCGCGTGGTGGTAGCTCCAGGGTTTGCGTTGATAGCGTCGAGCTCTCTAGAAAGACGTTACTATGTGGCAGAAAGCTGTTGCTGCGTGGCGGTAGCAGGGTATTTAATCTAGCAGACCTCTCGGGAAGCTATCACCCGACGATAAAGTTACCGCTGATGATAGCTAGGTCAATTTATTTGCTATAGTTCTCAGGATCTTACCGCAGGCCGGTAGAAGTTAGCATGCGACATTACCGACTGGTGTCGTGTCGTAACCGATGCCTCTATCGCGCGGTGCTAGCATCCTATCGCTCGGCGGTAGTGAAACTAAAAATGCATTGGACATATGTCGGCCTATGATTTGAGGGTTTGGGTGGTTGCGCCCGAAACGAAGCGTTGAATTAAGGTATCGCGCGATGGTAGTCAGTTACCATGCGGTGGTAGCTTTATTTATAAGCCTGAATTTTGCTGTTTTCACTTCATTTCTTTTGGAGTGAGGAGTTGGTCTTGTTTTTCTGGAGGAGGAGTAGCGGCACCGAAGGGTAAATCTCAACGCCGTTGAAGTTTCAGAGTTCTGATTTGCAAGCCAATTCTAGATCTATGGAGACAAGATCGTTGCGGTCGCGTTCATCCGTCCAATTCTTTGGCATGGCACCGAAGAGAGTGCAAAGGGTAATGATTCTAAACTTAGATGTGTGAAGTACTCTTCCTTTTACATAGGAAACCATCTCCCGTGAGTGTGCGGTGAGCGTGAGGTTTTTACTTTGGGAAGATGCGGTATATACCCATAGTTTTGCATATAGAGTTCGGAATCGAAGTACAAACATAGGCATGGTGTGTGAAGCTCTTCTAGAAAGGTTGTTCTAGATTGTTGATGTTTTTATTATGACTGTATTGGCCGGAGAAGACTCCGTGATGTTTGTTTTTCGGGTTTCTACACGGTAGATTGTAACATGGAACCTTGGGGACTAACTCTAAGGAGCAGTCGAAAAACTAGGTAGGATCGCATTTCTGCCAAATACCGCAGGGCGGTAGTGCTATCGTAGGAGGTAGCTCCTTGAGAGCTTTGTTTGTGGCCAATGTCGTGGAGACCTGGGGCTTGAGGTGTGGGGCTGAGTGCTCTGGGAGCCCAGCCTTGTGGCCTGCGAGCCACCTATGTAGCATAACCGGGTTATGTTTTGACTAGAGGAGTGGGAATGGGGAGGTCGACCCACATCGCGGTAGTTTTTTCCCGAAGATATGAGCAACGGGAAAGGGCTGAACCTACCTAGTAGCTTTGTGGTGCGTCTGTGGGTAGTGATGCTTGTCGCAGACATAGCTACAGGTGTTAGGCCTTGCGCGGGCCAAAAAGACCACCAAATGCTCATGTTTGATATCGTATTATGAATGGTGGTGTAAGACCCCCATTTTTTTTCTTTTTCGACACCGGGGTCTTAGGCCCAGAACCGCCGCCTTGCGGTGATACCTTCTCACCCGGGAAGGTCGTCACTACAAGACGCCGATTCTGCCGGCCAAATCGATCTCTACTGTAGCATAAGTATAAAAGCAAGTCCACAAAAATCACATATATAGAAAAATAAACTCCACGAAGGGAGTGTCCACAGATAGTACATATAATGAAAATCTCGGGCTTATGCCCGATACATCAAGTCCTCACTACAAATCACTCATCGCGGAAGCAAACTACTACAACTACTAGTGCTCGGGACTCACAGTCCCTGCTGTCTGGACTCCGGTACTAGACTGTCCGATCTCTAAGCGTGCCGACCTCTGGGGCTGCTCCTCCATGCTGGGCTCTGTGGTCCCCTAAATGATGTGGTTCGAAAACCGTTAGTCTAAAAGACTAAGTCCTATCGTCCCCCACCCCTTCCCCCATGGCTCCTAAGTACCGAGCGGGGAGAAGGAAAGGGAAGGACTTGAAGGTGGAGAATAGTCAAATTGCAGATGGCAGCGGAACTAAACTAACAGTGTAAGCATGATAATATACAAAATTAAATAAGTAACCTTAACTTATGTGAAAACACATAAGCTAAGGGATCTCTTGCAGGGCTCCTATCGTATAAAAAGTCTCATACCGATTTATACGATAGGGTGTCGGTTTTACTAGCAGACATAACATATAAATAATACTGAAAGAGAACATTGACTTATAAGCACGCTCGCACGAACTTATAGGCCAAGGGGTCGTTTTGCAAGGCCTAATGTATAGAGCGTCCCATACCGCTTATACATTAGGTGTCAGGTTATATGCAATGGTTTTGCTATGAAATGCAAATATGCTATGATGTGAACATGCAAGTGTAACTCACCCACTCGACTCTGTGTACACAGACCTTTAGTTCCCCCTTTCGGAGCCGTTACCTCCCAGGATACCTCCGTAGTGGCGGACGGAAGCAGTGGGTTGGGCCTCACCCACCTCAAAACCAGTATTTGCACTACCGGTCTGACCTATCGTACGCCTCAATGCTGGGTGCACTAAGCGGACGCCTGCGTACTCTTGCCGGCTGGCGCACCGGACTTCTGTTGGCGAAGTGTAGAACCACACTTGCCGAGTCAACGATATTGGTGTCGGTGCAACGAACTCCCCAATATCGAAGACCCACCACCTTATACCCTTTATGCACATGCAATAGTTATGAGTCCAACAAATAACCGAGCCGAATCTTCCCGGACTATCCTGTCCATCATAATCAACCACCGAGTCGAAGCTCCCCGGACTAACCCGTCCATCGTAAACTATAATTGAGCCGAAGCTTCCCGGACTAACCCGTCCGTCATAATCTAACAACCGAGCCGAAGCTTCCCGGACTAACCCATCCGTTATAATCTAACAATCGAGCCGAAGATCGCCGGGCTACCATGCCCATTATCTTAACCACTGGGCTTATTGCCCAAGTAACCCAAACTATCTCTCGGGACACAGGGGTGTGAGAGTGTGAAATCATAAGTTTACTACCTACTCCTCAATTTATATTATGCCTACAACTTAGGTTTTACCCATTTTTATTTTCATATTACAGTAAACTATACCTAAGGTGATTTTGACCTTCTACTCCACGGGGAAGACGATCTTTCGTCGATCCCAAATACCACCTTACTTTTAGTCAAACCCATCCCTAGCTCATCTAACCCTGAGTGATAAACTCGTTCCTATAACCACTAATTTTTGACTTATGTGCCTAACTTGTACTCCAGATTATTTCTGTAGATTTACTATATGCAGACCACCAAGGTTTAATGTTATATAAAATGGGAAGTATATCAAGTAGTCATCCAATACTCCTATAATAATTAATGGAGGTCCATTATGACCTTTATTGCCCAAATCCAGAGTTTTACAATTTTCCTATTTATCTAGGAATTTATTAAATATTTATAGTGGCCAAAGTCTCCAAGATTGAGCTGAAGGTACCAAATTTTGACAAGATAAAATCACCCCAGATTTATTTTATACTTAATATAATCATTTAACCTAAGATACAAAATCTCTTAGTTTTTCAGCAAGGTTCGGGCCACTGATTTTTATTTAAATAGTATATTGCAATAATTCATAAAATAATAAACAGGGCAATATTATTTCTGAAAATTCAAGGATAATTCTAACATGATTGCAAGGGACCATAAATGCTCTGGGTCAAATACCATCAGTGATTAAGGTGTGATAAGCTTCAAAGATACAGTTTTCCAAAATTGCTAAATGTAGACAACCATGTCAAAATTCATGTAAAATATGAGGTACATCAAATAATTATCCAATATTCTTATAGTAATTAATGGAGGTCCATTATGACCTTTAAGCCCTAAATCCAGAGATCCAAAATTTTCCTTATTTATTTAATAATTTATTTAATTATTCTATTGACTAGACTTTCCATTAATGAACATGAAGTACCATTTTCAGTCAAGATATCATTCTACAATTTTTATATGTTATTCAAAATAAGGATATAACTCGTCTTCCAAAATATCTAAATTTTTCAGTAAGGTTTTATCCCCAAATCATTATTTTATTTTAATCCTTAAAGATTCATTTAAAGAAATATAAAATACTATATGGCTTCCAAAAATTTAGAGAAAATTCAAGTATGAATCTATTGGCATTTAAATGGTTTGGGCCAAATTTCATAATTTATTTGTCAGTAAATGGACTAATTTAAATTATTGAATAATTTCATCATTTATCAAGCTTGTGAAGTAAGTATCTCAAATATATATCCAAATATTTTCATAAATTTTATATAAGCTTATAATGGTTCAAAACATCCTCTGCCAAATTTTCATGACCTCCCAAGGGTCAGAGGGACCATAATAATTAGTTTATTAAAATGAGGCATCCCTTGTGTTACAAAAGAAGTGCCATAAATATTATCCCAAAAGTTCCAATTAAATTACTAGAGACTAATAATATCTTTATGACCATTATACTAAAATTTTACCTTATTTGGAGGAGTTTAAATAGCCTATTCCAACCCTATAAAGTTTGTGCCCTAAACTAGGGTTAGGGTTTTGTGGCTCCCAAACATTTCAAAACACCCTAATATTTTTACCAGAGTGTTATAGTTACCCTAAAACCATCTCTACAAAGTTTCATAGTCATACAAGGTGTTATGGCCATATGTCCTTCACAAGGTACAAAAGCCCTTCCTTAGGGTTTGACCTAGGATATTAGGCCAAATCAACTCCAATTCCCCCAAGTTTTCATTTGAAGGTGTATAAAGTCATTCCAAGTCAGTGTCCCAAATTTGAACCTCTGTTGAGGTGAATTGGATACTCAAAACCCAAAATCACATTTTGGACCAAAATGCCCTTCTAAGGGCAAGGCTTGGGTTGCTTGATTCCCATTCAAATCAACTCCAAACTTAATGAAATTTTAACCAAAGGTCTATATTGACCTCATATACATCCCACCAAAATTTGGATGAATTTGGACTTCATTTGACCCATAATTTAATTTACCCTAGCATAATTAAACTATTTACAAAACCATAGGAAAATTATTTCCAAAAATTCCAATTTTTGGTCAGGGTCTGGATATAGTGTAGGGTGCCTCCCTGCCAAAATTTCAGACCATTTGGACCAAGGATGAAGTGTGGGCAACAAGTTTAATGACTGCCTAGTCATTTGTATAGACCCCACCAAAATGAGTGCCCTGGTCAAACCAGTCACCCAAATTGGTTCAAACCAATTTTAGTTGAAAGTAGACCCATAGGGCTACTTTTTATTTGTTGACCATTTTTCATGAACGGGCCTCTAGGTATTTTTAAAATTTAAAACCATTAAATACAAAAACTGTGACAGAAATGAAATAAATCAGAATTATATATCCTATAGTATTTAATCATCCCTTGCACGAATCTTGACGCGCCTTGGACGGCATCCCGTCATCTTCTTCCTCTGGCAGATGGCCAGGATTAATCCCGCCTGGGCCGATTTCCAGCGGCTGCCGCCGGCGCTCCGGCCACCTCCCCGGCCTGCCGCCGCCGCCGACACCTTCGTGGTGGTCGGGGCTATCTCCAGGCGGCGGCTAGGCCGCCGGGGAGCACTATTCCGGCGAACCCGACAAGCTCAAAACCATGGAAAAATCGCGATTTTTCTGAATTGGATCGGGCTCAATTGAGCCCGAACCTTGGACCTAATGATTTCTAAGGTCTGCCCATGGGTTAAGGAGTAGAGGAGGACCTGTGGTGGCGGCTGTAGCCGTGCCGATCGCCGGATTGGCATGGTGGTGGCTGGTGGTGGTCGGATTGTTCAAAAGTGGAGGAAAGAGCTCGGCTTCTTTAGGAAAAGGGTGGGAAATACTCCTTGGACCTCACTGGAGCTTTTAAAGAGGGAGAGGAGGGAGTTAGGTGGCTGAATTGCCATGTGCCATTTTTGGCCATGGTCAATCTTAGCGGCTAGGTTGGTAGGGGGTGGAGCTTTCTTTAACCAGTCCATAATGGCTGCTGCACTCCCCCTTGTCCTTCTGAAATGAATGGGGAGGTTGGGGAGGGGGAAGGAGGAGTACAAAGTCCTCCTTCCTTCTTCTTTCTTCTCTTTCTCTCTCCTCCATGGGTGACTTTCTCTCTCCTAGTCACCAAGCCCGAATTTTTGGCTCCTACAGGTTCCATGGCAGCCCACAAGTCCATTTGGTCACTTAAGTCATGGTTAGCCCAATTGAAATGAGCTTGAGCTTGAGTTAGCCCATTTGGGCTAACTTGACCCAAAGTTGGACTAGGGCCCACCTAGGTCAATTTGGTCCTTGAGATCTCTTTAATGGGTCCTTGGTGACCCATTAGCCTCCCCTAGGGTCAAGGTGGGGTTGGATTGGCCCTTGGAGGTCACTTGGCCCTTAACTAGGGCACTTTGACCACTTTAGGTCAAGAGTTGACTTTGGTCAACCAAGTCTTTATGATTGGTCCCAATGAGTCGTTGGTGACCTATTGGCCTCTCCCTAGGCCTATGAGGGTAGGGGTTGGGTCCATTTGGCTAAGGGACTGCAATTGACCCTTGTGTAGGTCAATTTGACCTATTTAGGGTTAGAGTTGGCTTTGGTCAACTTAGCTCCCTTGACTACCCTCCATGGGTCCTTAGTGACCCATTGACCCCTACCTAGGGTTATGGAGGTATGGGTGGGGTATATTTGGCTAATAGACTGCAATGGACCCTTGTGTAGGTCAATTTGACCTAGCTAGGGTTATAGTTGACTTTGGTCAACTTAGGTCCTTTGATTGTTCTCCATAGGTCCTTAGTGACCCATTGACCCCCTTCTAGGGTTATAAGGGTATGGGTGGGGTCTTGGAGTCTTGGTGAAGCCCCATGATCACCTTTAACCAAGGTTTAGAAATCTGCTAAGTACAGACCATAGTGGCCTTATTCACACCACCAGGTCCACTTGACTCTTTCTTGGGCTTCCTAGGGTTTTGTCATGACAAAACCACTCTTAGGGGTCTAGTTGGAAATGATATGTTACATGGTGGTGGGCCATGGCTTTTATCCGGACATCAAGAATGTGCCCGAGTGCATAGGGTGTGTGGCCATTCGTGCCTACGCCTGTGGTGAAGTGTGTTTAAATTGCACTTTCATTACTATGTTTGGTTTTGCTAATAATTTGCAGGGAAGGAGCTCCGCCGCCCCGAGTAAGGGGCGGATTCGTTATAATTTGGTCAGCTTTAGCTGACCATTGCCTTATTTTGCTACTGTTCGATGGATTGTTCTTATGCAGGAATAGGTGAGCCAAGTGGCAACTAGTGGGATAAAGCCCTTGATGCTGTGCTGGCTCTTGAAGGCCAAAGCGAAGTGTTTACTTTTACTGTTTTCTTGTATACCCAGCCTGTGTGCCGAAGTATGTAAAATAGTTTAATTCAAGTTTAATGTTGTAAGGTCTTAAGGCCAAGACTCTATGTGTATTTGTACTTTCATTCCTGCTTTGGGTTTTAGTGGAAATTCATGTGTTGTGATGGGTTCTTCTAACTTATTTAAAAGCTTCCGCTAGAATGCTCTGTATTAGGTTTAGATATGGTATCATAGTGTTTTGGTATTAATACGTAACTCCACTGACTGTCCGTGGAATATGGCATGGAGCCCTTACCGGACCTTCTGTTATATCCCATATGATGGATGGTGGTGTTACAATTTAGTATCAGACTAAGGTGTCAGTCTTACTTAGGAGAATTCATGGACGAATTCTTTTTAAGGGGTGATGAGCTCAGACATGTGCGTCATCATTATAACATGAAAAGAACCCATGAATGTCCACTTTGGAATGAAAATACACATGTTTAAGGAACCTGAGTGTTCCTATGACCGCTTTTTGGCAATTGTTTGTCACCTAATTGAGTGTTTCCCGATTATAGGTGATTAAGAGTGGTGCAGTGCAGTCACAATATCAGCACTCTGTGGAGAGAAGTGCACTTAATGACATGCCTATGATGCCTCCTTCTGCTGAAACCATCCGAATGGTAGCAGAAGTAGTGCTCTCTATGATCAATGCCCAACATGGAAGGCATGTGCAACTTCCTGTCCCTGGTGTGACTTCAATACCGGTTGGTGCTCTGGAGCAAGTGGAAATTATAACATCATCGGATCAGCAATTGAACATACTTTTGACACAAGGGATGCACCCTGTTGACGAGTATTTGTATGCCATTGTCACGATAAGGCGCTACTTTGAGTTTGAGTTTGAGGATGAGCAGACTTTGTTAAACAGGTTTTATAATAGTCTGCGTGATGATTTACGACTTCTATTGGTAGGACCGAAGTTATTGGGATTTCGAGCGTTGGTGGAGTTAGCTAGATCAATGGAAGTAGATTTGGGGAGAGTCCACTAGATGCCAGTTTGTAGGGTACCGAACTCCGCAGTTTCTGCAAAGTCTGAACCCTACCGGAGTTGGCATAAGAGGTCTAGAACGTCTACTGGTCAAGCCACTTATGCTTGCCATACTTGAAGCAAGTCAGGACACCTTTTCTGTGATTGTCGTGCTGATGACCCAAAGACAAAGAAAGCTAAGTCAGGATAAACTGCAGGGCGAGTCCCACTTACTTGTTATAACTGTGGCAAGTCGGGACATTTAGCTCGTGACTATTGGGGTAGGTTTCCGAAGACAAAGGAAAAGGCAGAAGGCCTTAAGCAAAGGTACGAGATGACAGGTACAGTTTAGCTTATAGCTTTGATACCTACGACATGATTAGTTATTGACTTATGATTAGTGTAAGTGGGCTTTGTCCCATGCTTGGTGGTGGAGAGTACCGTTCGCTGTGGGACTTCTCATTCCTTAGCATCCAAGGTTTTCTTGTGGTCCGTATTATTGCTTTCTAATGTATCGATTATAGATATACAAGACAAATAGAAACATGGTCGTTAAAGATTGTAGGTGATGTAACCCTAAGGGGGGTCATACTAGAGTTAAACACCGAAAGCGAGACTAAGTTAGTAGTTCTTGGGGGGGGGGGGAGTTGTTCTTAACTAGAGACTATGAATCCAAAAGCCTGGGTTGGCCGGTCTTTCATTAGTGTTGGAGCTTGCCAACATTTTCCCCGGAAGTGTCCCTGGAGCCCCACACCGGAGAGAGATCAAGTTCACAATTGAGGTTAATTCTAGTGCCAAGCCCATGACGCAGTCTCCTTACCGCTTAACACCGAGAGAGATGGCGGAATTGAAGGCGCAACTTCAAGGATTGATAGAGAAGGGGTTTGTGCGTCCAAGTTCGTCACCTTGGAACACCTCGATTCTCTTCATGGTAAAGAAGTACGGAAGTCTGTGGCTTTGCATCGATTAACGGGAAGTGGATAAGCTAACGGAGAAGAATAAGTACCTGATTTCGAGGATCGATGATTTGTTCGATCAGCTAGTGTGGATCCACTGTGTATTATGTACAACCTCGGGCCCGCAGGAGCAGAAAGCTCAAGTAAAAGATAGGATTGGGCGAGAGGGACTCATGGAGAGGGCCACTCGCACAGTGAGAGGGACCCAGGAAGCGGGCCACTCGCTAGGCGAGAGGGACCCAGGAAGCGGGCTACTTGTTAGGCGAGAGGGACCCATAGAGAGGGCCACTCGCAAGGCGAGAGGGAGCCAGGGAGCGGGCACTAATAAGGAGAGAGGTACCCATGGAAAGGGCCACTCGCAAGGTGAGAGGGACCCATTGAGATGGCCACTGACAAGGTGAGAGAGGAGTAGGAGAGACGGGTTACTCTCGAGGCAGGATAAGGAAGAGGGGGGAGGAGCTCTTGCCCATGAGATGTCGTTCTCGTCATGCGCCGGTTCGATGATGGGCCTAGCGCCGGTTCGACGATTGGTCAAGCGCCGGTCCAGTTGGAAGGAGGTTTTTACATTTTTATCCCCATGTGATTTTACTCTTTTTCCCTTGGTGGTCTGCATATAAACCTTCAAAATAGTGGAGTTTGGCTATTGGTAGACCTAACCCATGGTATTTTGGTAATTTCAGGTCGGTTCATTTTGGTTATTGCCAGGTTCAAACTCATAGGCCTATAAATAGACCGATAAGGTGCCTGGAAGAAGGTTGTTGACCCCTTCTTCTTCTTCTTCTTCCACTAAGGCACCTAGCTTAGCACTAGCTAGGGAGGGGAAGAATTTCTAGTTCTTCCGGGTTAGAGGTGGGACCTCCGAGCTAAGGCCCTCGGTCTATTTCTAGTCTTCGAGACTCTCATCCAGGAAGGAATTCAAGAAGAGTAGGTGTGAGCTACAACTCTAAATTCGAACTCTAGGTGAAGTCAGGTCTCTGGCTTCAACATTTTTGGTGCGGTGAGCGTGGATTACAGCCTACACAGAAAAATATTGAACCACTTCATGGTAGAAGATCTTGGCGAAGGATATGAGGGAGGGTCCCAGAACTCGGGAGGATATGTAGGGAGAGAGGAATTTATGGCATCCATCGAAGGCATCTTGGACATGCTACAGGATATCTCGTGGCGAGGCGATTGCTCGAACCCCCTACCGTAGGAGTCTGGTCTCGTGCCTCAGGACGGGCTTGTCTCGGCAAGGGTTGGAGAGGATGCTCCAGGGGGTGACCGACAAGGAGAATGTCGTAGAGGGAGGTGGGCAGGAACTAGCGGGTAGGGAGTTATTCCCTAGCCCGTCGAGTGCCGTCTCGCCAGGAGATGTAATCGTGCGAGTGGGGGCGGCATGACCCGTGGCGAGAGGAACACCTTTCTGCGAGTTGATCCTTTCGGCTCCAGTCCCAGAGGGGTTCAGGGAGCCCAAGATGACTTACTACATGGGGAAAGATGACCCCCTCCAGTACTTGCAATGGTTCGAAGATGCGGTCACCATCAAGATGATGACGGGCGCATTCAAGTGCCATCTTTTCTCCATCTATTTAAAAGACAAATCTAGGGACTGGTTTCATCAACTCCTAATGGGATCGATATATGGTTTTGAGGTCTTGAGTAGGAGATTCCAGTTTCACTTCTCGATCTCGAAGAAAAGAAAGAGGAACCCGGAGTCAATTTTTATGATCTGGCAGAAGGCAGATGAGTCCTTGGCCCAGTATGTGGATCACTTCTAGGAAGTAATCTTGGACATTCAGGAGGTACCAAGATTTTCTCTTCAGAGGGCCTTCACCATTGGGTTGAGGGAGGGTTTCTTTAAGATGAGTTTAACCTGTAAGGCGCCGTTTTCATTTGAGGGATTGATGGAAAAAGCCGTGAAGGAGATATCAATAGAGGCAGCAAACCTGGCGTTTGCTAGAAAGTTGGCAAGACTGATGGAGGTGGAGTCGATGGAACCGAGAGGAGAAAGGCAACAAGAAGGAAGAAGGAGGGAAGAGCTGAGGGCTCTGACATTCCAGGAGCTGGGTTGGAGGTAGCCAGGAGGCCCCGTTCAAGGGTAGGGAAGAGGTTTTCCCTAAGGGAAAAAGGAACTACTAGGGAGGACAAGGAAGAATCAACCAGCTTGGGTGGGGACATGGTCCTCGACCACCCCCACCCCTGCCTCAGCAAGCTATGGCCATTGTCCGATGGAGAGGAAGAGGAAGAGAGCGAGGGAGAGCAGGAGCAGGAGCAGGAAGGAGGAGGAACCACCAGGAGGGGAGACGAGAGGGGGAGGTAGCCATGCCAAATTATGACTTCCACGAGGAGGAAGGTCACGCGACGGCTACCTGCCCAGAGTTTCTAGAGATGAAGAGGGTTAGAGGAGCAGGGGAGCAGCAACTACCAGTACGGATAGTGGAGATGGCCGGGACAAGGGAGGAGGACCGGTGTGTGAACCGAGCTGATGTGGGAGATCGAGGAGGGATTGGAGTGATCCATGGGGGAGTAGGGATTGAGGCAACCCATAAGTCAAGCCTTCATACAATGTATCGTCGGAGCATTGCCTCGACGTCACATGCCTCTCCCCTGGATGAAAAAATCATCTTCTCTCGGAAGGACTTGCCAGAATACGAGGACCCATTTTGTGATGCGCTGGTGATCCGGACCGCCATCAAAAATTTTATGGTGTCACAGATCCTAGTCGATAATGGGAGTACGGTGAATGTAATCTTCAAGAAGGCTTTCAATGAGATGAGGGTGGAGGCCCGAAGGGTGTTGGCAGCAGATGGGCCATTGTTCGAGTTTTTGGGAGAAAGGAAGGAAGTCGAGGGGGGAGTGGGACTTCAAGTAACTCTAGGAGGGATGTCTAGGAACTGCTGCTTCGTGATAATGGAAGCTCTTAGAAGTTACAATGCCATTTTTGGGCGCCCTTTGACCAGTGCCTTCAGGTGCATCCAATCATCTTTCCATCAATGCCTGAATCTCAATGCCGGAGGAACCAAAATCAGAGTACGAGGAGATCCAAAAGCAGCTAGAGAGTGCTACGTGACGGCGGTGAATACCATCTCTTGGAAAGGTGACACCGAGGAACTGGAGAAGAGGATGGAGCAATGGGAGGAGGGAGAGATGGAGGTAGAGGAGAAGGAGGAAGAAGTAGGAGTGGAGAGAGGCATTGTGGTGGAGCCGGAAATGGCAGGATAGAAGGAGGGAGAGAGGGAGGTAGAAGGGATAGGAGGAAAGGAAGGGGGGATGAAAGGGAAAAGAAAGGTAAGGGAAGTAGGGGAGCCATCCAGGAGGGAACCTCAGCCGGAAGAGCAAGGAGGTTCGTTATTAGGAGGGGTCCCAACTGGTGAAGAGGTGGAGAGATTTCTGATGGAGGTGGTTGTGGCCATTGTAGAGTGCGAGGCAATAGTGCGGGAGTCTAGGGACTAGAAGTAGATGCTGAGGGAATAGGAGGGAGAGGAGGATCCCTCAAGGCTAAAGGCGGCTGATGAGTCCTATTTATATAATGATTTTCGGACTCATCTGGGCTTGTTTTTGTACGCTTGCACTTCACTTTGAGTTCGTTATCGCTCATATTTCATTTTATCCTTATTTCTTTAGGAAGTGCACTTTTGGCCCGTGGTTGTGTTTATTTTGTGTTCTTCTATTATTGTACTCCGTTCTGTGCTTGTTTGGAATGTCTGCGCATATCAGTGCTGGGTTTAGGGGTCGTGTGCGTGTCCCGGGATTATTTGGAAACAGGTTTACTGCGCACGATCATCGGCTTTGTTGCGCACGACCACTGGTCGTGCGCCGCTGATCGTGCGTACCTATTCCCCACTTTCCAAAGTTCTGTCGGGGCAATCGCACGACCACTGACTTCAGTGCACACGACCACTGGTCGTGCACCACTAATAGTGCGCGTTGATTCCACTTTTTCCTGGAGTTCTGCCTGGCCTTCGAGCACTATCACTGACCACAGGGCGCACGATCACGGGTCATGCGCCAGTGATCGTGCGCGCTGTTTATTCTGCTTTCTATAAATACGCAGGTTCCGCCCTAATTTCGGGAGATCGCCAAAATCTGCGATTTCTTCCGCCGTTTTTTGTCCCCGACGAAGGGTTTCGCCATTTCCCTTCATCCTCCACCTTAGGGAGAGGCTCCGGGCAAGCTTTCAACGCCAAATCATAGCCGGAGCTTCCTCTCGGCCTCCTCTATCATCTCTTGGGCTTATTTCAAGCTTCAACGCCATGGCCATCAAGCAAAGGGAAGCTTGCAACTTTCTTTCGCTGTCGTGAGACGAAGAAGACGGGCCATTGGAAGGTGGTGACAGCCCTTCTCTACCCCGGACGCAGTTGAGGACCGAGCTTGGACGCGGATTGACAACCCGACGACTCCAACCGTGAATCCTCAGCAAGACTTCGGATACGGTCGATCTCTTGTCTTGTTCTTCCTTTGTTGTTGTTTATGTGTTGTTGTAAACTTCATTTATAGATGATGTACGCTTAATTGTAGAATACGTTTATATGATATCATGTCTATGTGATTTGTATTTTGGTTATATATTGCTTGAGGTGCGCCTTGTTCCATCCACCTCCATCCACCCTTGCCGCACTAGCAATTGCTAGTTGGCGCGCGTTGCGAAGAGGTGCTTACGACCCTCATTTCGCCGTTCTCTCCACCTCATCCGCTAGCCTACTCGCCCATCCGCCTAGCGATTCGGTGCATAGCGGCCCGACTAGTCTTCATCCCACCTAGCGAAGCTTTGCATAGCGGCATTGCATAGGAGTAATTTGTAGCATTTATTTTCTGTTTCCGCAACCATCAAAACCCCCATCGTTACCGCCGACCTAAGGACTTCAATCTCAAGTCCTCCTCGAAATTAACTCCACCTTACTGTGTTCCTTGTGAGATCGATACTTGGGAAAACACGCCCATTTTATATTACTTGTGCGACCGGTACGCTTGCCGTATTTTACGCGCATCAAGTTTTTGGCGCCATTGCCGGGGAACACAGTCGTTTGAGTTTTTGGAGAGGAAGATTTGAGATAGTTGCCCTTTCCATTTGTATATTTCATGTTTTATTTTTGTTTTGGTTTTTAGTTGTTGTTTTTTTTATTTTATTCCCTTTCTAGTTTTTATTTTGCTATAGCAGGCTGTTCCACTCTTTATTTGCTTGCGAGTATTTAATTTCTGCTTAGAAAATTTCTTGTGGTGAATTCTTTTCTATTGCACCATGTATTCAAATTGGTATATCAAGTGCCATTGGTGCGGGGATTATGGGCATGGTAGTGATGAGTGCCCCACTGACGGTACTGAGTATAATTCTCATGGTCCCATGTATGCAGCGCCGCTGTCTCACGGTACTCCATACACGGTACCACAGTCTTATGATCACTACTCGTCTCCGCCTCCACCTTTTTCATATTCCTCCCCCGTCCCTTCTGGACCGAGGGGTAATGGAAAACGGTGTTTGTATTGTCATAGCACCGATCATGTGTTGAAAGATTACGCAGAATTTCAGCACCAGATGGAGGCGGATGATGAACCGGATATCCGGATCGTCTCATCCACCTCTCAAATGGCCGCTCCTTCTGATTCTGATGATGTATCCGCAGTACCACCTTGTCTATGGGGGACTACTGTGGATACACCCATCAGACCTTCCACTAGTCAGTGCGGCGACATTGCGGCACCTTCTCTCCTTGTGCCTTCTTCCCCTATTTTTGATTCACCCCCGGAGGAACCTGCGCATATTATCTCTGATGATGTTGCTCCTCTGCTTTCTTTGCATGAATTACCTACTCCCCTTTCTAGTGAGTCGGTCGATGATGTTGTGCCCTATGGGAATCGGGAACATGTGGATGCGCCATGGTGTGACGAGGACATTATTCTCATCAATTGTGAGTACTATGTCTTGGAACACCGTGACGTACCGAGGTGTGATGAGGAAATCCTTGCCGGTGAGGAGGTTTCTACTTCCTTGTTGGATGAGGGGATCCAAACCACCACCGAGGACCTCCTATTCTCAGATCCCCATCGTCATGACTCATATGACGCCGACAGTGATCTATGTTTGGATCCTGCTGAGAGTGATTTCGGGATCACTCTCCCTATTTCCGCTTCTTTTAGTTTTTCTTCTCCTTTATTCCTTGACCCCCCTTCTCCTTTTGCGCCTGTGCGGGTTGACTCCCTGCAGGTGAGTTGGGTTGACATTGAGCCTTGCGCTTAGGTTGTCGGCGAGTGCCTCAGCTTGCATGAGGAGTTTCCTACTCCTTTTGCAGTTGAAGCCTCTACCTTCACCTTCGCCCCCAACGAGCTTGTGGTGGACGATACCTTGCTAGGCAAGGATTCTTTTTGTGATGAGATGAGCGAGGACCAGGTCGCCTCCTCATCTTATTTCCTGCTTCCTCTACCTGAGCTTTTCAGGTATTATTATCTAGGTAGAGGGGTAACTGTTCTATCGCTGTATCGGTACCCGTTACCGCAACGGATATTGGAACAGTTACCTGTTCATCTTCTCTTCCATAGGCCCATTAGCTAGAACTATATAGAATTTAATAAGTCGTCCTGGGATGACAGTAACCCCAGTAGTTATCTTATATTTTCTACATTTTATTTTTCATGTCTCGTTTTAGTTTTAGTATTTCTTTTTGTATATTTTTCTTTTGTTTTTGCGGAGCTCACCCCTGCAGGTATTCATGGAAACTACGCATTGGCGGGGTTGTGATTCTTCGTTTGGCGAGCCTGTCTCAGCTTTTCATGCGTCTTCTGGTATGCTCACTAGCTGAGCATTGGGTAACCTTTTCCCTTAGATCTTTTTGATTTAAATTTCTATATCATTTGATGTGTTGTTTAGTTTAAGTCTGGGGGAGAGTCAGTTTACCTTTTGCACGCACACATTTCATGTGCATACTACAAGCTTTTAGAGTTATTATTTTGTTTAGTTCATTTCATTGCACTCCACTGCACCCACATGAGCGCGTGCTTAGCTGTTAGCGTGCCGCGAGTTAAACTCATTTCTTTTGTTTCATTTGGAAAAATTATTGTGCTAGTTTAGGATTGCACGATAGAGTAAAATGTTGGCCTTACTGTGTTCCTAGTCAATTGCTCTCGTTTTGTGTAGAAATTTGTGTAGAATTAATTTTTTTGTATGCTTATAGTTTTATATTTTTCTATTTGCGTAAATATTTCTTATTCTACTCAAAAGTTGGTGAATCCGGTGTGAATCAAACGGTAGCGTAGGAATGTGTGTAGCCGCTACTAGACTTGTATTGCTTGAGTCGGGAGGAAGGATTATCTTTCTCGGTTGCTAAGAACTTGCCCCAAGCTATTCTTGAAGCATTGGTACATGGTTAGTCTAGCGTGAGAGTGATGTAGGCCACCTTTTGGCCCGGTTGAGCTTTGTACCCATTCCTAACATCGCCCTTGCTAGCCCCTTTGTGCCTACCCTTCCTTTTGATTCAGCTCCACTATATTCGCCAAAGCCTCATAGCCGATCCTAGTCGCACACCCAATTCGAGCTTTAGTAGTTTACATTTTATGTTGGGTTGTGATGTGGTGATTCGTATTTGTGATATGTGGTTGTACCCAAAAGAAAAATGTGCTGATTTTGTAAAAAGAAAAAGAAAATATTTAAAAGAAAAATATTTGAAAAAGAGAAAAAGAGAAAAGAAAAAGAGAAAGAAAAAGTTTGATTGAAAATCTTTATTTGAGATGATTTGGATTTGGAGTAGGCGGTGCACACACCCATTTAGTAAAAGTTAAGTCTGGGGGTGTGGTGCACCCGTGTTTATTTTGTGGGCAGCGGGTACTAGTTTTGTACGTTAGCTCATTTGGGTTAGGTGCATACCCTTCATGTTTATCCTTGTTTTCCTCACCGTAACCCAAGCCCCATTATTACCCGAAGTCCTACGGACTTGCGCTTGAGTTGACTAGTGCCGTGGAGAGAGTGCGAACGGGCAAGCTTATGGTTTCCGACATTGGTGGATTCCTTTGGGGGTAATCTTGAGCCCCGGTCTTCGGCAATGCTCACCTTAGTGGCCTGTCTACTTTCTCCCTGCGTAGGACCAGATGATTCACCGTGATTCCACTTTTGAGTAATAATAAATTTTTGATACGCATTGTGAAAAATATAAAATATTTTGTATACTTAAAAATTTCCTCTACTTTATTTTTATGCACGCGAGCATGCGACTTCGCATGGTACTCCGTTTTGCAATTTCTTTGTTAGCTAGTTCATTTTCCCCGTCTGCTTAGGTTTTGTTTGCTCGGGACGCGCAAACAGTTAAGTCTGGGGGTGTGATGAGTCCTATTTATATAATGATTTTCGGACTCATCTGGGCTTGTTTTTGTACGCTTGCACTTCACTTTGAGTTCGTTATCGCTCATATTTCATTTTATCCTTATTTCTTTAGGAAGTGCACTTTTGGCCCGTGGTTGTGTTTATTTTGTTTTCTTCTATTATTGTACTCTGTTCTGTGCTTGTTTGGAATGTCTGTGCATATCAGTGCTGGGTTTAGGGGTCGTGTTCGTGTCCCGGGATTATTTGGAAACAGGTTTACTGCGCACGATCATCGGCTTTGTTGCGCACGACCACTGGTCGTGCGCCGCTGATCGTGCATACCTATTCCCCACTTTCCAAAGTTCTGTCGGGGCAATCGCACGACCACTGACTTCAGTGCGCATGACCACTGGTCGTACGCCACTGATCGTGCGCGTTGATTCCACTTTTTCCTGGAGTTCTGCCTGGCCTTCGCGCACTATCACTGACCACAGGGCACACGATCACTGGTCGTGCGCCAGTGATCGTGCGCGCTGTTTATTCTGCTTTCTATAATTACGCAGATTCCGCCCTAATTTCGGGAGATCGCCAAAATCCACGATTTCTTCCGCCGTTTTTCGTCCCCGACGAAGGGTTTCGCCATTTCCCTTCATCCTCCACCTTAGGGAGAGGCTCCGGGCAAGCTTTCAATGCCAAATCATAGCCGGAGCTTCCTCTCGGCCTCCTCCATCATCTCTTGGGCTTATTTCAAGCTTCAACGCCATGGCCATCAAGCAAAGGGAAGCTTGCAACTTTCTTCCGCTGTCGTGAGACGAAGAATACGGGCCATTGGAAGGTGGTGACAGCCCTTCTCTACCCCGGACGCAGTTGAGGATCGAGCTTGGACGCGGATTGACAACCTGACGACTCCAACCGTGAATCCTCAGCAAGACTTCGGATACGGTCGATCTCTTGTCTTGTTCTTCCTTTGTTGTTATTTATGTGTTGTTGTAAACTTCATTTATAGATGATGTACGCTTAATTGTAGAATACGTTTATATGATATCATGTCTATGTGATTTGTATTTTCGTTATATATTGCTTGAGGTGCGCCTTGTTCCATCCACCTCCATCCACCCTTGCCGCACTAGCAATTGCTAGTGGCGCGCGTTGCGAAGAGGTGCTTATGACCCTCATTTCGCCATTCTCTCCACCTCATCCGCTAGCCTACTCGCCCATCCGCCTAGCGATTCGGTGCATAGCGGCCCGACTAGTCTTCATCCTGCCTAGCGAAGCTTTGCATAGCGGCATTGCATAGGAGTAATTTGTAGCATTTATTTTCTGTTTCCGCAACCATCAAAACCCCCATCGTTACCGCCGACCTAAGGACTTCAATCTCAAGTCCTCCTCAAAATTAACTCCACCTTACTGTGTTCCTTGTGAGATCGATACTTGGGAAAACACACCCATTTTATATTACTTGTGCGACCGGTACGCTTGCCGTATTTTACGCGCATCAGTAGCGATCGAGGTGCTAGAGGTGGAAGTTCTCACCAAGGAAGGGAGGAGAGAGAATATAAAACTAAGTGGGGAGCTCAACCCC
This sequence comes from Platanthera zijinensis, assembly GCA_039513925.1. NCBI lineage: Eukaryota > Viridiplantae > Streptophyta > Magnoliopsida > Asparagales > Orchidaceae > Platanthera > Platanthera zijinensis. The sequence goes on along the minus strand of CM077098.1, from coordinate 69,270,860 downwards.
GGGGACCAGAAGGAGATTAGGAAGTGAGTGCAGAGGAATATCGACATCTTCGCTTGGAGCACAGCTGACATGCCAGGGGTCGACACGAACGTGGCGTGCCATCGCCTCAATCTTGACCCCAAGGCTCGTCTGATACAATATAAGAAGAGAGCCATCGCTTCCAAGATGGTCGGGCCCAACAGGGAAGAGGTGGAGAAGCTACTCAAGGCAGGATTCATATCCGCATGCAAGTACCCGGGGTGGGTGAGTAACGTTTTAATGGTGAAAAAGGGAGTGGGAAAATGGATAACGTGTGTGGATTTTTCTCATTTGAATAAAACGTGCCCTAAGGATTGTTATCCTATGCCTCGAATCGATGCGCTGGTTGATTCAACCGTCGGTTTTTCACTAATGAGTTTTCTAGATGCCTTTTCAGGGTACCATCAGAGACACATGCACCCCTGGACGTCAAAGATGTTACCTTTGTGATGCGATTTTTTTTCTCTATGTAAAAACTATGTAGATAAGCATTAACTAGATTGGTTTTAATCTCAGGCAAGTGCACCTAACAATCATAGTATAGGAGAAATCTACATCTCGTGTCGTATTCTACAGGGTCTTTTCAAGTACTCGTACTCACTCCCACTCTATTATCGTACCTATAACTAAAATTGATTGTTACCCTAAATTAACCTAACTAGGAATACATGGGTAAAGATACATTGGAGGATTAAGGGAAGTAAAAATGCAGAAAAACTAAGAATAATCACATGAGAATAATCACTCATTAATCCAATTCTATGTAATCACGTAATAACAAGATTATCAAATTCGTGTATTGTAAGGGTTAAACATTTATCGAATTCTCTCTCGAGGAATTAAACCTCTAAACTAAAGTTGAGTAAATTTTCTCTCGAACAATTCACAATACTCAAATTTGCATTAATATAAAGTATCCTATCTACTACATAAATTCATGAAATCCGATCTCTAAGATACCATGAGTCCATTTATCCGCATTACCATTATCCAAACAACATATCTCTCGACCATGCAATTTGAAATACAAAGAGGAAGAACATTAGAATATGAACATATAAACATCATCACAAACATCCAATTTCTCAATCTAGAAGTTTGGGATTCAAATAAAACAAGTTCTAATTTCAAATCTAATATCAATCTCTTTGTTAAAAAGCATATATACGAATAAAATACTACGAATCCAAAGTAAAAACAACATACATGATTATCGAATTGATTCATAAAAATAAATCTCATGCGAAATGTAAAAAATAAGGTTAAATCCACTAAGAGAAGGGGAAGATTAAAAGAAATACATGAAGATTAAAACCATACGGATTATCTCCTTCGATCTCCCCTCCGCTGAATGCTCTACTTTCGTCCTCCAGAAGTTCTCCAAGTTCTTCAATCCAAAAGTTCTTATTCTATTTTTCGTATAGGTTTTTATAGTCTCCTTGCAAACAGGGTCGAACACGGGTTCCGACACGGCCGTGTCACAGGCCGTGTGGACGGTTCAAAGGCGGTTTAACACGAGAAGATGTGTCTGGTTGTGGACCGTGTCATCTAACACTACTTGGAACACAACCGTGTTATTCTTTATGTTCTTCGCACACGACTTGGTTGGTAGCAGGCCTTTAATTCTTCCCGAAAAGGACACAGGTAGTGACACGGGCGTGTTCCTACCCGTGTGGTGCTCTGTATTTTCTTCCAAGCCTTCTAATCTTTCCCGATAAGGACACGGGTAGTGACACAGGCGTGTTCCTACCTGTGTGTTGGATCCATGAACTCCTCTGTTTGCTCTAAGACTTTTAGTTCCAAGGGCTTGCAATACCTTCATAAAGAAGATGAATGAATAAATAAATAGCTTAATATAGGAAACAAAAGAAACTCTATATTGTTCTCTTCTATTCATGTTAATTAAGATTCTTAACTATTTTTGCACAATTATAACGATTGGAGGTATATAATAGTGGACATGATTACAAATATGATAGTAAAAAGACATATATAATTGTACTCATCAAATACCCCCAGAGTTAAGTGTTTGCTTGTCCCTAAGCAAACTAATTCAAAAATTTGGAATACCGATAGGTAATTTTTCTTCCGCAAGCTGATTGCCGTGAATTTAATGAGAAATTTGATGTTGTAATTGCATAGAAAATAGTATAGTAGACTTTTCTAAATATAAATTTATCTTAAAATTCCTCCCATATATCTCTTAACTATCTTTCACTCTTTCTTGGAAATAGAATTACAATCATCCATAAATGTGAGGAGAAAATAACAATTTTAATAAGATAGGCATTAGTGTTTCAAAATTTAAAGTATCAATATTGATAGTCATAAGCTTGCCTTTTCACACCCTCTTCACAACACTAGTTAGAATTAGTAAGGTTGGATCCTTAAGACTTGTATTATGAAGTAACCTTTTGGCTTAGGATAGAAGATTATAGGTGGGGTAATCAAAGATAAATTTGATGGTTCATATCACACCTATATAACAATTGAGCCTCTTGTAGGATAATTACCCTAACATACATCAATTTTATAAAAGCACCCCCAGACTTCACTATTATTATACTTCCCACATTTTTTCTTTCTTTTTCTTTCTTTTCTTCTGATGGATACTCTTTATTTTTGTTAGTTTTTCATATCCAAGGGTCCATAGTAGGGATCATTCTGAGTGGGTGTACACGCACTCAGGCCACATATCAGTATTTTTTTCAAGTGTCCATAGTAGGGATCATTCCAAGTGGATGTAAGTGTACACGCACTCAGGCCACATATCACTATGAATAAACTCATTCCAAGAAGGTCTCAATGATAGATGTGCTAATAGGTAAGGATTTTTGGCCTTGGTAAATTTTAGTAGTAGAGTATCAAAAGGCATAGAGATTAGGTTCAAATTGGGTGTGCAAGGGTATAATGTTTAGGGTTTTGGGCTTGCAAGGCTCAAGCTATCCAAAGGGAGGCCTAAGTCATTTCCACCCTAACTAATAAACTTATGTGAATGTTTTGAGGATCGTTAGGGGAAAGTTCTGGAGACCAATAAAGGGTATTCTTCATTTTGAGTCTCTAATACAAAATTATCAAAATGTTACAGTCATCGACTAGGTTTATTATAGATAATTATCTTTTCGAAAATAGAGTGATTGTTAGTTAATAATATAGAGGACTAATCCTAAAAATAAGTTATATAGAGAAAATTAAACTAATGAATTTCTATACATAATTACTAATCAACAAATTTGTACACTCAATGAGTCTACTTCAATTCATTTTAATCAGTGTGCAAAAGTAAATTAACTAGTTATAATCCCAAATGAGTGAATTAATGAAAGTTTAAATAAGTAAAAAAAAAATTTATTAGGGTAATTTAATAAGATTGAGTACTATGCTAGCAAAAATATAACCAATTGTAATCATGTCCCGCACTAAAATATTAGAATTGAACAACATCCGCCTCCAGACTTAAAATTTGCAATGTCCTCAATGCAACGTAAAGAACTGAGAAAAAAAAGACACCAATATATAAAGAACAGACTATCAATAAAATAAAAGAGCATAAGAACTAAATAGAAGCCACAAATAAGTCTCCTTTAAGTTACATCATAGATGAGTACAGGAAAGCAAGGCACAGAACATCTGAAGTGATATGACTAAATATATAAAAAAAACAGAGAAATCAAAAATAATAAGCTGGGGCAGCAGAATCTGAAGGATTGTCGGGGAGGTGAGAGAAGCCAGGAGCTGCTGGAGGTGGAGGAGAGTTCCCTAAGTGGTCCCTGATCTGAAGTATGACAGCCTCTGTCCGCTTCTGTGAATCCTGTATACGCTATAAGCATTGTGAGAGCTCGGTCTCATAAAAGTGATGGAAATCGCGCGAATACTGAGAGCGTGATCGAGGAGGAGGAGCAGAAGACTCTCCCTAAGTATAAGTAGAGTGGGGTGGAGGAATCAGCGGCTCATCGAGATCATGATCGACATCGTCGTCATCATCATCATCAAGAGCAAACTGAGGGCCGCGCCTCGCAATTGAATAAATAAGTCCACCTTGACCCTTACGAGCAGTGACAAGGCAGAGAGATCGAAGTGAAGCCATCATGATAGGAACACTATTCGCTATCGTGGTCATCGGTGGAGGGGAAAAAAGATGTTCATGTTCTTAGCCAGGCGCGTAATATATGGTGCTACAAAAATAGACCCTATACGTGAGTTATCAGCCTGATGAAGAATGAACTGCGCTAATATATACCCCAAATGAATATGGTAGTGCGATGATATGCTATAGAGATACATCATGTCCTGCCTACTCACGACACCAGAGCTTTTGCCCCGGCTACTCAAGGTGTGACTCAACAGATGATGTATGCAATAGAGAGCGGGAGAACTCAATTTTGAGGTCTTAGACCTCTTTGCCTCATAGGGAGATAGATCGAAAGTGGCCATGCCCAAATATTAGCGGCGTTATCATGAGAAGGGAGATCAAAGTGGAGGTTGGAGTAAGCGGTACTATAAAGGAATGAGTCCTCATACACCCCTAAATATTGGGTGAACTGTAGAAGAGAAATGGTATAAGTAGTACCTGCTACTCGAAATGAAATGACCCCCTCTTGTGTGTCAGTCTACTCAGAGAAAGTCGGCCTAAGGTTTAAGTAGAAGGAGGACATGAACTCTAACATGAGCTCCTTAAATCCCAACTCCTAATTACTAAAAAATTGGTCCCACCCCATTACAAAGATTAACGCTCGAACTTCCGTGGCTAAATGAATCTCCTCTAACACGCTCCATTCAATAGTTCGAATGCCTTGAAATTTTTTGGACTGGCAGCGATTATAACAGTTAATGTGCACCGGATCTGTAAACTCCTGTGGCGCAGAAGTGTCGCATCTTTTTGCTTATAATGCTTGGATATTTGGACGATGACTGCGTCCCCCTTGTGCATGTCTCGTTGACATGATCTGCAGCCAAGCGAAAGGATTTTTAAGAAATGAAGAGGGAAGAAGGGGAGGGAAAGAAAAAAAAATAATAATAAAAAATGAGAAAATGAGAACAAGAAGAAGGAGAAGAGAGTGGAGAAGAAGTTGAAAAATAAGAACATAATCAAAAATTATTTACCTAGGAGGATAGATCGCGAAGAGAAGAGGTGAATCCATAAAATTTGAAAGCAAAAGCTCAAAGCCTGAGTGGAGAAGAGAGTGCTGGAAGGTAGGGCTGAAACCAGGAAGTGGAGAGGAAGAAGATGACACAACCTTATATAATATGTCGAACACAGGTTACCACACGGGCATGTGTGGATCCGTGTTGAGGAATATTTAACAGCGTGGAACACGGGCTTCGAAAAGATGTGTGGTCAAACTGACGGGAAAGCTGCGCACCAGGAGGACACGGTCAACAACACGGGCGTGTATCGACCTGTGTCCTGCTCGGGCACAGTACATTAATATGCACATGGTTAGACACACGGCTGGGTAGGTAGCCGTGTCCTTCTCGGGATTAGTAAATCGTCGATCTCAGAACCTGCATACGGTCATCAACATGGCTGAGTAGGTAGCTTTGTCCTTCTCGAGATGAGTAAATCATCGATCTCAGAACCTGCATACGGTCATCAACATGGGTGTGTGTTAATCTGTGTCCTACTCAGGTTGATTATGGGAAAAGTGGAGCTATTTCGACACGTCAACACATACACGGGTGTTTGTTAACCCGTGTGGTTCTCGGGATGACTCTTTCCTACTTCAGGTTTCATATTGAAGACGACTGGGTGAGAAAATGTGTTACGAACACAGCCTGACACACAGGCATTTGTCTACCCGTGTCCTCGTCTGAATCGGAATTTCCTCCTATGTGATTTTTGTAATATTTTTATACTAAAATTTAACTAGAATTTTTTCAAAAATTTTATAAAGTAAGAAAAATTACTTCATAACACTCTATCATAGTCTAGCCTGAGGCATGATTCTTGGCAAGCGGAGTCTAGAGGAAACGCACCATAATAGAGTTTTAATCGGTGACCGTTAACTTTAAAATCTCTCTTCTTAGGGTGGGTTAGTTCAATAGTTCCATAGGGAAAAACTTCTTTGACCTGTAAGGGTCCGGACCATTTAGACCTTAACTTCCCTAGGAATAAATGAAGTTGGGAATTGAAAAGGAGGACTTTGTCACCTTTTTGGAATGTCTTGGGTTTGCGAAGGTGATGCTCATGGAAAAATTTAGTCTTCTCCTTACATATACGAGAGTTTTCATAAGCCATGGTTCTCCACTAACCTAATTCATTAAGCTGAAGTTTTCATTTCTCCTCTATAGAATTAGTGTCAAAATTCAAAGAGCGTATTGCCAAATATGACTTGTGTTCTAACTCTATAGGCAGGTGACATGATTTACCATAGACTAATCTAAAGGGAGTGGTCGCTATATGTGTTTTGAAGGCAGTCCTATATGCCTATAAGCAATCGTGTAGTTTCTTAGACCATTGTTTCCTATTAACTTCAATAGATTTTTTCTATGATTCTCTTAAGTTCTCTATTCGAAACATCAACCTGACCGCTAGTTTGTGGATGGTAAGGAGTGGCTATCCTATGTGTGACCCCGTATTTTTGTAAGACTTTATCTAACTTTAGATTACAGATATGTATACCCCTATCGCTAATAAGAGCATGTGGTGTGCCAAATCGTGCAAATAAGGATTTCAGAAACTGAATTATGTTGGGTACACTGGAAACTGTGTACCAGATTTGGAGAAGCATCACTTAACTCAATGATATACATCAAAGTGTATTTGATGGGATGTTGAGTTTCAATATGCAGGTTAAAGAAATGCAGGAAAAATTTCAAGTACAAGTGTCAACACTTGTGAGGGAGTTGTGTCGACACCAGAAGCAGTTGTGTCGACACACAGGACTTGTGTCGACACACATTCAAGAAATCTATCAACACTAGCTTTGTCGACACCAGAAGCAATTTTTTCGACACACAGGACTTATGTCGACACACACTCAAAGAAAACAGTCAACAATAGCTATACTGAGACTGGAAGGGTTGTGTCGACACATCCAACAGAAGCTGTGTCAAGAAGATGAAGAATGACTGTGTTGATATTATGGGAGCTGTGTCGATATCATCATGACTTGTGTCGACACATGGTTTATTTGTGTGGACACATCTGAAGTGTTATGCCAACAGTTCTCTTCTATGATAGAAGTTCAAGGAGGAGTCAGTTGTCAAGACTGAAGACCTGACAGCTATCATAAGTAACAAAGCTGACACATCTGTCAGAGCTGTCAGAAGGCTGTTAAGAACCGGATCAGCCGGTAACCTTGGATGGATTCTATATATAGACCTATTCTATTACAAAATAAAAAAGAAAACAAGAGAGGGGGTATAAGAGACAAACCCAGAAGAAGGAAGATCTTGAAAAGTCTGCAAGAAATATTTAGATCTGATTCTGAATTCAAGAAGGAAGCTGGATTGAAGATCAAATCCAACTCCTATTGAAGATAAACCTTACTTGGTTCAAATTCAAGAAGCTTTGAAGAAGATAAGACAGGTTGGATCTATAGTAATTAGTTCAATCAAGAACTGATCAAGATGCTTTCACCATATTCTCTTTCTATCAGGGTGAAGATTTTATTGTTTCAAACAATTAATTTCCTTATAAGATCTTTTATAGATTTGAGTTGTAAGCCTAAATTTATAAAGGCTAAGGTAGGGCTTAGAGCCTGAGGTAGGACTTGAAGAAGTCATAGTTATAAGCTTGGTGATAAAGGCTGAGGTATGGCTGAGAGCCTGAGGTAGGACTTGAAGAAGTCTGAGTTGTAGGTGTAAGACCCCTCCCCTTACAAGGGAGGCTCCTGGTCTTATGCCCAGAACAGCCGCCTTACGGTGACACTAACTCACGGGTTAGTCGACACCACAAGACGCTGATCCTGCCGGCTAGTACGATCATAAACTTGTTCGGCCAATTTGAGAAATAGAAGTAAAGACAGTGTGTAAAAACCACAACTAGTCCACAGTCACAGTACATATCATATAGATGAATGAAAGTATAATAAGTCCAAATGAGTAAAAAAGAGAGTAAAAAGGGCTTATGTTTAGTACATCATAATCAAATTTCTCCTCATAAAACATATAATAGCGGAAACTAATCTATCATAAGAAAACTTGTCCCACCTAAGGACGCGCAGTAGTAGTAGTCGGTGGTAGCGGTAACTGCTCCTCATGTCCTGCCACCTCATCGTGCTGGTGCTCCATCTCCTCGAGTTCCTAAAATGATGTGGTCACCGACCATTAGTCAAAAAGACTAAGTCGTTTCCTCCGCACCTCGCCCCGCAACTCCTAGGTACCAAGCGGGAGGACGAAGAGGAGGACAATAAGGGGTATCAAGTATAAAAAGGTGACTGTGGCACTATACTAACAAGTATATGAGGTGTAATAGTAGTTCTACTCTAGCAGTTCTATGTAAGAAGTACAAGTGTAGTAAGTAAAGTATAGAACTGAAGTAAGAAAAAGCTGAAGTAAAGAGCAGTAAGAAAAGCTACACTACTACTACACTACCATCACAGAAGTACCCTAACTTATATGAATGCCCATACAAACTTATAAGTTAGAGTTTCAAAAATTAACTTATCATATAAAAGAGCCCATACTAATTTATATGATAAGGATCCATGGAGCGTATGACCTAATGCGAATGAATGTTATGCTATGAATTATGAAACATGCAAGTGCAATCCACACACCCGACTCTGAGATCCCAGACCTTTAGTTCCTGCTTTTTGGAGCTAGCATCACTCTCTGGTACCACCATTGTGGCTACGGCAGCAGTGGAGCGGGCATTTCCACTCCTAGGCAGGTATACACACTACCCAACCTAGACCTCCCATATACCTCTGTATACGTCTTAGGTGCACTCTAGAGTCTTGCGTACTAGTTACTGACTACCCGTCAGTCTTGTTGGGTCTGGTGTGCATTTTCGGGAATTGTCTTCCAAACCGCAGTATAAACAACCTACTGGCCCCTCAAATCCTCACACCCGCCTGAGTCACCGTACTTCCATCGATGTGATGACTGGCCAAGTACCACATGACCCTCCACTATATAGTTTTATGCACATGCAAGTAGTACAATTCGAGCTTTCAGCTCGCAGGACCAAACCTGTCCTGAATCCCTCCAACCCTACACGGGCGAGAATATTACCATAAATCCCTCCAACCCTTCACGGGTGAGAATATTACCACTTTCACTTATCCTATTAGACTACTCTTGTCTACCGATTATTATACTTAGCAATTTAGGGTTAATCCCAGGACTGCCCATGGTATGCCCAATGAAGGGGTCTCGAACGCACTAGGAACCAAGATGGGATAACAAGCCCAAAGTTCCCTTTCGCAAGGATAATTACTTTTATTGGTGTCTACCCAGGATTTACACCCAACTCTCGTTGTTATTATAGTACGACCCTAATGACTTAAGATGTTATTAGAAGGGCGGCGGTCTTCCGCCGGCCTCTATTATGGTTGCCGTCATGGGAATTGCACTCTACCACTCATGGTTAAGAACTATCTTATAGGAGATAGACTATGGCTTATTCCTTAAATGTATTCCTCACTTCGATGGTTAGTCAATTCTTCCCCGGTGGCCATACTAGTATAGGTATATGTGCTAGACCCTACCCTTGACTCAATACCACCCACGAATAAGTCTTCCAAATTTCTTGGGCCATATGCCCCAATCTATTTATCCTAGGATGGTATGGACCTATATGTTTACCATGATAAATTTCACAATTTTCTAAATTATTTAAGTCATTAAATTAAATCCTTTATTTAATTCCCTAGGCCATTTAAAACATTGAGTACTATAATTGATTATCCCACAGACCTAAGGAATTTTCCTGATATGTAATTTGGTAAAATAATCATGTCTACCAAATTTCACAATTTTCCTAACAATGATTCCATTTAATTCGTATTTAATACAAAATCCATCAAAATGCCATTTTCTAAAGGAAGTATAGAAATTACTCTACTAAAAATTGTCAGAAAAAGTCAGGACAAGTATAATGATTAAATATTAATAAGTGCATAGATTCATAATCATTCATAGTGTAATGGCCTACAAAATTCCATTTCAATTAAATTACCAAAATGCCATTGTGGAGTTTTAAATATTATTGACACCTCCAAAATTTCTAGAATAATCATAGAGGGTCATGTATGCTTAAATACACCAGTTTAAATTTTTCCAAAATTTTGAAATGTAATTTTCCACCATTTATATATAATTGCAATAAAAGGGTAAAATGTTAAATTCCACTTTTCAACTAATGATATCCATGAAATAGAACCATAAAGTTTTCCAGGGTTTAATAATGTCACCCTTGATTTATAAACAAAATTTGGGTATTTTATCTCATACATAAACCCTAATCCAAATTAATGCCATTAATTCACCTAATTTCTGAAAATTCCAAATAATGGGATTTTTGATCCAAAAAATCCTAATATTTCTGTGAGGGGCATATTCCATCCCTATGAACCCATGTACAAAGTTTCCTTGACATGCAAAGTGTAAAAATGGTTAAATACACACTTTGTTGGTTTTTGCTATATGCACCCCAAGCCTAAGTATAACCAACACATGCAAGTGGGATTTCCCAACATGTAGTGGTTCAATGAGGCTGAAATTTCTACCAGGGGTATATATTGTCCCAAAGGTAAAGCCACAAAAATTAGGGGCCATTGGGAGTCCTATTACTCAAATTATTTCATTTATTTAATTTTGTGTATTATGACAAATACTATAGAAAAATGGTTCCCAAAAATTCCCATTTTTGGGCAGGGGCTAGATATGCGCTAATTGAGCACATGCCCAAAATCTTGGGTCATGTGGGCATCTGATTTGCTTGGGAAATTATTCTGATTTCTGCCCTAGCCTAGGACCAGTCCTAGCAAAATTGACCTACACAGCAAACTATTATACCAAATGGTGACTTTAGGATGTCAAAATAGAGGTAAGAGGTAGGGCTACGTTTTTTATTTTATGTTTAGGATCTGAAAATGCCTCTAAGAGACCTAAATTTAACATGCAACATCACTATATCTGTGACAAAATTCAAATGAAAATGAATTAATTAAATCATTAAATCGGGGGATGAACGGACGACATCCGTTCATCGTTCCCGATTCATCAACGGCCCAGATTCATTTCTGCTTGGCTGTATTACTTGGCTTCTTCCGGCCAGCTGAGCCACCACCACCACCGGCGATTGTTGCCACCACCTCCACTGAGGTGGTGGCTAGCGTTTCCCGACGGTGAAGCCGTCGTAGTTGGCTCCTCCGGCGAACCCGAGCAAGGAGAAAAGCTCGAAAAATTCACAATTTTCTCACATGGTATCGGGCTCAATTGAGCCCGATGTCTCCCCTAGATGATCTAGAAATCTAGCACGAGTAGAGGTGAAGCGAAACGAACTTGAATTGGGGCTTGGCGGCGAGTTTGGCGGCGGTGAGCCATGGTCTAGCTGCTCCGGCGATCTCCTGCTTGATTTCTATTTTCACCACCAAAAGCTCTGTTCCAGTAGTCGATCTCCACTCATTTTCCCCTCTGAAGCTGATGGTGTGGTTGGTTTTGGCCGGGAGTGGGTGTATGAGGAGTTAAAACCGAGGTGAGCTCGGTTTGGGCTTTGGTTGTATCACCAATGGTGCCAAGTGGCCACCATGCCCTAATTCTCTTATGGAATTACTTTGGGAGGCCGGCCAGCAAGCCTAGGCAGAAGGAATGAGGTCCATGTGGCTATCACTCCCTCTTTTCCTCTTCTCACTCCTCTTCTCTCTCTTATTTTTATGTGATTTCTCCAAAATGCCCCTTTGCATGTGTTCTCTCTCCATATTTTGGGGGTTAGGGGCTGTCCTTGACCACTTGGGCTGGTAAAGGGCCAAGTTTGGTGGGCTAGGCCCAAGGGGAGTTGCTTGGGCTTCATTTCTTCTCTTTAGGTCAATTTGTTCACTTGGTTGCCTTTTGAGTTGACTTGGTCAACCATGATGAGAGGGCTGGACCCACTTGAAGGTAATGAACTCAATGGCACCACCCAACTTGGGTTGGGTCAAGGTGGTGCCCTACTTGGGCTAAGTGGGCCTATAGGTATAGGTTTGACCAGATTAGGGTTAGGGTTGACTTGGGTCAAAGGGTGACCCAATGACAATTCAATAGTGTCCACTTAGATTGTTTTTAGGGTTAGGGCAATGTGGTGGGGTCATGGTGTGGCTAGGATCCCTATTTAGGCTAGTTTGACCTAGTTTGACTTGAGCCCTATAGTGGGCCCCACATGGTTGTACCCCATCCCCATGGGCCAAACCTAGTCTAAACCCCACACCCACACCACATGACTTAGCCTAATCTAAGTTGTGGGGCCTAATAGAAAAAAAAAGGGATGTTACAGTAGGCCTGGTGAAAAAGACTGAGGGTGCCTGAGGTAGGATTCTTGGGAAGAATCTGAGGTGTAGGACTTTAAGAAGTCTGAGTTATAGGAACCAGTTGGGTTCTTGATAGTTTTACTTTCAAGACAACCTAAACACCAAGAGGGGGGGTGAATAGGTTCTAATGCTTGTTAACACTTTTTGGCAGAATTCAATTACAGAATTAAAACACACAGCACAGCAGTCACAGAAATTTAACCATCACAGATTGCACACTGTTTTATAGTGGTTCCCCAAGGTCTGGGTACATCCACTTTCCCCCTTCACCTATCTAGCAGTATGCTAGATTCGGCCAAACTTCCTCTTTACTCAGATCCACAGATCCTACAGCTCAGAACTTGAAAAGGTTCCTACAACTCAGGCTCAACAGCCCTACCTCAGACTTATCACAAAGCCTACAACTTAGAGAAGAACCTTCTCCTATACTCAGGCAAACAGCCCTACCTCAGCCTTATCACAAAGCCTACAACTCAGAGAAGAACCTTCTCCTACACTCAGGCAAATAGCCCTACCACTCAGAGATCAACTCTCCTACACTCAACCTTTATAACACAGGCTTACAACTCAGATCTGTATTGACAGATCCTACAGAAATTAGAAAATAAGTTTTTAATGTCTTGCCTTTGTTGAGAGAGAAAAGAACAAGACAAATCTTGATCAGCTGATGAAATCAACTGAATCTGAGCTTTCTTCAAAGCTTCTTAAATCTGAACTTAGCTGAGTTGATTTCCAAACAGCTTCTTGAGAAACCAATGATGGCTTCCTTCTTCTTCTTCAAGTGGCTGGATCCCTCTCTATCCAACACCTTTGATGATACTTCTGAATTCTTGAAAAAACTCTTCTTAGACTGATCCTGAGATCGTCTTCTTAGATCTTCTGATGAAGATCTTCTTTAATGCCTTGCACTTTCTTGAAGAGAGGACTTGTCTCTTAACAATGTGTTGATGAAGAATTAATTTCCTCTTATGTATATCTTTCTTCTTCTTAATCTGTCTATTTATAGATCTTCTTCATGGTAACCGGCTGATCCGGTTTCTAACTGACTTCTGACAAGTCTGACAGCTTCAGTTAACCTGTCATAACCCACAGCTGTCAAGTCTTCAAACAGATCCTGTGCCTTAGTCTTGGACAGCAAAGTGTTGAGACAGACTGTCAGAAAGTGTCGAGACCAGCTGTCTATAAGTGTCGACACAAGTGACTTTGATGTCGACACAACCTTTGATGATGTCGACTAGTTTGCCTTTAAGTCGACACTGCTTCTTCAGAACTTCATCTTGAGAATGAGTCGACACAGAGAATTTGTGTCGACTCAACACTTCATCTTTCTTCAGAAAACAACTTGGTCTTGACTTTGCAGTGTGTCGACACAAGTCCTGTGTGTCGACACAGTTGTTGTAGATTCAGAACTCAGTATGTGTCGACTCTGCCTTCAGGTGTCGACATAGTTGAGGTCGACTATCTTTCTGTGAGTCGACACTGCTTCCCAGTGTCGACACAAATGTGGTCGACTATCTTTCTGTGAGTCGACACTGCTTCCCAGTGTCGACACAAATGTGATCGACTATCTTTCTGTGAGTCGACACTGCTTCCCAGTGTCGACATAAATGTGGTCGACTATTTTTCTCTGTATCGACACAGCTTCCTTCAAGTGTCGACACAATTATTCTGAAGTGTCGACACAATTTCTTCAGGTATCGATATATGGACTTAGAATAATTTCCTGTATTCTTTAATACTTCTTCACCTGCACATGTCAACTTAAAACAACATTAAATACACCTTGATGTATATCATTAAGCTAAGTTAGGCTTCTTCAAATCAGGTACACATTTTCCAATGTACCCAACAATCTCCCCCTATTTGGAGAAGTCATAACCCTTTTAGTTAATGATATACACCATTTATAACAAATATAATATGATGATGTATGACATTACAGGAATACTTAATATAAACAAAATATTAACAATTCATCACAGAGTGAACATGAATATATGATTCCAAACAAAATTTTGTTTATAACTTGGTAATGTTTGATTACAGATATTTACATTGAATAATTAAACAAAACATTTCAAAACACTTTTGAAATAACTTAGAACTAAGACTGATCAGGCTTTTTTATGACAATTCCTTTGCCAGATTGGATTTGAGCCTTCACAGGAGCTTCAGAAACTTTAGCTGGCTTCTTGCCTTTTAGCTCAGCTTTCTTCTGTGCTTCTTCCTTGAGCCTTTGCCTTTCAATGTAATGAAAGGGCTTTGGAAAGTACTTGCTCGGCTCCTGAGCATCTGGTGGAAGCCTTCCCAGCTTGGCTTTTCTCCTGAACTGTACTATGGCTTCCTGCCTAGCTTCATACTTTTGCCATTCCATTTCATTATACCACTTTCCTCTTTCATGTACTTTGTCCTTTACAGCCTTCCATGCAGTTAGTATAATATTTCTTGAAGTAGGGCTCCACTGCTCAAAATCTGGCTTAAGTTCAGCCTGCTCTCTAAATCTTTTCTTGGATAGTAGAGCATCTTGCTGTTCTTGCAAGTTGGCATCAGGCTTATCAACTTTTTCAATAACAACCTTGGTAACCTCCTTTGGAGGACTATACATATCCTGAACTTGCTGATCAATCATATCAAAATCAGGAGGAGGGTAAATGACATGGGCAAGCTCAGGTTGATTGCCTTCAAGTAGACCTGTTTGAATTCCGAACTCAGCCACCATAGCATCATCACACAAAGGTGGATATCCCAATGTGGCTCGAATACTATTTGTCACTCATTTGGTGTGCTCTGAGCCAGCATGAACTAACAACCTCTCCCCCTTTATGACTTCTCTGGTAATATGATCTCTTAGATCATTCTTCTGAAATCTGATCTGGCCATCTAGATAATTCACACCTTCTTTAAAATATGGTTTCAATTTTTGTAGTTTGTCATATATGTCCTTCTGAGATGTAGTGATGGCAGTCTTAACTGATTCAATGGCTTCTTGAAGTTTCTTATCAAACTCTTCCATCTCCTTTGCTCTTGCTTCAGTCATCCCTGCAGTAGCCTTTGTGAACTCTTCAAGAATTTCATGGTGAGATTCAGTCAAATTATCATTCATCCTCAACTGATTCTCCAGAACATAACCTTGCTTTAAAGCAATATCATCCACTTTAGTGAGGATAGACTGCTGTTGGTTAACCAAAAACACTACAGCATTACCTCCCTTATGGAAGCAATCTGTCATCTCCTTCTTATTCATATTTACTTCAAATCTAATTGATTTAATATCTTGAGCCAAGTCAAATTGAAGGGATTTATTGCTCTCATCAACATACTTTTCAACAGCCAATCTGTGTTCATCCAACTTAACTTGTAAGTCTACCATAAACTTGTTATAATTAAATTCAGAAGGAGATTGGAGTGTTGTAGTCTGTAGAGTCTGCTTATAGCTTTTGCTCCTTCTCTGAAAGACCATGAGCTTTTTCTTCTTAGCCAGTCTGGCTTCTTCATTCTCAAAATCAGATGAACTTTCAATTTGAACTCTGTCAGGAGAAGTAGAAGGAATATTAGTTTCAGTGACATGTTGCTCAGCCTCAACATTCACAGGCTCCCCCTCAACTACTTGCTCCTTCTCAGCTTCTTGCTCTATCTCCATGTCTAGTGCCTTTTCATTGTCTTACTCCTCCTCTACTCTATCAGTAGCAATTTCAATATTAGGAAATAACTCATCAAGAGTGTATTCCTTCTGAGCTTGAACAGATGTTGAATCATCCAGATCTGCAATATTCAAATCTTTTGATAAATCAATTTGTTCTTCCTCTTGCACTTGTACAGACATCTTCTCCCCCTGCACTTGATCAGTATTTGGAATATCCTGGGAAGGTGAATACACTTGTTCCCCCTGCACCTGTGCAGGAATAGAAATATTAGTAATGTCCTAGATAGGAAAAACTCACTTGCTCTCCCTTTACCTGTTCAGAAGCAGATACATTCTGGGCAGGAGAGTGAGCTTGCTCCCCCGGCATCTGTGCAGGAATGGTTTCTTTCTGAACTTGAGTAGACTCAGGCTGATCTTCAACCTGCTCTCTCACTTGCTCTTCTTGATGCTGGGCAGTGCCTAGATCATGTGTAGGGGATCTTACAGGGGTGTCATTCCTACTCTCATCAGGCACATCTTTAGACAACACCCTATCCCATCTTGAAAATAATCTCATATCCATCTTCCTCATGTGATTAATCTTGGACCTAGGCAGTTGTTGCATAACCTCAGGAATCACTCCAGTCAGGTATAAACTAACAATTCTAGCCAGATTTGGCTTCTTGATTCCTTCCTTGATCTTATCAAATACTACAGCTGACCAGTCAGTTGGAATTGTAAACACAATTCTGGTCATTAGGCTGAACATATAGGCTGAAATCCTATCATGTCCACCTGGTTTGCACAAAATTACTTTCCCAACTACTTCTGACAGAAACTTGCCTTGTTGGTTCATCCCTTTTCTGTTAAAAGCAGCTCCAATCTTTAAGGTTGGATCCAATCCACAACATTGGAGAGCCTCCCTAGACTTAGAGGCTGGGACCTCTTCTTCATTCTCAACTATAGGCAATTATAGAATCTTTCTTAAACTTCTTGGGGTAATTTTCACCTTTGACCCATGAACTGTGGATTTGATCTTGAGACCATTTGAATCCACTGATGCAGAGGTAAAGAATTCAAGCACCTCCTTCTTCCATATCTTTGAAGGTTCAGAAACTAGAAACTCTATTCCAGATTTAGAGATTAGAGTTATAACCCTTTGAATATCTGTCGGGGCATCCGCAAAGGCATTGCGTACCAACTCATATCCTTCGTTGATGTTATCTTCAACCTTTGGTGCCATTGATCAGACGAGAAAGCTTGAGAGGAGAGAGAGAGAGAATGTCGACACAGGGTTTCAGTCTCGAAAACCTTGTAAGCGTGTCGACAGAATAAGTTTTTGACCTATTTATACCTTCTATTGAAAGAAGATCAAAAGGCGGGCAAAAATAGTCTATATGTGTTGACACAGATGGAGTGTGTCGACACAAACTTCAATTGTCTTGACAGCAAGTCTGTCTACTATGTGTCGACACCAATTGTGGATATGTCGACACCTGAGAGACATAGTAGAGCATCAGAAATTCTGTATCGACTCTTAGGATAAGTGTCGACACAAAATCTGTAAGTGTCGACACCACTATTCTGGTGAAGTCGACACTACATTCCTGGATGAGTCGACTATTTGTTTCTTAAGTGTCGACATAAATTCTCTGTGTCGACACATATTCTCTGACTAGTCGACATTACTTCACTGAGTCGACACATTATCACTGAATGTGTCGACACTATTTTACTTGGCCAATATCTATTTTTGTCAATACCACTTGATAATCTAATATCACTTGTAAGTTTGTTGATAAACTAATCAATGGTAAGCATGCCTAATTCAATTTTAAATTTATTGAATTTTGTTTCATCCAGTGGCTTAGTAAATACATCTGCTATTTGATAATCTGTTTTAACAAATTCCAATGAGATGTTTTCTCTTTCTACATGTTCTCTAAGAAAATGGTATTTAATTTCTATATGCTTAGTTCTACTATGAGAAATAGGATTATTAGCAATAGAAATTGCACTCTTAGAATCACACAAAAGAGGTGTTCTACTTACTTGAATACCATAATCTTTAAGCTGATGCTGTATCCATAATAGCTGTGCACAGCAGCTGCCAGCAGCAACATATTCTGACTCAGCTGTGGATATTGCCACACTGGTCTGCTTCTTACTACTCCATGATATCAATCTTCCTCCCAAGAATTGACAAGTACCTGTTGTACTCTTTCTATCCTCTCTACAGCCTGCAAAGTCTGCATCTGAATAACCTGTTAGTAGAAAATCTCTATTCCTAGGGTACCAAAGGCCTAGATTAGGTGTGCCCTTAAGATATCTCAGAATCCTTTTGACTGCAGTATAATGAGATTCTTTAGGGCAGGCTTGGTACATAGCATAGACACATGTAGCATACATAATATCTGGTCTACTAGCAGTGAGATAAAGTAGAGAGCCAACTATTCCTCTATACAAAGATTCATCAACAGGTTTACCTGCATCATCTTTGCATATAGGCATACTTGTTCCCATAGGAGTTCTCATAGTGGAGGATGACTCCGTACCATACTTCTTAATTAATTCTTTGGTGAACTTAGACTGGGATATGGACAGGCCATCATCAGTGTGTCTTACTTGGAGTCCCAAGAAGAACTTAAGTTCCCCCATACTGCTCATCTCAAACTTCCCTTGCATAAGTTTGGCAAACTTTTTACAAAGGTTGTTTTCAGTAGATCCAAAGATTATGTCATCAACATAGATCTGAACTAAGATGATCTTACCTTTGGATTCCCTAAGGAATAGAGTTTTGTCTATTTTTCCTCTTGAGAATTTATTCTCAATAAGGAAAGTAGATAGGGTTTCATACCAAGCCCTTGGGGCTTGCTTTAACCCATACAAAGCTTTCCTAAGCTTATAGACATAATCAGGTTTAAGAGGATCTACAAAACCTGATGGCTGCTCTACATAGACTTCCTCTTTTAAATCACCATTCAGAAATGCTAATTTCACATCCATCTGGTACACTTTGAAGTCTTGATAGGCTGCATAGGCAAGGAACATTCTGATTGCCTCCAGCCTTGCTACTGGGGCAAAGGTTTGATCAAAGTCAATCCCTTCTTCCTGCATGTATCCTTTTGCAACCAATCTTGGTTTATTCTTCACTATTATTCCACTCTCATCCATTTTGTTCCTATAAATCCACTTTGTGCCAATTATGTTGTGGCCTCTTGGTTTAGGAACAAGCTCCCAGACATTGCACCTTCTGAACTGATTCAGCTCCTCTTGCATAGCATCAATCTAGTGCTGGTCTTGAATGGCTTCTTCAAACTTCTTAGGCTCCACTTGAGACAGGAAACTTGAATGCAGGTCTGTGCTTTGATTTCTGCTTCTAGTCTGCACTCCCTGTCTTGGATCACCTATAATCTGATCAACTGGATGATCTCTTAAATGTCTTGTAGCTGGAGGAAGATTCCTTTCTGGTTGAACATCTCCAGCTCCTTCTTCATGTTGAACCTCTTGGTTTTCATCAGCATCTATTGAGTCTTGTACTCCCCCTGGACAGTAGCCTTCATTTTCCAATGCTCCATCTTCCTTTGATGCTTCAGCAATGGAGAGCTTGTCCATTCTTTTTCTTATACCTGTTGAATCATTTGATCTACAAGACAACTCACAGTTGATTAATCTTGTTTCATCAAACACAACATGTACAGATTCTTCAACAACATGAGTAGTCAAGTTGTAGATTCTATAGGCCTTACTATTTATGCTGTACCCAACAAATATCCCATCTTGGGATTTGGCAGCAAACTTAGTTAGGTATGACTTGCCATTGTTAAGTATATAGCATTTACAACCAAAGTTCCTAAAGTAGGATAGATTTGGTTTTCTACCTTTCATAATCTCATAGGGAGTCTTTTTGTGGTTCTTGCTGATAGAAGCCCTATTGATCACATGACATGCAGTGTTAACTGCCTCAGCCCAGAAATATTCTGGAAGAGAGGTGTCACTCAATAGTGTTCTACCAGCTTCAATTAATGTTCTATTCTTTCTTTCAGCAATGCCATTTTGCTGTGGTGTTCTAGGTGAGGAGAACTCTTGGAAAATCCCAAAGTCTTCACATAACTTTGTCATGCTTTCAGATTGAAACTCAGTACCATGGTCACTTCTGATTTTGACCACTGTACAATTCAGTTCATTCTGAATTTGCTTCACAAAATTAAGTAAGATACTTGGGGTTTCTGATTTCTGTCTCAGAAAGAACACCCATGTAAATCTAGAATAGTCATCTACCACTACAAAAGTATAGACTTTCCTACCTAGACTATGAACTGGCATAGTACCAAAAAGATCCATATGTAAGAGGTATAGGCACCTCACAGAATCCTTGTTTTCAAGGCTTTGAAAGGAGGATTTTGTCCGCTTGCCCTTTTGACAAGCTGAGCATATTTCTTCCTTTATACACTTAACTTGAGGACCATTCCCCACTAACTCTTTGCTAAAGAGTTGGCCAATTGTCTTGTAGTTAAGATGAGCCAATCTCTTGTGCCACTTGACACAATGAGAAGCATTATCATCAGCTACAAGACAGATGGAAGAAGCCTTGTTCTCACATACAAAATTAAGACAATAGACATTTCTCTTCCTATACCCAGTCAATATGATCTTTTGATCACCTGACCTTTTGATATGACATCCATTCTTGACAAATGAAATGTCATATCCTAAATCACTCAGCTGGCTTATGCTTATTAGATTGTGTTTCAAACCTTTTACATAAGCCACTTGGGTGATAGTAATTAGGTTAGTAGAAATGTTACCAAACCCTTTGATGATTCCTTTTTCAGATCCACCAAAGATCACTTTGGGTCCATCTTTGACAGATGTATACTCCTTCAGCAGCCCCTTTGTTCCAGTCATGTGCCTGGAACAACCACTGTCCAAGTACCATATAGGGGCATGGCCACTTGGACTTTCCTACAACACAGATTTACTTACCCTTAGAACCCAAGTAAGTCTTGGGTCCTTGGTTCAGGTTAGCATTAAAAAAGCTACCATTATCTCTTCTAACAGGTAAACTATTGTTCTTTCTAACACTTGTGTTATGCCAGCAGTCTAATGCAAAATGGCCTCTCTTGCCACAGCACCAACATTCAAACTTATTGTATCTAGTTCTAGATACACTCTTGACAGAAGAATTTCTGTCCATTGCTGGTACTGCAGCAGCTTCACCCACTGATTTCTTATAACCATTGGGTTTATGAACATAGATTGGCCTGTTGGCATTTACACCCTTGTTTATCAGAACATAGTCTTAAAATGACCATGAATATCTTCATGATCATATTGGTTAGAAGGCACTTGCACCTTTCTAATCTTAATAAGGACTGAAAAGTTCAGTGGCTTGACAGGAGCTTTGCCTTTCCTCTTGAATTGGGCTGCCCTGGGGTTACCTTTGAATCCTAATCCTGCCTTACCCTTTTGAGTCACAAATTCATCTATCATGGGTAAGACAGACTTTGGCTTAGAGTAACTAGCCACTAACTCCTTTTCTATTCTTAGTCTGGCCTCCAGACTCTTCACTTGATCATTGGTATAATTGATTGTGCCCATCTGAATAATAGTTATATTCTTCAGTTTGGCAATTTCATTTTACTTTTGATCAATTACTTTTTCAAACTCAGTTGCAGCTACCTTTAGATCAGCAATTTCCTGAGCCTGAGATTTAACCAGGTTCTTGCTTTTCTTAAGGGCCTGCAACAAGTCCCCATACTTATCTATCAATTGATAGACATCTCCTTCAGATTCAGATGCATGTACATCACTTGATGCAGATGTAGCTGATTCTGCACTTGTACTACAAACAGATTTTATTGAAGGACATAGTACCTTACTAGGACCAGACTGATTCTGCTACATGTCTTCTTCTAATCCTGCCATCAGTCCCATGCACTGATGATCTTCTTGTTCATAGATGGAGCCTAGCAATTGCATGAACTCCTCTTCTTCAGTAGCAGCATACAGTCCAATATATGCTTCAGATTCTGATTCTGAAGTTGATTGATCTGTTAGGCTCTTTTCCTTCTTTGTAACAAAGGATTTTTCCTTCTTTCCCTTTTGATAAGTCTTCTTCTTGTCTGATGACTCCTTTCTCTTATCAGGATAGTCAGCCACTATATGTCCAGGCCTATTGCAACAATAGCTGACAATCTTTGAAGTAGTGGCCTTGCTGGGCATTGTTCTGCTCTTCTCTTTCCTTGATGACTTTTTCTTCTGATAATAGTCATCAACTTGCTGTGATGAGGAGGGCCTAGACTTCCACTGCTTCTTCTTTAAGAATCTCTGGAATTGCCTTGTAAATGCAGCAAAATCTACATCTGACTCACAGCTTTTTGAACCCTGATTATCTGAATTTTCAGAACTAACTTCTGCAACTTCCTTAGGAGGAGATGGTGATATCCTCCTATTCTTTCTAGTGGCTTCTGCCTTGAAGTCCACTGTCTTCTCTCTATGCTCTCCTTTTGAATTCTTTTCCTCCTCCTTCCTCACCATAAGTTGCATTTCATAGGATAGCAACTTTCCAAATAAGGTTGGAGGAGAAATCTCTGCCAGTTTAGCCACTTCTCTTATGGCACAGATCTTTGTGTACCAATCCTTTGTCAAGTATCATAAGAATTTGTCATTCAGTTCATAGGTACTGAATACTCTTCCATAAGACTTTAACTCATTCACAGTTCTATAGAATTTCTTATAGCATTCAGTTATGCTATCAGTTTTTCCTTGTCTAAAACTTTCATATTCATGGTTGAGCATAGACTTCCTATCCTGTCTTACTTCTTCAGATCCCTCCATGTAGACAATCATGGTGTCCCACATCTCTTTGGAGGTCTTGCAGTGAATCAGATTCTGAAATGTAGAATCATCTATGGCACTCACAATAATATTCTGAGCTCTCTTGTCCATGGTTGCCAAAATGATTTCATCCTTGGTCATTTCAGAATAACTCTTTGGAGTTTGAATATTAGCATCAAAAACTGATACCTTCATTGGAATGAAGGGTCCTTCCTGAACTGTGATGTATATCCTTGGGTCAGATGCTTCCATGAACAATCTGACTCTTTCTTTCCAAATTCCAAAGATTTCCTTCCTGCAGATGGGTAACTTCATTGACCCTAATTCCTTGTGATTTTCTCCAGAACCCATCTTCTTGAATCCTGATTCTGCCTTTCAGATCTACCTCAGAATGTTAAGTCCTTTTTGAGGAACCTCCCTCTGATACCACTTGATAGTTTTACTTTCAAGACAACCTAAACACCTAGAGGTGGGGGGGGGGTGAATAGGTTCTAATGCTTGTTAACACTTTTTGGCAGAATTCAATTACAGAATTAAAACACACAGCACAACAGTCACAGAAATTTAACCATCACAGATTGCACACTGTTTTATAGTGGTTCCCCAAGGTCTGGGTACATCCACTTTCCCCCTTCACCTATCTAGCAGTATACTAGATTCGGCCAAACTTCCTCTTTACTCAGATCCACAGATCCTACAGCTCAGAACCTGAAAAGGATCCTACAACTCAGGCTCAACAGCCCTACCTCAGCCTTATCACAAAGCCTACAACTTAGAGAAGAACCTTCTCCTACACTCAGGTAAACAGCCCTACCTCAGCCTTATCACAAATCCTACAACTCAGAGAAGAACCTTCTCCTACACTCAGGCAAACAGCCCTACCACTCAGAGATCAACTCTCCTACACTCAGCCTTTATAACACAGGCTTACAACTCAGATCTGTATTGATAGATCCTACAGAAATTAGAAAAGAAGTTTTTAATGTCTTGCCTTTGTTGAGAGAGAAAAGAACAAGACAAATCTTGATCAGTTGATGAAATCAACTAAATCTGAGCTTTCTTCAAAGCTTCTTGAATCTGAACTTAGCTGAGTTGATTTCCAAACAGCTTCTTAAGAAACCAATGATGGCCTCCTTCTTCTTCTTCAAGTGGCTGGATCCCTCTCCATCCAACACCTTTGATGATACTTCTGAATTCTTGAAAGAACTCTTCTTAGACTGATCCTGAGATCGTCTTCTTAGATCTTCTGATGAAGATCTTCTTTAATGCCTTGCACTTTCTTGAAGAGAGAACTTGTCTCTTAACAGATGTGTTGATGAAGAATTAATTTCCTCTTGTGTATTGTATATGTATATCTTTCTTCTTCTGAATCTGTCTATTTATAGATCTTCTTCATGGTAACCGGCTGATCCGGTTTCTAACTGACTTCTGACAAGTCTGACAGCTTCAGTTAACCTGTCATAACCCACAACTGTCAAGTCTTCAAACAGATCCTGTGCCTTAGTCTTGGACAGCAAAGTGTTGAGACAGACTGTCAGAAAGTTTCGAGACCAGCTGTCTATATGTGTCGACACAAGTGACTTTGATGTCGACACAGCCTTTGATGATGTCGACTAGTTTGCCTTTAAGTCGACACTGCTTCTTCAGAACTTCATCTTGAGAATGAGTCGACACAGAGAATTTGTGTTGACTCAACACTTCATCTTTCATCAGAAAATAACTTGGTCTTGACTTTGCAGTGTATCGACACAAGTCCTGTGTGTCGACACAGTTGTTGTAGATTCAGAACTCAGTATGTGTCGACTCTGCCTTCAGGTGTCGACATAGTTGAGGTCGACAATCTTTCTGTGAGTCGACACTGCTTCCCAGTGTCGACACAAATGTGGTCGACTATCTTTATGTGAGTCGACACTGCTTCCCAGTATCGACACAAATGTGATCGACTATTTTTCTGTGAGTCGACACTGCTTCCCAGTGTCGACATAAATGTGGTCGACTATTTTTCTCTGTGTCGACACAGCTTCCTTCAAGTGTCGACATAATTATTCTGAAGTGTCGACACAATTTCTTCAGGTGTCGACATATGGACTTAGAATAATTTCCTGTATTATTTAATACTTCTTCACCTGCACATGTCAACTTAAAACAACATTAAATACACCTTGATGTATATCATTAAGCTAAGTTAGGCTTCTTCAAATCAGGTACACATTTTCCAATGTACCCAACAGTTCTGAGTTGTAAGATCTATGGATCTGTGATAGTGGAAGGAAGTTTGGCCGAATCCAGTTCTCTACTAGATGGGTGTAGGGGGAGAGTGGACGTACCCATAAATTGGGGAACCACTATAAACCATTGTGTCTGTGCTGTGAATTTTCTGTGATTGTTATTCTTTGTGCTGAGATAATTGTGATGTGTTTAACTTTGTTACTTTCCTGATTTGTTAAAAAGGATTAGAACCTATTCAACCCCATCTAGGTGTTTGGGCTCTTTTAAACCAAATCTTTCAAGTGATGTCAGAGGGAGATTACTCAAATATAGACCTAACTGTCTGAGTAGATCTCCAAGGCAATTAACTGTTAGCCAGAATTGGTTCAAGTAAGAATCAGAAGGAACTTGGATCCATGAAACTTCCTATTTGTAGGAAAGAAAACTTTGGAACATAATGTATAGCCCTCCACAGGAGGCACATAATGTTATTATTGAAAAGTTGAAATGTCTGAAGCTGCTAAGGATGCTCAGAAAGAGGCTCAGCTTTCTAAGAAAAGATTCAGAGAACAGGCACAATTAAAGCCTGATTTTGAACAATAGAGTCCTACTTCTAGAAATATTATTCTACTTCCTGAAAAGCATTAAAAGACAATATGCATGATAGAGGCAAATGGTACTCTGAACAAGAATGGAGTAAGTAAAAGGGAAGGCAAGACGCCATACATCTGTTCAGAAGGGATATCAAAGCTGGGAAGTAACCTGCTAACTCTGTGGAGCCTAGCAAGTATATTCCAAAGCCTTATCATTACTTTAAAAGGCAGAATATCAAGGCAGATGAGCTTAAAAAGAAAGATTTGAAAGGGAAGAAGCCACCTGATGACACAGAATCCAAAGTACAAGCTAAGATTCAACCTGGCAAAGGAATAGTGATCAAGGAGCCTGATCAATCTTAGGGATAGATAGGCTAGACTTAGAACTATGTATTTTTAGTTCTAAACAATCTTGTAAATCAAACACTTATTTCCTGGTTAATGAATGTTATCATATTCTGTGATGATAATAAATGTTATTTGTGTTTATAAGTTACCCTACTGTGAAATGATTTTATACATCTTAATCTTTGTTTTATTATAAGTAGTGTATATCATTGACTAAGGGTTATGACTTCTCCAAATAGGGGGAGATTGTTGGGTACACTGGAAACTGTGTACCAGATTTGGAGAAGCCTCACTTAACACAATGATATACATAAAAGTGTATTTGATGGGATGTTGAGTTTCAATGTGCAGGTTAAAGAAATACAGGAAAATTTTCTAAGTACAAGTGTCGACACTTGTGAGGGAGTTGTGTCGACACCAGAAGCAGTTGTGTCGACACACAGGACTTGTGTCGAAAAATTCAAGAAATCTATCAACACTAGCTTTATCGACACCAGAAGCAGTTGTGCCGACACACAATACTTGTGTCGACACACACTCAAAGAAAACTATCAATAACAGCTATACTGAGATGGGAAGGGTTGTGTCGACACATCCAATAGAAGCTGTGTCATGAAGATGAAGAATGATTGTGTTGACATTATGGGAGTTGTGTCGACATCATCAAGACTTGTGTCGACACATGGTCTATTTGTGTCGACACATCTGAAGTGTTATGTTGGCAGTTCTCTGCTATGATAGAAGTTCAAGGTGTCAGTTATCAAGACTGAAGACCTGACAACTGTCATAAGTAACAAAGCTGACACATCTGTCAGAGCTGTCAGAAGGCTGTTATGAACCGGATCAGTCGGTAACCTTGGATGGATTCTATATATAGACCTATTCTATTACAAAATAAAAAAGAGAACAAGAGAGGGGGTACAAGAGACAAACCCAGAAGAAGGCAGATCCTGAAGAGTCTGCAAGAAAAATTCAGATTTGATTCTTAATTCAAGAAGGAAGCTGGATTGAAGATCAACTCCAACTCCAATTGAAGATCAACCTTACTTGGTACAAATTCAAGAAGCTTTAAAGAAGCTAAGATAGGTTGGATCTATAGTAATCAATTCAATCAAGAACTGATCAAGAAGCTTTCACCCTATTCTCTTTCTATGAGGGTGAAGATTTTATTGTTTCAAACAATTAATTTCCTTATAAGATCTTATATAGATCTGGGTTGTAAGCCTAAATTTATAAATGCTGAGGAAGGGCTGAGAGCTTGAGGTAGGACTTGAAGAAGTCTGAGTTGTAGGCCTGGTGATAAAGGCTGAGGTAGGGTTGAGAGCCTGAGGTAGGACTTGAAGAAGTCTGAGTTGTAGGCCTGGTGATAAAGGTTGAGGTAGGGCTGTTTCCTGAGGTAGGATTCTTGGGAAGAATCTGAGGTGTAGGACTTGAAGAAGTCTGAGTTGTAGGAACTAGTTGGGTTCTGAGTTATAAGATCTATGGATCTGATATAGTGGAAGGAAGTTTGGCCGAATCCAGTTCTCTACTGGATAGTTGAAGGGGGGAGAGTGGACGTACCCACGAATTGGGGAACCACTATAAACCATTGTGTCTGTGTTGTGAATTTTCTATGATTGTTATTCTTTGTACTGTGATAATTGTGCTATGTATAATTTTGTTACTTGCCTGATTTATTAAAAAGGATTAGAACCTATTCACCCCCCTCTAGGTGTTTGGGCTCTTTTAAACCAAATCTTTCAAATTACTACTCTACTATCATTAGTAGGGAGAGCTTGCGCCTCTACCCACTTCGATACATAATCTATAGCTATCAAAATATATTTATTCCCATAAGAAATTGGGAGTGGTCCCATAAAGTCAATCCCGCACACATCAAACACTTCACATTCAAGAATAAATTTTTGTGGTATTTCATGTAATTTAGAGATGTTACCTGATTTTTGACAAGAATCACATGAAATCACATACATTTGGGCATCCCTGAATAGAAGTAGCCAATAAAAACCGGAATCAAGAACCTTTTTAGCTGAGCGGTTTGCTCTAAAGTGACCACCTTTAGGGCCTGAATGACAGTGCTCTAGGATTTTCCAGCCCTCATCCACTGATACACATCTACGTATAATGAAATCTGCACATATCCAAAAAAGATAGGGATTCTCCCAAAAGTAATATTTCAAGTAAGAGAAAAATTTCTTTTTCTGCTAATATGAAAAGTCTTTTGGAAGGACCTTAGACACAAGATAGTTTGCATAATCGGCAAACCACAGATAATCAGCAATTATATTTATAGATAATGCAAATAATGATTCCTCCGGAAACGTATCACTAATCTCAGACTTATCTAACATTGTGCATAGTGGATTTTCTAAACGTGAGAGATGATCTGCCACTAAGTTTTCTGCTCCTTATTTATCTCTAATTTCGAAATCAAATTCTTGCAATAAAAGAATCCAACGGATTAGACGAGGTTTGGCTTCCGCTTTGGCTAGTAAATATCTTAGGGCAGAGTGATCTGTGTATACTACCACCTTAGAGAATGTTAAATAGGATCTAAATTTATCGAAGGCGAATACAACTGCTAATATTAATTTTTATGTAGTTGTATTATTCTCCCATGCGTTATTAAGTGTTTTGCTAGCAGAGTATATAGGGTGAAAGTGTTTGTTTTGGTGTTGACCTAAAATAGCCCCTACCGCAAAACTACTAGCGTCACACATAATCTCGAAAGTTTGAGTAAAATCAGGTGCAATCATAATAGGAGAATTAATTAATCTTTCTTTTAAGCCTCAAAAGCTTATAAACACTCTTGATCAAAAATAAAATGTGTCTTTTTCTAAAAGCCTAGTAAGTGGTTTAGTTATTTTAGAGAAGTCTTTAATGAACTGACGATAGAATCCGGCGTGACATAAAAAGCTTCTCACTGCCTTAACGGAGGTTGGTGGTGTCAGCTTTTTTATGGTTTCAATGTTTGCTCTATCTACATTAATTCCCTGGCTTGAGATCTTATGGCCAAGTACTAACCCTTCTTGCACCATGAAATGACACTTCTCCCAACTAAGTACTAGGTTTGTTTCCTCACACCTCCTCAGAACTTTTTCTAAATTCTTCAAACACAAATCAAAGGAATCACCAAACACAGAGAAATCAACCATAAACACTTCCATAATATCTTCAACATACTCATCAAATATAGCTAACATGCACCTTTGGAAAGAGGCAGGTGCATTACATAAACCAAATGGCATGCGCCTATAGGCAAAGGTACGAATGGGCAAGTGAATGTTGTTTTCTCCTGGTCTTCTAGTGCTATAGGGATTTGAAAATATCCAGAAATTCCGTCTAGAAAACAATAATAAGAATGGCCTGATAAGCATTCTAATATTTGGTCAATGAATGGTAAAGGGAAATTGTCTTTCGTAATGGCATTGTTTAACTTCCAATAATCAATACAGACACGCCAACCTGTTACTGTTCGTGCTGGAATTAATTCATTCTTATCATTTGCTACTACTGTTAGACTACCCTTCTTAGGAATGACTTGTATAGGACTTACCCATGAACTATCAGAAATAGGGTATATCATTCCAGCATCTAGCAGCTTAACAATCTCAGTTTTCACTATCTCTTTCATATTTGGATTTTTCCTACGTTGCGGTTGAATAGAGGACTTATAGTTTTCATCCAAAAGGATCTTATGAGTGCAAAAACTAGGGTTGATACCTTTTATATCAGAGATTTGCCATGCTATAGCACCTTTACATTTCTTCAGCACAGTTATTAATTTAGCTTTTTCAGTTTTAGAAAGATTTGAAGAAAAAATAACTGGGTAAGAAGAATTAGATCCTAATAATACATACTCAAGATGAACCGGTAATTTCTTTAGTTCTACCATTGGTGGATCCTTCGTATTATTCTTAAGAACTTAAAGATCTTCTTGTGTAATCAAACTATACTCAGTCTGAAAGTGAGGGGATAAGTTGTAAATTACTCTAGAGGGGGGGGGTGAATAGAGTATTCAAAATTTTATGAACACTTAGTCAGCTCCCTTGGAGTTTATTTGCGGAATAAAAAATCTGATACTTGAACCCTAAGAGCCTAACACAGTGAAGTGCACAAGTGAAGAAGTTGACTGAAATTTCAGTTAACTACAAGCCTATCACAGCAACTAGCAATCCTAGGTAGTTCTATCACAGCCACAGAATAAAATGAATAAACAAGATAACCAGATGGACACAGGATATATAGTGGTTCCCTTTAAATAGGTACATCCACTCTTCTACCACCCTGGTAGGAATCCACTACAGGTTTTTGCTAAGGTGCCCTGCCACCAATGATCTGATTCAGGTAGATCAAACAGACCCTTTGAGCTTTTGATAAGGATGCTCAACCACAGGTTGTTGATAAGGTGCCCTGTCACCAACGTTCACTTTTGAAGAGGTGTGAACAAACTCTTTTTACAAAGGGGTTGAGAGGGTTAGATTATCTTCTCTGTTTTAAATACAGATTAGAGAAGATTTGTGGATTCTCTAAAGAATCAAAGTCTCCCCCTGGCTCAGTGGAAGTCCAGGGAAAGCCTTTGCTTCAGGATGAAGGAGTTTCAGATAAACTGAAACTAAATCCTCAGAGATCTGAAGACTGATTTTTATCAGGTCTTAAGATTCTGGAACACTTGAAGCAGATCTTGAGCTTTTTCTGAAGTCTTGAAAACTCTAAGCAAATTGCTCAGGAGACTTGAGAATGAAAGATGATTGCTCTGGGCTTTTGCTTCAGGAAAACTTTTCTTCTTCTTGTTGTGAGATTGTGAAGAGCTGCTCTGATGAAGCTTGAGCGAATGAATAATATTTCTCTGTGTCTGTAACTTCTTCTTTTCTGAGAGAAGAATCTCTTTTAAATATGTCTTCACGTTTTTCTTTTGGAACGGCTCTATTGATTTGAATTCTCGAGCCCTGCAACAGATTATCTCAAAATAGAATATAGCAATAGGAATGGAATGGCCTATTAACTTTCTGTCAGTCCCAATAAGGAATAAAATAAGCGGGAAAAATTTCTCAGCATAAAGACGTACCGTTCTTGGAAATAGTACATAGTACCAACGGCTAGAAAACAGGCTGGAAAGATAAAGTCAACGTAATTTGTATAATAGGACAAAATGCTTTATCAAGAGTACTGAATCCCGTGATTTATGCTTGACAGAATTTGTAATCAATTTATTTGAATTTAAACCATAAACTTAGCAACAATAATATCAGAGAATCAATCTAACCACCAACTAAAACACTTGGAAATAAACCAAGGAATAGAATAAATACAAAAAGATAAAGGCAGACAGAAATCGTCGAACAGGGGTTCGAAGATCGTCGACCTACTAACCGATCGTCGACTAAAAACAGGAATCTGTTGGAACAGAAATCGTCGAACGGAAATCGTCGACCAGAAAATAGATCGTCGACCGGCTAACAGATAGTCGACCAGCTAACAGATAGTCGACCAGCTAACAGATAGTCGACCAGCAAAGGCAAATATCTGTCGAGACAGAAATCGTGAAGCAAGAACACGATCGTCGATCTGTTGATGACAGATCGTCGACCAACCTTTAGAGCGTAGTAAGCTTGCTCTGAGATCGTCGACCGACGGTCGACGATAATTGTCTTGACTTCAACGATTCAATAGCCCTGCTATCGTCGATCAATGATCGACGATCGCGAGGCCTCGTTCGACGATAGTCGAACGGAAAAAGCCTAAACCAAAACACATTCTAAAACTACTAGCCTAAACTCTAGGTCAGTCATATACTGCCCTAGGGAGACTAAGCAAAGTCTAAACAGGATCATATATAAATTATATAGATCAAGAGAGGCTGGAAAGGGATTACATAAGCCAAATCATATCTAGGGTACCAACAATCTCCCCCTATTTGGGTTATGTTATCCAATCCAATTTAAAGGCTAAAGCAGACAACAACAAATCTAAAGATTAACCAGAATGATAAAACACAGGCAATACACAGAAAATATAACAAGCATAAATCAGCAGAAATGGAATGTATCAAGCAGATTTATCAGCATGTTTAGCATCAGATGAGTTTTTGGGTATTGCAGCTGGTTTGAAAATAATTTCTCTGTTAGGGTTTGCTGCTTGTCTCTTGGATAGCATTAGATCATGTTCACCTATGATTTTCTTTTCAGCATAACTTGGTAGAACTGCAGCAGGATGTAGTCTCATGTATTCCTCAGTGTCAAAGGCTTCTGGATTGACTTGAATTCTGCTGAGTTCCTTTTCTCTGAATTCTGACATTGTTGAGTAGGCTGTAGGATCTAGTCCTTGAGATTTGGCTCTCTCCATCATGCTTAGAGCAATAGACTCTTTGAATCTTGCCATAGAGGCAATCCTTTCAGCTTCAGTTTTATCTGATGGAGAGGGAGGTCTATCAGTATCTGTATGAGCTGCAATCTCTATGTTTCTTTGAAGAGCTGTAGCAAGTTTGCTTGAATCAAGAGGAATCTGCACAGCCTTCTTAGGATCAGTTTGAGCATATAGAGATCTTGGAGGTGCAAGCTCAATGAACTTTTTGTGGGATTTTTCTGAAAAGACCACTCTTTTTCCTTTTAATTCAGTTGTCTCAGCAGCAGCAGGTTTTCTTGAAGAAGAGGATGAACCTTTCCTGGGAGGAGGAGGAGGAGAGAATGAAGGTTGCTGAAAGGTCATCTCCTTTATTTGTTCTACGAGAGCATTGTCGTTTCTTTTTCTTCCCTGTCCTGAAACATCTTGGCCTCCCTGGTTTTGATTACTCCTTCTTTGGTAGGTCTGAGAAGTGTTAGAACTGGCTGACCCTGCAGAGGGGGTAGAAGATAGACTTCCAGAGGCTCCAGCACCAGGAGGTGGAGGAGGACCTCTGGGGGGGAATTTCTGAACAGGAGTGTCATATCTCTTTGACCTCTTCTTCTCTTTAGTCTGATTCTTTGACAGTCTCATCCATGGCTGAAATTCCTTGCTCTTAGGATCTATTCCCTTCAGAATGTAATAGGGAACATCCTTGTTAGGATTGGCAATAGGAGGAGCAGGAGCTTTTCTTTTCTTGGAAGCAGCTCTTTTCCTTTTCTTAGTGGAGTCAGAATCATCAGAATCATCATCATCATCATCAGAATGAGATGAGTCTTTCCCAGCATAGTCATCAAAGTCAAGTTCAGAAGGATCCTTGGCAGCAGGTTCAGCTTTGTCTTTCTTTTCTCTTTCTTCTTTCTCTTTAGCTTCCTCAATGGCATCTTGCCTAAGGAGGGCATCAAGATCCACATTTGGAGACCTCTTCCAGAGTTCTGATTCTGGATACAACTCAGGAACTGTCTTGGGGACCAGTTCTGCAATAGAAGGAATGGATAGAGGATAGGTAAGGATAGGTGGAGAAAAGATGACGATATCTGCAGGGGCAGATGCTTTCTCTAGAGAGATGGCTAGGGAATCCAGATGATAATTAGCCATCCCTTCAATGTACTCAGAGGCAATGTTCTCAGCCACAAAGGCTATAAATTGTTCTAGGTTTAGAGTACCTGAGCTTGAGTCCATTTCAGTCATCTTGGAAGCATTGTCTGCCCTATCTTGCACATCTTCAATTTTTTCAGCAGCAGCATCAGCAGGGATGTTGATGTTTTCAGCAGCAGCAGCATTTATGGTTGTGCCTGCATGCAAAGAGAGATAGGTTAACAACCAAGTGGGAATAAAATATTCCCCCCAAGGTGAACAAACAACAGGTAATAGATAGGGTTACCTGAAGATCTACACAGGATACCACTTTGCATCTAGGAAGGAGGTTATAATTCCTTCTAGATGTTCAGTGACATCAGGGATAGACACCTCTGCAAGGCACAAGAGGAGTGCCATACAGGAAAAGAAAAGAGTATCCTTGACCAAGGGGTCATCAAGGTACTCAGGTCTATAAGGGACCATTTTCTCTTGAAAAGAGGGAACAAGAGGAGTAGATGTGAGTGAGGACTCACAGTCTAGGTTAAGATAGGATTCTAGATCTTTATCAGAATCAATGGATTTAGCAGCATCAACTTGCAATACCGATGTGAGATCATCAGCAGCTGTGATGGAAAGGAAAGAAAGGGATAAGAAATTAACTCTAATTTGGAGTTAGAATTAATTAGAATCTTAAATAAAGCTATACCATCAGGTTGAGCAGCATCATTCTCACAAACGTCCATGGGGGCTTCCTCATTTTCTTTTTCAGGAACTTCTTCCTCAGAAGCTAGATTCACTAGGGAGTGAATGTCTTTGTTAGATACAAATATCAAATTGAAGTCCTGATTATATCCTTTGGAGGAAGAGTTTTAAGATTTACCTTCTGGTTCTTTCTCTGGACTCTCTTGAGGTTCTTCTACAGTTTCTTGAAGGGGAAGAGAGGAATTGTCCTGAAGGGTCAGGGCATCACCTGAGACCACTTCAACAGACATCTCCCCCTGCATGACTTCAGTGGGGACTGGAGTCATGCATCTTACAGAAGGGGGCTCAGCAGAAGATGAGATGGATTTGATGGCATCAGTGAGAGAGTTGATGGAGGCAATGAGAGGGGCATTGGCAGCCTCAATCATGCTTTGGATGGAGGGAGTGATGAGCCTTACAAGGTGTGCAAGCATTTCAGGGGATATCTGAAATGCTGATGATGTGGAGGTGGATGGAATGGAAGCAGGATGATCTGCCACATGATCAAATGAGTCATGTGGAGATGTGTGGTCATCAACATGAGTGTGGGATTCATGTTGAGAAAGATTTGTGAGAATAGTAGCAGTCACCATGTCAACACTGGCTGAAGCTGCCAGATGTTGTGGTGTTGGTGACTGGTGTGGAGATGCAGGTGGAATGAAGGATGCATGTTGTGGTGGCACTGCAGGTGTTGTAGAAAGTAATGCATGAGATGAGGATGCAGGGGTTGCTGAGCCTTCCCCAGTAAGCGGGAGAGCGGTCGAATCAGCCCTTGTGTCTGAAGGAGGGTTAGGATCAACCCTGGCTGACTTCTTGATAATCCTCTGGGATTTCTTGAATAGAGAAGGGTCCAACCTCTTGCTAGCGTTGACTGCGGACGGTGCAGAAACAAGCAGCAGGGGTGCTTTCACATACAGAAATACACCCAGTACCCTGGCAAGATTTACCTCTTTCTGATTGTTCTTTCTCTTTATTAGTTCAAACAGAACTTTTCCCCAGGCAATCTGTGCCTTATTCACCAAAGCTGACATCAGGGCAAACTGTTGCCGGTTGATATTGTCATGAGCAGAATGTTTTCCCAAAACAACCTTGCCTACCAGGTCGGCCAGAAACTTGTACTCTGGAGACAGGTTTATCTTCAACAGCTTAGCCGGAATCCCTTCGGCATGACCCATCACAGTGAGCATGCGGCCATATTCCTCTGTGCTTTGCTCATAGTCCTCAGATCCTGTTGGCAGTCCAAACAACTCAGTCAATACTTCAGGAGTCAGAGTGACCTCCTCGCCATTTATCTTTCCTGACATCGCTTCGTCGCTGGAGGACGAGGTGTATACCCATTCACGAATTTCTGGTATATTAATCTTAGGTGCAAATGACATGAATCTCTTGAGGCCTTGCTCTTCACATAGCTGCAGGATATCTTGGATTGGTTGATCGCATCGGCTGAAAGAATCGAAGTCGACACAGAAGCCAGTGTCGAACTTCATTCCGAAGAGAACAGCAGAAGGAATCGCCATAGGATTTGAGAGAAGATGGCGAATCGAGAAGCAAAACAGGGGAGAAGAGAATCGCGCGGGATTAGAGTTCGAGAGCGAATTCTAAGCCAGAAGAAGGAATATGAAAAGACGGAGCGGAAGGACGACGATCTTCAGACCTAAATCGACTATTAGAAACAAATCTGCGATCGTCGATCCCGGAATAAAATCGGTCGTCGAACACAGACCGACGATAGTCAATGTTTGACTAAATCGGTAAACATCGACCGACTACACGCAATTACCACGATTGTCGATCAATATAGGATGATCGACGATTCTCCACACAGCACAGAAAATCTGTCGTCGACCATTGGTCGACGATAGATACCTAAGGAGAGATCGTTGACCAGTTGGTCGACGATTTCTGCCTTACTACAGAACGAGCTGTCGTCGACGGTTGGTCGACGATAGTTCTGACCTGGTCGAAGATCGTCGAGCAGTCGTTCGACGATTTTAGACAGAAAACAAAACTAACCAAATTTTCACTACTCTGAACCATTAATCATGCCAAGCTGGTTCAGGAAGAACAAATGCTTTTGTTCATCAAGGGGCTTAGTGAAAATATCTCCTCTCTGCAGGTCTGTGGATATAAATTCCATTACTATCTTGTTCTTTTCCACATTATCTCTTAGAAAATGATGTCTAATCTCAATGTGCTTGGTTCTGGAGTGGTGCACAGGATTTTGAGCAATTGATATTGCACTGGTACTGTCACACAGAATTTTTGTGTTTGAGTGTGTGTACCCATAATCCACTAGCTGATTTTGAATCCACAGGATCTGTGAACAGCAACTAGCTGCTGCTATATATTCAGCCTCAGCAGTTGAAGTAGACACAGATGCATGTTTCTTGCAAAACCAAGAGACAAGTCTCTCTCCCAGGAACTGACAAGTCCCTGAGGTGCTTTTCCTGTCAACTCTACAACCAGCATAATCAGCATCTGAATATCCAATTAATTCAAATCCTGACTCAGCTGGGTACCACAGTCCTAAGTTAGGGCATCCCTTAAGGTATCTCAAAATCCTCTTGAGGAGAGTTAAGTGAGATTCCTTTGGGTTGACCTGAAACCTAGCACATAGGCATGTAGCAAACATTATGTCAGGCCTACTTGCAGTCAAATACAGCAGGGAACCAACAATGGCTCTATAATTCTTTTGATCAACAGGCTTGCCATTGACATCAGAATCAATAACTGCATTTGAGGCCATAGGTGTGCTCATTGATGAAGCATCAGACATTCCAAATCTTTTAACCAGCTCCCTGGCATATTTTGATTGAGAAATGAAAATGCCATCAACACTCTATTTCACTTGGAGACCAAGGAAATAGGATAACTCACCCATGCTGCTCATCTCAAACTTAGAGTGCATTAGTTCAGAGAACCTCTTGCATAGTTTGGGATCAGTAGAGCCAAATATAATGTCATCTACATAGATTTGAACTAACAGTTGTGAGTCCTTATGATGTCTAATGAATAGGGTTCTATCTACTACACCTCTCACAAACTTGTGTTCTAGAAGAAAATTTGCTAAGGTCTCATACCAAGCTCTAGGAGCTTGCTTAAGTCCATATAGAGCCTTTTGGAGTTTGAACACATGAGTGGGTAAGGTTGATGAAACAAACCCTGGTGGTTGTTCAACAAACACTTCTTCCTTTAAATCTCCATTGAGGAAGGCACTCTTCACATCCATTTGGAAGACCTTAAATCTTTTATAGGCAGCATAGGCTAGGAAAATCCTAATGGCTTCTAGTCTAGCTACAGGGGCAAAAGTCTGATCATAATCTATGCCTTCCTCCTGTCTATAGCCTTGAGCTACTAGCCTAGCTTTATTTCTAACTACTATGCCTTGGGCATCAAGCTTGTTTCTAAACACCCACTTGGTGCCTATGATCCGTTGGCCTCTTGGTCTTGGAACCAAGGTCCAAACTTTACATCTTTCAAACTGGTTAAGCTCCTCTTGCATTGCTATAATCCAGTGGGGATCAAGCTCAGCATCTTTAATGGTTAGGGGCTCAACCTGAGAAAGGAAATAAGCAAACATCACATTTTTGTTAAGTTGATGTCTTGTCTGGACTCCTGCTGAAATGTCTCCAATCACTTGAGATACAGGGTGATCTCTAAGTGTGACAAGATCAGTAGGTTCAACAATGATCTGATCTTCAACAGTTTCAAGATTTAATTCCTCATGTGGAATTTGATCAACTGTTGGAGCAGGTGCTTTAACTTCAAAAAGTTCTACATCAGATTCAGAATCTGAGGGAGCAACCTGAGGAGTTTGTTGGGGATGATTCTCCTGTGTGAGTCTCAAACCTTCCAAATCCTTACTTACTCCTAGGACTTGCACTGTACTATTAGAGGAAGAATCCTTCTCCTTATAATACATGACTGTCTCATCAAAAGAGACATGTGCAGACTCTTCTATCTTAAGAGAGGATTTATTAAGGACCCTATAGGCTTTGCTTACTTGAGAGTATCCTAGAAAAACTCCCATTGATGCTTTTGCCTCAAATTTTCTATGGTATTCTTTGTTATTGTTATGAACAAAAGCAACACAGCCAAATACTCTAAAATAGTCTATTTTAGGTTTCACTTGCTTAAGTAATTCATAGGGAGTCTTACCCTTAAGTTTATGTATCAGACTTCTGTTCAATACATAGTTAGCTGTGCTAACTGCTTCAGCCCAAAAGGACAGAGGCATGTTAGCATCTGCCAACAATGTACTTGCAGCTTCAATTAGGGTTCTGTTTTTCCTTTCAACTACCCCATTTTGTTGAGGAGTTCTAGGAGCAGAGAAGCTATGTTTGATACCTTCCTTCTCACAGAATTCTTGCATAAGAAGAGACTCAAACTCAGTACCATGATCACTTCTGATCAAGGCAATCTGAGTAGAATACTCACTCTGTATACACTTTAGAAAATCTGTAAGAACCTTGAAGTTATCAGCCTTAGTTCTCAAGAAGAATACCCAAGTGAACCTGGAGAAGTCATCTACAATTACTAGAGTGTAAGACTTCCCTCCAAGACTCTGCACAGCAATAGGACCAAATAAGTCCAAATGTAGCAAGTACAGAATCCTGGGAGAATCACTTTTATTAACTGATTTAAAGCTATTTCTTGTTTGCTTTCCTAGTTGACAAGCTTTGCAAAGGCCTTCCTTCTTGTAGGGGCAAGAAGGTAATCCTCTTACAAGATTGTATTTAGCCAACCTAGAAATGTTTTTCAAATTTACATGACTAAGTCTCTTATGCCAAAGGGTATTATTACTGGTTACTTCATTAAATAAGCATATTTCAGATTTGGAGGAATTAAAATCTACAACATAAACATTTCCAATTCTAATGCCTACTAACACCACAGTATTATTTAAAGAAATATTGCAGGCAGTGTCAGTAAACCATACCTTGTATCCAGCATCACACATTTGACTTACAGAGATCAGGTTGTGTTTTAGTCCTGAGACATAAGCAACTTTCTTGAAGGTTACAGCTCCTATGGTGAAGCTGCCATACCCTTCAGTCTGTCCACAGCTGGAATCCCCAAATACAACTTTTGGTCCCAGCTTGGCTTTGAAACCTGACAGGTTCTTCTTCTTTCCTGTCATATGCTTTGAGCATCCACTATCCAGATACCATTTGTCATGTATGACTGGATAGGTCTTCACCTGCAGAAAGAGCAGTTATACATTGTGGACCCAGGTTACCTTGGGTCCAGTATTCTTCACAAAAGAAAAACTAGATATAAAAGATTTTGCAAGCTTAGATTTATATCCTAAAGGGTGTGATCTCCTAGGTAGGATAATCCATTCAGTTGAAGGATTAAACAACCTGGGGTGGTGATTAGGATTTGAAGTTCTGGAAGTTTGAAAATGATTTTCCAGCTTAAGTCCAGATCGTCGATCAAAGGTCGACGATCGCAAGCCATATCGTCGATCATTTCCAGTAGAGCTATATTCTGGATTCAACGATCGTCGATCACTGGTCGACGACTCAAGATGAGATCGTCGACCTCCTGCACCAAAGCTATTATACTCAGTGTAGGTGTTCAGCGATCGTCGATAGTCGTTCGACGATTGGTTTGACGATCGTCGATTAATGTTCGACGATTTTTGTAAAGCTAGAAATTTTTTCTTCCTATTCTCTTTCTTAATCTTATTCTGAATTTTCTTGCACTTTTCAATTTCCTCAGTATTCTTTATTCCTGATTCAGAAATAAATTTTACTGGAGTGCTAAATCTCTCCTTTGTGAGGAGGATGGGTTCACTAGATGTAGCACCTAAGCCTAGTTTATCATTACCAACCCTAGTGTTTGCTATACAGGTTATTTCAGATAACTTAAGGCTTCTGCCATTTAATTGTTCTTCTAACCTTTTAGATTTAGCTAGTTCTAATTTTAAGAATGTTACTTCTTCTTTTGAGCTTTCTAATTCCTTTTCTAATCTGATTATTTCAATACCTTCCATGTCTAGTTCCATTATTTTTAATCTAAGTGACTTAATTTCTTTTTCAGATAATAGTAAATCTAAACATAGAGTTTTAAATTTTAGTTTGAACTCAGGAGATGAGAAGTCAAATGAGTCGATTACCTGGTCCTCCATAAAGGAATCTTCTTCATTGTCTCCTTCTTCTTCAGAATTCTCTGCAGCTGACAGAGAGCTGCAGGCATCAATGGCCATGAGGCAGACCTCTTTGGCTTTCTTCTCTTCTTCTTCTTCAGAATCACTGGAGCTAGAGGAGCAGGTATCCTCTTCTGTTTCACTCCAGGTAGCAGCCACAAATCCCTTGTCCTTCTTCTTGTATTTGTGTGATGAGGACTTGGAGTGGTGCTTCCTGTACTCTTTCTCATGTTTCTTCTCCTTGTACTTCTTCTCTGGACAATCTGGAGCAATGTATCCAGGCTTGCTGCAAACATAACAAATGATTTCTTTAGATGGAGTCTTGTCATACCTTGGCTTGTCCTCATGCTTGGAGAACTTCTTTCTGAGGTCTCTTCTTCCCATGTTGAAGAACCTCTTGGCAATGAGTGCCAGTAACTCCTCATTTGATTGACTTCCTTCAGAAGTCTCAGCAGCCTTAAGAGCTAGAGAATGCTCTTTCTTTATTGGTGTTGGAGTCTTCACTTCAGTTACAGCAGCTCTACTTTTTAAGGTTTGCTCATATGACCTGAGCTTTCCCAACAGAGCTTCTGTGGAGAGTTCCACAGTGTTTCTTCCATCCTTGATGGGCCATATCCTTGAGTCCCATGAGATGGGAAGGCACATCAGGATCTTGTCATTGACTTCTGACAAGGTTATTTCTTTGTCTAAAGACCTCAGTTCACTTATTATTGAACTGAGTCTTGTGTATATGGTGTCAATGTCTTCAGCATCATCCTTCTTGAAATTTTCATACTGAGAGGTGAGATTGGATCTCCTGTCCTTCCTCTCATCAGCTGAGCCAGCAACTATGTGGTTGAGGGAATCCCACATAGCTTTGGCTGAGGTACATTCAGCCAGCTTCTGGAATATCTCATCAGACATTGTCTGAGCTAGGATATTCATTACTTTAGCATCAGCTGCTTTTGCCTTCTTGTAAGTTTCATTGTAGTCAGGTGGTGGCACAGCACTGAGATCAGCAGAAGTGGAAGCAGCAGCAGGCCTAGCAGGTGGTCCTGTCAAAATAGAAGAAAAAATCTCTTCATCAATAGAATTCATGTATAGTCTTATCCTGGCCTTCCATATGCCAAACTTGGACAAGTTGCATACAGGAGGTCTGGTGCTTGAATAATCCTTAGACTGGGCCA
The DNA here is from genome assembly GCA_039513925.1 of Platanthera zijinensis. NCBI lineage: Eukaryota > Viridiplantae > Streptophyta > Magnoliopsida > Asparagales > Orchidaceae > Platanthera > Platanthera zijinensis. The sequence continues at coordinate 69,229,257 of CM077098.1, read as the reverse complement.
TGTGTGAAAGTGTTTGTGAATGGTATCAGGAAACAACTTATCACAGGATCTTTTAACTCAGGTGTTAGCCTGTATGAACAGCCAACCTCCCTCTGATACCAATTGAAAGTGAGGGGATAAGTTGTAAATTACTCTAGAGGGGGGGGGGTGAATAGAGTATTCAAAATTTTATGAACACTTAGTCAGCTCCCTTGGAGTTTATTTGCGGAATAAAAAATCTGATACTTGAACCCTAAGAGCCTAACACAGTGAAGTGCACAAGTGAAGAAGTTGACTGAAATTTCAGTTAACTACAAGCCTATCACAGCAAATAGCAATCCTAGGTAGTTCTATCACAGCCACAGAATAAAATGAATAAACAAGATAACCAGATGGACACAGGATATATAGTGGTTCCCTTTAAATAGGTACATCCACTCTTCTACCACCCTGGTAGGAATCCACTACAGGTTTTTGCTAAGGTGCCCTGCCACCAATGATCTGATTCAGGTAGATCAAACAGACCCTTTGAGCTTTTGATAAGGATGCTCAACCACAGGTTGTTGATAAGGTGCCCTGTCACCAACGTTCACTTTTGAAGAGGTGTGAACAAACTCTTTTTACAAAGGGGTTGAGAGGGTTAGATTATCTTCTCTGTTTTAAATACAGATTAGAGAAGATTTGTGGATTCTCTAAAGAATCAAAGTCTCCCCCTGGCTCAGTGGAAGTCCAGGGAAAGCCTTTGCTTCAGGATGAAGGAGTTTCAGATAAACTGAAACTAAATCCTCAGAGATCTGAAGACTGATTTTTATCAGGTCTTAAGATTCTGGAACACTTGAAGCAGATCTTGAGCTTTTTCTGAAGTCTTGAAAACTCTAAGCAAATTGCTCAGGAGACTTGAGAATGAAAGATGATTGCTCTGGGCTTTTGCTTCAGGAAAACTTTTCTTCTTCTTGTTGTGAGATTGTGAAGAGCTGCTCTGATGAAGCTTGAGCGAATGAATAATATTTCTCTGTGTCTGTAACTTCTTCTTTTCTGAGAGAAGAATCTCTTTTAAATATGTCTTCACGTTTTTCTTTTGGAACGGCTCTATTGATTTGAATTCTCGAGCCCTGCAACAGATTATCTCAAAATAGAATATAGCAATAGGAATGGAATGGCCTATTAACTTTCTGTCAGTACCAATAAGGAATAAAATAAGCGGGAAAAATTTCTCAGCATAAAGACGTACCGTTCTTGGAAATAGTACATAGTACCAACGGCTAGAAAACAGGCTGGAAAGATAAAGTCAACGTAATTTGTATAATAGGACAAAATGCTTTATCAAGAGTACTGAATCCCGTGATTTATGCTTGACAGAATTTGTAATCAATTTATTTGAATTTAAACCATAAACTTAGCAACAATAATATCAGAGAATCAATCTAACCACCAACTAAAACACTTGGAAATAAACCAAGGAATAGAATAAATACAAAAAGATAAAGGCAGACAGAAATCGTCGAACAGGGGTTCGAAGATCGTCGACCTACTAACCGATCGTCGACTAAAAACAGGAATCTGTTGGAACAGAAATCGTCGAACAGAAATCGTCGACCATAAAATAGATCGTCGACCGGCTAACAGATAGTCGACCAGCTAACAGATAGTCGACCAGCTAACAGATAGTCGACCAGCAAAGGCAAATATCTGTCGAGACAGAAATCGTGAAGCAAGAACACGATCGTCGATCTGTTGATGACAGATCGTCGACCAACCTTCAGAGCGTAGTAAGCTTGCTCTGAGATCGTCGACCGACGGTCGACGATAATTATCTTGACTTCAACGATTCAATAGCCCTGCTATCGTCGATCAATGATCGACGATCGCGAGGCCTCGTTCGACGATAGTCGAACGGAAAAAGCCTAAACCAAAACACATTCTAAAACTACTAGCCTAAACTCTAGGTCAGTCATATACTGCCCTAGGGAGACTAAGCAAAGTCTAAACAGGATCATATATAAATTATATAGATCAAGAGAGGCTGGAAAGGGATTACATAAGCCAAATCATATCTAGGGTACCAACACAGTCTTCTTATTCATTGAAATGGAGTTATCTAGATAATATAAATGTTCAACAATATCTTCACTTTTGTCTTCTTCTAGATAACAGTTAGTGATGCAAATTTCCAAAGGATCTCTATAATATAAATCAGAATTTATAGAAGTCATAAAATTATCAACACCATGACAAAAAAACAACAATCGTCATTATCCAAGGATTGCTTCATTATATTGTTAATTTGAAAAATAACTTCATCTTCCCCTACTCGCAAAACTAATTTACAATCAAAAACATCAATAAGAGCTCTAGATGTGGCTAAGAATGGACGACCTAGTATGAGTGGCGCTACGATATTTTCGTCCATATCTAGAATAACAAAATCGGTGGGGGGAATATAAACTTATCTACCTTTACCAATACGTCCTCTACTATTCCTCTAGGATACTTAATTGACCGATCTACTAGTTGAATACTCATTCTAGTAGGGATAAGTTTTCCTAGACCTAGTTTCAAATATTGTTTATAAGGCATTAAGTTTATACTAACTCCTAAATACGCTAAAGCTTTATTCACTTGTAAATCACCGATTAAACATGAAATTGAAAATGAACCGGGATGCATAAGTTTTTGTGGTAATTTGTTTTACAAAATAGCGGAACATTCTTAACTCAGTGTTACTAAAGATAGTTCTTCTATTTTCTTTTCATTTGAAATAAAATCCTTTAGAAATTTAGCATACTTTGGCATTTGAATGAATTCAGAAAAAGGTAAATTAACATGTAATTGTTTAAACATAGTTAAGAACTTACCGTATTGCACATCCAAGTGCTCCTTGTTCAGCTTTGCTGGATACGGTATTGCTTGTTGATACTCCATTGGCTTTGAAAGCATCTCGTTCTGGCCTTCACCACTAGACTCCTCTTGGGGTTCTTCCCTTTTAAGCCTTTGGTCTTGTAATTCCTTTCCACTCCTCAATTGGATTGCTTTTGCATGCTCCTTTGGGTTTGTTTCTGTATTACCCGGAAGTGTTCCTTATTGTCTTTCAGATACCATTCTTACGAGCTGACCTATTTGATTCTCCAAATTTCAAATCGAGCCCTCTTGATTTCGGAAAGCTAAATCAGTAGTTTGCATGAACTTGGTGAGTATATCTTCTATTGATTGCTTCCTTTATTCCTATTGTTGTTGTTGTCCAAACACAGGTTGGTTGCCTTGCCCTCCCCAAGAGAAATTAGGGTGGTTACTACATCCAGGATTGTATGTAGAACTATATGGGTTGTTTGCTTAGTTGAAAGAAGGTCTTGTGTTGTTGCCCATATAGTCAACATGTTCTTGCACTTGAGGTTCACAACTAGGCATTCCATTAAATGAAGGGTCCCATTATTGAGGTACCATTGAGGGTGATGCTAAAGATAGGTTATCCATCTTCTGGTGAAGCTTCTCTACTTGAATAGTTAAAGCAGTGACGACATCCACTTCATACATTCCCGCAGGCTTATTAGGCTTTGGTCTCACGGTAGTCCATTAATAGTTGTTCATTGCTATATCTTCTATCAACTGCTGAGCTGCTTCAGGTGTCTTATTGTTCAAGGTGCCCCCACTACATGCTTTGATCATCTGTTTAGTGGCTAGATTGAGACCATTGTAGAAGGTCTGAATCTAAAGCCAAGAAGGTAATGCATGATGGGGACACTTCCTTAACAGATCCTTGAATCATTCCCATATGTCATACACCGATTCATATTATAGTCTAACATACGTAGAAATGTCATTCCTTAGCTTTGTAGTCTTCGCCGGTGGATAATACTTCATTAAGAACTTCTAAACCATCATATCCCATATAGTAATCGACCCTCTTGGTAATGAGTTTAACCACTGCTTCGCCTTGTGCCTTAGTGAGAACGAAAACAACCTCAATCGAATGGCATCATTGGTAATGCCATTGATCTTGAATGTCTCACATATCTCCAAGAATCCGGCTAAGTGTGTGTTGGGATCTTCATCTTGCAGGCCATCATATTGGACATACTGTTAAACCATCTGAATAACGCTCGGCTTCAACTCAAAATTGTTTGCGATGATTGGTGGTCTAACGATGCTTGACCAAGTACCCTGGAGATTAGGTTTAGCAAAGTCAGACATGGTTTGCTCATCCTGATTTGCTATGATCTCTGGATTATCTGGATGATGATCTCCTAAGTTTACTGTTTCCTCTTATTAAAGACCGTTTGAATTAACTGTGTTATCAGTTCCCAAGTCCTTTTGGACGGTGTTGTGAATAATCTGTTCCGGTTCAGGATGAAATGGTGCTAACCCAGAATTTCTCCCTAGTCATAGACTAACAGACTACAAAACAGATATTAAGCGATATAATTATATAATAAACTAATTTGCAGTTATATGTTAATAAACAAAAATTGGTAGATTAATAATGTTTAAGCTTTCAAAATATTGAAAACGAGTCCCCGGCAATGGCGCCAAAAACTTGATGCGATGTTTTTATTCTATGTATAAACTATGTGGATATACATTAACTAGATTGATTTTAATCTCAGGCAAGTGCACCTATCAATCATAGTATAGGAGAAATCTACATCTCGTGTCGTATTCTACAGGGTCTTTTCAAGTACTCGTACTCACTCTCACTCTATTATCGTACCTATAATTAAAATTGATTGTTACCCTAAATTAACCTAACTAGGACTACTTGGGTAAAAATACATTGGAGGATTAAGGGAAGTAAAAAGCAGAAAATCTAAGAATAATCACATGAGAATAATCACTCATTAATCCAATTCTATGTAATCACGTAATAACAAGATTATCAAATTCGTGTATTGTAAGGGTTAAACATTTATCGAATTCTCTCTCGAGCAATTCAACCTCTAAACTTAAGTTGAGTAAAATTTCTCTCGAACAATTCACAATACTCAAATATGCATTAATATAAAGTACCGTATCTACTACATAAATTCATGAAATCCTATCTCTAAGATAGCATGAGTCCAATTATCCGCATTATCATTATCCAATCAACATATCTCTCGATCATGCAATTTGAAATATAAAGAGGAAGAACATTAGAATATTAACATATAAACATCATCACAAACATCCAATTTCTCAATCTAGAAGTTTGGGATTCAAATAAAAAAAGTTCTAATTTCAAATCTAATTTCAATCTCTTTGTTAAAAAGCATACATACGAATAATATACTACGAATCCAAAGTAAAAAACAACATACATGATTATCGAATTGATTCATAAAAATAAATCTCATGCGAAATGTAAAAAATAAAGTTAGATCCACTAAAAGAAGGGGAAGGTTAAAAGAGATACATGAAGATTAAAACCATACGGATTATCTCCTTCGATCTCCCCTCCGTCGAATGCTCCTTTCGTCTTCCAGAAGTTCTCCAAGTTCTTCAATCCAAAAGTTCATATTCTATTTTTCATACAGGTTTTTAAAGTCTCCTTGTAAATAGGGTCGAACACGGGTTCCGACACGGCCATGTCACAGGCCGTGTGGATAGTTCAAAGGCGGTTTAACACGAGAAGATGTGTCTGGTCGTGGGCCGTGTCATCTAATATGGATTGGAATATGACCGTGTTGTTCTTCGTGTTCTTCACACACGGCTTGGTTGGTAGCAGGACTTTAATTCTTCCCGAAAAGGACAAGGGTAGTGACACAGGCATGTTCCTACCCGTATGGTGCTCTGTCTTTTCTTCCAAGCCTTCTGATCTTTCCCAATAAGGACACGGGTAGTGATACAGGCGTGTTCCTATTTATGTGTGCCCAATTCCAGTCCTGTCATTGGTCGTGTTGGATCCATGAACTCCTCTGTTTTCTCCAAGACTTTTAGTTTCAAGGGCTTGCAATACATGCATTAAGAAGATGAATGAATAAATAAATAGCTTAATACAGGAAACAAAAGAAACTCCATACTATGCTCTTTTATTCATGATAATTCAGATTCTTAACTATTTTCGCATAATTATAATGACTGGAGGTATATAATAGTGGACAAGATTACAAATAGGATAGTAAAAAGACATATATAATTGTACTCATCACTTTATCATGGAGGATGGGTGCTTCAGCTACAACATAATGCCCTTCATATTGAAGAATGTGGGGGAAAATTATCAAAAATGATGGACCGGATCTTCCGGGAGCAGAAGGGGCGAAATCTCGAGGTTTATGTGGATGACCTGATGATCAAGAGCTGAGATCTCGTGTCCCACATCTTGGATCTGGAAAAAACTTTTGGGACCATAAGAAAATACAAGATGAGGCTCAACCCTCTAAAGTGCGTCTTCGGGACCAATAGAGGAAAGTTCTTAGGACATCTCTTCACCCCCTCAGGAGTGGAGCCCAATCAAGACAAAGTGTAGGCGATCTTGGAATTGGAATCTCCGAGAAGCGCTAAAGAAGTTCAACGTCTCGCCGACAAGCTGTCCGGGTTGAGCATGAAAGTGAGGGTAAGATCTATCTTAACTCTAGAGGGGGTGAATAGAGTATTTTTAAAATAACTTTACACTTTAAACAAGAAAAACAATTAAGATTTAATTTATGTATAAGTGTAAGGTGCCTTGCTATATAATTTAAAACTAAGACAGCAAAAAGAAAATCACAGCACATAGCAAAGAAAATACTCAAGCAACTAGAAGACACAAGGAGCTATAGTGGTTCCCCAAAAACTTGGGTACATCCACTCTTCTACCACCCTTGGTAGGAATCCACTGCAGGAAGGGTTGATCAAGTGTCCTTGGCACCAATGAGCTTTTGATAAGGTGCTCAAAAACCACACTAGATTTTTTGATCAGGTGTCTTGCCACCGCTGAGTTATGACAAGGTTCTCAGAACCAGAATCAAGACTTTTGAAGGGAGTTTTGGTAACCCTTTTACAGCAGGAAAGAAAAAGGAAAAGAGTGAAGTTGTCTTCTCTGTCTCAATCAAAGAGAGAAGCACAAGTGGATTGATTTTGTTATCAAAGCTCCCCCTGAGATGTAGACTAGTTCAGGAGTGGAAGCTTTGCTTTAGGGTGATAGGTCTTTAGAAGCTTCAGATCTCCAGCAGAAGATGGTTTCAGCAGAGGCTGAGAAAATTGAATTGTCTGGAGTCCTTGTGATGAAGCTATGATCACTCTTTCAGTATGACAAAATGTTCAACTGATTCTTCAGAATTTATCACTTTAATTTTTGAATTGATCTCTCTATCTTGTAAATCTGTACTGAGAATTTCTTGTTTGTTTTCTTGTTATGTATATCTGTCAGACCAAAAAGGAACATTTATTCTCTGAAGATCCTCCATCCAAGATAGCTATTAGCTGACATTAAATGTCCACCATAAAAGTCTTGTCTTCTAGAGGAAAGTCCAATAAACATTCTCAAAAAGAATTCCTTGAAACTTGCTCCAGGATAAAGGAAAACGGCTGGCAGATCTCTTGAAATAAATTCTGAGATAATTTGAAAAACATTCCAAAGTCTTACTTGATTTGAATCTTTAAAAACGTCGATCTCTTAAGAAAAACGTCGATCTGAGCTCTACGATCGTCGTCCTGAGCTCAGAGATTGGAATGAAGATCAGACAGAAAACGTCGACCTGAGCTCGAAGATCGTCGACCGGAGCTCAGCGACCTGAAGGACAAGCCGAAGACAGATCGTCGATCTGAGCTCAAAGATCGTCAACCGGAGCTCGACGATTTAGCATAGTTGAGCTCAGAGAGCGTCAAACGGAGTTCGACGTTTCGTCGACCTAAGCTCGACGATAATTGTCTTTGCCTTAGCTTTAAGTCTAATTTCTTGAATGGTCATGGGGGCAGCTTCAAACCTAAATTCTAAGCCCTAAACACATTCTAATGTTGACCTTTTTAACTATACATCTAGGTCAAACTTGTTTCCTAAGACAAACATAGTGATCCTAGCCCAAATTAGTAATAGGGTGTTCCAACAATCTCCCCCTATTTGGGTTAGGATTACTATTTACAAATCTCAGAAATAAAAACAACAACAACATACAGAAGCGCAATAAACTAAAACAAAAGAATAGAGCAAGCAACAGGGTAGCAGTCATATGGAATATTAGTAAGTGTTCAGAATGATTGTATTGTCTGCTTACAGATATTACTTCTTTTCACTTCCTTTCTTAAATAGAATTTCTCTGTTGGGATTAAGAGCTTCCTTCTTTGACCTTCTATCATCCTCTGCACCTAAGGAGGTTTGAGATCTAGCCCTGGGAACCACAGCCTCAGGATGCAATTTCATGTAGTCCACTGGGTCAAAGAATTTTCTTGATGCATACCTTTCCAGTTCTGCTTTTCTCTGATCTGATAAAGTAGTAACATTGGAGAAGTCTTTCCCTTGTTCTCTGGCTTTCTTCAACTGATCTAAAGCAGCAATTTCTTTCATCCTAGCAGTCCATGATAGTGGATTGTTCTCTAGATCTTCAAAAGGAACTGCAGGCTCATATCTATTTACAGTTTCTGAAGCAGTAGGAGTTCTAGTATCAACATTTTCTCTGAGTTTATAGGGGAAAGGACCTAGAGTTGAGTCCATGTGCCTTTGTCCTTCCCTTTGTAACGTCCCAATTCGCGCTAGGCCCCCTTGATTGCGTATTTATGTCTAGGGGGCTGTGGTGAGCCCAATGGGGGTGTGGGTGAACAGGTGCGAACGTATGGGAAATGAGGAAAACAAGGCAAAACGGTGATTTTGGTCGACACGGGTATGGACACGGCCGTGTCCATACCCGTGTGCCTCATGCCAATATTGAGTTTTCAGTCAGAGAGGTACACGGGTATTGGGACACGGCGTGTCCCTACCCGTGTGCCGAGGACACAGGTCGAGACACGGCCGTGTCTCTACCCGTGTGCGGCAACCCCGACACGGCAGAAAGTTGTTCTGGGATGAACACGGCCCTAAACACGGCAGGCGACACGGCCGTGTCACCTGAACACGGGTAGGAACACGGCCGTGTGCCTACCCGTGTCTGCGGTGTATAAAAAGGAAAAAGTTGTGAAACCCTAGCATTCATTCCCCTTTCTTCTGCCCCGAAATTTCTGAGAGAGTTCTTGGCTAGAGGAGGAGGAAGGAGCTTGCCGGAGCCATCCTTGGAGGAATCAAAACGCTGCCGCCGTCAAGGGAAAAACAATGCCGTCGTGAAGGAGTGCGAGGCTCATGGCCGGCCATGGTGGTACCGCTGGACTTGAGGTGAGCTTCCTCCCCTCTCCCTTGGTGCTAGATCTATAGTTATTTTAGGAGAGACATCGACTCCATAGAGTCTTGATGGTGAGGAGGAGAGTTCTTAGGATAAGCCATGCCTAGGTTTTCTAGGCTTAGTCTCCCTCAACCTTCTCATCATTCAAAGTGGAGATGAGAGGGGTTTTCGTTGAGGGTTTGGCTTTGAAAGGAGAAATAAGGTTGGGTGTGATTTCTGGAGAAGTTTATGCGAGGTTGTTGCAAGGAAGAAGATGAACGGATGCCGTTCATCTCGCCTTAAGATGCGTGCAGAAATCAGATTTCTGCACGCGGCGACCTTCGTGGCCAATTTCAGAGGTGTTCTGGCCAGATCTGGGTGATCGACTCAACACGAAAGTCGTAGCCCCTGAAATTACCTTTCCAACGAGTGGTTGATCGTTTCCACGCGATACCTGTAGCCACGGGAAAGCTGGTTCGAGTCCGCTGCGTTCGGGAAAATTCCTGTACAGGAAACTGTTTCCTGTACGTATTCGAGTTGAATTTCTGGTATGTTGCGACCAGATCTGGGCGATCGACTCAACACGAAAGTCGTAGCCCTCGCGAATACCTTTCCAACGAGGGGTTGTGCATTGTGATCGGATTCCTGTAGCTCTGGGAATCCCAGTTTTAGTATCGGGCTATCCTATGTTAATGCACTTGTTAATTTATAATGCTAGCACTCTTGCAATGGTTGTGAATTGCTCATTTGTTATCTTGCTCCCATATATTTATAATGTTGTTGTTACTATAATTTAGCATGGTTACTCATTTGGTTGTGTAATAAGGAATAACCATGCAATGGTAGAGAAATGGATTGGATGGGAAGGCTAGATATTAGGAGTTGAGATTGGTATAGGATATATTTATACAATTTGGTGTTGAACTTATCTATTATGCGTAGTGTTGAGGTGAATTCATTGAATAGGTGGGCGTGAACATGATGAACACTATGTGAAGTGTATTTTGTAACCGTAATCCGAGCCCAAGGGTTTTATTAACAACCGATGCTTAGAGTGGTAGTCTCCCTACGGTTAGCATCGAGTGAGTTGTTTTGGGGCATGTGATGTGCGACGATTCATCGTGTCGCGGTATTGAGATAATGACTGTGGCAGGTCTACGGGTTCGCCAGTCGTCACACCGATGGGAGCCAATGGGTAGACCTTGGGCGGTAGGGTTAGATACTTGGTGTCCATAACCCGAGATCTCCTCCGCGCCATGAGAACGGTTGGGCTTGCACCTCGTGCGCTTCCGAGGTTCCATCCGGTTCGAAATCAAAGGCCAGGTTGGGCTGTGTTCTTGGTGCACATTTACCCAAGACCCCTTCTGAGCCGTAGTACGCATGTGAGTTCCGCTGTTGTGTTCTTAGCGTTGAGGCGTACGGGGGCCTAGGATAGGTAGTGTGATACCACCTAGTAGTGGAGACGCCCGCTCCACTGTCGCCGTCTGGCCACGATGGACGACGCCTGAGAGGTTAGCTACCTGCTCGAAAAGTGGGAACTTCTAGTCTGTGTCGACATAGCAACTTGCATGTGTGTGCGCATGATTCGGTCATAGCATAACATTCATATCATGTCATTCATTGCATACACAAGATCCTCATCGTATAAGTTTGTATGGGCACTCTTATACGATGAGTTACTTTACTGTTAACCCGATCCTTAACTTATAAGTTTGTATGGGCACTCTTATAAGTTGAGTTATTATTTTGATTAATTATACCTGCTGTCATATATTATTGATATTTGTAGAATTGCTAGTTGTGTAGCGTAGTTTATACTCCACCATATTTACAGTCACCTGCTTGTTTACTTGCTTATATATATACATATTGTACCTTTGTTCCTTTCTCCGCCCGGTGCCGAGGAGTCGCCGGGGGAGCGGATGTGAAGCCACTTAGTCTTATGACTAACGGTTGCTACGTCTTCCTTTTTAGGAGGAAACCCCGCAGGTAGAGCAGCAACGGACTATGCAGCAGGACAGCCAGGCCCGGATGATAGGACCTGAGGTGGTGGTGCCATCGGCACCGTCAGTGACAGTCGTGAGTGTTTTTATGTAGCCGTTTGGCAAAACATTTCTAGACTCTTGTTCTTTTGTACAAGCCTGTTGTGCTTGTTATCTTCCGCTCTTTTGGACTTAAGCTTAGCTGTGAATTGAACTGCTTTACTTTTCTGTTATGGTTGGGTTGGCATTGTTTTTGTGATATGGATTGTAGCCGGCGGAATAGGCGTCTTATGGTAAAGGCTAACCCGTGTGTTAGTGCTACCACAAGGCGGCTATTTCGGGCATAAGACTCCCCTCGTGCCGTGTGTTGTGTTCCGGGAGGGGGGTCTTACAAATGGTATCAGACTTAGCCGATCATCACCTACAGCAGTCAGGTAACAATGGGCCACTCCCGTTCGATTAGTCGGTTTGGGGACAAACCGACTTAGCGGAAGCAGTGGTGTGCCCATATGTAATTCACACTAAGTTGTCCAACTTTGACATTAGTTTTAGCCAACCTGACCCTAATCTGTACCCTGCGTATAGGTCCCAGCGCAGGTGGAGCCGGTTGGGGGCACTCCTACCCCTTCCTTCCCTTCACAATTCCAGCAGTCGGAACTGGGACAAACGCTGTCAGCCATATTGGATGCATTTAAAGCCCAGCAAGCTCCGGTGCAACAACAAGCGCCAGGCTCCAACTGGTTGAGCACCTTCCGTGCCCTGTCCCCTCCTGCCTATCTTGGGACAGAATCGCCGGTGCGCACCGAGGAATGGCTTGATACCGTGCAGGAATTGATGGCTGGCATAAGATGTCCGAACAGCATGGCGGTGACATTGGTAGTGACGCTGCTAGAGCAGCACGCCAAAAGGTGGTGGAAGTCCCTCATGGGCTCCACCTTCCAAGGGCGGTTGTACATGGACATCAGTTAGAACGAGTTCACCGAGGCTTTTCTGGATCACTTCATCCCTTCTTCTGCTCGGGATGAACTTGAAGAAAGATTTCTGCAGCTGAAGCAGGGATCGAAATCGGTAACAGAGTACCAGAGGGAGTTCCAACACCTCGCTAGGTTTGCCGATTCCTATGATTTGGACGATAGAGGCTACGCGAGGCGCTTCTACAAAGGATTAAGGGACCCCCTGAGGCAGGCCCTTCTGTTTATAGCCGATGCAAGCCTGGCAGAAATCATCGACATGGCAAAGAGACTGGAGGCGGACCACATGGGATGTGGCAAGAGACCTACAGAAGGAGTAATTGAAGTCAGCCCTAGTAATAGAAGGCGGAATGATCATGGCAGAGGAAGGGGAAACAACAGAGGCGGTCGGTGGGTCAACCGGAACTATCGGGTGGAGTACCCAATTCCGCAATTACCTCCACCACCGCAGCAGCAACATTATCAACAACCTGGGGGCCGACGTGAGGTGATATGTTTTGAGTGCAACCAACCGGGGCATGTCCGGCGAGTTTGCCCGTGACTGATCGGGGATGCTCCTATTGCTCCCCCTCCAGTAGCCCCACGGGGGCGAGGGCACATGCGTGGCCGAGGAAGAGGACCACCAGGGAGAAATCAAGGACATGCACGGGAGCATGTATTCGCATTGGATATGACTCAGGAGAGAAATCCGCAGGAAGTCATCACCGGTACGTATAAAATTTATTAATATTATATGACTTGTTAGATTTACGATACAAATGATACGCGCAATTCTGGATAGTGATTACCCTTTTGGAACCTAGGCACTGTCATGGTTAGCGGGAGGCCCGCCTATACGTTATTTGACACGGGTGCATCTCACTCGTTCATTTCGGCGGACTTCGTGAAGGACTTGGAGGGAGTGCAACACTTCACGGGCACTACTCAAAGGGTGCGCCTTCCGGACGGCTCTGAGATGACGTCGTCAGCAAGTTGCGACTTCGACACTCTTATTAGAGGAAAGCTCTTTGAAACTCCGGCTACAGTGTTAATAATCCCGGAGTTCGATCTCATCCTGGGCATGAAGTGGTTGGACTGGCACCACGCCAGGATCAATTGTGCGGAGAAGCAAGTTATGTTAAGGCATGGAGACTCGGAAGTCATCTTCCAAGGTATTAAATTCGCACCCCGTAAATTATTATCTTCAATCAGAGTTATGAAATCTCATATGGAAGGGGACGAGGTCTATGTAATTTGCTTCGAGTTGAAGAAATTGACATTAGAGGTCAAGGATGTGCGGGTGGTGCGAGAATTTCCCGAGGTATTTCCCGAGAAATTGTCGGGACTACCCCCGCATAGGGAAGTGGACTTCCAATTCAAGCTAATTCCGGGTGCCAAGCCCGTCTCGCGAGCTCCATACCGAATGGCTTCGAAGGAACTTGTAGAGTTTAGAGTCCAGCTTCAGGAATTGGTGGAAGCAGGGTTCGTTCGCCCAAGCTCATCGCCTTGGGGAGCGCCCGTTTTGTTCGTCAAAAAGAAGGATGGCACCCTGCGGTTATGTATTGATTATCGAGAGTTGAACCGGTTAACGGTGCGGAACACTTATCCCCTACCGCGCATTGATGAATTATTTGATCAATTGGTGGGATCGTATTGGTTCTCCAAGTTAGATCTGCGTTCGGGATATTATCAGCTGAGGATACAAGAAGATGACTTTCAGAAGACGGCGTTCAGTTCGAGATATGGTTTGTATGAATTCACCGTGATGCCGTTTGGGCTCACAAACGCCCCTTCCGCCTTTATGAGCTTGATGAACAAGGTGTTCAGCCCTTATTTGGACATCTTTGTCATCGTGTTCATCGATGATATCCTAGTCTACTCCAAGACCGAAGCGAAACACGCCGAACATCTAACTTTAGTGCTGAGGAAGCTAAAGGAGCACACTTTGTTTGCCAAGTTCAGCAAATGCGAGTTTTGGCTTCGAGAGGTCGCGTTATTGGGCCATGTGATTAGTGGGGCGGGGCTAGCTGTAGATCCGGCCAAGGTGCGGGCCGTGAAGGAGTGGTCGCCATTGAAGTCAGCGGCCGACATACGAAGCTTTCTTGGACTTGCCGGGTACTATCGCAAGTTCGTGAAAGGCTTCTCGAAGATCTCCCTTCCCCTTACTACGCTGACCAAGAAGGGTGTGCCGTTTGAATGGACACCCCAGTGCGAAGCTGCATTCCAAGAGTTGAAGGACAGATTGACGACTGCACCCATCCTAGCTCTTCCATCTGGGAAGGAGGGCTTTCAAGTTTACACGGATGCGTTGTATCAAGGGATGGGAGCTGTGTTGATGCAGAATGGGCATGTGATCGCTTATGCTTCAAGACAATTGAAGAAGCATGAAGCCAGCTACCCGGTGCATGATCTAGAGTTGGGAGCGGTGGTATTCGCCTTGAAGATTTGGAGGCATTATTTATATGGCGTCCACTGCGAGATCTACTCGGATCACAAAAACCTGAAGTACGTTCACACCCAAAAGGAGTTAAACTTGAGACAGCGGCGGTGGTTGGAGTTCTTGTGCGACTATGAATTCACCTTGAACTACCACCCCGGGAAGGTTAATTCCGTAGCTGATGCCTTGAGCCGAAAGGCACCGGGAGCGAGCACGGAATCCCACTTGATGAGGATGGAGTTAATCCAGACACTGCAAGAGATGGAAGTCACTTTGGTCTTTAAGAATCAATCGGAAGAGTATACAGAATATTTGGTCGCGATGAGTATAGTTTGCGACATACGAGACCGGATCCGGACGGAGCAAAAGAAGGATGCGGCTTTAACCCCGGCTTCCAAGTCAATGGAGGATGGGACTACGGAAGAATACTCCCTAAAAGACGGCCTCGTCCATTTTCGTGGCCGGCTTTACATCCCCGAAGGTGACAACATTCGGGAGGATATTCTAAAGGAGGCCCATTGCTCCAAGTACTCGGTGCACCCGGGGATCGCGAAGATGTACACCGATTTGAGAAAGACGATGTGTTGGCCGGGCATGAAGAGGGATGTCAAGTACTTTGTTACTCATTGTGTGGCCTGTCAAATGGTGAAGGCGGAATGCAGAAGCCCCGGTGGAATGCTACAGTCGTTTCCCATCCCCGAATGGAAATTTGAGGACATCTCCATGGACTTCGTCCATGGGTTACCTCGCTCGCGCTCGGGGAATGATTCTGTGTGGGTGATAGTTGACCGGTTGACCAAGGTAGCCCGATTTATCCCAATGAAGAAGGAGGCGCAAGTGGGCATCTTAGTGCGTCTCTTTGTGGAACAATTTGTGCGGTACCATGGTGTGCCAAAGACGATCGTCTCCGACCGGGATGGTCGGTTTACTTCAAGAGAATGGAGGGCTGTACAGGCTTATTTGGGCTCGCGCCTCGCCTTTAGCACAGCCTTTCACCCACAAACGGACGGGCAATCTGAACGAACCATCCGAACATTGGAGGACCTTTTGAGGTTGTGTGTGCTAGATAAAGGAGAACCATGGGAGAGGCTCTTACCTCTCGTGGAGTTCTCTTATAATAACAGCCATCAAGCCAGTATTGGAATGGCACCTCATGAAGCTTTGTATGGAAGGAGGTGTAGAACACCCTTGTCCTGGGTGCAAGATGAAGATCCGAAGACATTGGGAAATGGGTATATTGATGACACGGACGCGGTGGTTAGGTTGATCCGGGATCGAATGCTAGAGGCTCAAAGCCGACAGGCAAAATATTACAATGCAAGGCACCGTACGGTGGAGTTTCAAGTGGGTGATAAGGTGTTCCTGAAGATTCGACCGATGCACGGAGTGTCGCGGGTACGTGGAGTCAAGAAGCTCAGCCCAAGGTATGTCGGGCCCTATGTCGTAGTGGAAAGGATTGGCCCTCTGGCCTATCGATTGGAGTTACCACCGGATCTGGAGAACCTTCACGACGTGTTCCATGTATCGTCGCTTCGGAAGGCTTTGCTGCGGCCTGAACAGTATATCCCCACGGCGGATGGTGTCGTGGCATCTGATAGGTCTGTGCGACTGGAGCCGGTGCGGATCGTTGATAACGAGACAAGAACCTTGCGCCGAAAAAGTGTTCCCTTGGTGAAAGTGCTATGGTCTAATCATGGGAAGGAGGAGTTCACATGGGAGCCAAGGGATTTGATGCAAGGGCGCTACCCGGAATTATTTACTCCAGGTAAGAATTTTATTTGAAAGCATAGTTCCCTTTTTATGTGTTTCACTCCCGTAGCCTTACCCTGATTTCGGGGACGAAATCTTTTATTTTGTTTATAGGATTTGTAATGTCCCAATTCGCGCTAGGCCCCCTTGATTGCGTATTTATGTCTAGGGGTTGTGGTGAGCCCAATGGGGGTGTGGGTGAACAGGTACGAACGTATGGGAAATGAGGAAAACAAGGCAAAACGGTGATTTTGGCCGACACGGGTATGGACACGGCCGTGTCCATACCCGTGTGCCTCATGCCAATATTGAGTTTTCAGTCAGAGAGGTACACGGGTATTGGGACACGGCGTGTCCCTACCCGTGTGCCGAGGACACGGGTCGAGACACGGCCGTGTCTCTACCCGTGTGCGGCAACCCCAACACGGCAGAAAGTTGTTCTGGGATGAACACGGCCCTAAACACGGCAGGCGACACGGCCGTGTCACCTGAACACGGGTAGGAACACGGCCGTGTGCCTACCCGTGTCTGCGGTGTATAAAAAGGAAAAAGTTGTGAAACCCTAGCATTCATTCCCCTTTCTTCTGCCCCGAAATTTCTGAGAGAGTTCTTGGCTAGAGGAGGAGGAAGGAGCTTGCCGGAGCCATCCTTGGAGGAATCAAAACGCCGCCGCCGTCAAGGGAAAAACAATGCCGTCGTGAAGGAGTGCGAGGCTCATGGCCGGCCATGGTGGTACCGCTGGACTTGAGGTGAGCTTCCTCCCTTCTCCCTTGGTGCTAGATCTATAGTTATTTTAGGAGAGACATCGACTTCATAGAGTCTTGATGGTGAGGAGGAGAGTTCTTAGGATAAGCCATGCCTAGGTTTTCTAGGCTTAGCCTCCCTCAACCTTATCATCATTCAAAGTGGAGATGAGAGGGGTTTTCGTTGAGGGTTTGGCTTTGAAAGGAGAAATAAGGTTGGGTGTGATTTCTGGAGAAGTTTATGCGAGGTCGTTGCAAGGAAGAAGATGAACGGATGCCGTTCATCTCGCCTTAAGATGCGTGCAGAAATCTGATTTCTGCACGCGGCGACCTTCGTGGCCAATTTCAGAGGTGTTCTGGCCAGATCTGGGTGATCGACTCAACACGAAAGTCATATCCCTTGAAATTACCTTTCCAACGAGTGGTTGCTCTTTTCCACGCGATACCTGTAGCCACGGGAAAGCTGGTTCGAGTCCGCTGCGTTCGGGAAAATTCCTGTACAGGAAACTGTTTCCTGTACGTATTCGAGTTGAATTTCTGGTATGTTGCGACCAGATCTGGGCGATCGACTCAACACGAAAGTCGTAGCCCTCGCGAATACCTTTCCAACGAGGGGTTGTGCATTGTGATCGGATTCCTGTAGCTCCGGGAATCCCAGTTTTAGTATCGGGCTATCCTATGTTAATGCACTTGTTAATTTATAATGCTAGCACTCTTGCAATGGTTGTGAATTGCTCATTTGTTATCTTGCTCCCATATATTTATAATGTTATTGTTACTATAATTTAGCATGGTTACTCATTTGGTTGTGTAATAAGGAATAACCATGCAATGGTAGAGAAATGGATTGGATGAGAAGGCTAGATATTAGGAGTTGAGATTGGTATAGGATATATTTATACAATTTGGTGTTGAACTTATCTATTATGCGTAGTGTTGAGGTGAATTCATTGAATAGGTGGGCGTGAACATGATGAACACTATGTGAAGTGTATTTTGTAACCATAATCCGAGCCCAAGGGGTTTATTAACAACCGATGCTTAGAGTGGTAGTCTCCCTACGGGTAGCATCGAGTGAGTTGTTTTGGGGCATGTGATGTGCGACGATTCATCGTGTCGCGATATTGAGATAATGACTGTGGCAGGTCTACGGGTTCGCCAGTCGTCACACCGATGGGAGCCAATGGGTAGACCTTGGGCGGTAGGGTTAGATACTTGGTGTCCATAACCCGAGATCTCCTCCGCGCCATGAGAACGGTTGGTCTTGCACCTCGTGCGCTTCCGAGGTTCCATCCGGTTCGAAATCAAAGGCCAGGTTAGGCTGTGTTCTTGGTGCACATTTACCCAAGACCCCTTCTGAGCCGTAGTACGCATGTGAGCTCCGCTGTTGTGTTCTTAGCGTTGAGGCGTACGGGGGCCTAGGATAGGTAGTGTGATACCACCTAGTAGTGGAGACGCCCGCTCCACTGTCGCCGTCTGGCCACGACGGACGACGCCTGAGAGGTTAGCTACCTTCTCGAAAAGTGGGAACTTCTAGTCTGTGTCGACATAGCAACTTGCATGTGTGTGCGCATGATTCGGTCATAGCATAACATTCATATCATGTCATTCATTGCATACACAAGATCCTCATCGTATAAGTTTGTATGGGCACTCTTATACGATGAGTTACTTTACTGTTAACCCGATCCTTAACTTATAAGTTTGTATGGGCACTCTTATAATTTGAGTTATTATTTTGATTAATTATACCTGCTGTCATATATTATTGATATTTGTAGAATTGCTAGTTGTGTAGCGTAGTTTATACTCCACCATATTTACAGTCACCTGCTTGTTTACTTGCTTATATATATACATATTGTACCTTTGTTCCTTTCTCCGCCCGGTGCCGAGGAGTCGCCGGGGGAGCGGATGTGAAGCCACTTAGTCTTATGACTAACGGTTGCTACGTCTTCCTTTTTAGGAGGAAACCCCGCAGGTAGAGCAGCAACGGACTATGCAGCAGGACAGCCAGGCCCGGATGATAGGACCTGAGGTGGTGGTGCCATCGGCACCGTCAGTGACAGTCGTGAGTGTTTTCATGTAGCCGTTTGGCAAAACATTTCTAGACTCTTGTTCTTTTGTACAAGCCTGTTGTGCTTGTTATCTTCCGCTCTTTTGGACTTAAGCTTAGCTGTGAATTGAACTGCTTTACTTTTCTGTTATGGTTGGGTTGGCATTGTTTTTGTGATATGGATTGTAGCCGGCGGAATAGGCGTCTTATGGTAAAGGCTAACCCGTGTGTTAGTGCTACCACAAGGCGGCTATTTCGGGCATAAGACTCCCCTCGTGCCGTGTGTTGTGTTCCGGGAGGGGGGTCTTACACCCTTGCATGAAAACTATGTTCTCTTTGATTTCCTCTATACTGTCCCCTTCTAGACTGATAACCCCTTTGGTATTGTCCCCTGGGAGGATATCTTTATGAGGACTGGGAGGAACTATGCTTTGAAGCTGGGGTTTGAGAAGCTGAGCCTCCACCTGATCCTGAATCTGGAGAAGGAGGAGGAGGAGGCTGAAACCTAGAAGATCCTTTCTCATATCTATCCAATTTCCTTCTTTTCTTTATAGCTTTCGATTGATTTTTGGAGAACTGCATCTAGGGATCAGAGATTGGACAGTCATGCAGAATATAGTATGGAAGGTCATTGGCATCTTTGGCTTGAGCAGGAGTAACCTTCATCATGGCCTTGCTTCTGGCCTTCCTTTTCTTGGCAATAGTACCAGAAGAGTCATCCGATTCAGTGTGAAACTGATCACTTTCTGAACTTTGGGATCTATCATACAAATCATCAATACTCTTTATATATTTCTCTTGTTATTTCAATTGATCAGGAGTTAGAGCAGGAACAGCAGCAGCAGTAGAAATTGGAGCAACAACAGGAGCAGAAGTTGGAGCAGCAGCAGGAGAAGATTCTTCCAGATATGTAGCAAGTTCTTTAGCAGCAGTATCATCAACAATAGGCAACATTTCAATATCAGAAGATTCAATGGAAGCAGTAGCAGCAGCAATAGAGATGGAAGCAATAACATCCACAGCCTTGAAAGAATTGACATATGAGGCAATCAGGCTGGGATCACATACTGAGATAGGCACAATGGCCTTAGTAAGATCTTCAACTTATTGCACTGGCAGAGAACTGAGAGATCTGAAATACACAGAATCAAATACTGATAGAAGACTCTGAAGATCCACTGCAAGGACAGGAGCAGGGACTGAACCTTCAGCAACCTCAGGCACAACCAGAGCTTCATAAGGCATCTCCCCCTGCCTGGATTCAGTGGCAACTGGATCAAGGCACCCAGAAGTAGGGATTGCCTGAGAGGAGACGAAGGGAGATAGCCTGGTAGACAGCTCCTGAACACTTTTCAGAAGTGGAGCCAAGGTGGTCTCCAGCAATGAGGTTAGCCTGGGGGCTAGCAACTCATATAACCTGTCTGCCAAGGCTGAGAGATCTACATGCTCAAGAGGGGCTTGAGTAGAGGTAGGAGAGAAAGTGGCTGGAATGAAGTTGGTTGAAGCTGATGGAATAGAGAATGTGGAGGTAGGAGGTGTAGGGATGGATGGCCTAGGAGTAGGAGGTGTTGAGATTGATGTAACTGGGTTGGAGATGGATGAGATGGTAGGGGAAAAGGATGGTTGAGAGATTATGTCTTGAAGAAGTTGTTGGTAGGAGGATGTAGAGGGAAGCTCAGGAGGAGTTGGAGGAGAATCATCCATGAAGGAGTCATCCAAGAGAGAAAATGATGGAGTGGTGACAGGTGGATAGTAGAATAAATGATGGAATTGTTCTGAGGTAGTGGCTAGAGGAGGTGAAAGGGGTGAATAGATTGTAATGGGGGAAGATATGGCTATGGTGGAGATTGGTGGTGAGGTTGAGATGACTGGGGCAGAGACAGCTGGAGGAGGAGGAGAAGCAGGCAAATCTTCTGCTGGGGCAGAGACCTGAGGAGGAGTGACTGAGGCAGTCCTTGTGCTTGAAGCAGGTGTTGCTGTAGCAGCCCTGTTGGGGTTTATGATCTGCCTGTCCCACCTACTGAAGAGGGCACAGGTAAGCCTTTTGGATGCATTGATGTACATTCCACTTGAAGTCAGCAGTTCAGGGCACCTGGAGTGCAGGTAAACCCCTAAGATCCTCCCAAAGCTTACACAACTTTTGCTAAGTTTCTTCTTGATCAAATTAAAGAAGATGGAGCCCCAGTCCAGATATTTTTTGTCAACCAATGCTCCCATTAGACAGAACTGGTATCTTGAGATTGTGTCATGGGCGGAGTGCTTTGCCAGGAGCACTTTTCCAACAACATCAGCCAAGAATTGAAATTCAATAGCTAAATTCTTTTTCAGCAATTTATTAGGGTACACAGTAGAGTGACCCATTCTATCTAGCATTGAATCAAACTCTTCTCCAGACAAATCAATAGATTCATTTCCAGTACTGAGGTTGAAAACTTCTGTTAGTAGAGCGGGGGACAATTGTACCTGAGTCCCTTTGATCGAGCCGACTATAGAATTCTCATTCTCATTTGTGGCAGAAAAACACCATTCTTTTATTTTGTCTACTGCAAGTTTCACTCTGGTGGACATAATCTGAACTAACCGTTGTTCTTGGAAAAGATTTAAGATGTCTTTGAATCTCTGATCGCTTCCATCGAAAGAATTCATGTAGATGTCGAATCCTGTATCAAATTTCATTTTTGAAAGAGCAGCAACTAACGCAGCCATCTGTACCTGCAAAGATTGAGCAAACACGACCAAGTGTAGAAAGTTTGGAGGGAAAGAGTTGTAGAGAGTATGAAAGCGTAAACGACGAGCGGAGGCCGAAAAATGATTTTATATTAGGGTTCGACGCGAAAAAGGAAGGATCGTCGACCTACGTTCGACGATCAGGACTCCTGATGGAAGCTGAAAGGGCTTCAATATCGTAGATCTCAGTTCGACGATCTAGGGAGAACGTCGAGCTTAGGTCGACGATCGAAGGCCTGAAAGAGATAGTATACAACTATCTGACATGCTCTGAACTCAGGTCGACGTTTTGGGAAAACGTCAATCTCCGTTCGATGTTTCTCTGGTAAACGTCGATCTCCGTTCGACGCTTTTTGGGGAAAACGTCGAGCGCAGTTCAGAGACAAACTATCCTACAGACACAAAAAGAGATGAGTTTTTAGCCTAATCTTGGTCTGTTTTTAGCTTTTCAAAATCTTGTAATTTACTTTAGGCTTCCTCCATCTAACATGCCTAACTGATTGAGGAAGAAGTTGTGTTTCTTTTCATCCAAAGGCTTGGTGAAAATATCTCCCCTTTACAAATCAGTTGGGATATATTGAAGTTCAATTTTATTTTTCTCAACATTATCCCTTAGAAAATGATGCCTAATTTCTATGTGTTTTGTCCTACTATGGAGGACTGCATTTTGTGCAATGGAAATAGCACTGGTGTTGTCACAAAATATTTTAGACTTCTCTAAGTTGTAACCATAGTCTAGGAGTTGGTTTTGTATCAACAATATTTGTGAACAACAACTGTCTGCAGCCATGTATTCAGCTTCAGCAGTTGAGGTTGACACAGATGTTTGTTTCTTACAATACCATGAGACAAGTCTATCACCAAGAAACTGACAAGTTCCACTGGTGCTTTTCCTGTCTATTCTGCATCCAGCATAATCAGCATCTGAAAATCCAGTTAAGCCAAATGCTGAATCTTTTGGATACGAGAGACCTAGATTTGGACAGCTTTTAACATACCTAAGAATCCTCTTTACTAAAGTTAAGTGTGACTCTCTAGGGCTAACTTGAAATCTAGCACATATACATGTAGCAAACATTATGTCAGGCCTACTGGCTGTAAGGTAAAATAGAGAGCCAATCATTGCTCTATATGTTGTCTGATCAACTGGTTTCCCATGTTCATCAGCATCCAATACAACATTGGTATGCATGGGTGTTTTCATACATGATGCATCAGACATCCCAAATTTCTTAACCAATTCTTTTGCATATTTGGTTTGAGAAATAAACATGCCTTCAGCATGTTATTTGACTTGCAATCCTAAGAAGAAGGATAGCTCACCCATGCTACTCATTTCAAATTTAGAGTGCATAAGCTTGGAAAACTTTTTGCACAAATTTGAATCAGTAGACCCAAATATAATATCATCTACATAAATTTGTACTAGTAGGGTATGGGCCTTATGGGTTCTAATAAAACGAGTTTGGTCTACTCTCCCCCTAAAAAATCATTCTTCAGCAGAAAGCATGCTAGAGTCTCATACCATGCTCTAGGAGCTTGCTTGAGACCATATAGTGCTTTGTGTAGTTTAAAAACATAATCTGGATGAGTTAGAGAGATAAAACCTGGAGGTTGTCTGACATAGACTTCTTCTTTGATCTCCCCATTGAGAAAAGCACTCTTCACATCCATTTGATAGACTTTGAATCCCTTGTGAGCAGCATAAGCCAAGAAGATTCTTATGGCCTCTAACCTTGCAACAGGTGCAAAGGTCTGGTCATAGTCTATCCCCTCTTCTTGAGAATATCCTTGAGCAACTAACCTTGCCTTGTTCCTTACAATAATTCCTTGATGATCCAGCTTATTTCTGAACACCCATTTTGTTCCAACAATGGAATGATCCTTTGGCTTAGGCACTAGTTCCCAAACTTTTTTCTTTCAAATTGATGCAACTCCTCTTGCATTGCAATGATCCAGTGTGGATCTTGCTCTGCATCTTGAATGGTTTGAGGTTCAATTTGAGAGAGAAAGCAAGTGTGCATCAGGTTTTGATTGACCTGATTTCTGGTTTGCACACCAACTGAGATGTCTCCAATCACTTGGGAGATTGGATGATCTCTTGTTGTTACTAGATCACCAGGGGGTGTTGATTGTTCACCAACCTGTATTGTCGTTTACTCTTGTGGGACAACAACTGGCTCTTCAAGAAGATTTTCTTCCAGATGTGGAGCAACTTCTTCATCTTCACTACTTTCATCCTTTTGAGTAACTTGTAATCTGTCCAAGTCTTCAGCTAGAGAATGCACCTGTAAATGTTCTATGGTAGAAGTATTCTTCTCCTTGAAAGACATATTAGTTTCATCAAAGGAAATGTGGACAGATTCTTCTATTTTTAGAGCAGTTTTATTATAAACCCTATAAGCTTTACTGATCATGGAGTATCCCAGAAACACTCCTTCATCAGCTTTTGCTTGAAATTTTGCTAAATATTTCTTGTCATTATTGTGAATGTAACAAGTGCAACCAAAAACTTTAAAATAGTCTACTTTAGGTTTATTCCCTTTGAGCAATTCATAGGGAGTCTTGCCCTTCAGTTTATGTATTCGACTTCTATTCAACACATAATTGGAGGTGTTCACTGCCTCAGCCCAAAAGGATAGAGGTAGGTGAGCATCTGTCAATAATGTAGTTGCAAATTCAATAAGAGTTCTATTTTTCCTTTCAGCTATCCCATTTTGTTGAGGAGTTCTGGGAGCTGAGAAAGTATGCCTGATCCCTTCACTTTGACAGAACTCTTGTATGAGAAGAGAATCAAACTCTGTCCCATGATCACTTCTGATCAAGGCAATATGAGTGTTGAACTCAATCTGAATGCATTTGAGAAACTCTGTCAAACACTTAAAGTTATCAGATTTCTTTCTCAGAAAGAATACCCATGTGAATCTTGAGAAGTCATCTACAATCACTAAAGTATAGGATTTCCCTCCTAAGCTTTGTACTTTAATGGGTCCAAAAAGATCCATGTGTAACATATACAAAATCCTAGGTGAATCACTCTTGTTAATTGATTTAAAGCTATTTTTAGTTTGCTTGCCTAATTGACAAGCCTTGCAGAGTCCTTCCTTCTTGTTTGGGCCAGAAGGCAGTCCTCTGACAAGGTTGTCCTTGGATAGCCTAGCAATGGTTCTAAGGTTAATATGTCCTAGTCTCTTATGTCATAGAATATTAGGTCTAGATATGGAATTAAACAGGCAAATATCAATATCGAGAAATTATGGAACCCATAATAAAGCTCTTCCGGTCCGATTAAGTTTTGTTTAAGAGATGCAATTGAACTTAATATCGAACCATAATGGGTGAAACTCAAAAGGAGCTTCCTAAGAACAGAAATGGAACTGAACCTTCTTCCTATGAATGGAGATGGAACTAAACATTCCTTATATGAATGGAGATGGAATTGAACATTCCTCCTATGAATGGACATGGAACTGAAGCCACCTAAAAATAGAGTGAAGGACTACTAATCCTTTTCTTTATTGCACTTTCTATTATTATAGTCTTGTATTAGTTCAGTTCCTTTTAATATTTTTTGTTCAGTTTTCTTTTCAGAACTACTCCAATCTCGTATTGGTCTAGTTTCCTTTCAGTACTTATTTACAGTTCTTTCTGTTCAGTACTACTCCAGTCTCGTACTGGTCCAATTTACTTCAACACTTTATTTCAGTTCAGTATTAAAGTTCTACAGCTTATTTCTAGCATCATTTTTTATCACACTTAAAATACTACAATTTACTATTTCAACATTATTAGTACGGGTCCTGATCTGACATGCAGTTGATTTTGGTAGAGTGTCAGTTGGTGATAATTGAGAGTCAAAATATTTATCCAGGGTTAGCCCCAAATAATGTTCTCGCATGCAAGTTGTGCTCTCTGTCAAAAATGAGCAACATGTTTTAAAAAGGTCTCTTGGCCAAATTATTTGATGACAAGTAGGGCATGTCGTCGCAAACCTAATGTGTACCGACACATTATTTATATTGAAATGCTTGTAAATTGTTTGGGGTAAAAAGTGATGGGTAAGTCACTTTCGCAGACCGTCCGTATCGGTACCTGAAGGTCGACGACTTATGGAGACAGTGAAATATATACTACAGGGGACTGACCGTTTTACTTTCCTCGTTGGTTTTCCTCTGCTGGTAAGCCTAAATGTTCAGAGTTCGCCTGTTGTTTTTCATATCAAAGAGTACACCTGGTTGTACGCTAGGGCCTGCGTAATGCGGTACGACTACACCTAGAAGTAGAAGAACTGGCCACTATCACCGACGGTTTCATCGGTGAGGCCCGCGAGGTTCACTATCCTGCTTGAAGAGAACAGGTCAAAACTATATCGACATAGAGTGTGTTGTTGGATCTAGTGGCCGAAATTAGAGAGGGGTGAATAAGGTTTTACGATTTAATTGAAATTTTGAATTATTTTTGCCCAGAAAAACTAGTTCTGGAAGCGACCACGAGCCGCTAACTTGTTAGCGCACGGCGGTAGGTCACAGACCTCGTTTTCCTGGGTAAATCTCTACTTGGAGATTTATGCACCCTTCAGAGAAACACCCATTGACATCCACAACATTACAAATAATAAAAAAAAAGTACATGAATTTACTCAAACTAAATCAATAACAATTTTTACAATTACAACTTGATCTCCATGACGCCGGAGTTTGGAGGCGATGAAAATAAAATCTCTTTTTTGGTTTTCTATACCGACCCACTACCCGGACAGTTTGGCTCTCTCTCTTTCCCTCCAAGAAAGGTCTTCGAGCTGGCTCTTCACCTCCACACAAGGAAGAGTCTTAGAGCCCCACTAGATCCACCGATCTAGACGTCACGATCCCCAGGACGATTTTCCACGAAATCCTACCCCGGTCGATTTCTCACGAGACACTTCCCGGATTTCAATGACCCTCCAGTCAATTTCCCTCACACAAATAAGTAGACAAAAAGAGTTTAAAGTAAAATACAAGGAATAAGAGAAAAACTCCCCTCTAACTAGAACCCTTGATGTTGACGAAGATTCGCTTGCAAAGGTTCGATCTTCGTGGCTTGAGAGTCTTCCTCTTTGGTGTTCTTCAGATCTGCGAAGGCGTGCGCTTGATGAGAGTTTTTATAGCGAGGATCCTTCACGTGAAACTTAGGGCGAAGGCTTCTAGAACAACATGTTGGTATCCTTCAATCTGTGCGCATGAATTCCATTTGATCTCCTCTGAAGAACTCTCCTCCTCAATCAATTGGGATGACCCCTTTCTTCCCTTTAGATGGCTTGGGCGAACACCCCTTTCAAATTTCATGAAAAAATCGTCGCACAGAAACTCAAGTTCAGGCTATTTTAAATAGAGAGAGTTGTGCAGGAAGTTACAGCGGGGCGGTAACTAGTTACAGCGCGGCGGTAACTTCCAGAGAACAAAGTCCCTCCTTTTCTTCGTGTGCTTGTAACCGAAAAACTCCTCGTAGTCGTTGTAGTCCTTGGATCGACAAGGATCTTTGTGCTTGCAACCAATTGACTCTTCGTAGTTGTTGTGGTTCTTGGCTCGCTGGAGTTCTTCATGCACAAACGGGAGGGAGACGAATTTCTTTTCATTTGATAGAGACGATTGGGACCGGACGCAAGGAGGCGGACGAAACCTCGAATGCAGAAACTTCTATCTAACTTTCTTCTGGATTCCCTTATTTAGTCAGGGCACAGAAACCAAGGTGGCTTTTTATACGTCTTCATAAAAATAGGCTACCGTCGGCAGTAAGGATAGTGCCCGGCAGTAGGTTCGCGTGCTTATTATGCCAGCTGTCCTCTAAATCTAGAAAGAAATATTCAAAATGAATATTTGTCGTTTCAAATGTGCTAGCGTCACGCGGTTACAGCTTCTACTGCGCGGTAATGTTGGACACAACGATTTGAGAAAAGTTGTGTCGAGTTGTCGAGAGGCTATTGCGGAGCAGTAGGTCTAGCACCAATTTCTTCTAGAGAGCTAAGTCCAAATGATTCATTTTGGTAACGCCTGTGGTAGTACTAGCGCTAGGCGGTAGGTCAGTAGCTCGATGAACCTGGTTCGATGCTCGTCGAGCGGATAGTGCGGGGCAGTAAGTGGTAGTGCCTGGCGGTAGGCTAGCAGCTCAACGAACCCGGTTCGACGCTCGTCGAGCGGATAGCACAGCGCGGTAAGTGGTAGCGCCTGGCGGTAACATCAAGTCAACGCCACTATCTCGATGCACTCAACGTTTTTATTCTCAACGCTCTCAATGCGGCGTTGAGTGAGCTAGCGTGGTAACAGCTAGCGCTGTCTGATAGCTTCCCGAGCTCCATGTCAAATTAATCCATTGGGCTAGCGTGGGGGGTAGTACTAGCGCTTTTTGATTGCTTCCCGGGCGCCATGTCCATTTAATTCCAGCTACTGCCCACCGGTAACTTCTAACGCCCAGCGGTATCTCCAGAAGAGATTTTATTTTCTTGCACCTGTCAACCTGCACACTCTATCAACACAAGATGTGATCAAATACAACCTGGGAGTTGATATTCTCAAACACAAGGAATGTGAAACATCAGTTCCAACAAATTCCCCCTTTTGATAATATCAACTTCCGTTCATGATAAATAATAGAGATAGAGTGCATATAAAGAATATGAGTTATAGTCTATCATCAGGTTGCAGTAGGTTATCTATATGGTTTCCCTACACGCGCTCCACATATCTACATGTTCGACATACTCCCCCTATCTATGTGCACTCCCCCTACATGTGACCTCTCCTAATACCATACTCAAAAGCGTAGAGCGTACTCATGAACACTTTATTCTCCCCCCTTTGATAATATAAAAAGGGTGGGCGAGGCCAACCAGACATGCAGGATGAAAAATAGTAGAAATGATGAGCGTTGAGACAAATATCAAGTAGTGCACACACAAAGGTAAAGATAAACATGACACGTATAGAGGTGACTCAACAAAAATGCATATCAGAGAATTTCAAGCACATGAGTCACACAATGGAGCAAAGTATACAGACATAGAATAGTTCAATTTTTCATAGTTAATATGTATTGGACAACACAAACTATACTAGGAACACAACGAGTACGACTACAATGTTATGAGATTTATGAATTAAATCAAGTTAAAAACATTGTAAGCATCATGAGTGTAAATTATGTGCTAGTACGTATTGTGCTAAAAGCATATAGTGTAGTTTCAGTCCAATTCTTATGTGTAGAAGTCTTAGATAAGACAATGACATGTAAGTATAGCATCAACAGAGAGAAAACACCAAGTCGAAATAGCATATGTTACATGTTTTATCTCGATCTTTGAAATGCAAACACAAGAGAAATAGAGTGAATGATCACATCACATATCTATCTATGTCATACCGAGATTTGAACTAGGGGCACTAGGTTTAAGTTTGGGTCTATGCACAAGAGTGAAATGACTCTTTGAACCAAGGCGCTCAGCCTCACAATGCTCAGAACGTCTTATCAGGAGGGATGAGTAGTGCTTGGGGTGTCCTTGACCGCACATTTGATAGCTTGCAAAATTTTTTTGGTTTGGTTTGAGCTATCACTTTTTACATATTTTTGAGTTCAAGGATCCCCAAGTCAATCGAAATCTATCCACTTAGATAGATAGCCTTTAACTTGTATACATAAGACCTTAGCATTAGATATTTGGCCCACAGTTTTAATCTTCATACAAGCACATATGTATCGTGACATTGATTATTCAAATTATTTCTAACGTGTTAAGGTAAAATATCACGAGTTATAGCATGTAAATCTAGCATTTGTCTTGAGTTCTTGGTCTAGCGATGTGTGGAACATTTGAAGTCATTCCCCTATCTAAATCCTCACACATACTTAGAGGCATAGTCAACAAGCACAAACTCACCTTGTCGCACTCAATAGCTACGCAGTTATAGATTCAGCCCACTATGACCGGAAGATAATGTTTGCATAGATTAAAAATCTGAACTCAAAACATTGTACGTACGCGTTATGGTCTAAGTTGCAGTCATGTGAGCCCTTAAAGAGATGAACGGTCCACAATTTTTTGTTTTGAATATTTTTTTTACAAATTATACACAACATAAACAAAGCGAATAAAACAAGATAAACTTGTTTTTGTTGTTTTTTAAGTTTTTAGTTTTTTTTTAAAAAAAAATAAACATACCAAGCAATAAACACAAAGAGATATAAACTTTTTATTCATTTAAATTAATTTATAATTATATATATATTTATTTATTTATTTAAAAAAAACTTGTGTTTTTCTAAAAACATGAAGGTTCAAAAATATATGATGCAAACACAAGATAGCATGATAGAATATTGTGCATGAATATAACGTACATGATAAGTGAAATAATGTTCATGCAGTGGATATGTGAATCCTAAGTATGCCCAACAATCCATTACCTAAGCTACGTGTTTACACCCCAGCCCTGTATTAAGTCTCGGATGGGCATGAGGAGCTGCATAAATTTCGTAGGGTGGGGTGTTTATCCCATGTGCACACTGAAGAATATGCTCAACCTAACACTCTTTCCCCACAGCGCCACACAAGTACCTACTGGAACCCTCCCCGGTTAAGGAAAAGCCGTAGTTTACAGGTTAACGTTTCTAAAGTATACACGCCTATGCCCCCGCTATTGTGAGACACACATATGGGTGAATGATCACAGACATACTAAGATAGCGTGATAGATTTATGATAAAAGGTAAATTATGGCTACTTTGAATTGATATGACTTATATTCCAATTTGTTCCATTAGATTGATTTATCATTAATTTTCATATGAGAAAGTCATATAGCAAAAATATATCTAAAGTGTACATGGCATGTTGGCTTAAGAAAAAAATACAAAAGAAAAATACAAAAAAAATAGTGAAAACAAAAAAACATTTAGCATATCATGAAGTAGATTATCGAGTACTTCTACTTTAATTATTTCTACTTCACACAATTGATGGATACTAATGGATAAGAGATTTAGGTATCCAAAAGGAGCCAGGAGTGACGGTTCCTTTGGGTACCCAAATATAGCGTGATACAGCTTGGGGAGATGACAGTGAATGGGCCCTTTTGAATGAAATGGGTGTGCTATTTTGAATGATGGGCCTCCATTCATACTTTGGTTTAGTGTTATTTTTATGTTGCAAATTTTCTTTTAGATTTCTACGATTCCTTATGTGATGAGCTTCAGTTTAACAATCTTGTATTTGAGGTTCAGATATGTTGTAATTTTTCTCTGAGTTAAGATTATATTGTTTAAGGTAAAGACTCATATTATATTAATTTTTTAAAGGAAATTTACATACATTTGATTTTAAATTGGGAGTGACTTGAGGTTGCAAATGAAGATGATTTTTCTGTTTTGGAATTTCATTTACATGCGCTTGAAGTTTTCTACTCCCGTTGATTGACTTAGTTATTATATGACAATTCATATTCATTATGCTTTCGGGTTTTGCTTGAAAGTTTGGAGTTATATTTTGTGAGTGTTTAATCATAATTTCCTTAAGCATGTTGATCTTTCTAACTAATTCTTTATTTTTAATTTTAAGATTATGTCTAGCTTTATTGTACGCGATTGTGCTATTTTTAAGAGTGGAGACTACATATTTAATATGAGATTCATACTTATTTTTGTATTCCGCAAAAGTCTCATCCATCTCTTTAATATCATTTTTATAATTATTACACCCTGCACAATCACTTTTCAACGATGAATTTTCTAAACATAATTTATCATTTCGTTCTTTTGCAAACTGAAGCTCTTGTTCAAGAACCTTATATTTTTCTTTTAATTCATCATAATCTATACAAGGTGTAGAAATGTTATCTAAAGAGTAGTTGGGAGGACAAGTCACATCACAATAGGGTTGTACATTAAGTTATGCTTTTTAAATTTTGTTTTCTAGTCATAGGTTTGAATTAATATTTTTTAACTTCTTAATTCTACGACTAGCATTTTCTCACACACATAATGTAGAGATAGATTTATAAGAAAAAAGGGAATTTGACTTCCTTACAGAGCTCTTGGATAAGGCAAGATTTAGGTATAGAGTTTCTTTGACTTCTCCATGTATTTCCTCATCCATTGTTAAGAATTCATCTTTCCTTTCCATCGACGTAGTCATCCCATCTTCCTCCAAGAGCAAGTCTCCATTTTGTTCTTCACGTGGATCCATGAGAAATTGCTTAGATTCATTACCTATAGAAAGAGAACGTACTAAAAGTTTGCTATAAAAAATTACATATATCATATGCAGTAGGAAGCATATAGATTAGTTTGAAAATATCTTGATCAAGCCCACAAAATAGACTATTCATAGCTTTGGCATTTAAATTACATTCGTGCTTATTTAAATTGCTTAGGGCCTTAATACACGTCATGTTCCAAACTTCTATATCTAATGATATAAGGAATTTTATCATTAGTATTCTCCATTCGTTATAGTTCAATCCTATGAATAGAGGTGGTGCAAACGAATTTTTAGTGTACAATTTTTCATCCATACTAGTCGATTCAAGATCAGGGTTGGCCATTATTCCCGGTGGTGAAACCGATTTGGAATAACCTGACTCTAATACCACTTGTAGGATCTAGTGGCCAACCTTAGAGGGGGTGAATAAGGTTTTATGAGTTAATTGAAATTTTGAATTATTTTTGTCCAGAAAAACTAGTTCTGGAAGCAACCGCGAGGCGCTATCTTATTAGCGGGTGGCGGTAGGTAACAAACCTCATTTTCCTAGGCAAATCTCTACTTGGAGATTTATGCACCCTTCATAGAAACACCGGTTGGCATCCTCAATATTAAAAATAATAAAAACAACAGTACATGAATTTACTCAAACTAAATCAACAACTTTTTTTACAATTACAACTTGATCTCCATGACGCCGGAGATCGGAGGCGGTGAAAATAAAATCTCTTTTTTGTTTTCTATACCGACCCACTACCCGGACCAGTTGGCTCTCTCCCTTTCCCTCCAAGAAAGGTCTTTGAGCCGGCTATTCACCTCCACACAAGGAAGGGTCTTAGAGCCCCTCTAGATCCACCGATCTAGACGTCCTTATCCCCAGGATTATTTTCCACAGAATCCTACCCCGGATTCCGACAACCTTCCCCGGTCAATTTCTCACGAGACCCTTCCCGAATTTTTACGACCCTCCGGTCGATTTCCCTCATACAAATAACTAGACAAAAAGAGTTTAAAGTAAAATACAAGGAATAAGAGAAAAACTCCCCTCTAACAAGAACCCTTAATGTTGATGACGATTCGCTTGCAAAGGTTCAATCTTTGTGGCTTGAGAGTCTTCCTCTTTGATGTTCTTCAGATCTGCAAAGGCGTGTGCTTGATGAGAGTTTTTATAGCGAGGATCCTTCACGTGAAACTTAGGAAGAATGCTTCTAGATCATCATGTTGGTAGCCTTCAATCCGTGTCCATGAATTCCTTTTGATCTCCTCCGAAGAACTCTCCTCCTTAATCAGTTGGGATGGCCCCTTTCTTCCCTTTAAATGGCTAGGGCAAACACCCCTTTCAAATTTCGTGAAAAACTGTCGCACAAAAACTCAACTTCGGGCTGTTTTTAATAGAGAGAGTTGTGCAGGAAGTTATAGCAGGGCGATAACTAGTTATAGCGCGGCGGTAACTTCCAGAGAACAAAATCCCTCCTTTTCTTCGTGTTATTGCAATCTAACAACTCCTCATATTCGTTGTAGTCCTTGGCTCACCAGAGATCTTTGTGCTTGCAACCAATAGACTCTCCGTAGTCGTTGTCGTTCTTGGCTCGCTGGAGTTCTTCATGGGCGAATGGGAGGGAGATAGATTTCTTTTCCTTTGATAGAGATGATTGGGACCGGACGCAAGGAGGCGGACGAAACCTCGAATGCAAGAAATTTTTTCTAACTTTCTTCTAGATTCCCTTATTAAGTCAGGGCACAAAAACTATGACGGCCTTTTATACGTCTTCATGAAAAAAGGCTACCATCGGCAGTAAGGCTAACGCCAGGCGGTAGGTTCGCGTGCTTGTTGTGCCAGCTGTCCTCTAATTCTGGAAAGAAATATTCAAAACAAATATTTGTCGTTTCAAATGTGCTAGCGCCGCACAGTTATAGCTTCCGTCGTATAGTAATGTTTGACGCAACGATTCGAGAACAGTCGTGTCGAGTCATCGAGAGGCTATCGCAGAGCGGTAGGGCTAACGCTGATTTCTTCCAGAGCGCTAAGTCCAAATAATTCATTTCAGTAGCTCCTGTTGTTGTACTAGCACTGAGTGGTAGGTCAGTAGCTCGATGAACCTGTTTCGACGCTCGTCAAGTAAATAGCGCGGGGAGGTATGTGGTAGCGCCTAGCGATAGGCTAGCAGCTCAACGAACCCGGTTCGATGCTCGTAGAGCGGATAGCGCGGTGCGGTAAGTGGTAGTGCCTGGCGGTAGCATCCAATCAATGCCATTGTCTTGACCAACTCAACGCTTTTCTTCTTAACGCTCTCAACGCGGCGTTTAGTGAGCTAGCGCAGAGCGGTAATCGCTAGCATTATCTGATAGCTTCTCGAGCGCCATGTCGAATTAATCCATTGGGCCAGCGCGGACGGTAGTACTAGCGCTTTCTGATAGCATCCCGAGTGCCATGTCTATTTAATTCCAACTACCGCCCAGCGGTAACTTCTAATGCCCGGCGGTATCTCCAGAAGAGATTTTCTTTCCTTGCACATGTCAACCTACACACTCTATCAACACAAGACGTGATCAAATACAACCTGGGAGCTGATATTCTCAAACATAAGGAATGTGAAACAACGGTTCCAACATGTGCGGGTTTGAATACCTGTAGTGTGTTGGCGGGTTTTGAATACCTGTGGTGTGATTATAGGTCATGAGTACTTGTCGTATATGTGTTAGCTAGTTGAGCGCCTATTATATAATTGATGTATTGCTGCTACCTTTTGGTTATATTATGTTGCACTCTTTTAGATATTCGTTCCTAGCTTATGAAATAAAAATGCATTATGCTTCTACTAACTTTCTTTTGGTTTGGCTATTTATTTGTTATTGGGTGCATCGGCTCGTCCCCGGGATATGAATCCGAGGAGGAGATGTGTTTTCACTTAGCACTATGACTAACAGTTATTTAAATAACCATTAACAGGATACGGAGACCCACAAAGTCTAGTTACCGCTTGACGACGCACTAGCAGACGTGAATACCTAAGCAGAGGCACCTCCACCATCTCCAGATTTTCAAGACGTGAGTTTCAGTGTATGAGGCATGGGAGAGAGAGAATTCTAGCGGTAGATGTTTTGAATCCCACGAGCATGCATAAACAATGGATACTGTCTATGCTTTCTACTCTGATATATATATATATATATATATATATATATATATATATATATATATATATATATATATATGGGGGGGGGGTGGGTTGGTGTGTGTGTTTGTGTGTGTGTGTTTATATACATCTGGTTGGCTCTCTGTGTATTGCTTCTACAGTTATGATGTGATGTATTATATTATGATTTATGCCTATCAAGGCGGCCAACTAGTGCTTGGTATAGTGGGTCTTTTCCACTCAAAAAGCACTGGGTGGACGTCTGGGGAAGTAAGTCCCATCTCTGACACAACACGGGCAAAGGTTGGCGGAGGGGAGTCTTACAGGAAGATCATTTCTACATGATTGAATTCACCTACAACAATAGTTACCAAGCTAGTATTCAAATGGCACCCTTCAAAAACCTTTATGACAAGAAGTGTCATACTCCCTTAGCTTGGGCAGAAATAGGTGAAACAAGGTTGTTTAAGTGAATGGATATTAAAGATGCAAATTTGATGATTCAAACAATCCAGTAAGAATTTTTGAACGCTCATAATAGGCAGGCAAAGTACTACAACACAAAGCACCACAATATCTAGTTCGCCATTGGCAATTGGGTGTATTTGAAGATCAAACCTTTCAAAGGCGTATCAAGGATTCAATGCTTTAAAAAGCTAAGTCTGAGATACCTTAGACCATTTGAGATCGTGGAGCGTGTTGGTAAAGCTGTCTATCGGCTTGCTCTTTCAACAGAATTTAGCAGTTTCCACTATATATTTTATATATCGGTGCTGAGGAAGGCAGTGCAAGAGCTTAATGAAGTTGTTGCAGCTTATCAAATATCAATCGATGGTGGATAAAGACAAAGGTTAAACCCATTCGCATCGAAGACACGAAGATATGGAATTTGTGAAATAAAATGATCAGAATGGTCAAAGTTCGCTGGGACACTTGCAGTCACGAGGAACTTTCATGGGAGCCCAAGAAAACCATGCCGGAAGAGTTTCCCGAGTTGTTCCGTTAAGGTACAATTTAAAATTTTTTGCTTTTGGGTTGTTTTTCTTTATTCTGGAATTTCAGGATGAAATTTCTTTAAGTAGAGGTGATTTGTAACACCCCAGGTTTCCTACTGTTGAAAAACAACGAGTTCTGGCACTTGGGGTTATCGTCTGATGATAGTGAAGTGCCGTCGGCGATAGCAATAAAAACGATGTAGGCGACAAAACGATAAAGTCGATTTGCCAATGTCGATGATAGTGTGATATCGTATGGCGATAGTGTACCACATGGCTGACAGTTATGCGTTGGTTGGTTGTGAAGCAGTTGGAGTGGTGCTAACTTGGCTAAGCGGCCACTGCCTAAGATATTTCCCGACGATAACAATATCGCCCAGTGATAGCACTAAGACAAATTTCTCAAATTATATCATGGTCGTCCACTTCTATTTAGAGTTGAGATTTAATTGTGGTGTTTTATCCCGACAAAGATAAGGCAGAAGAGAGTAAACTCTCTTCTTATAATTCTCTTTATGCTCTCTCTTTCTCTTCAAGTGTGAAAAGAAGAAAGGAAAGGAGAGGAAGAAGAAGATAGTTGGTTTTATCCATTAGAGGATATTTAAAGCTTAGATTTGTGAGCCGAAGGTAGATGCGTGAAGAGGAATGCGATGTGAGTGGTTCCTTCCGGATATACTCTAAATCTATGGCACTGAGACGATTGTCAAGCGTAACGATATTTCCTTCTAGTGATTGGACATGCTAGTCCAAGTTTTTATAAAATATTTGCATGAGAGCGCTTTCACTAATTAGTGGAAAGTGTTACTTTCAACAGGTTGATGTTGTGCATCCCTTATTTGTGTTGTATTCAGAGTCTGGATCGATGCACGGATGTATACATAATGTGTGAAACCCATTTACGACAAGTTGGTACTGATTGGTGATGTTTAATTTTGCATGTTAGAGAAGTCTCCGAAGAAAAAATGTAGGTTATATCTGGTTGTGTACTTTAGGGTATTGTAGGGAGTACTGGATGCCAACTCCAGGAAATACCCGATATTATGACAGATTAATGGCTCTATCGATATCGCCCGACGGTAGTGCTATCGCTAGCGATAGCTCCCAGTGAGCAATTGTGTGGATGTGAAGCCTAAGTCCTAGGGACTAGGTGCATAACATTAGAAGCTATAAGGCATGATGTGCCTAGCTTGGTGGCCTTGTGTGCTAACCGTAATCGATAACATTGGTTATCATGTTTACGGGTTGTGGTAAAGCCGTACCCGCATCGTGATAGTGAGATTCTGATGAATTGAGCAAAGGCAAAGATGATCCGAACCCATCCCATGCTAGTCGATGAAAAGATAGCTCCACGATGCACCGTTTGATCTTGGGGAAGTCCATAAAGCATGGTGTCCTTGATAGTAAAACTTCAATTGAACCATCTAAGTGAATGATACTTATGTGGGAGGTGTGACTTGAATATTAGTACACCAAAAGTGTGTCAAGAGAGCACAAAGCGTCTTGCCGTGCATGCCACCGTTTGTGGTGATTGTACAATTATATGTTGTTATATTGCTTACTTGCAGGGAAGGAGTACAACCTCCCCTAGAATGAGGTGGGGTCATTATAATCGTGGTCAGCTAAAGTTGATCGGTGTTTTGTTTGCTATATCTTGGTGTAATATACTTGTGCAGGTGTTGGTGTGCTAAGCGGGAAATAGCGGGCTAAAGAAATTTTGTTATGCTGGTCCTCGAAGGCCCAAGTATTGTGGTAACTATTTTCATGAATTGCCATCCTGTATGCCCATGTTTGTAAACCATTATATTATGTAAGCATTATCACAGTTTGTAAGTCATTAAAGCTAAACTTTTGTGTTTACTCTAATTCCTATATATATGGTGGGCATTCGTGTTTATGGGTTGTCCTATTTCATTGCTTCCTCTAGTTGTTAACTCTGTGGTAGGTTACGTGGATGTTTGGTTTCATTTCCTAACTCTATTGTCTGTTCATTTAATATGGCGTGGGGTCCTTGCCAAACCTACTGTTATAATCTTCGTGACATAGGGTGTGCACATATTGTTGACCATGACGGGAGATATTTTAGCAGAACAGCAGTTGTGAAAGCGATGGGACCAAGGTGCTGGAAGAAAACGACCCAGGTTACACCCATGACCTGGGGCACGACATGTATGACAGGGTACTGCGTTGGTGTGGACTGCACGAAATTGTAGGAGAGCACATTCTAAGGGACATAGGCATGACATAGAACATGGCCCCGATCACAAGCGTAACTTAAGATTTGACTTGTGATTTCATTAGGATCTGGTTTCAGGATCACGTTCCGACCGCTCGTGTAACACCTCCATCCGTTACATGAAATATAATAGAGGGTCTGGTCGGGGCCCCACACCATATTCCACAAACAGGAGGCGGGGTTACAGGTTAATATCACAGACTACTCGCATCCTAACTCAGAGCATGCTAATGGAAGCATTAAGGTTACTTGAACTCAAACTCATTTGAATGTCCACAATATATAAACTACCATTTATATATATAAAGCATAGGAATGTAACTTACATATACACAAAGGTTATGGCCTTAAGGCCTTATAGTTACATTTGACCAGTGTGGATTACAAACATCGACACGCAGGTCAGCCACACATGAAAAGAGTAAAATTCTTCATTTTGCCTTCAAGGGCCAGCATAGCAACGACATGGGCTTTAGCCTGCTATTTCCCGCTACCGCTCGGCTCTCTAGTACCTTCACGAGGACAGTCCACCATAACGGTGGCAAACAAGACAACTGTCATCATTCAGCTGACCAATTTATAACAACCCTACCCCTTTCCCAGGGCAGTGGTATTCCTTCCCTGCAAGCATAGCATTTTCACAAGCAGATATATCACAAAACGTGCGCTCACGCATAGTTCAATATATCACAAACGTCGGCCGCACAGCCCGACGCTTCATGCACTCAGGGCACATTATCAGTGTACCGGAAAAGCCAGGGTCCCACCACCATTCAAAGGTCCCAGACCCAACGGTAACCATTGAGCATTCATGCTCCACGGCCTATGGCCGGAGAATTTAGTCTTGATGGCAAACAACCCAAGATTCTCATTATGTGATCCTAACGAACGCCAATAACTTAGGCTCTCAAGTTAGACAATCATAACGTGGATACAGTTCAGCCCTTGCCCGTTGCTCAAATCAACAGTTCAATGTCTAAATTGATGCGGGTCGGCTTCCCCTTATCCGTTCGGGTCGATGGACTTTAAGAGCTTGTAGCTCACAATAGCAACACTATCCTCCAAGTACTGGCTTCACAATCAAGAAGGGAGTTAGTGCTAGCGTTCGTCAAGATCGCTTGGCGGAGCCAACAAAATCTCTCTTTCTGTGCCCAAACTCAACCCAAACCCTACAACATCCTGCAATGCTAGAAACAGTGGTATTTCCATGGAATACAGCACATAAATTCCTAGGGTGTTTTTCTGGGACTCCACTCAAGTACTTCCCGTTACTCCACTTCACATGCACAACCCACAGACTTCATAAAATACCCGTTTATACGCTGAGTCTTCTCAGGTTTGCAAAATAAAGCATCACCAATCCAGACCAACCTGTTCGGATGGGCTTCACACAACATGCCTATTCCATATTATACATTTCCGAATCTATATGCAAATGTAATTGGGGATAACATGTATCAACCCACGGAATTCTCTTAACAATTCCACCTTTTGGTGGAGGATTCCATGCACATGCAAAATTAGGACTTCACTTGTCCAAGCACGAAGATCGTTACCCTTATCGTTCTCTTCGGAGCCATGGCAAAGCTTTTCTACGCTGATAGAAAGTAGCACACAGCTCTCCTCTTTGCGTATCTAGGCACAGATCTTGATTCTAGCCACAAGATCTTCTCCAGCAACTTCACAAAGGTCAGTACAGCACTCATTAGTTCCTTCTTCAACGAACACGCAAAGGAGACGAAAGGAAGAGAGTGAGTGGAGAAGGAAATACTAAATTCCTCAATCCATAACCCTCTACATAAGCAGCCTCGAGTTGAACCATAACCACACAATCTCATCTCATCCTAAAGCAATAGCCACGATTTGCGTTGAAAAAAAATAACCCACCGCTTTGACCAAGCAGTCGGCGCAGCTAGAACTTTCGAAATGAATTTGTCGAAAGGACACCAGACAACACTATGTTCATCAAAAACATATTTGTCAGAAGCCCGTTCGACGTTCATCGGACGCCCGTTCGACGTTCGTCGGATGCTTGTTTGAAGTTTGTCGGACGCCCGTTTGACGTTCGTCGGATGCCCATTCGACGTTCGTCGAAAGGAGACAATCACTATAACAGCAATACATTCATCGAACTCAAGTTTGGCGTTCGTCGAACTCCGGTTCGACGTTCTCGCCTTCCTGCTCCATTTTGGGGTGTTACAATCCTTCCCTCCTTACAGAAATTTCGTCCCGAAATTTATATAACACTATAAAAAGGCAGTAACAAATATGTTACAACATATCATTTCTTTACACAAAACAAATGTTACAACATTTTATACAAACAACTCGGGAAATTTAGCACGCATGGTTTGCTCCCACTCTCATGTTAGCTCCTCACTTCCACAGTTGTCCCACCGGACCTTGATCATCCTGATTGTCTTGTTCCGCAGCTGCTTAACCGTCGTATCCTCGATCAAAATGGGCCTAACTTTCGTCATTAGCCCAGATTCGACCGGTACTCAATCATCTGCAATCACCTAAGCTGGCTCTTTCACGGCTTTTCGAAACACTGATATGTGGAACACATCACGCAAGCTACTCAGTTCTACCGAAAGACCTAGCCAATAGGAAGCCTCTCTAACTCGTTCAACTACTTTGAACGGACCAAGATACCTCGGACTTAACTTTTTCAAGCACCGAATCCTGGACACGCCCTTGAATGGTTTGATTTTCAGGTATACCCACTCGCCAACAGCAAACTCTACATTTCGGTGCTTGGCATTATCGTACTTTGTCTGCCTATCTTGGGATATCAGTAGCCTCTCCCAGATAGAGTGTATCGTCGAATTAGCCTCTTAGACTTTCTTACGCTTATACAACTTAGACTCGCCTGTCCCCCCCCCCCAAGCTAATAGTGTACGACACTTCCTACCAAACAAAGCTTCAAAAG
Source organism: Platanthera zijinensis (assembly GCA_039513925.1). Classification (NCBI taxonomy): domain Eukaryota; kingdom Viridiplantae; phylum Streptophyta; class Magnoliopsida; order Asparagales; family Orchidaceae; genus Platanthera; species Platanthera zijinensis. The sequence goes on along the minus strand of CM077098.1, from coordinate 69,187,867 downwards.
GTGCCATATTTATGCTAGCTTGATAGCTATTATTATAGGCGAACTCTACCATATAGAGATGGTCTTCCCACCTCTTTCTGAAATTCAAGGCGCACATCCGGAGCATATCCTCCATAGTTTTGTTGGTCCTCTCAGTCTTACCATCCGTTTATGGATGAAAGGTCGTGAACTGTAACTTAGTCCCCAATAACTGTTGGATTAGCCTCCAATCATTTGAAGTGAAGCGCCCGTCTCGGTCACTCACGCTGTTATGGGGTATACCGTGCAATCATACTATTTGCTCGACATAAAGCATAGCTAATATTTCCACTAGATCATCCCTCTTATTCGGAATGAAGTGAGCCACTTTAGTCAACTAGTCCACGATTACCCAAACAGAATCGTTTCCGCGTTGTGATCTCGGCAAACCGTGAACGAAATCCATCGAAATGTCATCAAATTTCCATTCTAGAATTGGTAGCAACTTTAGGAAACCTCCAGGCTTCTGACATTCTTCTTTCACTATGGACCCGTTCTGACATTTAGCCACGTAATGTGCTATGTCTTTCTTTATGCCCAGCCACCAGAACAGCTTTTTCATATCCTTGTACATCTTTGTGCTTCCTAGGTGAATTGAATATTTCGAGAAATGAGCCTCATACATCATTTCTTCTCTTAGCTTACCCATAATCGGGACGCACAAACGACCGTATTTTCGCAAAAGTCCGTCATCCCAGGAGAATTGGGCATTTGACTCATCCACTGTATAGCGTTATAGACTTTCATAAAGTTCTGTTGCTCGTTGAACCCTGTCTGCATGGTCATACTGTACCTCTAAAAGTGAGGGATAGATCTAACTTAACTCTAGAGGGGGTGAATAGAGTAATAAAAATTTATTAACTTATTTTTATAGCGGATTAAAATAGGTGATATATATATAAAGAGAAATATCATTGCACAGAAAATAAACAAGTAAAGGCACAACTAGACGACACAAGGAATTTATACTAGTTCCCCAATAAACCTTGGTACATCCACTCTTCTACCACCCTAGTTGGAATCCACTATAGGTTTTTGCTTAGGTACCCTGCCACTATAGGTTTTTGCTCAAGTGCCCTATCACTACAAGATCTATTTTTCTAAGGGAGATCTAGCAACCCTTTAAGCTTTTGATCAGGTGCCCAAAAGCCAATCCCAAGTCTTTTGATTAGGTGACTTGTGAACCAAAAAGGCTAACTTTTGAAGGGATTTAAAACCCTGTGCACAGTGAAAGGAAAATGTAAAAAGATATTGCCTTCTCTATCTCAAGGCTCTGAGAAGACTAGTGGATTTGTTGAAGTCAAATCTCCCCCTGAGTTGTATGGATCTGATCAGGAGTGGAAGCTTTGCTTCAGGGTATGGCCTTCAAAGTGATGTTGCTCTTCAGCAAGCTTTTAGACTGATTTTGATTTGTTGTCTCTTGAAATCCTGAAGCAGATGAAGAAGAACTCTGTGTATATGAGAGATGTATTGTATTCTTCACTTTTTTGTACACTGTTTTATCTTTTTGACTGATTTCTGATTTTCTAATTCACTGATTTACTAATACTCTTCATTACTTGCAATCTTCTGAAAATCACTTTATATATTGATTGCAGATTCAAAAACATTTGAATCTTAAATTCTTTCCTTTAAATCCTCTACATAATTTTTGGGAGTTGGAACGACTAATTAAGTCTTGAATGCATTTTCTTAACTATCCCAGTAAATTTTGTAGAGTAATAACTCTATGAAATCCATAATTAATGCTGTTAGGTAATGGCTATATTCTTGGGAATATTGAGCATTAATTATCAAAGTATTACTGTCTTAATATAATATAATTTGAAATAAAACTGCTATACTCGAACATAGAAACTGTAGAGAAGATTAGTCGAACAGAACCTAGAAGAAGTTAGTCGAACTAAGCAAAGATTTTGTCGACTTGAGCTCCAAGTTCGTCGAGCTAATAACTCTCCTTCGTCGAGCTGAGCTCCAAGATCATCGAACAGAGAATATACTTACCAATCTGAGCTCCAAGTTCGTCGAACTGAGATAGTACTTCGTCGAGCTGAACTTCTGATATGAGATCCCAGTTCATCGATCTCAGCTAGACTTTCGTCGAGCTCAACTTAGAGAAGAAACTTTTAGTTCGTCGATCTGAGATCGACGATCGTCGAGCTGAGTTTAGCTATCGTCGAATGATTTTTCTGCATTCTTTTTAACTGTTTATCCTCTGAAGTCTTCTATCTCTAAAGTTTCTGAAGGAGGGTACTGACAATCTAAGTATGTGCTGCTGACCTTAACCCTGGAAATAACCTCTGACCCTAGACTATACATGTTGGGTCATTTAATCAATCCTAATAGTGAACCTAGCCAAAATCACAAGTATGGTTCCAACAATCTCCCCCTATTTGGGTGAGGTCACTATAAAAATAAATAAAATCACAAAGCATGAAAAAAATATCTGACAGAATTATAGAATTTCAACAGATATAAACAATTGTTCCTTGTGAATATATATACAGCAATAATAAAGTTCAGAATGCATAAGCAGAAAATTATAAATCTTTCTGTTGAAGTTTGTGACCGGGCGGTCTGGCGGTCTGGCTTGGCGGGTTGATGACCGCGCGGTCTAGCAGTTTGTCACTGGCGACTTGGAGACCGAGCGGTCTAGCGATCTCACATGGCGATCTCTCTCTCTCTCTCTCTTACTATTGCCAAGCGATTAGCCCTTTTGTCTAACCGCGCGGCTTGTGCGGTTTGTGTCTGTACAGCCCGCTTGTGTCATGTAATTTTTTAGTCCCAAATCTCTTATTTGTATTCTGTCTTCTCTCCTCCATTCTATATAAGGGAGGCCATACCTTTGTAATAGATACCTTTTTCGGATAATAAAGTTTCAGTTTAAACCGCTTCCGGCTTGTTTTAGTTCGTTTCTCACATGGTATCAGAGGACTCGATCCTTTCCTCCTGATTGTGCGTCCTCCCTGTCCGTGCGGTTTGCTTTACCTACTTGCGACCTATCCGCGCGGTCTCTTACTCTCCTTATCGTTGCCCTCGGTGTGCGCGACCTCTTTGTCCCTGTGCTTAGTCGCCACCCTTGTTCGTCGCGACCTGTTGCCCTGTTCGCCGCATCCTGTTACCCTATGCCTTGTTTTGCCTGTTGCTTCTGTTCGAGCGGACTGTCTTTTAACCGCTCGACTTCTATCCCTCTGCTTGATTCTGCCGCTTGGTCGTGGCCTTTCTAGCCGCTAGTATCTGACATCGTGACCGCTCCAGATCTTCTTCTTCTTAATCGTGCGGCTTGTTGCCTAACCGCGCGGCTTGTTGCCTTCTGCGGCTTGGTCGTGGCTTCTCTGGCTGATGGTGTCTGACATCGTGACCGCTGCAGATCTTCTTCTTCCTTACCGCGCGGCTTGTTGCCTAACCGCGCGGCTTCCTGTTGTTCGCTCCTATGGCTATTTCTAATGGTTCTACTGCCACCAATCCTGCCACCACCCCTATCGCCAATCTGGCTCCGCCTCTCCCTCCTACTCCTTCCGGGAACCTTGGCACCGTTTCCAAGCTAGTCGGCTCCAACTACCCGGATTGGAGTGTCTCTTTCACCTTTCTCCTTCGCTCGCAACGCAAACGCCACCATCTCGTTGATGACCCTCCTCCTACCACTTCACCTCTCTTTGATGACTGGGATGCGAGTGACACTCTTGTGCATACTTGGCTCGCTAACAGCCTATCCGATGAGTGCCTTCCCGTCATCCGTCATGATAAGACGGTCAAGGCCGCTTGGCTTCATCTGGCCGCTCTGTACAACAAAGGGTCTCAGACGTCCCGCATCTATACATTGTTTGCGGACCTCTTTGCCCGACCTTCCTTGTCTCATACTGCCGCCTACCAATAGGTTCAGGCCCTTGGGGCTGAGATTCTTCAAAATCGCCCCTTTTCTGCGTATTTGGCTCAACAACACAAGCACTTCCAGGTGCTTCTGGTTGTGTGTTATCTGCTCCAGCTTCCTGATACTTATGACATGATCCGCCAGCAAATTCTGGGTGAGGCGGAATCTCCTACCTTAGATTCACCCACTGCCCGCATCGCCACTGTCACCTCTCTCTTTCAGCGCCCGCTTCTGCCCGCTCCTTCTCCACCATACCTCTATGCTAATCAAACTCAGCGGAGTGGCTCTGGTAACCGCAGTCATCAGTCTGGCGGACGTACTTCTTCCTGCTACCTCTGCTCTCACTGTGGCCGCACCGGACATACTTCAGATCGCTGCTGGACGAAGCATCCCCATCTTCGCCCCTCCGGTGACTCCTCCGCCTCCTCATCCAAGCCATCTGCTTCTGTGGTCACATCATCAGGTAGTGCCTACGTGGTGACTCAAGGTAAATTTCTTATTTACTCTTGTGCAACTAATCATATGACGGGCAATCCTCAGTGCTTCTCTCTCCTCGAATAGAATGATCGTATGCCCCCGGTCCTCGTTGCAGACGGTTCTCCCTCCCCGATTCATGGGTTGGGAGTGGTTCATGTTACTCCGTCCCTTCGACTAGCGGACACTCTCTATGTGCCCAAGTTTCCGTGCAATCTATTGTCAGTTACCTCTTTATGCAAGCAGCTTCAGTGTTCTGTGACGTTTACTCTGACTTCTTGTTCTTTTCAAGATTCGAGCTCCCAGCGGACGATTGCTACTGGGTTTGAGAGCGGTGGCCTCTACTTCCTCGATAATGTTTCCGCTTTGTTCGCCTTCTCTTCTTATTGTACGGATCTTCTCCAATGGAATCTCCGTCTCGGCCATCCTCCACCACGGCTTCTACATCAGCTTCTACCCCACCTCCCACCCTCCAGTACTATAACGCCCCCGATTTTTCTGCGACTATTTTATTCTCGTTTGGCGTTACGGTGACGCATTTTCGTGGCTTGTGCAATTTGTGGAGTGTGGTTTAGCTCCTTAGAACTGAGTGGCCTATTTTGTAGCCTATGGGCAACGTCTCCCTAGCAAGCCGAGTCGTTTTGGGTGACCCGGTGTGGCCTCTTGGGGGATGCCTGTTGTTTGGCTTTAGGTGGGTATAACTCGAGTTCTGTTCATCGAAATTTAATTTCGACTTCGCCGTTGTGTTCGTAGCGTCGGTATTTAGCTACGGTGCAAATTTCGTCGAATTCCGAGGTAGTTCGGTTTTCATGCCATTTTGGGTGTGCCATTAGTAAAGCCTAGTAGAATTCTCTTAATTTAATTAGAGAGCCGGTGGTTGGGTTTCGGTTTTGCTGAACCGACGTGTCTAAGCTTTTATAAAAGCTTTATTAAGAAGTGGCGGGCCCACTTCTCTTTCCTCCTTGCCGAAACCAAAAGAAGAAAACTGTCTGCTCCTGTTCGCGGAAAACAGAGGCGGAACGGCGGTTAGCCATTGCTTTCGGACGGTGATTCCGGCATTGTTCGTGGACGGATTTCAATTCCGAAAGCGGCGTTGTCTTGCTCTCGCTCAGATCTACGTTTCGACGGTAAGAAATTCGATTTTTCGTGGAGTTTTAAGAGATTTGGGATTTCGGTCTTGTAGTTTTCCGCCATTAAAGTACAGGAGTGTGCTTTTAGGTACTGCTGATGCAAGTGCCAAGTAAAGAGGAGGGAAAGCCGTCCAAGCTTCGCCGTAAATCGAGGCAAGTGGTATTCTTGCCCTTGCCATTGTTGTTCTCTTGAAATTCTGAAATTCCCGGTTAGCCCTAGGGTAGAAGCCAAGCATGTTCTCTTTTATCTTGTTGAATTTAGGGCTTAGATTCTCCTATGAGCCCCCCCCCCCTTCTTTGTGCTGTTGGTGCTTAACCCGCCGGCGTAATGCCATCAGTTAAACACCAGATTGCTGTCTTGTTGGTGGCTTACGGGTGAAGCCGAGAGAGAGAGGGAGGAGGGGGTGCCTGCTATGTTTGTTGGTAAAGCCTATTTTGGATTCTGTCTGGCCGGCGTTGAGTGTGGTGCACACACTCAAAGCCTTTGCGGGTTTGGCATTGAGTGTGGTGCATACACTCAACGCCGCAGCTGTAGCCAGTCAGAATTTTGCTATGTACTAGGGCATTGAGTGAGGTGGACTCACTCAATGCCGCAGCCCCTGCTAGCGGCTAAGTACTTTGGCGTTGAGTGAGTCGACCTCACTCAACGCCATTTCCGTTTTGGCGTTGAGTGAGGCAAGCTCACTCAACGCCGTGGTTTTCCTGAGAAGCTTAGTGTTTTGGCATTGAGTGAGTCGACCTCACTCAACGCCATTTCGGTGTTGGCATTGAGTGAGGTAGACTCACTCAATGCCATCGCTTCTGTGCAGCCAAGTACTTTGGTGTTGAGTGAGGTTTGCTCACTCAACGCCATAGCCTTTTCTGAGGCTAAGTACTTTGAAGTTGAGTGAGTTGACATCACTCAACGCCATTTCTGGTTTGGCATTGAGTGAGGTGGCCTAACTCAATGTCGAAGGCAAGTTTGCGGCCAAGTCGCGTGGCGTTGAGTGAGTTGACCTCACTCAATGAAATTTCTGCTTTGGCGTTGAGTGAAGTAGACTCACTCAACGCCACAGCCCTTCTTCGCGGCCAGAACTTCCGGCGTTGAGTGAGACGACCTCACTCAACGCCATTGCTGTTTTGGCGTTGAGTGAGGTCAGCTCACTCAACGCCGCAGATTTTCCTTGTTGCGGCTAAGTGTCAGGGCATTAAGTGAGTGAACCTCACTCAACGTCATTGTTGTTTTGGCGTTGAGTGAGGTGGACTCACTCAACGCCGCAGTCTTATTTTGCGGCTAAGTGGCAGGGCGTTGAGTGAGTGAGCTTCACTCAACGCCATTGCTGTTTTGGCGTTGAGTAAGGCCAGCTCACTCAACGCCACTTTCTCTGATTGTGGTTAAGTACCAGGGCGTTGAGTGAGTGTACCTCAGTCAACGCCATCGCTGTTTTGGCGTTGAGTGAGGGTAGCTCACTCAACGCCAGAGTATTTCTGCGGGAGGCGTTGAGTGAGTAAACCTCACTTAACGCCCTGCCTGTTTTGGTGTTGAGTGAGGCTAGCTCACTCAACGCCAGGGTTGTTCTTCTAGAGGGCGTTGAGTGAGTGAACCTCACTCAACGCCATGGCTGTTCTGGCGCTGAGTGAGGCTAACTCACTCAACGCCAAGGTCTAGTTAGGCGTTGAGTGGGTCCCACTCAACACCAAGCCATGTTGAGTCATTTCAACACTTTTTCCCTACCTCGATTTTCGTTCCCGAGTGAATTCCTTGTTTATATTTTGAGTTTCCTTGTCGGCCATGTTTTTCTTTCCTAAAGGCCGAATCATGGGTTGTGGTTAGTAGTGGTGGTTTGAAGCTCTTCATGGGGGAGGTGTTGTGTAATTTAGCCGTGGCTACCCTTTTTCTTCTATCTTGCTCCAGGTACGGGCTGGGCAAGGGGGCGGAAGGTCCCTAGTGCTTTCACATGTAGACCCTTGAGCTTGTTGGCTTGGCAATGGTGGTTGGGGGACTGAGTTTGCCTCCAACCCAGATCCATGTTGTTTGTTTTTGCTACTACCATCTCCCATAGCTTAGGGTGTTAAATGTTTCTTCCTTGGTAGATTACAGCACTTTGGGCTCTTGGTAGCTTAGTAGACTCTGCAGGATGTAGTTTCTGGGCATGGTTGATGCTGTTTCCTCGCACCTGGTGCATTTCTTTTTGTCTTGCCTTGGGCAGTTGTGACCTTTTACTGCTTTGTTTTCCCTTTTTCATTTATCATCTGAATGACACTTGCGTGCAGTTTTCCTTGTTTTGCTTGTTGAGGTATTCTTTCTTCTTTTGAATGCCTCAGGTTCTGAGTAGTAGCCAGTTTGGTGGCTAGGTTGCGGTGGTATTGCTGGTGGTCTCTTGGACTTTGGAGATCCTTCTGGATTTGTTTAGTGTGTTAGTTTTCTGCACTTTTCTTACAGACATACATATTTGCCAGTGGGTTCGTGTCAGGTTGTTGGCGCCCACTGGTAGTTTTTACCTTTGTACTAGATATATTACTTTTGCTGCTACCATTTTCTGGAGATAGTCTACTTGCTCTGAGGAGGATTTATGCTAGGTTGCTAGTTATTTTTAAAACTATAATTATTAATAAAAGTATATGAAAGTGAGGATAGATACAACTCTAGAGGGGGGGTGAATAGAGTAATCAAAAATATGACAATCTACTCAACTCCCTTAGAGTAAATTTGCGGAATAAGTATATAGATATATGAAACCCTAGAGCCTAACACAAAGTGAGGTGCACAAGAGAAATCTAACTGTAATTATAGTTTAAGATTTAGTCCTAACACAGCAACTAGCAATCCTAGTTAATTCTACTCACTACAACAGTGCAGTAATTAAGATAAGCAACACAGACAACACAAGAAGATTTATAGTGGTTCCCTCTCAATAGGTACATCCACTCTTCTACCACCCTGGTAGGAATCCACTACAGGTTTTTGTTCAGGTGCCCTGCCACCAACTGATCTGATTCAGGTAGATCAAGAAAACCCTTTGAGCTTTTGATCAGGAGCTCAAAATCCAACACAGGTTTTTGCTAAGGTGCCCTGCCACCAAGGTTCACTTTTGAAGGGAGAAATAACCCTTTGTACAGGAGGTTGAGAGAGTTAGAATGTCTTCTCTATTGTTAAACAAAATTAGAGAAGCTAGTGGATTGCACTGAGCTATAGAAAGCTCTGAAGGAATCAAAGCTCCCCCTGGCTTAGAGAATATCCAAGAAGAAGCCTTGCTTCAGGGTGCAGGTTCTCTTCAGAACTCTTGACAGAGAAGATTTGTTGTCTTGAAGTTCTTGAAGGAGAAGCTTGAAGAAGACTCTTGATATGGAATGGTTGTTCTTCTTCAACAGCTTTTCTTTCTTCTTCTTCTTTTCTACTTGAAGCTCTTAGTATGAATGTTCCTGTAAGCAGGATGAACTCAGGATTGAAGAAGAGAGTTGTTCTACACTTGTTCTTGTTGTTGAATCTGTGTATCTTTGTATATGAATATCTGTATTTCTGTATATGTAGTATATTAACTTCTCTCACTAGCTCTTTATATATCAGCCTTTGTAACGGATTCTAACTTTCCCTTGATTTGAATCTTGTCTTCTTCTGAGATCTGCAATCTGGGCTGCAAATAACACATAGTACAAATAGCCTGCAGAATGACATTCTATAAATAAATAAAGCTTTCTTAGAAGCTGCTTATCCATTCTGCAAGTCCAAAAGATATTAGAGAAAGTCACATCAAAAACAAACTCTTTACGGCCAAAGAAAGACATCTGTTTCTAACGGCTATAAAGGACAGCATGGCAGGTAAAGCACACAGATTTGTCAACTAATAGGACAAAAGACTTTGTCAGATAGAATTTGACTTATGCATAAAGAACGAGGCAAATATTGCCTTGATATATAAGCATAAAATCAATGAAATAATCTTTAATAAAATAAGCCAGATATATGAGAAATAATTCACAGAAGAGAAAGAGTACAATATCTCTAAATGCAGACAAAAAGATAGTCGAACGAATCACGACGATCGTTGAACTATCAGAGCAGATAGTCGAACTATCAGAATAGATAGTCGACCTACAAGAAATCTGTCGGGACAGAAAAAGTCGAGCAGGACTCGACGATCGACGATACTGAGACCACAATTCGTCGAGCTTAACAGAGATGAACTAACTCAGAGATAGTCGATCTGCTGTCTGACGATAGTCGATCAACTGATAGACGATAGTCGAGCGGCGTTCGACCATAGTCGAACTAAAAACACTTAACCAGATTTTCAATCTGGATAAACAACAACTCTACACAACTGATAGGATCTAACCTAAATCTAACCTTTGACCATAGATAAATCTTGGGTCAAGAAACTAATTGACAAGACTTAACTCAAATCTAAACTAGGGTACCAATAGTATAGCTCATGATCAGTATGTTTTATAAAACTCAATCACTATTTTCCAAACAACGTATAAAGATCATTTTCCTATATATAGTATAAATTAAATATAGAGTCTTGCATAGCATAAGTGGTCCTCATGGGGCTCTTATGCACCCCCTTAGGATGTCAATCCTGAATAAAGTATTTTCTGCAGCATATAAGTATCGTTTTTAACTGTGGGCTAGGTGATCCACCGAGCCGAGGGATACGGTCTCTAAAATATAACTGATTTTCTAATCACTAAACACATGAATTTCTTTCATAAAGTAAAGTAGATGGTTTTTCCTGAGTGTCAGCTGTTATCCCCTGCTTGACGTGGCATCATGACGCGTGTTTTCTCGTACTCTGATAATTCCTAAATTCGGAGAAAATGCGGGTTGTGATAAGTACTCCTCTCAACTGCGACGCTTGTCAACTTGGCAAGCATCACCGTTCCTCCTTCCCGCCGAAGTAAGGTCGGGGCTCCACTCGTCCTTTCGATCTAGTGCACTCCGATGTCTGGGGACCTGCTCCTACCCTCACCATTGGTCGAGGTAGTTCTTATTTTGTAACTTTCATTGATGATTTTTTTAGATGTACTTGGCTGTATCTCTTACGAGATCGCTCTGAACTTTTTGATGTATGGCTCTCCTTTTATCATTTAATTAAATATCAGTTTGGTGTTTCTATTAAAACATTTCACTCTGACAATGCTAAAGAATACTTGAGTCATGCTTTTTACTCTTTTTGTGTGCAACATAGAATTATTCATCAGACGAGATGTGTTTATACATCCCAACAAAATGGGGTGGCGGAACGCAAAAACCGTCACCTCCCCGATGTCGCTCACACATTGATGACTCATATGCATGTCCCTCGCTCATATTGGGGCTATGTTGTTCTCCTTTCCTGCTACCTCATCAATCGCATTCCCTCCTCAGTTGTCCATGGGAAAACCCCATTCTCCATACTGTATCCAGGCAAGGAGCCTTTTCCTCTCCCTCTCCGAATCTTTGGGTGCACTGCATTTGTGCATGCCCCATATGCCACCCGTGATAAGCTCTCCCCTCGCTCCACCAAATGTGTCTTTCTGGGGTACTCCACCACTCAAAAAGGCTACTGTTTCTTTGACCCTATTCTCCGTAAGCAGTTCATCTCCGCTGACGTTACCTTCTTCGAGAATGCCTCCTACTTCTCGGATGACTCCTCTTCTCTTCCCCAAGATTCCTCGTCTCTTCCCCCGGTCTCTGATTCTCCTGTTATTCCCTTCGTTCCCTCGTCTCCTCCTACGATATCCACACCGGCTCCATCTTCGTCCACTCTTATCTCTCCGCCTCCATCTCCCTCATCTCCGTTGTCGTCGCTCTCTACTCCCGGGCCAGCTCTCTCTACCATGGATGCTCTGGATGCCGGGGAACCCGACGACCTGGATCTTCCTGTAGCTCTTTACAAAGGGGTGCGGACATGTACCCTACACCCCCTTACTGCTGTTGTTTCATATGATCGTCTTACTTATTCTCGCAGTGCCTTTGCGCTGGCTATCTCTGCCACTGCCACACCTCGTTCCTACCAGGAGGCCCTTGTTATTCCTCACTGGAAGATGGTCATGGATGAGGAAATGGCGACCCTGATGGAGCAAGGTACCTGGACTCTTGTTCCTCCTCCCCTTGGTACTGAGGTTGTTGGCTGTCGCTTGGTCTTTGTGGTCAAATTTAGCCCGGATGGCGATGTGGACCGTTATAAGGCTCGTCTTGTTGCTAAGGGCTTTACTCAGACCTATGGGGTATATTACTTTGACACCTTCTCTCCCGTGGCTCGTCTCAGCACTATACGGGTCCTTCTCTCTGTGGCGGTCAATAATGATTGGCCGATTTCCCAGCTGGATGTTAAGAATGCCTTCTGTTATGGTGATCTTATGGAGGCCGTCTACATGGAGCAATCTCCTTGGTATGTTGCTCAGGGGGAGAAACGAGTATGCCGGCTGAAGAAGGCAATCTATGGTCTCAAGTAGAGCCCTCGAGCTTGGTTTGACAAGTTCAGCAGCATTGTGGAGGCAGTTGGTTTTATGCGTAGCTCTGCCGATCACTCTCTATTTATTCGCAAAACCTCCTCGGGGATGGTGGTTCTTGTTGTGTATGTTGATGATATTCTTCTCACTAGCGATGACCAGGAAGGGGTAGCCTTGACAAAGCGGCATCTTCGTCAACATCTGGTCACAAAAGATATGGGCTTTCTGAAGTACTTTTTGGGGATCGAAATCTCTCGGAAGCCCAACTCCTTAATCCTCTCCCAGCGTAAGTATGCCCTTGACCTTCTAAAAGAAGCAGGATTGACTGGAGCCAAACCTGCCCGATACCCTATGGCTATTGGAGAAGATAAAACCTGGGTAGATGATTCGCCTCTTCTTTCAGATACTACGCGGTACAGGCGTCTAGTTGGCAAGCTCATATATCTCACAGTGACCAGGCCCGACATTTCCTATGCTGTGGGCAAGGTGAGTCAATTCATGCAAGCACCCAGGGAGTGTCATCTTCAGTTCGCCTTGGGAATCTTGGAGTATGTCAAAGCAGCCCCTGGGAAAGGATTACTCTTTCAGAAAATGGTCATCTGAGGGTTGAAGCATACTCAGATGCGAGTTACGCTGATGACAAAGGGGATCGCAAGTCTACCTCTGGTTTCTGCACCTTTGTTGGGGGAAATCTGGTAAGCTGAAAGTGCAAGAAGCAGTCTGTTGTTTCCAGGTCCAGTGCTGAAGCAGAGTATCGGAGTATGGCATAGACCACTTATGAGTTAAAATGCCTACGAGCTCTCATGCTGGATTTGGGAGAGGTCTATAACCATCCTCTACCTATGTTCTGTGACAACAAGGCTGTCATATGCATCTCCAGAAATCAAGTCTTCCATAAAAGAACCAAGCACATTGAGGTCGACTGTCATTTCATTCGTGAAGATATTTTGAAGGAACAAATTTACACTCCCTTCATCACTTCTGATAAAGAGCTGGCTGACATCTTCACCAAGGCAGTATCCGCCTTGTTTTTCCATATTTATGACAAGCTGGCCATGATCGATATATATGCTCCAGCTTGAGGGGGAGTGTTGAAGTTGGTGACCAGGCGGTCTGGCGGTCTGGCTTGGCTGGTTGATGACCGCGCAGTCTAGCGGTTTGTCATTGGTGACTTGGAGACCGGTCAGTCTAGCGGTCTCACATGGCGATCTCTCTCTCTCTCTCTCACTGTTGCTGAGCGGTTAGCTTTTCTGTCTAACCGCGTGGCTTGTGCGGTTTGTGTCTGTACAGTCCGCTTGTGTCATGTAATTTTTTAGTCCCACATCTCTTATTTGTATTCTCTCTTCTATCCTCCATTCTATATAAGGGAGGCCATACCTTTGTAATAGATACCTTTTTCGGATAATAAAGTTTCAGTTTAAACCGCTTCCGGCTTGTTTTAGATCGTTTCTCACACTTTCTTTGGAGCATCTGAAGAAGGGTCTGAAGCAGATTTTGTGAATACTGAAAGTCAAACCTATGGGTAGAAAGTCACCTAGGGGGTGAATAGGTGACCTATTAAAATTCTTTGTAGTTCTTTTAACTTTAGCAATGTGCTTTAATGCAATTCAGAATATAAGCTGTACCCAGCATAAACAATAGAACAACAAGAACTGATCACAACATACACAACAAAGAACACAGCACACAGCACAAGGGACAAAGTAAGTATATAGTGGTTCCCCTATCTAGGGTATATCCACTTTCCCCCTTCTTCCTCACTAGCAATGTGCTAGATAAGGTTATAGCTCCTCCTTCATAACTCAGATCCACAGATCCTACAAGGCTTAGTTTCTCTCCAAGAAACCTACACTCAGACCCAGTGGTCCTACCTTAGTGATATCTCAATCTCCTGCCTCAGAGATCTCCTCAATCTCCTACCTTAGCCTTTATAGATTAGGCCTACAATCTCAGTGATTTACCCCAAATCACCTACCTCAGATTCACCCAGAATCCTAACTCAGCCTTTATAGATTAGGCTTACAAAACTCAGAGAATAAGATCTCCTACCCACTTAGATCTCTAGGAGATCTTACAATGAAATTTGATAAAATAAATTACAGAAAAACAGAAAACCCGTTATCTGTTGGATCTGTGTGTACAGATCTTTTCACTCAGCTACAGTTTGATTTCTTCTTGATAGATCAGCAGGATGAATTGAATTTCTTCTGAATCAGCAACTTCTTGAGAAGATCAGATCGAATAGTTTGAAGATACTGATGAACAAATCACTTAATCCCCAAATCAACCTATGAAAAGGGATCTGAAGACTTTCTTGAAGATCAACTTCTTCTTCTCTTTCTACTTCTTGATTTGTCTTTTAGAATAGAGAAAGACTGATGAATAGAATAGAATCGGTATTGTACAACCCCATGTTCGCCGAAGGGACTCAGGCAAGCAGGCGGGTCGACCCCAGCCCGCGCCTCCAAGGGTCGCCCAGGCGATCCAGCCGGGTCCGCGCCCTCCCAGGCGGATCACCCTCCGACCCACGCCTCTTAGGTGGGTCAGCCCTGCTCACCTCTCCATGGCGAGTCAGCCTCGGCCCTCCGACCCGCGCCTCTTAGGCAGGCCAGCCATGCTCGCCTCTCCTAGGCGAGTTAGCTTCGACCCTCCGATCAGCGCCCTCCAAGGAGGGTCACCCTCAGCCCGCGCCTTCCCAAGAGGGTCGTCTCCAACCCGTATCTCCTAGACGAGCCAGCCCCAGCCCGCGCCTCCCGCCGAGTATAGGCATTGAAGGGCTTCTCGCCCAGTCCCCAGTGGGGGGAATTCCTTACCATTCTGCCCCCGTTGGCCTGCCCATAGACGGTTGAAACAGCGGAGTCTCACTTTTGAAAGACCCAGGTTGGCTGCACATAGCAATTCAGAATAGCGGAGTTTGGCTATTGGCAGGCTAGCCCAAGAGGCTTTCAGTAACTTCAGGCCAGCAGAGATTAGTTATTTGCAGACTATTTTCAGAAATCTATAAATAGGACCCAAGGGGTACCTCAAAAGGCATGCTTACTTGCCTCCCAGTATTTTAGTGCTTTCTGGGGTACCTTAGCCCGGCACTTGGCTAAGGAGGGGAAGCGCTCAGTGATCTTCCGGGTGTGTGGTGGGACCTCCGCGATGGGCCCTTGGTCTAGTCCTCTTCTCTCTTTTCCTTGTTGTTTTTCTTGCAGGAGCGAAGTAATTGCGCGACCACCCCTTCCCCAAGGGTGAACTCCACAAGAGACTGATTTTCGGTGTAAACATTTTTGGTGCGATCAGCATGGAACGTGGTCAGCACAGAAAACCTCCAGCAAGCTCAATGACTGGAGAAGAAGGGCAAGGATCAGACAGGACCGACTCGCCACCCCCTCTCCCTCTCACGACGATGGGGATGTGCGAAGACTTCAGGCAGGAGGTACTCGGCCTGGTCCGGTTCGCACTCGGCACGCATGTCGAGTGCTCGACTCCAGTGATCCCAATTCTCGCGGATCCGGTACTCGGCGAGGCCGCTCCCGCCCGGCGAGCAGGGAAGGAGGTCGTCGGGGAAGGCTGGGTGCCGAGCTCCCCAGGCAAGTGCTCTTCCCAGGCTCGGGAGGCGGCGGCAGGTTCGGCGAGTTGGGGGCGCGAGACCCTCTAGCTCGCCCAGTGGTGGGAGACAGAACCCTTTAGCGAGTTTGTTTCCTCTACACTAGTCCCGGATGGGTTCAGGGAGCCCGAGATGTCTACTACACCGGGAACGGGGACCCAGTCCAGCACGTCCAGTGGTTTGAGGATGTGGTCTTGATCCGACAGATGTCGGATGGCTTTAAGTGCAGACTCTTTGCCATCACCCTCAAGGAGAAGGCGAGGGAGTGGTTCCACCAGCTATCGGCTAGTTCCATCTACTGCTTCGAGGACCTATGTCGGGGGTTCATGTTGAGGTTCACAACCTCAAAGAGGAGGAAGAGGGAGTCGGAGTCCCTGTTCCGCATCAAGCAGGGGGGTTAATGAGACCCTAGGGAGCTACATTAACCGCTTCCAGGAGGAGGTCACCCAGGTTCAGGAGATGCCGTGGCACACGCTGATGATGGCCTTAACCTTGGGTCTTGTTGAAACCGAGAATCGGTCTCTTATGGAGTTCACCCTTGGGGAAGGCGGGGTCGCGCACCTACTTCTCTCCTACAAGAAAATAACAAGAAAAAGAGAGCAAAGGACTAGACCAAGGGCCTGGCGCGGAGGTCCCACCACACACCAAGAAGATAACTGAGCGCTTCCCCTCCTTATCCAAATGTCGGGCTAAGGTACCTCAGAAAGCGCTAGGTGACTATAAGACCAGTAAGCATGCCCTCTGAGGTACCCCTTGAGTCTTATTTACAGGATTCTGAAGGTGATCTGCAAATAACTGACCTCTACTGTCCTGAAATTACTGAAAACTCCTCGGGCAGGCCTTCCAATAGCCAAACTCCGTTGTTCCGAACAGCTATGTGCAGCCCACCTGGGTCTGCCAACTGCGGGACTCCGCTATTCTGACTGGCTAAGGGAAGGCCAGCGAGGCAAAATGGTATGGAATCCCTCCCACTGGGGACTGGGCGAGTAGTCCCCAAATGCCTCTACTCGGCGGGAGGCGCGAGCTGGGGCTGGCTTGCCTAGGGGGACGCGGGTTAGAGACGGCCTGCTTGGGAAGGCGCGGGCCGACCCGTCTAGGAGAGGTGGGCAGGGCTGACCCGCCGAATAGGCGCGGGTCGGAGGCTGACCCGCTCGGGAAGGCGTGGGCTAGGCTGGCCTGCTTGGGCGACCCTTGGAGGCGCGGGCCGGGGTCGACCCGCCTGCTTGTCTAAGTCCTTTCGACAGACACGGGTTTGTACACAATCCCCGCTCTTTGCGAGCTTTGCAAAAAGGCTCGGAAAGAAACATCTAACCCCATGTGTCGGCGAAAACCCTGCTAAGCTTGAGGGAATCTTTTGGTGGGGCCCACCTTCACGCTATAAATAAGTTGTCGGGCCTCTCGGATAACTCCTCTTCTTTGCCCCCTTCCGCGATCTATAGTCGGAAGATGCCTATGTCTTAGAAAATACGGGCTCGTTTGGTGGCTGCGAGGGAGGGTGCCTGGGATGCAGCTCTCGAAGCTACTCCGTGGCTGGTGCGCGGGTCGCCTGGCCCCCTTTTCAAGCCAAAGAAAGCAAAGATCATCCGGTGGTCTCCAGGGCGCGATGACCCTGCCTCCAGCTCGGTCGGTGGTGTCGAGGTCATCCCTGAGGTATATACGTTTCTCCTGCTCGATCCACTGCCCTGCTTCTTGATTTTCTTTCTCTTTTGGTAGGAGATGCCTCGGGGAGATAGGGCAAATGAGGGAGATCCTGGGCTTTCCGCCCTAGTGGCGACCGATCAGGTCGCTAGTCCTTTGCAACTGGAGCCTATCCCTCCTGCGGTGCCTCCGTCGCTAAGGCCCCACAGCCTGGGGAAACCCTTCGTTACTCTTGGAGGAGAACCCTTCTAGGGTCGGTCAGGCACCTCTCAGCCTGCTGAGGGTGCGGGCGACGTGCCAACACCAGGTAAATCCTCTGGCTTTAGCCCGCTTACCATTGTTGCTTCTTCTGACCTTATCTCTGCAGGCTATAATGCGATCTCCTCTTCCGACGCTGAGATGATTGAAGGGTACTCGCCTCCCCCCGACACGAACCGCATCTGGGAATACCTGGGAGACCCGCTTGATGCCGAGAAGATGAATACGCAAGTAATGTGACTGTTCCAAAAGCACACGTTGCTGCTACGGGAGGTTTTTGACAGAGTGGAGAAGGACAAGGCCAGGACGGAGGGGCGACTCGCAGCATTGAAAGGAGCGAAAAGTCCATCTGACGAGGACGGGGCGACATCTCCGGGTGTACATATTACGCGAGTCGAGGGGCGACTTAGGCGTGCCTTAGAGCAGATTGATTGGACCCAGCGGGAGCTGTCGGCGGTCCGCGAGTATCACTACCCTCGCATACTGCCCCGAACCTGCGCGGGAAGGGGAGGTAGGTGGAAGTTGATCCAGTAATGAGTTCCCCCCTCCCGCAGGTTGTGATCCGTCGGGTCTGAATCGCCTCTGTATGCAGCGGCTGAAACGCTTAGGGTGCTAACTTATTTGCTTCGGACAATTTGAACATTTGTAATAATTCAGGACCACTCTCACCCACTACGGGCGAGTATTTGCTGTAATTTTTCTTTTGGCTATGTAGATGTTTTTACCTCTGCGGCAGGTGCGGGCGAGACATTATGGCTCGGCCGGCTTCCCCTCGAGCAGGTTCGCCCTTGCTGAGTCGCCTTGCCTAGCCAATGTTTTTTAGTGCTGGCAAAGGCGAGCTGACTGCTCGCGGGTCGCGCGACAGGTGACTCGCGCGCGGGTCAGGGTTGGCCCGCATTGCGGCCGCTCTTCCACTAAGCGGGCGCGAGTGCGGGCGTTTTGCGGCCGACTAACGGGTTGGCGAGGACCTGAGTTGGGTTCGGAAGTCGAAACGTCGGGGCTATATACTCTTCTCGTTAAAAGGATTATTTTTCCCGCCCTTTCTTATTCTATTAATAGGCCATGCCGACCCCTCCTCACTTACCGCATTTAAGACTTCTTCTGTAAGACCCCCATTTTTTTTCTTTTTCGGCACCGGGGTCTTAGGCCCAGAGTCGCCGCCTTGCGGTGATACCTTCGCACTCGGGAAGGTTGTCACTACAAGACGCCGACTCTGCCGGCCAATCTCGATCATAACTGTAGCATAAGAAGAGATGCAAGTCCACAGAAATCATATATATAGAAATAAACTCCACGAAGGGAGTGTCCACAGATAGTACATATAATAAAATCTCGGGCTTATGCCCGGTACATCAAGTCCTCACTACAATTCTCTCATCGCGGAAGCAACTAATACAACTACTATAGTTCGGGACTCACTGTCCCTGCTGTCTGGACTCCAGTGCTAGACTGTCCGATCTCCAAGCGTGCCGACCTCCGGGGCTGCTCCTCCATGCTGGGCTCCACGATTCCCTAATATGATGTTCGGTCGCCCGTCAGTCAAAAAGACCAAGTCCTATCATCCCCCACCCCTTCCCCCATGCTCTAAGGCACCGGGCGGGGAGGAAGAAAGGGAAGGACATGAAGTGGAGAGTACAACAAAAGCAGGTGACGGTGGACCTAGTCTAGCAATTCTTTGAATATAAGTGACAGTAATAACTGAGCATAAAAGACAATTAATATAAGTAAAGTAACCTTAACTTATGTGATGACACATAAGCCAAGGGACCTTCTGCAAGGCTCCCATCGTATAAGTGTCCCATTAAACTTATACGTTGGGGTGTCGGTTATCAAACATCAATTATAAATATAGTAAATTGACCTTGACTTATAAACCTGCCCCACACAAGCTTATAGACCAAGGGGTCGTTTTGCAAGTCCTAATATATAAGCGTCCCATTAAACTTATACATTAGGTGTCAGGTTATTATGAATGATTATGATATGCATCTATATGGTGGGTTAATGATGTTCAAGCAGTGCAACTCACACACCCGACTTTGTGTACACAAACCTTTAGTTCCCCCTTTCAGAGCTGTTACCTCCCAGGATACCTCCGTAGTGGCAGACGGAAGCGGTGGGTTGGGCCTCGCCCACCTCAAAACCAGTATAGCACTACCGGTCTGACCTATCGTACGCCTCAACGCTTGGTGCACTAAGCGGACTACGCGTACTCTTTGCCGACAAGACCGCCGGACTTAGTTTGGCGAAGTGTAAAACCACACTTGCCGAGTCATCGTATTGGCGTCGGTGCAACGACCCTCCAACACCGAAGACCCACCACCTCAGGTATTTCTTATGCACATGCAAACTTGATGTGTCAACCTCCGAGCCAACGCTCCCCGGACAAACCCGTCCGTAATAGTCAACAACCGAGCCAAAGCTCCCCGGACTAACCCGTCCGGCTTAAATTCCAAACCTCATCCCTTTGAACACCGCGGGATGACGCCCCTTTGAACACCTCGGGATGACTTAACCCTTTCTCTCCAACTCGTCACGAGTGAGAACAGATACAGTTTACCTAGCCTATTAAACTACTCTTGTCTACCGGTTGTTACACTTAGTATTTTAGGGTTAATCCCAGGACTGCCCAAGGTATGCCCAATGAAGGGGGTCTCGAAGGCACTAGAAATCAAGATGGGATGAAGCCCAAAGTTCCCTTTCACAAGGATAATTAATTTAAGTTGGTGTTTACCCATTACCCATACTTCACTTGTTATTACTTAGCAACCTAATGACTTAAGTTGTTATCGGGAGGGCGACGGCCTTCCGCCGTCCTCCACTCTAAGTGTTACCCGGTGACTTGCACTTTTACTCTCGTCACTAAGATGACTCTACCCACCAGGGTTATACCTCCAAACTTATTCTCTAGTTCAATCGTCGATTTATCCCCCGGTGGGCCTTAAGGCATAACGTACTTTTACTATGCGCAGCCCATGACCTAATACCACCCCGAAATCGAACTTCTAAATCCTAGGTCCAACTGACCCCAAATATTTATCCTAGGGTGGTATGGACTAATGAAATGAATGTGTTGATTTTCATAATTTTCCTAGGTCATTAAGGCCTCTAATTAAATCATTTAAATTATTCCCTAGGCCATTTTACACATGAAGTGGTATCAATTAAATTCTACTGACCTAAGGGAATTTTCCTGAGTTGCATGTGAGTAAAATATTGCTGTCTACAAGATGTCATAATTTTCCTTTTTATATTTCTATTTATTCCATAATTAATACAATGTCTACATATTAATCATTTTCCAAATGAAGTATAAGAAATATACAACCCAAAATTCCAGGAAAATTACTGAGCATTTATATCACTACTTTATGACTAATGGCAGAGTTTCATTAACATATGCAGTGTAATGGCCTATCAAAATCCATTCTTAATTATTTACCAAAATGTCATTATGCTTATTTAATAATTTACAGTGTATCCAAAAATTCTGAAATAATTCTACAAGACTAATATAATAATTATGCAACTCTAAAATTATTTCTACAATTTTCCAACATGTATTTCTACCAATTCATGAACAAATATAAAAAGGGTAAAATAGTCATTTCCATGAATTTTGCTCTAAAAGTTGTCAAACAGAGGTATAGAATTTTCCAAAGTCAAATAAAAACTTCATTTTTGACTTGACTGATTTTGGGGATCTTTCCTTGATTAAGACCTATTTCTACAATTTATTTTCCAAAAAGGCCTTTATTTTGAAAATACCAAATAATGGGATTTTTGATCCCAAAAATCCCACAATTAATTTAGGGGTCAAATTTGTCCTAAAGATCCTCTGGAATTAGTTTCAAGCTTTTTAGAAGTCCCAAAATGGATAAATACACATCATAGCAACTTTTGCTATTTGCACACCAACATTAATTCTAGCCTACACATGCAAGTGGGTTAACCCAACATGCAGTGATCCATATGGGCTGAAAATTTAACCATGCCCTAATATTGTCCTCATAGACATGCCACCAAAAATTGGGGCCTTTTGGAGTTGAAATACTCCATGAATCACCTAAACAAGCCTAGGGGTATCTAAGTAATTTTCCCCCTAATTTTAATTCCAACTAATCCCATTTTTGGGCAGGGCCTAAATATGCCCTAAACTTGTTGCTGGCCAAAATCCAGGACATTTGGGTCTCTGGATGGACTTGGGCATCTCCTTTAATTTTCTACATTTTTGCTATTTGGAGCCCAAGACCATCCCTCTTTCAACCCTTACAAGTGAGATATATCAACATGCACAAATCTAAATTGGCTAATATTTTTACCATAGGTCTAATATACCCCCAAGGGCAGGCCACCAAAATTTGGGGCCAATTGGGGTTGATATGCTCCAAAAATCAACATTAATTGATTTATCAAATTTTGACTAAAACTATAGGATTATTTTCCCCAAAAAATCTCATTTTTGGAGGGGAGCTAGGTGTATCTAATTTAGTGACATGACCAAAATTTCAGTCCCTTTGGACTTAGGGTTTGGTCAGGGCACACCTTTTTATTTCTGTCCTACCCTAGGACCAACCTTAGTAAAATGGGTCTACAGGCCAGTAGGCTTAACCAAAAATTATGTGTAACATATCAAATTAAAGCTAACTTCAAGACCTATAATTTTTATGTTGAACATGTTTTATGAAAATGTCCAGAAGGGCTCTAAATTTAACATGCAAAGGAGGCTGTTTTACAAGGCAGAATAACACTATTCATAAATTATATAAATACAGGATTTATATATTTGCATGGCACGAATCTTAAAGCCATCTGATGGCTGCTGCTTTTCTTCTCCAATCCAGCATGCAGGAACAGCGGCTTCTTGAGATTTCTTGGGGAGTTTCCCGGCGGTTGCCGGCGGCGACACCACCGGGAAACTTCATCTCCCACCTCACGATGGTGGGGGCTCCCTTTTCCGGCGACTAGGGCGGCGGGAGGCGGCGGCGCCACCCAACCCGTGAGCTTCCCGATCTCCATTAATGGAGGAAAAACTGAGCTCGGTTCGGGCTCATTCGAGCCCAAACCCTATCCCTAACAATCCTAAGATCTACAGCATGAAGAGAGAGGTGAGGGAGGACCTGCACACGGGCTTTGATGCGAGAGGAGCGGCGGGAGACCATGGTGGTGGTGGCCGAATTTTTGAAGCTTCTTGGTGGCTGCTTGGCTCCTTCAGGTAGGTGGTGGAAGTGAGTGAGGGGAGTCCTGTGAAGCTTTTAAAGGGGAGATTGGGGTGTTAGGTGGCTGGTAGGCTTCATGGCCAATATTGGCTAAAGTCAACAATGGTGGCTAGGGTAGGTGGGGGGTGAGGCTTGGTCCAAACCAGTCAAAAGGTGGCTGGTTGAGTTGGGTTAGCTTGTCTTTTCCTAGAGTAATAAATTGGGGAGGTTGGGGAAGGGGGAGGGTGAGCCCAAAGTCTCCTCTTATATTTTATTCTACTTTCTCTCTCCTCCATGGGTGAATTTTCTCTCTCTACACTTCATGCTGAATTTTGGCTCCTACCTAACCCAAAGGCAGCCCACAAATTCATTTGGTCACTTAAGTCATGGTTAGCCCAATTGAAATGGGCTTGAGCTTGAGTTAGCCCATTTGGGCTAACTTGACCCAAAGTTGGACTAGGGCCCACCTAGGTTAATTTGATCCTTGAGATTTCCTTAATAGGTCCTTGGTGACCCATTAGCCTCCCCTAGGGTCAAGATGGGGTTGGATTGGCCCTTGGAGGTCACTTGGCCCTTAACTAGGGCATTTTGACCATTTTAGGTCAAGGGTTGACTTTGGTCAAACTAGCCCTTTTGATTGGTCCCAATGGGTCCTTGGTGACCTATTGGCCTCTCACTAGGCTTATGAGGGTAGGGGTGGGGTCCATTGGGCTAAGGGACTGCAGTTGACCCTTGTGTAGGTCAATTTGACCCAATTAGGGTCATAGTTGACTTTGGTCAACTTAGCCCTATTGACTACTCTCTATGGGTCCTTAGTGACCCATTGACTTCTCCCTAGGTCTAAGAAGGTATGGGTGGGGTCTACTGGGCCAAGGGGCTGCAATTGACCCTTGTGTAGGTCAATTTGACCCAATTAGGGCTATAGTTGACTTTGGTCAACTTGGGTCCTTTGATTGCTCTTCATGGGTCCTTAGTGACCCATTGATCTCTTTCTAGGGTTATAAGGGTATGAGTGGGGTCTTGGAGTCTTGGTGAAGCCCCATGATCACTTTTAACCAAGGTTTAGAGATCTGCTAAGTGCAGACCATAGTGGCCCTATCCACACTACCAGGTCCACTTGACTCTTTCTTGGGCTTCCTAGGGTTTTGTCATGACAGAACCACTCTTAGGGGTCTAGTTGGAAATGGGATGTTACATCTTCCTTCCCCTAGCTTTTTACGAGAAAACCCTTGTCCCGCTCGGCAAAATTTCTGTAAGATGGGTGGTGGTAGTGGCGAGGCGGAGGGGAGGAGCAAATGTGCTTGGACCTTCTCTGAGCACGATTTCCCTCTCGCCGTCCTTACCGAGAGAGAATTTGTAGATACAGTCGGTCACTTTGTCCCACCCGGTTTCAAGGTGAGGCGGCCGAGGAAGGAGGAATGGATAAACGAACTTTTCGCTAGCGAGCTCGCGTTCCCCACGGCCCACTTCAAGGCGGGCCTCCGGCCACCCCTATGGCCGGAAGTTCTCCAGATCTTCAAGTACTATGGAGTGGTACCAGGGCAGATGACCACGAACTCCGTTGTAGTGATCGTCGGGTTCGCCTGCTTCCTGCGAGAGGAGAAGAACGAGTTCAGCCTCGCAGTATTCCGCAAGCTGTTCTCATTTCGTGCAAATAAAGACGGGACTGCCTGCTTCGCCAGTAGCCACATAAAGGTGTGGGAGACCATCAACAAGAGACACAACTGGCTCAAGAAGTTCATCTTCATCAAGGGGGACTTCGGCAACATTCCCTTCTCGCCAGTCCAACTTAGCAAGGCGAGCTACCGCCCCCGGCCCTTGGGGGCCATGAAGCGGGGTTGTTCGGGTTCTTTGCTGGGAAGAACTTCGAGGTGGCCTACCTCCGCATAAACTTGGACGACCTCATCCCCGTCCCGCTCGGTGAGGGTAAGCGGTTCACCCATCTACGCGCTCTTAATCCCGCCGAATATTATCTTAGTCTCACGCTCTTGCAGGCGAGCGCGACATTCCTCTCCATCTGCCTTACGAGAGCGCGTGGCTCGCTACCAGCGAGCTTGCCCGGGCCGAGGCAGCTGCTACCGCCCATCGCGAGTTCTCAACCCTTGCTCCCGCGAAGTGGTCCAGCCGCGAGCGGCCTCAGGACCCGCCACCGCCTAAGAAATCGAAGAAGGCGGGTGGCTCAACCTCCCGGCTCGCGACAAGGGCAAGGCCCCCGTGAGCCAGCCACCCATAGATGCCCTCCCCAAGGTCCCTTCGGCCGTCAGGTCTACTGGCAGGGAGGCAGGAACTCGCAGCCGCAAGGATGGGTGTCGTCTACCGAGAAGCCTATCCCCCGGGGGCATCGCAACTTCGGCTATGGAGAAGGGCCCGCAGATGAGTTCTAAGTCCCGCTTCTTCAATAGGAAAAGGAGACCAACCAGTTCAACATATCCTCGTTGCTGCCGAGCTGGTTGGAGGACGATACTAGCAGCGGGGATGCTTATAACCTCGCCTTCGGGGTCTACGGGCGAGAGGACGTCGCCGTTTACAAAGAGGAGGCGACGTGGGTGTTGATCTATGAAAGCGCACGGCTGAGTTTCGCAGCCTGGAGCTAGCCCACATGGTCGGTCGGTGGTGTCTTTGGCTGGACAAGAGCGCCCCGTCCCTCAAAAAGTTAGTCGACGAGAAAGAGGCGGCCCACAAACTTGCTCAGGAGGAGGCGGATGAACTGCGGAAGCGGGCCGACGTGGCAGAGGCCGCTCTCGCTCAGTACCTAGGTGGAGCGGTAGGTTTCTCGACTTGCCTCTACCTTTCCTCCCTCTTGTGCGACTTAACTCGGTTGCTCTCCCTTTCACAGGACGCGGCGATCGCCAGCCGACATGGCACTGAGATTGCCACCCTCCAGCAGGAGAAGCAGGAACTTCAGAAGCGGGTGGACGCATTGGAGACTACAGCGGCTGCCCCACCGCCATCTACAAGCGGCTTCCAGCTCGCTCATTACATTGATCACGAGATCGAGGTGATGATGCAGAAGAATGCGGCCGGCACGGTGAAATACACCTTCCAGACGCTGCAGTGGGCCAACCTCATCAAGGACGACGGTGCCAAGCTTCTGGTGAGCGAGGTGGTACCGGAGCTGTTCCTTCCGGTACCAGAGCGGAGCGATGGGTCCTACCACCGTGTATAAGGGCCCGCCACTCAGGGCTCTCCTCGCTGGGAGCTTGCATTCATCCCACTTTTGTCGTGGCAGTGATGCGGGCTAGAGCCCAGTTTTTGTAGTAGTTAAGCCTTTTTTGATTTCCCCAATGTACATAGCTCTTTTTTAATCTGAAACGCAGATATCTTTACTTCTCAGATTCGCCCCTTGATTCTTACACTTGTTATGATTATTTTTACTCTTGAATGTTCTCATGGACATTGCGGCTGTGAGCGAGCGAGCGAGGTCGTCCGCTCATTTTAGACTGAACTTAGGCTTAGGAGCGATAGGTAAGTGAGATAGCCGCGATGCGAGGGGGAGACTCGCTTACTCCATCCGGGCTCGCTACCCCATTCTCATCATTGGGTGGGCGAGAAAACTCTAGCGTGCATTAGGACTTTGTGCGGGCCGGCTTTCTAGGGGTCTTGGCGCTGCTGAGTTATCGCCGCCTAGCACCTTTCGTGGGACTTGCCGATCTTTAGGCCGGGGCCGACTCTCTTGGCTCGCTATCTTGCCAAGATTCTTTCGTCGACCCACCGATCCATCCGTAACGAGGGTGGCTAGCTCCTTCCTGTATACGCTACTCCTGCTGAGGTTCCCCGCCCTTGTCGGTCAGTGGAGGTCTGAACAGGCTACCAGAGTCACGTCCAACTCTGGTTTTTTCGGTGGGATCTGCTCGGGGTCTGAGGCAGACTCCTTCGAGTGATATCCAGCCCTTCCAGCTTGGTGGGAGCCTGGCAGTGGAATCTGCTTGGGGTCTGGAGCAGACTCCTCCGAGTGACATCCATCCCTGCCAGCTTGGTGGGAGCCTGGCAGCAGGATCTGCTCGGGACTGGGGCAGACTCCTCTGAGTGACATCCAGCCCTGCCAGCTTGATCAGAGCCTGGTAGCGGGATCTAATCGGGGTCTGGGGCAGACTCCTTCGAGTGACATCCATCCCTGCTAGCTTGATGGGAGCCTGGCAGCGGGATCTGCTCAGGGTCTGGGGCATACTCCTCCGAGTGACATCCTGCCCTGCTAGCTTGATGGGAGCCTGGAAGCGGGATCTGCTCAGGGTCTGGGGAAGACTCCTTCGAGTGATATCCAGCCCTACCAGCTTGATGGGAGCCTGGCAGCAGGATCTGCTCGGGGTCTGGGGCAAACTCCTCTGAGTGACATCCATCCCTGCCAGCCTTATGGGAGCCTGGCAGCGGGATCTGCTCGGGGTATGGGGCAGACTCCTCTGAGTGATATCCAGCCTGCCAGCTTGATGGGAGTCTGGCAGTGGGATCTGCTCGGTGTCTGGGGCAGACCCCTCCGAGTGACATCCATCCCTGCCAGCTTAATGGGAGCCTGGCAGCGGGATCTGCTTGGTGTCTGGGGCATACTCCAACGAGTGACATCCAGCCCTGTCAGCTTGATGGGAGCCTAGCAGCGGGATCTGCTCGGGGTCTGGGGAAGACTCCTCTGAGTGACATCCAGCCCTGCCAGCTTGATTGAAGCCTTGCAGCGGGATCTGCTCGGGGTCTGGGGCAGACTCCTCTGAGTGACATCTAGCATTGCCAGCTTGAAGGGAGCCTGACAGCGGGATCTGCTCGGGGTCTAGGACAGACTTTTTCGAGTGATATCTAGCCCTGCCAGCTTGAAGGGAGCCTAGTAGCGGGATCTGCTCGGGGTCTGGGGCAGACTCCTACGAGTGATATCCAGCCCTGCTAGCTTGATGGGAGCCTGGCAGCGGGATCTGCTCGGGGTCTCAGGCAGACTCCTCAGAGTGACATCCAGCCCTGCCGGCTTGATGGGAGCCTGGCAGCGGGATCTGCTTGGGGTCTGGGCCAGACTCCTCCGAGTGACATCCAGCCCTACCAGCTTGATGGGAGACTGGCAGCGGGATCTGCTCGGGGTTTGGGACAGACTCCTCCGAGTGACATCTAGCCTTGAAAGCTTGATGGGATCCTGGAAGCGGGATTTGCTCGGGGTCTGGGGCAGACTCCTCCGAGTGACATCCAGCCCTGCCAGCTTGATGGGAGCCTAGCAGCGGGATCTACTCGGGGTCTGGATCAGACTCCTCCGAGTGACATCTAGCCCTGCCATCTTGATGGGAGCCTGGCAGCGGGATCTGCTCGAGGTCTGGTGCAGACTCCTCCGAGTGACATCCAGCCCTGCCAACTTGATGGGAGCCTGGCGGCGGTATCTGCTCGGGGTCTAGGGAAGACTCCTATTTGTGCTTTTCATTGTCAGGGCATAGGTTCATCAAAAGAAACTTTATTAAAAACTGAAACGTCATTTACATGACTCAGGGGAAAAATGCTTTAGGTCATCAGCACTCTAGGTGAGGCTTAGGGTCTCGCCCTCCACATTCTGGAGGCGGTACCCTCCTGACATCAACGCCTCCTGTACAATGTATGGTCCCTCCTAGTTGAGATTGAGCTTCCCCATGGTGGCTGACCTCCCTGCAGCATCCACTTTTCTTAAGACAAAGTCTCCTTATGCGAACTGTTTGACTCTGACGTGCTTATCAAAGTATTTGGCCATTCTTCTCTTCGCTTCCTCTTGCATGACGGCAGAGAGGTCTCGTAGCTCCTCCACCATGTCGAGTGAGAGTCGCAGCTCCTCCTCATTCTCGGTCCTCCATTCCTCTCTGCCCCCTCCGGCCTCGACCACCCGAGGGGTTCGGACCTCGAACTCTACCAGAAGTACCGTCTCTCACCCATGGGAGAGTTTGAAAGGATTCTCTCCTGTCGTCATGTTGGGTGTGGTTCTAAGGGCCCAGAGGACAGAGGGGAGTGCTCCACCCAGCTTCCTCTCAGATTCTCTACCTTCTTTTTGAGGAGGTTAATAATGATCTTGTTCTCCACCTCCACCTGCTCGTTGCTCCTGGGGTGATTAATCGAGGCGAACCTAAGATCGATCCCGAGCTTCCCGCAGAAGCTAATGAACTCGGCGCTAGAAAACTGAGGGCCATTGTCCGTGACAATGGCCTGAGGCAACCCGTGACCTCAGATAATCTACCCTCATACAAAGTTCCTGATGACCTGGGAGGTTACCTTGTCCAGCTCCTTGACTTCTAGCTACTTAGAGAAATAATCAATCATCACGAGCAGGAACCTTCTCTGGCTGCTGGCCTTGAGGAAGGGCCCAACCAAGTCCATTCCCCCGATTACAAATGGCCAGGGGGCTGTGATACACTTGAGGCGTTGGGCCGGTTATAGCTGGAGGAGAGCTTACAGTTTGCACTTATGACACTCCTTCATGAACTTTGCCACATCTTGGCTCAGGGTCGGCCAAAAATAGCCTTGCCTGATGACCCGGCCTTCCATGGTTCGACTCCCGGAGTTGCTCCCGCACTCCCCGAAGTGAATTTTCTCCAAGATCCTCGGGACCTCCCTCTCGGCCATGCAGCGTGCCAACATCCCGGAGAGGGTATTTCGGTATAGCTGGCCGTCTCGCATGATGTATTATGCCGACTTGTACTTGAGCCTCTTCCTGTCCATCCCTTCAGGATATTCCCCAGTGGACAAGTATGTTGAGAAGGGATCCATCCACGAGGGGTGCTGCTCAACCTCCATCAGCTCCCCCTCTTCAATGGATGGGCGGAAGAGATATGTGAGGGTACCCGCCACCTGGGGGCCATGCTTTGCCAGTTGATCCACCTTCTCGCTCTCCTCCCTGGGCACGTGTTGAATGGAGAAAGTCTGGAAGGTGCTGATGACTCCCTTTACCTTTACTAAGTAGAGCTGCAGAGTCGGCTCCCTCGCCTCGAACTCCCTGTTAATCTGGAAACCACCACCGTGGATTCAGTGAGGACCTCCACATCATTCACCCCTAGTTCCCTGGCCAAGCACAGACCCGCAATCACAGCTTCATACTCGGCTTGATTGTTGGTGATGGGGAAATGTACCACCAACGTCTGCTCGATCCTCATTCCTTGGGGGCTTTTCAGGATGATCCCTGCCCCAAGGGAGTGCCTCCCCGAGGCACCGTCCACCATGACCTTCCAAGGAACCGGGCGAGTGAGTTCCTCCTTCGCCACTTTGATCACATAGTCTGCCAAGAAGTCGGCCATAGCTTGGGCCTTGATCAAGAGGCGGGGAACGAAAGAAATGTCGAACTCGCTCAATTCAACCGACCACTTAGCCAATCTGTCTGAATGTTCTACCCCCTCGAAGATGCTGTGGAGGGGGTGGCAGTCATCACTCAGATCGAGTGTGACTGGAAGTAAGGCCGGAGCCTACGGGCCGAGATGATCAGAGCGAAGGCCAGCTTCTCAAAAATAGGATAGCGGAGCTCGGCCTTCCTCAACACCCTACTCACATAATAAACCAGGAGCTATTTCTTCCCCTCTTCCCGAACTAAAACAGAGCCCAGGGCCTCCGCCCCGACCCCAAAGTACAAGAATAAGTCCTCCCCCTCCTTTGGCCCCTGGAGTAGGGGGCTTGAGTCAACTGCCTCTTCAAGGCCTGGAATGCCTCCTCGCACTCTGAGGTCCATTCGAACTTCCGGCCTCTTCTCAAGGTCTTGAAGAAGGGAGAGCACTTCTCCCCGGCCCGGGAGAGGAACCTGCTCAACCCTACCAGCTTCCCTATCAATCGCTGCACCTCCTTTGCATTCCGAGGCGACCCCAGCTCCATAATCGCTCGGACCTTATCGGGATTGGGTTCTACCCCAGCGAGGGTGAGAAGGTGGCCCAGAAATTTGCCCTTGCTCACCCCGAAGATCCACTTTATGGGATTCAGACTAATCTTGTGCTCGCGCAGGGTGGCGAAGGTTTCCTCAAGATCCTGGAGGTGAGATTCGCCGTCTCGACTCTTGATCATGAGGTCGTCAACATACACTTCCAAGTTCCTTCCCCTCTGCTCTCGGAAGACCCTATCCATCATTTTTTGATAAGTTGCCCCTGCGTTCTTTAGCCCGAAGGGCATCATTTTATAGCAGTAGCACCCATCCCCGATTATGAAGGAAACATCTTTGATGTCGGGAGGGTGCATCCTGATCTCTGGTGATAACCTGAAAATGCATCTAAAAAACTGATTACAGGGAAACCAATGGCTGAGTCAACCAGCGCGTCGATCCGAGGCAAGGGGTAACAATCCTAAGGGCATGATTTATTAAGAAGAGAAAAGTCAACACACATATGCCACCGGCCGTCTCCTTTTTTAACCATTACAATATTGGAGACCCAGCCGGGGTATTGGATCTCGGATACAAAACCGGCCTTAAGGAGCTTGGCCACCTCCTCTCGAATCGGCTCGGCCAACCTGTCCGCTATGGGCCTCTTCTTCTGCTGGACAGGGCGAGCCTCCGGATCCAGGTTGAGGCGATGGTAGGCCACGTCGGCGTCGATCGCGGGCATCTCTGTAGCGCTCCAAGCGAAGATGTCCACGTTCTTCTGAATACATTCCAGCATCTTGCCTCTGGCCTCCGGGGTCAGCCCCCCACTAACGCGAAACTTATCCACCTTGCCTCCGAGGGTGAGATCCTCCATATCCACCACCTCTTCCGCCTCCTCCAGGAGAGGTCGCTCCCCCCATTCCTCAGCATCCCCTCCTTCTGGGGCGAGGGCCTCTTCCTTGGCTTCTTCCATGGCCATTACTTCGGCCGGCTCCCGAACTTCCTTCACTTCCTCTTTCTAGGCGTAGCTCTCCTCCACCTCCATCTACTCCGGGCCAACCCCCTGTTCTACCTCCTCCATCCTCTACCCCATCTCTTCAGCTCCCTCCTATCATGACATGGAGTTTATGGCAGTGACATAGCACTCCCTCGCCATCTTAGGGTCTCCGCAGACCCGGACCTGGACCCCCGCAACATGGAAATTCAGGCATTGGTGGAAGGATGAGGGGACGCAGCGAAAGGTGCTGATGAGGGGCCTCCTGAATATGGCGTTGTAGCTGTTAGGGGCGTCCAAAATGATGAACTTGAAATTGCGGGACTGCCCTCCCAGAGAGACTTGGAGTCCTACTCCTCCTTCAACTTCCTTCCTCTCCCCCGAGAAGCCAAACAGGGGCCCATCTGAGGCCAAAACCCTCCTTGCCTCCACCTTCATCGCATCAAACACCTTCTTGAAGATGATGTTGACTGAGCTCCCGTTGTCGATGAGGATCTGAGAGACGGTGAAATCTTTGATGGTCGTCTGGATGACGAGCGCATCGCAAAAGGGTTCTTCGTGACCCGTCATGTCCTTGACCGTGAAGGTGATTCTCTCTTCCAGGGGTGGGGTCTGTGATGTGGAGCCAACGCTCCGTCGGTACATGGTGTGGAGGCTCGCCTTACAGGAATCCTCGATCCCCCCCCCCCATGGATCGCTCTGATCCCTCCCTGGGTTCTTATATATGCACGGTCTTTGCACCTGTCCTACTCTGCCCGAGGCAGGACCTCCTCAATCCGCACCCTTGGCGGTCTTGTTGCTGCTGCTGCTCCCTGTTTCCTCTCATCTCAAGGAACTCTGGGCACGTGTCCGTGGTGTGCCCTTCCTCTCGGTAGAAGTCATAGTAGGGTAGCTCCACCCTAACCTCCCTTCTTCTCCTTTGCGTTGCTCTTCTCCTCTCCCTCGCAGCTATGGCCATAGCCTCCTCTTGATCGGGGAGGGGGGCCTCTGGCCCGACCTCCCACCTAAAGGGTAGAACTGGCCTTTGACTCCTTGGCGGTTGTCCCATCCGCGGAACCCTATCCTCGCCCCCTGCTCCTGCCATTCGGGCCTCCACCCTAGCCAATGATTCGGCTCCTGGCGTGTAATGCCCCGAAACTCAATAGGGTGATGGGTGATGTTTGGAGCCAAATATGTGTTTTGGCAGGGGTGATACGGCTTGGGACACAGGCGTGTCCCAAGGCGTGTCGTGCTCGGGTTCAGTGATGGTCGCGCGGTCATCGATTTTGGGGGCGACGATCGTCAGGAGGCTGAACACGGCCTGGGACACAGGCGTGTCCCAGGGCGTGTAAGTCACTCGTCGAGTGAGGTGCACACGGGCCATGACACGGGCATAGACACGGGCATGTCACATGTGACACGGGCGTGTCTAGTGCCGTGTCGCAAGCAGTGTCCTTCTCGGGACAAGAGTGTTGGTCGTTGCACACGGGGCGTGACATAGGTCGCGACACGGCCGTGTCGCATGCGACACGGGCGTGTCGGAGGCCGTGTCTATGGCCGTGTGTTGGTTATCGAGTTGGTCGAGACGGCGAATGGGTGATACGGCCATGCACACGGTCGTGTTGCAACCCGTGTTCGGCCCAGATTTTGTAATTTCAGGCCCCGATCATGGCCGTTCGTTTCCTTAGCTTTGGATCCAACGGTAGGGAGTCAGTTCTGGCGGTTTAAACCCGAAAATAGGGTTGCAAACCCTTATTTTCTTTTGGGTGTTCTCTCTCTAAGATTTTAGAGAGAAGGGAGAGCTAGGTGGAGGAGGAGACCAAGATCCGGCCACCGGTGGAGCGTCGGAGCTCCGAATCGCGATCCGAGTCCAGATCCGCGAAGGCGACGCCGTTGCGGTGCTTCCCAATCGCCTAGATTTTCATGGCGCCGCGGAAAAACGCAAGGGTAACGATTTCTCATCCTAAGGATTGTGAAGCCCTCTTTTCCTTTGCATAGGAAGTCCCTCTCTCGCGAGTGAGCGAAGAGTTGGAGCGTTTCTTGGGGTAGATATGTGAAGTCCCCTTGTATAGAGTCCGTATGCGAAAACGTGCATAGGCATTATGTGTGAAGCCTATCCAGACAAGTAGAGCCGGATCGGTGATGTTGCATTGCATATGAACCGGGGAAGACTCCGGATGTTTGGGCGTTTTTAGGGTTTTCTACGTGGTAGATTGCAGCAGGGAGCCTTGGAGATTAACTCCAAGGTGCACCCGGAAAACTGGGCAAAAGCGAGTTTTGCCAACACGATAACCGGGGAGCCAACGTGAACATAACCGGGTTATGTGATTGTTGTGGCGGAAACGGGACTCGGTGAGTCTTGACCTGTGTATATGGATTAAATTGTCGTTGCGGAATGAGCACAGGACAGGCGGAACCGTACCCGATCTATGTCGTTCAGTGGGACCGTTGGCATGGATGAGAGTCTTCGGCGGTCTATGGCTTAAATTGTCGTGACCAAGGCCAGAAAGACAAAATGCTCAT
This sequence comes from Platanthera zijinensis, assembly GCA_039513925.1. Classification (NCBI taxonomy): domain Eukaryota; kingdom Viridiplantae; phylum Streptophyta; class Magnoliopsida; order Asparagales; family Orchidaceae; genus Platanthera; species Platanthera zijinensis. The sequence goes on along the minus strand of CM077098.1, from coordinate 69,154,013 downwards.
GTGATTGTCCGTCCAAGGGGCGGTGGTGGAATGGGAACGTCTATAGCTTGAATTGACGTGACGTTGGCCGGTTCGCCATGAATGTGCCCTGTGTGCACGGGGAGTGTGGTCGTGCGAGCCTACGCCTGTGATGAAGTGTGTTTACACTATTTTATTGCCTATACTAATAAAGTGCAGGGAAAGAGCATCGCCGCCCCGATTTTTGGGGGCGGGATCGTTATAATTGGTCAGCATAGCTGACCGTTTCTTTTGTTTACCACCGGGCGGTGGATTGTGGCTTGCAGGTGCTGCGGAGCCGAGCGGGAAATAGCAGGCTAAAGCCCAAGTTGCTGAGCCAGCCCTCGAAGGCCTAATTTTGAGTGTTTCATTGTAATCATGTGTGGCCGGCCTGCGAGCCGAAGTATTAAAACACTTTTATGTCAAGCAAACTGTGTAAGGATTTAAGGCCGTTTCTATTTCTGTGTATTGAAACATTCCTGCGGGTGTTATTGTAGTGGACATTCAAGCTTTTTGGCCGGGTTCTTTCGTCTTGCAACTTAATTTTAATGCTTCCGCTAGGTAATTGTGTAGGACGTGTAATTGGTTGAATGGTTTCAACGCGTAACCAACCGGTCTGTCCGTAGTATATGGTGTCGGGCCCCGGCCTGACCTACTGCTATATGTTATGCGACGGATAGGGGTGTTACAAATTGGTATCAGACTACTGGTTTTGGTCAAACTTAAATGAATTCGTGGGCGAATTCACTTTAAGGGGTGGTGAGCACATGTGTGTGCGTCATCGTTATAACATGAAAAGAACCCATGAATGTCCACTTAGGAATGAAAATACATGTGTTTGAGGAACCAGCGTGTTCCTATAATTGCTGTTTGCAATATTATTTGGCCGTTTGTAAGTGTTTTGCACGATTATAGGTGACCAGAAGTGGTGTTGGACCGTCGGAACGGCCAGGTTCCGAGGCAAGCAGCGCACCAAGTGAAGCGCCTGCAACACCTCCGTCTGTCGAGACCATTAGATTGGTGGCAGAAGCTGTCTTTGCTATGATTAATGCGCAACCTGCAAGGCAGGTGCAGCAGCCTGCTCCTGCGGTGGAGCAAGTGTCGCTCGAATCGGAGGAGCCTAGAAGGGTTGAACAGGTGGCGGTGGAGCCGGAGTTGCCTCGGAGAGCAACTGAGAGACAGCTTAAGCATGTGATGGGCATCCACCCACCGGTGTTCTCGGGAACGGGAACCCCGACCCAAGCTGAAGATTTGCTCTCAAGAGTCAATAGGGTGATGACAGCAACAGAAACAGAAGAGTGGCAGAAGACCACAATAGCGACGTTCCTATTGGATGGAGACGGAAGGTTATGGTGGGAAGGTCTAGAGCTACACCAGTTGAGGGGAAGGCCATTGGCCGAAGTATCTATGGAGGAATTTTCGAGACTGTTCATGGCTCGATACCTCCCCTCAGCGCAGAGGATCGCACTAGAGAATGAGTTCCAAAAGTTGGTGCAAGGAGATAGCACTGTAGACGAGTATCTCCGCGAGTTTACTCGATTAGAGAGATATGCAAGCGCTACCTTTGTCGGCGAGGAGAGAAAGACTAACCACTTCTTTGAAGGGTTAAGAGATGAGCTGAGGCTGCTACTGTCAGGGCCCATGGCGCAAGGTTTCATGACCCTGGTCACCTCGGCCCGGTCCTTGGAGAAGGACATGAGAAATGTGCAAGCTAAAAAGGAATCTGGTGGGAAGAAATCAGAGTTCAAGGCGCCGACTACGTCAAAGTCGGGCTACCGCAGATTCTATAAGAAGGCTAGGACGTCAGGTCCAGCTTCTTCTACAGGTGCCTCGGGGGCAACTACCAATCGAACCCCGGGCGCTTTTTTCACATGTGGAAAGACGGGGCACTTTGCCCGCAATTGCTGGAGTGGACGCTCAAAGTTCGAGAGAAAACAAGAAGCTACCTACGAAGAGAAGGGCAAGGCGGTGGAGTCAACCGCGTCCCATTATGCTCCGACTCAACCTAGAGTGTACAACTTGGGCCAGCAGGAGGCCATTAAACAAGCTGACGTGGTGACAGGTACGAGTTAATTTATAGCAAGTTAACTTTAAATACTGTTCTCTATTGCTTGTTAGCCTAATATTGTTTGCATAGGCTTTGTTTTGATTAGCAATAGTCCGGTACGGGCACTGTTCGATACGGGAGCTTCACACTCCTTGTCCGAAAATTTTATATCGCACATCGGAGTCCCTTCTTCGATAGCGAAGGACAAGTTGGATGTGCAGCTACCGAATGGGTGCTCGATGTGTGCGGACAGAGTGTGCATCGTAAAGGTTCACATAGGGAGCCAAGAGTTCGACTTGCTAGCGTCATTGCTGCCGCTAGTAGAGTTCGACGTTATCTTTGGGATGGATTGGCTTTCGGAGCAGAAGGCTTGGATTGATTGCGACCGGAAGGAGGTCAAGCTTGGTGTTGGACGGGAGACAACATTCGAGGGACTCAAGGGGTCGAGCAAGATGCTGATGTCTGCTCTTCAGGTGGTAAAGGCAGTTTGTGCTGGTGCAGAGCTGTTCTTCGCAATAGTGGGGGCTGTAGAGCCAAAGTCCACGTTGGATAGCATCCCCGTGGTTTGTGAATACCCCGATATGTTCCCGGATAGTCTTCTCGGGGCCCCACCGCAGCGAGAGATTGATTTCACCATCGAGCTCGTGCCGGGTGCCAAACCCGTGTCACGTGCTCCATATAGGTTGGCGCCTAAGGAGATGGCAGAGTTGAAAGTTCAGCTAGAGGAGCTGATGGAGCAAGGTTATGTGCGTCCAAGCTCATCGCCTTAGAGCGCACCGGTTCTCTTCGTTAAGAAGAAGGATGGTAGTATGCGGCTGTGTATCGACTACAGAGAGTTGAACAAGCTGACGGAGAAGAACAAGTACCCGATCCCGAGGATTGATGATCTCTTTGATCAGTTAGTCAGATCGTCGGTATATTCTAAGTTGGACTTGAAGTTGGGGTACTATCAGTTGAGGATAAGGGAATGTGATATCCCGAAAACGGCGTTCAGCACGAGGTATGGGCACTTCGAGTTCACGGTCATGCCTTTTGGACTGACGAATGCGCCATCGGTGTTTATGGACTTGATGAACAGGACGTTCCGAGATTTCCTGGACCGCTTTTTGTTCGTCTTTATTGATGATATATTGGTGTACTCGCAGTGTGAAGAAGATCACTTCAAGCACTTGCATCTGGTGTTGGAGACTTTGAGGAGGAATGAGTTGTATGCGAAATTCTCCAAGTGCAAGTTCTGGCTACCCTCAGTAGCATTCTTTGGTCACATTGTCAGTGGGGAAGGTATAGCAGTGGATCCGGCGAAGATCGTTGCGATATGGGAGTGGTCTGCATTGTCTCTTGTCGCGGAAGTCCGTAGTTTTCTCGGGCTTGCCGGATATTACAGGCGCTTCGTAGAGAACTTCTCGCAGATAGCGCTACCTCTCACGAAGTTGACAAGGAAAGATCAGAGATTCTTCTGGACGGTTGACTATGGCGCCAGTGCTTAGTTCACCGAGTGGGACCGAGGGCTTCGAGGTTTATAGTGACGCCTCGGGTAGTGGTTTGGGCTGCATGCTGTTGCAGCATGGGAGCGTGATAGCTTATGGATCGCGTCAGCTAAAAGTGCATGAAAGGAACTATCCGGTCCACGACTTGGAGTTGGCGGCCGTGATATTTGCACTTAAGCTGTGGAGGCACTACCTATATGGCGTAAGTGTCGATATATATACCAATCACAAGAGCCTGAAGTACCTGTTGGATCAGAAGGATCTTAACATGAGGCAGAGGAGGTGGATGGAGTTCCTGGGGGACTACACCTTCAAGATTCATTATGTACCCGGGAAGGGCAATGCGGTTGCTGATGCGTAGAGTCGCAGGGCTCCCGCCCAAGCCAACTGGTTGTCGGTGCATGATGAGCGGCTAGTACGGGAGTTAGAGGAGCTTGAGATCTGTTGCGTTAACAAGCAGACGAGCGCCAAAGCAATGTTGAACTGGACAGAGGTTCAGTATGACCTGGCTGACCTGGTTCGGCAGGCATTAGTTAGATGACTCCATGAAGGAGCTTATGGAGGCAGCATTGGATGGGTCAAATTCCCAATTCTCGGTGGAAGAAGGGTTGTTAAGGAAGGACCATCGGTTGTGCGTCCCAAGCAGGGGTAACCTACGGGCGTAGTTGATGTACGAGGCTCATCATACCAAGTACTCAATCCACCCAGGGAGCACAAAGATGTACCATGACCACAAGAAGCTGTTTTGGTGGCCGGGGCTCAAGAAAGACGTAGTGTTATTTGTGGCTAAATGTCAAACGTGCGCCTTAGTGATGGCGGAGTGCCAAAAGCCGGGGGGATTCTTAAAGTCCTTGTCTATACCGGAGTGGAAGTTCGACGACATATCGATGGACTTTGTGCATGGTTTTCCAAGGTCGCAGAAGGGGAACGACGCCATCTGGGTGATCGTAGACCGGCTAACTAAAGTGTCACACTTTATTCCGCATAGGAAGGATGACTCGGTGGAGAAGTTGGTAAAGCTTTATGTGGATAATATAGTTAGACTGCACGGTGTGCCCCGTAGCATTGTGAGTGATCGCAATGGGCATTTCACGTCCAATGATTGGAGGTTGGTGCAACAGATGCTGGGGACAAAGTTGAAGTTCAGCACATCCTTCCATCCGCAGACGGATGGATAGACTGAAAGAGTCAATAGAATGATGGAGGACATGCTACGCATGTGTGTTCTAGACTTCGGAAAGCATTGGGAGGACCACCTGTATTTGGTGGAGTTCGCATACAACAACAGCTACCAGGCGAGTATCCAAATGGCGCCCTTTGAGGCCCTGTATGGTAGAAAGTGTCACACGCCGTTATCGTGGTTGGAAACGGGTGAGGCAAGGTTGTACAAGAAGCAGGAGGTGGAGAGTGCTACTTCTTTGGTACGGATTATTCGAGAGCGCTTGCTGATCACTTAGGACAGGCAGGCTAAGTATTACAATGCCAAGCACCGGAACGTGGAGTTCGCGGTGTAACATCCCATGTTACTTCTAGGCCCCTTAACTTAGATTGGGTTAGGCATGTGGTGAGTCAGGGGGAAATTAGCTAGGTTTGACCCTAGGTGGTGAGTTGTCACCAGGTGGGGCCCACTATAGGACCAAGTCAAACTAGGTCAAACTAGACTAAATAAGGACCCTAGCCACACCATGACCCTCACCACACTGCCCTAACCCTAATTGCAATCTAAGTAGACCCAAGGTCATGCCCTAGGTCAACACTTTGACCATCGTTGACCCAGGTCAACCTTGGATCTAAAGTGGTCAAACCCCACACTCATGAGCCCGATTGGATCAAGTAGGGCATCACCATGACCCAAGCCATGTTGGGTGATGATTTAGACCTCATGATCATTAAGTGGGGTCAACCCATTCACCCATTTGACCAAGTCAACCCTAAGGTCAAACTTGGTCAACCTTAAGCCTAAATTAGGGTAATTGAAGACCATGCCCATTCCTAATGGGCTAAGACCATCACCATGGCCCAACCCATGTTAGGTGATGACATGGAGTCCATGACCATCATGTGGGGTCAGCCCACTCATCAAGTTGACCAAGTCAACCTAAAAGTCAACAAGTCAACATTTTGCCCTAAAGAGAAAAGATGTGAGCCCAAGCCATTTCCCATGGGCCAAGCCCACCAAATTTGGCCCATGACCAGCCAAGTGGCCAATGACCAGCCCTACCCCCCTGGTTGTGGAGAGAGAGTGCATGCAAAGGGGCAATTTGGGGAAAATCACTTAAAAGGAGCGAGAGGAATGAGGTAGTGATGAGAAGAGGCCATATGGCCTTCATTTCTTCAGCCCAGGAGCTGCTGGCAGATCACCCCTAACCATTGCAGAGAGAATTAGTGCATGGGAGCAACCTGGCAGCCATGGTGGAGCAATTAAATGGCCAAACCGAGCTCACCCCAGCCTTAACTCCCTGTACAGCCACTCCAGGCCAAATCCAATCCATCCATTAGCTTCAGAAGGCCTTAGAGAGCAGAATTCGAGTGCTGGATCAAAGAAATAGGTGGAGAATCGAGAATTTGGGAAGGAGATCGCCGAAGCACCACTTCCATGGCAAACCGCCGCCACAACCGCCGTCAAGCCACCATACAGGTCCGTTTCGCCTCACCTCTCCACGTACTAGCTTCCTAGATCATTTAGGAGAGAAATCGGGCTCAATTGAGCCCGATGCCATATGAGAAAATCTCGATTTTTCCGAGAATTTTATACCTCTCGGGATCGCCGGCGCCGCCGTCTCCCGCCGCCTCATCGCCGGGAAATGGAAGCCACCACCACCGTGAAGGTGATGGCACCGTTGGCCGGCCACGACGCCGCCTCAGCCGGCCGGAAAATGTCCCGCAAGGTGGCCCAGGAAACACCAATCCAGGCCATCCATTCATTGGTGATGATGAAACGATCCCGTCCATCTAGCTTTAAGATTCGTGTTGTATCAATTTGTATATATGTTGATTTAAATAAATGAACAGTGATTATTGTCACACTTTTATGACCTATTTCTAAGTGAAAATTAGGGCACCCAGAGACATTTCTAGGTCAGGACCCCTGAAGATAATTTGTAGCCCTAGGCCTTAACTTTCCAATGCCATAATAATCTTTGACTTTGATTCAGTGGTCTGTCCTATAGGTCAATTCTCCTAGGACTGGTCCTAGGTTAGGGCAGATCTTAATTTGAGTGCCCATGCTAAACCAGTGATCCACATGGCCTGATATTTTGGGTATGTGCATGTTTAGGGCATACCTAGCCCATGCCAAAAATTAGGAATTTTTGGAATACTTTTTCCTATAGTTTTGTTCAAAATGTCAAAAATTAAATAATTGGAATAAATGGAGTGTTAAGCCTCCAAATGGTCCCAAATTTTGGTGGCAAATACTCTGGGACATGGTTAGGGTCTGACAACAATTTCAGCCCATTTGAACCACTGCATGATGGGTTAACCCACTTGCAAGTGTAGGCTAGAATTAGCCTTGGTGTGCAATTAGCAATTTTGCTAAAATGTGTATTTATTCATCTCAGGACTTCTGAAGACCTTGAAATTAATTCTAAAGGATATTTAGGTCAAATGCAGACCCTCAAAATTATTATGGGATTTTTGGGAACAAAAATCCCATTATTTGGAATTATTGAAAACTATGGTTTTATTGGAAAATAAAAATAGAAAATTAGATTCAATCAAGCAAAAATCCTCAAATTTGGTCCTGTTAAATATTTGGATATAATTGAGTTGGGGTAATTTTATTTTCTCTGTTTGAGATCTTTTGAAGTAGAATGTTATGTAAATGACCATTTTACCCCTATTGCTTTTATTCATGATTTAATGAAAATATAGGTCAGAAAAATTTGGGAATATTTATAGAGGTGTATATAGATATTAGTTAACTGACATATTTATTTCAGAATTTTTGGTTGTGCATACAAATTTTAATTCAGCATAATGGCATTTTGGTAAATACCCAAGAAATTGAATTGCAAGTCTATAACATTGTTAAAGTTGATGAAACTTTGTCAGTAGCCTTATTTTGATGATTTAGATCCCCTGTAATTTTCCTAGAATTTTTGTGATTAAAGTTCTCATACTTACTTTGAAAAGTGGTAATTATGATGGTTTTGTGATAATTAACAAATAAATACAAATGTTTGGTGAGAAACTATAAACCTTGGGAAATATTGGGAGAAAATAAATTAATTATGAAAATAATTGAGAAAATTGTGAAAATTATCATACTCATTCTAGTAGATCATACCACCCTAGGATAAATATTTGGGGGTTGGTGGCCCAAGGATTTGGAAGTTCGATTTCGGGGTGGTACTAGGCCATGGGGTGCGCATAGTAAAGGTAGGCTATATTATAGGCCGCCAGGGAACGAATCAACAACTGAGTTAGAGTCTAAGATCGGAAGTATAACCCTGGGTGGCAGATGTATTCTAGAGACGTGAGTAATAGCACAACCTTAGACTTACCTAGGAGGAGTCGACGGAAGACCGTCGTTCCTCAATCCATACCTAAGTCACTATGTCACTCTATGTAACAGGAGAGAGAAAAAGGGATTCTGGGTAGACATCAACTAAAGTAAACATCCTTGAGAAAGGGAGCTTTGGGATTCAGCCCATCGTAGCTCCTAATGCCCCTGAGAGCCCTTCACCGGGAATACCTTGGGCAGTCCTGGGATTAACCTTAAGTCACTAGGTATAACAACCAGTAGACAAGAGTAGTCTAATAGGTTAAGTGTAATGGACATGTGCTCACTCGTGTCGGGTTGGAGGGACTTGGAGTCTATTGACTACTTGCTCACCCGTGCAGAGTTGGAGGAAAGAGATTGACATATATATACTCACCCGGGCAGGGTTGGAAGTTTTGTAGCACATACTCACCCGTGACGGGTTGGAGAGATTTGGGATAGGATAGTCCTTCGAGCTGGAGGCTCAATATATTATACTTGCATGTGCATATACTAGTGGCGGGCCATGCGGTACTGGCCAGTCGTCACACCGACAGCAGTACGGTGGACCAGGCGGGTGCGAGGGTTAGAGGGACCAGTAGGTTGTTTATACTGAGGTCATGAGGACTTTTCCCGATAACGCGCACCCGGCCCAACAAGACTGACAGGTAGTCAGCAAAGTGGTACGCAGAGACTCTAGAGTACACTTGTTTCATGTACAGAGGCGCACAAGAGAGTTCTAGGCCTGATAGTGTGTATACCCGCCTAGAAAGCGGAGAAGCCCGATCCGCTGCTGCCGGAGCCACGACGGCGGTACCTGAGAGTGATGCTAGCTCTCGAAAAGTGGGAACTAAAGGTCTGTGATCACGGAGTCGTGTGTGTGTGTTGCACTGCATGTTCATATCATACCCACCATATAGATGCATATCATTAACTTTCATAACAACCTATGACACCTAATGTATAAGTGGTATGGGACGCTTACATTAGGACCTGCAAAACGATCCCTTAGTCTATAAGCTTGTGTGGGCAAGTTTATAGGTTAAGGTTACTTTCCTTTTATATATATACTCCTTGTGACATCTGACACCCCATCGTATAAAATGGTATGGGACACTTTATACGATGGGAGCCTTGTAGAAGACCCCTTGCTTATGCGTACTCGCATAAGTGAAGGTTACTTTTCATTACTTATATTTCGATATATTCTGCTTTAGTTTCCTGTCACCTGCTTCCACCTTTGTCACCCCTTGTTTGTCCTCCGCTTCGTCCTCCCGCACGGTGCCTAGGATTTGCGGGGCGAGGTGCGGAGGAAACGACTTAGTCTTTTTGACTAATGGTCAGTGACCATACTATTTTTAAGAGCTCGAGGAGATGGACCATCACGACGAGGAGGCAGGACTTGAGGAGCAGATACCGGCACCTTCTACTACTACTACTGGAGCACGTCTATAGGTGTGTTGAGTGAGATTTTAGATTTCTGCTACTGTTAGTTGAGAGAGAGATTTTATTCTGATGTACAGGGCATAAGCCCTTTTTACTCTCATTATATAGTACTCATTGTGGACTATACCTTGTACTTTTCATTTGTTATATATATGTGTTTAGTACTGTGGCTGTGGACTTCTACATTTTTGCTCTGCTTTGTACCCTTTTATTATCATATTGGCCGACAGGTTATGATCGTACTAGCCGGCAGAATCGGCATCTTGCAGTGTCGACTAACCCGTGCGTTAGTGTCACCGTAAGGCGGCGGTTCTGGGCATAAGATCCGGGTTAGCCTCGGAATGGGGAGACAGGATCTTACAAACTGGTATCACTTGAATACACGATCATATGAGAATAAAGTCCACAACACTGGAACACCCCGCTCGGGCATTAGTTTGCGGACAAACTATGCAGCGGAAGCAATGGTGTGCCCATGTGTAAAAAGCCACATTAAACAGTCCATAAAGCAATGAGTTAGGCCAATCCAACTAGGACAGCACCCTAGTTTGACTTACCAAGAGGATTTTGCGTCGTACCTTAGGCCAAAGATCGACTTCAGATGTAGATTAGTTATGGTACGAAGATAACCAAATCGATTAAAGAAAGATCTTAATTCCAGAGTCCCTACTTAAGGCTCAAACCTCGATGTCCTTACTTTGCATATCGAATGATATTACCAATTCTTACTCAAACTGATAAGGACCGCCTCGAGAAGAATTTGATGCATAAGTTTTATAGTGGATGAGTAGGGTACTCGTAAGCTTAATCCTAGTACCGATGACTTGATTGTGACAAGACAACCACGATGATAAATATCAAAGGTCGAATAAGAGTTCAGATGTTAGAAGAGACACTTCCTGGTTTGGTCATATGTTGACCTTGAACAGATTGTCATGCGAAAACCTTGAAGGCCTAAGGTAGATAACATATCAATTGAAGTAGAAATCCATGCCAAGGATTTTTAGCCCTAAGGATTATGGCATGTACATGATGAATACATTTTGAATGTCAAAGGAAAATTAACCGAAATAAATGAGGGCTTAACCTTTTGTTAATAGGGCTATATTGATAACAACTCGAATTTTTCTAAGCCTTTCTCATTAAGCATGTGTCGCAAGCATAGTGATCTAAAAACATGGCTCATTCAAAGATCGCTTAAGTAAAAATGAGGGTTGTATATACATGACCGGTATGATGATCAATCCTTCCTAGAAGGTTAGGACTCTCGAAGAATTTAACACTATTTATTTATGCAGCATAGACTACTAACCACAAGTTGTGAGCACAATAAATTCACGAGTGAAATAGGAAAGTAGAATGTTGCGAGAATGGCTTTTCACTCTCATAATTACTCCAAGACCATATGAGTAAGTGAACAAGGAGAACAGTAAGTTTAATTTCTTGAAAAGATATATAAAGAGTGGCGTAATTATGTCTATATATGACCTTGAAACTAGGGAAGACCATTAAGACTTCAAGAAGTTTCATAATTCCGAGTTTTAAGGAAGTAAGTAACTACTTAGTCCACAGACTAATGAGCACTCGTGATTTCCTTAATACCGACACGATATAATTCATTTACATATACACGTGAAACCAAAGAAATTGCGTTCAAAAGATCAAATTTGGATCAGTATAAGTTGTAGACAGATTTACACACAATTAAGGGTTGTTTGATTATCGCCCCCAAGCATGTTCCAAGATGCTCTAACACCTTGAACCGATCAATGTAACACATAATTAAGGAACTCAGATGTATCACGAGGGAGAATCAATACGGATGGAGGATTCGTTTCAAGTCAGAAGATTAACCGAAAAGGGTTTTGCATAGTTAGGTCCTTTAGGAAAGTGACTCTGACAGTCACATGTTGGAAGAAGTAAACACAACAATCGATCGTTGCTACCCGTGCCTACTTGGCATACACAAGTCATTAGGTGGAAAACATACATATTAAGACAAGGTAACTTCATGTTAATATGAAGGAATGATCGCAAGTCTTAACTATTATAAGATGAGAGTCCATGAAGTAAAAATGCTAGAATATCTAAACGATTACGCCTATAACAATGAGAGTATCGTAGCCCCAGCAAACCTAGAATCAAGTGAAGAATCATACTAAATTGGAGGATGTATACTTTGAGAATAATCTTGTGGATGTGACTCTGATAATCACAAGAATCAAAACAAAAGTGTTTGACGATGATTTACAGATGGTGTGTTCTCTCAAAGATTCAATCCTTTCCAATTTGAATGGTCTACTTACCATTATATTTGAGAGATAGTTTAAGTTATGATCAGAAATCTTGATAAGATAATGTCTTGCGTTTGTGATATAATGATTAAGTTTACTATGATCGTGCATAATTTAGTACTATCTTGTTTGATCCAAAAAGGGGCTGAAATTTGGAGAATTAAACACAATGATGAAATATCAGTACTATCCACGTTTACATGATATAGTCAATCATTTGATTATAATGAGGTATTATAACCTTGAATGACTCAATTAAGCAAAAGTCATTATATTGGGACTTAAGAATTGAAATAAAGTAACATTTTGGTAAATAAAATTAACTTCTTGTGGCATGATATTTGAAATGTAAGGACTCAATAAATTGAAAGGGGGTGGATGATGAGTTAAAGTTGTACACATATATATGACCCCTTAATTATGATAGCGTTAAGAACCTGGATACATATGTTGATACCATTATAATCACTATTAGGAGGATTCATGACAACGATATATAGTTCTGGACTATCAAAGGCGTATACGGTGAAATCACACGAGAGGTAGTTAGTGATTAATAAGATTCTCTTCATGCCAAAGTCGATTTGTGCTAGACCTCACCATTTCTGAAAAGATACGCTTATAAAGTTATGAATTAGACTATGTGTGAAAAGCAATTGGAAGTCATTTGTATGAACATCAATATCAATAATGATCGCTTAATGTATCCTCGAAAGGTGAACACACTATGAACTAGGTATTACTGTTTAGGTTGAGTTGTGATAAGTCTTGTATTTAAGGAAAAGCAAAACGATAAATTTTCCATCACACCATGATCTCGAATGATTGGTTAGCTACTATAAATATTTTGAATGATCGTTGGTCATAAGGAACTACAACCTAATGGGAGATTGGGAGATATTTTGATTGTTAAATGAAGGAGAACTTGGAAATGAGTCCTCACAGTTTGAAAGAAGAATAGTCCGAAATATAATAAAAGTACATTTGGAAGAGGATTGTTACCTTTAATAGATTACTCATAATAATAGCCATAAGGCTTATCATAGGAAGAAGTGTCGGACACCTCTTTCTTTGGTTCAGGATGTGGACCCCTGTGGCACTTAGACCAGAGTTCATAGATGATACGGAGGCTCAGATTTGAATGATCAGGGACCGGATGCTGGAGGCTCGGGGTAGACAGACCAAGTATTACGATGTGCCGCATCGGAAGGTGGAGTTCCAGGTAGGGGACAAGGTATTTTTGTAGATATGTCAGGTGCATGGTGTTTCTCGGGTGCGGAGACATGTGAATCTCAGTCCACGATATATGGGACCAGACTTGATCCTGGAGCGGATCGGTCCCTTGGCTTACCGACTGTAGCTGCCACCGGAGTTGAGGACCATACATGATGTTTTCCATGTCTCTTCCCTACGAAGAGCTCTCCTTCAACCTGAGCAGCATATCACCACTACAGCTAGACCGGTAGAGCCCGACCGTTCAGTTAAATTGGAGCCGATCCGGATCGACGATTCAGCCGTCGGAGTATTGCGGAAAAAGAAGGTCCCGCTCGTGAAGGTGTTGTGGTCCAACCACGGACGGGAGGAGCACACCTGGGAGCTGAGAGATCTGATGCTGGAGCGACACCCGGAGCTGTTTTCATCATGTACTTTTAATGCTTTTTTTAAAAGTTCCTTAAATTCCTGCAAGTAGAACCCATAGACCCAAACTTAAATTTCGGGGACAAAATTATTTGTTTTGTTTATAGGATTTGTAACATCCCATGTTACTTCTAGGCCCCTTAACTTAGATTGGGTTAGGCATGTGGTGAGTCAGGGGGAAATTATCTAGGTTTGACCCTAGGTGGTGAGTTGTCACCAGGTGGGGCCCACTATAGGACGAAGTCAAACTAGGTCAAACTAGACTAAATAAGGACCCTAGCCACACCATGACCCTCACCACACTGCCCTAAACCTAATTGTAATCTAAGTAGACCCAAGGTCATGCCCTAGGTCAACACTTTGACCATAGTTGACCCAGGTCAACCTTGGATCTAAAGTGGTCAAACCCCACACTCATGAGCCCGATTGGATCAAGTAGGGCATCACCATGACCCAATCCATGTTGGGTGATTATTTAGACCTCATGATCATTAAGTGGGGTCAACCCATTCACCCATTTGACCAAGTCAACCCTAAGGTCAAACTTGGTCAACCTTAAGCCTAAATTAGGGTAATTGAACACCAAGCCCATTCCTAATGGGCTAAGACCATCACCATGGCCCAACCCATATTAGGTGATGACATGGAGTCCATGACCATCATGTGGGGTCAGCCCACTCATCAAGTTGACCAAGTCAACCTAAAAGTCAACAAGTCAACATTTTGCCCTAAAGAGAAAAGATGTGAGCCCAAGCCATTTCCCATGGGCCAAGCCCACCAAATTTGGCCCATAACCAGCCAAGTGGCCAATGACCAGCCCTACCCCCTGGTTGTGGAGAGAGAGTGCATGCAAAGGGGCAATTTGGGGAAAATCACTTAAAAGGAGAGAGAGGAATGAGGTAGTGATGAGAAGAGGCCATATGGCCTTCATTTCTTCAGCCCAGGAGCTGCTGGCAGATCACCCCTGACCATTGCAGAGAGAATTAGTGCATGGGAGCAACCTGGCAGCCATGGTGGAGCAATTAAATGGCCAAACCGAGTTCACCCCAGCCTTAACTCCCTGTACAGCCACTCCAGGCCAAATCCAATCCATCCATTAGCTTCAGAAGGCCTTAGAGAGCAGAATTCGAGTGCTGGATCAAAGGAATTGATGGAGAATCGAGAATTTGGGAAGGAGATCGCCGGAGCACCACTTCCATGGCAAACCGCCGCCACAGCCGCCGTCAAGCCGCCATACAGGTCCGTTTCGCCTCACCTCTCCACGTACTAGCTTCCTAGATCATTTAGGAGAGAAATCGGGCTCAATTGAGCCCGATGCCATGTGAGAAAATCTCAATTTTTCTGAGAATTTTATACCTCTCGGGATCGCCGGCGCCGCCGTCTCCCGCCGCCTCATCGCCGGGAAATGGAAGCCACCACCACCGTGAAGGTGATGGCACCGTTGGCCGGCCACGGCGCCGCCTCAGCCGGCCGGAAAATGTCCCGCAAGGTGGCCCAGGAAACACCAATCCAGGCCATCCATTCATTGGGGACGATGAAACGATCCCGTCCATCTAGCTTTAAGATTCGTGCTGTATCAATTTGTATATATGTTGATTTAAATAAATGAACAGTGATTATTGTCACACTTTTACAGCCTATTTCTAAGTGAAAATTAGGGCACCCAGAGACATTTCTAGGTCAGAACCCCTGAAGATAATTTGTAGCCCTAGGCCTTTAATTTCCAATGCCACAATAATCTTGGACTTTGGCCCAGTGGTCTGTCCTGTAGGTCAATTCTCCTAGGACTGTTCCTAGGGTAGGGCAGATCTTAATTTGAGTGCCCATGCTAAACCAGTGATCCACATGTCCTGTAATTTTGGGCACGTGCATGTTTATGGCATACCTAGCCCATGACAAAAATTAGGAATTTTTGGAATACTTTTTCCTATAGTTTTGTTCAAAATGTCAAAAATTAAATAATTGGAATAAATGGAGTGTTAAGCCTCCAAATGGTCCCAAATTTTGGTGGCAAGTCCTTTGGGACATGTTTAGGGTCTGACAACAATTACAGCCCATTTGAACCACTGCATGATGGGTTAACCCACTTGCAAGTGTAGGCTAGAATTAGCCTTGGTGTGCAATTAGCAATTTTGCTAAAATGTGTATTTATTCATCTCAGGACTTCTAAAGACCTTGAAATTAATTCTAAAGGATATTTAGGTCAAATGCAGCCCCTCAAAATTATTATGGGATTTTTGGGAACAAAAATCCCATTATTTGGAATTATTGAAAACTATGGTTTTATTGGAAAATAAAAATAAAAAATTAGAATCATTCAAGCAAAAATCCTCAAATTTGGTCTTGTTAAATATTTGGATATAATTGAGTTGGGGTAATTTTATTTTCTCTGTTTGAGATCTTTTGAAGTAGAATGTTATGTAAATGACCATTTTACCCCTATTGCTTTTATTCATGATTTAATGAAAATATAGGTCAAAAAAATTTGGGAATATTTATAGAGGTGTATATAGATATTAGTTAACTGACATATTTATTTCAGAATTTTTGGTTGTGCATTCAAATTTTAATTCATCATAATGACATTTTGGTAAACACCCAAGAAATTGAATTGCAAGTCTATAACATTGTTAAAGTTGATGAAACTTTGTCAGTAGCCTTATTTTGATGATTTAGATCCCCTGTAATTTTCCTAGAATTTTTGTGATTAAAGTTCTCATACTTACTTTGAAAAGTGGTAATTATGATGGTTTTGTGATAATTAACAAATAAATACAAATGTTTGGTGAGAAACTATAAACCTTGGGAAATATTGGGAGAAAATAAATTAATTATGAAAATAATTGAGAAAATTGTGAAAATTACCATACTCATTCTAGTAGATCATACCACCCTAGGATAAATATTTGGGGGTTGGTGGCCCAAGGATTTGGAAGTTCGATTTCGGGGTGGTACTAGGCCATGGGGTACGCATAGTAAAGGTAGGCTATACTATAGGCCGTCAGGGAACGAATCAACAACTGAGTTAGAGTCTAAGATCGGAAGTATAACCCTGGGTGGCAGATGTATTCTAGAGACGTGAGTAATAGCGCAACCTTAGACTTACCTAGGAGGAGTCGACGGAAGACCGTCGTTCCTCAATCCATACCTAAGTCACTATGTCACTCTATGTAACAGGAGAGAGAAAAAGGGATTCTGGGTAGACATCAACTAAAGTAAACATCCTTGAGAAAGGGAGCTTTGGGATTCAGCCCATCATAGCTCCTAATGCCCCTGAGAGCCCTTCACCGGGAATACCTTGGGCAGTCCTGGGATTAACCTTAAGTCACTAGGTATAACAACCAGTAGACAAGAGTAGTCTAATAGGTTAAGTGTAATGGACATGTGCTCACTCGTGCCGGGTTGGAGGGACTTGGAGTCTATTGACTACTTGCTCACCCGTGCAGAGTTGGAGGAAAGAGATTGACATATATATACTCACCCGGGCAGGGTTGGAAGTTTTGTAGCACATACTCACCTGTGACGGGTTGGAGAGATTTGGGACAGGATAGTCCTTCGAGCTGGAGGCTCAATATATTATACTTGCATGTGCATATACTAGTGGCGGGCCATGCGGTACTGGCCAGTCGTCACACCGACGGCAGTACGGTGGACCAGGCGGGTGCGAGGGTTAGAGGGACCAGTAGGTTGTTTATACTGAGGTCTGGAGGACTTTTCCCGATAACGCGCACCCGGCCCAACAAGACTGACAGGTAGTCAGCAAAGTGGTACGCAGAGACTCTAGAGTACACTTGTTTCATGTACAGAGGCGCACAAGAGAGGTCTAGGCCTGATAGTGTGTATACCCGCCTAGAAAGCGGAGAAGCCCGATCCGCTGCTGTCGGAGCCACGACGGCGGTACCTGAGAGTGATGCTAGCTCTCGAAAAGTGGGAACTAAAGGACTGTGATCACGGAGTCGTGTGTGTGTTGCACTGCATGTTCATATCATACCCACCATATAGATGCATATCATTAACTTTCATAACAACCTATGACACCTAATGTATAAGTGGTATGGGACGCTTATACATTAGGACCTGCAAAACGATCCCTTAGTCTATAAGCTTGTGTGGGCAAGTTTATAGGTTAAGGTTACTTTCCTTTTATATATATACTCCTTGTGACATCTGATACCCCATCGTATAAAATGGTACGGGACACTTTATACGATGGGAGCCTTGTAGAAGACCCCTTGCTTATGCGTACTCGCATAAGTGAAGGTTACTTTTCATTACTTATATTTCGATATATTCTGCTTTAGTTTCCTGTCACCTGCTTCCACCTTTGTCACCCCTTGTTTGTCCTCCGCTTCGTCCTCCCGCACGGTGCCTAGGAGTTGCGGGGCGAGGTGCGGAGGAAACGACTTAGTCTTTTTGACTAATGGTCGGTGACCATACTATTTTTAAGAGCTCGAGGAGATGGACCAGCACGACGAGGAGGCAGGACTTGAGGAGCAGATACCAGCACCTTCTACTACTACTACTGGAGCACGTCTACAGGTGTGATGAGTGAGATTTTAGATTTCCGCTGCTGTTAGTTGAGAGAGAGATTTGATTCTGATGTACAAGGCATAAGCCCGTTTTACTCTCATTATATAGTACTAATTGTGGGCTATACCTTGTACTTTTCATTTGTTATATATATGTGTTTAGTACTGTGGCTGTGGACTTCTACATTTTTGCTCTGCTTTGTACCCTTTTATTCTCATATTGGCCGATAGGTTATGATCGTACTAGCCGGCAGAATCGGCATCTTGCGGTGTCGACTAACCCGTGCGTTAGTGTCACCGTAAGGCGGCGGTTCTGGGCATAACATCCGGGTTAGCCTCGGAATGGGGAGACAGGATCTTACAAACTGGTATCACTTGAACACACGATCATATGAGAATAAAGTCCACAACACTAGAATAGCCCGCTCGGGCATTAGTTTGCGGACAAACTATGCAGCGGAAGCAATGGTGTGCCCATGTGTAAAAAGCAACATGAAACAGTCCATAAAGCAATGAGTTAGGCCAATCCAACTAGGACAGCACCCTAGTTTGACTTACCAAGAGGATTTTGCGTCGTACCTTAGGCCAAAGATCGACTTCAGATATAGATTAGTTATGGTACGAGGATAACCAAATCGATTAAAGAAAGATCTTAATTCCAGAGTCCCTACTTAAGGCTCAAACCACGATGTCCCTACTTCGTATATCGAATGATATTACCAATTCTTGAAGAAGCTGAGCCCAAGATACCTTGGACCCTTTGAGATTCTGGAGCGGGTCGGCGAAGCGGCATACCGTTTGAGGCTATCAGAGGAGTTTAGTGGGCTACACGATGTGTTCCACATCTCTGTATTGTGGAAGGCAGTGCAAGAGCCTTCGCAGGTGATCGCAGTTGATCAAGTGTCGGTGGACGAAGGGTTGACGACTACGGTCAAGCCCGTTCGTTTTGAAGACTCTGAAGTCAAGAGGCTCCGTAACAAGGAGATCCGGATAGTCAAGGTCCGTTGGGAAAATTGCGGTCGGGAGGAACTCTCTTTGGAACGGGAGCAATCTATGCTGGAGGAGTACCCAGAGTTATTCCACTCAGGTACCGCTTAAAGTTTTGCGTTTTCTTTCCTTTAGTAATTTCGTGGGCGAAATTATTTTAAGAGGGAGAGAGTTGTAACGCCCCGAAACTCAATAGGGTGACGGGTGATGTTTGGAGCCAAATATGTGTTTTGGCAGGGGTGAAACGGCCTGGGACACGGGCGTGTCCCAGGGCGTGTCGTGCTCGGGTTTAGTGATGGCTGCGCGGTCATCGATTTTGGGGTCGACGATCGTCGAGAGGCTGAACACGGTCTGGGACACGGGCGTGTCCTATGGCATATCAGTCACTCGTCGAGTGAGGTGCACACGGGCCATGACACGGGCATAGACACGGGTGTGTCACATGTGACACAGGCGTGTCTGGTGCCGTGTCGCAGTCCGTGTCCTTCTCGGGACAAGAGTGTTGGTCGTTGCACACGAGGCGTGATACGGGTCACGACACGGCCGTGTTACATGCGACACGAGCGTGTCGGAGGCCGTGTCTAAGGATGTGTGCTGGTTATCGAGTCGGTCGAGACGGCGAATGGGTGACACGACCATGCACACGGCCGTGTTGCAACCCGTGTTTGGCCCAGATTTTGTAATTTCAGGCCCCGATCGTGGCCGTTCGTTTCCTTAGCTTTGGATCCAACTGTGGGGAGTCAGTTCTGGCGGTTTAAACCCGAAAATAGGGTTGCAAACCCTCATTTTCTTTTGGGTGTTCTCTCTCTAAGATTTTAGAGAGAAGGGAGAGCTAGGTGGAGGAGGAGACCAAGATCCGGCCACCGGTGGAGCGTCGGAGCTCCGAATCGCGATCCGAGTCCAGATCCGCGAAGGCGACACCGTTGCGGTGCTTCCCAACTGCCTAGATTTTCATGGCGCAGCGGAAAAATGCAAGGGTAACGATTTCTCATCCTAGGGCATGTGAAGCCCTCTTTTCCTTTGCATAGGAAGCCCTCTCTCGCGAGTGAGCGAAGAGTTGGAGCGTTCCTTGGGGTAGATATGTGAAGTCCCCCTTGTATAGAGTCCGTATGTGAAAACGGACATAGGCATTGTGTGTGAAGCCTATCCGGACAAGTAGAGCCGGATCGGTGATGTTGCATTACATATGAACTGGGGAAGACTCCGGATGTTTGGGAGTTTTTTGGGTTTTCTACGTGGTAGATTGCAGCAGGGAGCCTTGGAGATTAACTCCAAGGTGCACCCGGAAAACTGGGCAAAAGCGAGTTTTGCCAACACGATGGCCGGGGAGCAAACGTGAACATAACCAGGTTATGTGATTGTTGTGGCGGAAACGGGACTCGGTGAGTCTTGACCTGCGCATATGGCTTAAATTGTCATTGTGGAATGAGCACGGGTCAGGCGGAACCGTACCCGATCTATGTCGTTCGTTGGGACCGTTGGCATGGATGAGAGTCTTCAGCGGTCTATGGCTTAAATTGTCGTGACCAAGGCCAGGAAGACAAATTGCTCATGTGATTGGTCGTCTAAGGGGCCGTGAATGTGCCCTGTGTGCACGGGGTGTGTGGTCGTGCGAGCCTATGCCTGTGATGAAGTGTGTTTACACTATTTTATTGCCTATACTAATAAAGTGCAGGGAAAGAGCATCGCCGCCCCTATTTTTGGGGGCGGGATCGTTATAATTGGTCAGTATAGCTGACCGTTGCTTTTGTTTACCACAAGGCGGTGGATTGTGGCTTGCAGGTGCTGCTGAGCCGAGCGGGAAATAGCGGGCTAAAGCCAAAGTTGCTGAGCCGGCCCTCAAAGGCCTAATTTTGAGTGTTTCATTGTAATCATGTGTGGCCGGCCTGCGAGCCGAAGTATGAAAACACTTTTATGTCAAGCAAACTGTGTAAGGCCTTAAGGCTGTTTCTATTTCTATATATTGAAACATTCCTGCGGGTGTTATTGTAGTGGACATTCATGCTTTTTGGCCGGGTTCTTTCGTCTTGCAACTTAATTTTAATGCTTTCGCTGAGTGCTTGTGTAGGACGTGTAATTGGTTGAATGGTTTCAACGCGTAACCAACCGGTCTGTCCGTAGTATATGGCGTCGGGCCCCGGCCGGACCTACTGTTATATGCTATGCGACGGATAGGGGTGTTACATGGCGCCCCTACCTGGGCTGTTGTTGTGGCTGCTCCCTCTCCCGGGGCTCAGCTTTTCTTTCCTCCTGACCTCTTCCTCCTCTGGGTCTCTCCTCCTCCGTAGCCCACCTGGCCAACCTCCGGGCAAACTCCAGGTTCGATGCCTCCCCGTCAACTTCTCTCGTTGCCCTATCCATCAACTCCTCATAGGATAGGGGGAATCCTCTTCAACTCTATTCGAAAGAAACCCTGCTGCAGCCCCAAGGTGAAGGCCATCATCATAGTGTGGTCCGGCATCTCCTGAACCTGGGTGACCTCCTCCTGGAAGCGAACGACGTAGCTCCCCAGGGTCTCATTCACCCCTGCTTGATGTGGAACAGGGACTCTAACTCCCTCTTTCTCCTCTTCGAGGTTGTGAACCTCAGCATGAACCCCCGGCGGAGGTCCTCGAAGCAGTAGATGGAACTGGCCGGCAGCTGGTGAAACCACTCCCTGGCCTTCTCCTTCAGAGTGATGGCGAAGAGCCTGCACTTGAAGCCATCCGACATTTGCCGGATTGAGACCATGTCCTTAAACCACTGGACGTGCTGGACCGGGTCTCCCTTCCCGGTGTAGTAGGACATCTCGGGCTCCCTGAACCCATCTGGGACTGGTGTAGAGGAGACCAGCTCGCTGAAGGGGCTCTCTCCACCTACCGGGCGAGCGGGAGGGTCTCGCGGCTCCAACTCGCCGAATCTGCCGCCTCTCCCCGATCTTGGGAAGAGTACTCGCCCGGGGAGCTCAGCACCCTAACCCTCCTCGGCCACTTCCTTCCCTTCTCGCCTGGCGGGAGCGACCTCTCCGAGTGTCAGATCGGCGAGAATCAGAATCACGGGTGTCAAGCTCTTGGCCCGCACTCCGAGTGCGAATCGGACCATGTCGAGCACTTCCTGCTTGAACTCCTCGAGCATCCCCATGGTGGCGAGAGGGGGATAGGGTGTCGAGTCGATCCTGTCTGATCCTTGCCCTTCTCCTCTAGTCATTGAGCTTGCTAAAGGTTTTCTGTGTTGACTACTGTCCACGCTCACCGCACCAAAAATATTGAAACCGAGAATCAGTCTCTTGTGGAGTTAACCCTTGGGGAAGGGGTGGTCGCGCACCAACTTCGCTCCTGCAAGAAAATAATAAGGAAAAGAGAGCAAAGTACTAGACCAAGGGCCCGGCGCGGAGGTCCCACCACACACCCGGAAGATCACTGAGCGCTTCCCCTCCTTAGCCAAATGTCGGGCTATGGTACCTCAGAAAGCGTTAGGTGACTAGAAGACCAGTATGCATGCCCTCTGAGGTACCCCTTGGGTCCTATTTATAGGATTCTGAAGGTGATCTGCAAATAACTGACCTCTGCTGTCCTGAAATTACTAAAAACTCCTTGGGCTGGCCTACCAACAGCCAAACTCCGATGTTCCGAACAGCTATGTGCAACCCACCTAGGTCTGCCAATAGCGAGACTCTGCTATTCTGACTGGCTAAGGGTGTAACATCCCATTTCCAACTAGACCCCTAAGAGTAGTTTCGTCATGACAAAACCCTAGGAAGCCCAAGAAAAGTCAAGTGGACCTGGTGGTGTGGATAGGGGCACTATAGTCTGCAAATAGTAAATTCCAAAACCTTGGTTTAAGGTGATCATGGGGCTTCACCAAGACTCCAAGACCCCACCCATACCTTCATAACCCTAGTAAGGAGGTCAATAGGTCACTAAGGACCCATGGAGGGCAGTCAAAGGAGCTAAATTGACCAAGGTCAACTCTAACCCTAATTGGGTCAAATTGACCTCCAAGGGGCAATACAACGTTATCTTGCCATAAAAGTTATGGCGTTGAGTGAGCTCTGCTCACTCAACGCCGTCTTGCAATATAAGGTATGGCGTTGAGTGAGCAGAGCTCACTCAACGCCATAAAGTAAATGGCGTTGAGTGAGCAGAGCTCACTCAACGCCGTCTTGCCATGAAAGTTATGGCATTGAGTGAGCTGAGCTCACTCAACGCCATAGAGTAAATGGCGTTGAGTGAGCTCTGCTCACTCAACGCCGTCTTGTCATCAAAGTTATGGCGTTGAGTGAGCTGAGCTCACTCAACGCCATAGAGTAAATGGCGTTGAGTGAGCTCTGCTCACTCAACGCCGTCTTGCCAAATAAGGTATGGCGTTGAGTGAGCTGAGCTCACTCAAAGCCATAGAGTAAAAGGCGTTGAGTGAGCTGAGCTCACTCAACGCCATAGAGTGAACGGCGCTGAGTGAGCTCAGCTCACTCAACGCCATTGTACTTAGACAATTTCTGGCAAAACTTCAGCCTGTTGGCTGGTTTGGCTGAATCGGATAACATGCCCGTGTTAGCTTTGACACGCCCGTGTTCAACAGTACACGCCCGTGTTAGCTATGACACGCCCGTGTCACCATGCGACACGCCCGTGACAGCACTATTCCCGGTTAATGAAGAGAGAGAAATAAGGAGTTTATGCCATGCATGGCCTGGGAGGTCAAGGGCCCACTCTCTTGCTAGAACCACCTCCCCGGCCATGGCAGCCACTTAGAGAAGAGAGCAAAAGTCTTTGGGACTCATCCTTCCCCTCCCCAACCACCCTCATTCAATTCACTAAGACTAAGAGATTTCAGCCAAAAGATATTTGACTGATTTCAGCCAAAAGATATTTGACTGATTTCAGCCATGCAGATCATGCTTCATCCCCCCACCCATTATGGCCGCCAACTTTGACTAGAGACCAAAAATGGCCAAGCTTCCTACAGCCACCTAACACCCTCTTTTTCATCTTAAAAGCTTCTCTGAACTCCAAGGGTTCAAGTCCACACTCTTCTTGAAGGAGCCAGGGAATTTCACTTGCAGTTGCAAAATTCCGGCGACGCCACCACCGCGCAAATGGCATCACGACGATCGGCTCGACTCCAAACCGCGAATAAGGTCCTCCTCTACTCCTTCTTCTATGGATAGATCTTAGAAGTTATTAGGAGAGAAAATCAGGCTCAAAAGAGCTGGATCGGGTGAAGTTTTCCATGGTTTTTCCAAAAAAAAATGGTGGTCGGGTTCGCCGGAAACCGCCACTCCGGCGGCCGTGCCGCCACCTGACGGTAGCCCTCGCCTCAACGGAGGTGGTGGTGGTGGTGGCTAACCGGGGAGATGGCTGGATGGCCGGGAAATAGCTTGGAAAAGCTACAGGAAAATGAATTTTAAAAGCTCTGGTTTCGGGCTCTTTAGGAAGATGAACAGTGCCATTAGGATTAGTTTATATTTTATTAAAAGAAAATTCTGAATGAAATTATCTGTCACATTAAATAAATTGGGAAAAATACTTAGAGGCTATATCAGGAAAAACGGTTAACATGAAAATTGTAGATCTATGAGTCTACTGTATTTTAAAATTGATTTGAGTCAATTTGGAGTCCTGGTTAGATCACAGCACTCATTTTGGTGAGATCTATACATAGGGCTGACCAGAGAATGAATTTGATGGCCATTCCAAACCAAACCTCCAAATGACTTGAAATTTGGGGTATGGACTATTATTATCTATATCTAGGACATATTCAAAAATTAGAATTTTTGGAGAACATTTTTTTATAGTTTTTATAAAAATTTAATAATCCATGAATAAATTATTTGGGTTTCACAAACATCTCAAAAATCCCCCAAATTTTGGTGGGTGGTCTTATAGGGAATCTTAGGGCTCTGGTAATAATTTCACCTCATTTGAAGGTGTTTTGGTCAGGGAATGATCAATCCCTAGTTCTACCTTAAAAGAAGGATTTTTAAGTAAAAGTGTACTTGAGGTTTTGAGTGGTCAACTCACCTCAGCAGAGGCTGATATTTTGACCACTAGCTTGGTATGATCATTATCATCCCCTTAGGGAAAATAGGGTGGTTTAGGGTTGATTTACCCTAGGATCCAAGCTCAAACCCTAAATAGAGGGTTTTGAGGGTTGTGAAGGGCATGTGGCCAAAACACCTTGTATGACTATGAAATTTTGTAGGGAGGATATTAGGGTAACTATAACCTCTGGTTAAAATCTTAGGGTGTTTTGGAAAGTTTGGGACCCACAAAACCCTAACCCTAGTTTAGGGTACAAACATTGTAGGGTTGAAATGGGCTATCTAAACTCCTCAAACTAAGGTGCAATTTTGGTAGATTGGTCATAAGGATATTATGAGACTCTGGTAATTTAATTGGGAATTTTGGGACAATAGTTATAGTACTTCATGTGTAACACAAGGGATACCTCAATTTCATAAATTGAAGATTATGGTCCCTCTGACCCTTGGGAGGTCATGAAAGTTTGGAAGAAGAAGTTTTGGATCATTATATGAATATATAAATTTTATGAAAATTTTTGGGTATATATTTGAGGTACTTACTTCACAAGCTTGTTAAATGAGGAAATTATTCAATAATTTAATTAAGACTATTTACAGATAAATAAATTATGAAAGTTTGGCAGAAGAATTTTTGAATCATTATATGCATATATAAATTTTATGAAGATTTTTGGATACATAATTGAGGTACTTACTTCACAAGCTTGTTAAATGAGGAAATTATTCAATAATTTAATTAAGTCTATTTACTGATAAATAAATTATGAAAGTTTGGTAGAAGGATTTTTGAATCATTATATGCAAATATAAATTTTATGAAGATTTTTGGATTCATAATTGAGGTACTTACTTCACAAGCTTGTTAAATGAGGAAATTATTCAATAATTTAATTAAGACTATTTACTGATAAATAAACTATGAAATTTGGCCCAAATCATTTATATGCCATTAGAATCATACTGGAATTTTCTCTGGATTTTTTTTAAGCAATATAATCTTTTATATTTCTTTAAATGAATTTTCAAGGGTAAAAAGGAAATAGGAATTTTGCGATAAAACCTTACTGAAAAATTTAGATGTTTTGGAAGATGAGTTAAATCCTTATTTTAAATGTCATATAAAATTAGTGGAATGATATCTTGCCTGAAAATGATACTTCATGTTCATTATTGGAAAAATTAGTCACTAGAATAATTAAATAAATTATTAAATAAATAAGGAAAATTTTGGGTCTCTGGATTTAGGGCTTAAAGGTCATAATGGACCTCCATTAATTATTATAAGAGTATCGGATGATTACTTGACATACTTCCCATTTTACCTAACATTAAACCTTGGTGGTCTGCATATAGTAACTCTTCAGAAATAATCTGGAGTACAAGTTAGGTACATAAGAGTTCATCACTCAGGGTTGGATAAGATAGGAATGAGTTTGACTAAATGTTGGATGATGTTTTGGGATCGACAAAAGATCGTCTTCCCCATAAAGTGGAAGGTCAAATCTCCTTAGGTCTAATCACTGTAATATGGAAATGAAAGAGGTAAAACCTAAGTCGTAGGCATAGAGTAAATAATAAACTCAGGGTTTCACACATTCACACCCCAGTGTCCCGGGAGATGGTATGGGTTACTGGGGCAATAAGCCCGGTAGTTATTGGGTATGATAGTCCAGGGAGCTTTGGTCCGGTAGTAGATTATGACGGACGGGGTTGTCCGGTGAGCTTTGGCTCGGTGGACGGTTATGACGGACGGGATAGTCCGGGGAGCTTTGGCTCGGTGGTAGATTGTGACGGACGGGATAGTCCGGGGAGCTTTGGCTCGGTTGTAGATTATGATGGACGGGATTATCCGGTGAGCTTCGGCTCGGTTGGTTGTTTGACTCATAACTATTGCATGTGCATAAAAGGTTTAAGGTGGTGGGTCTTCGATATTGGGGAGTTTGATGCACCGACACCAATATTGTTGGCTCGGCAAGTGTGGTGAGCACTTCGCCAACAGAAGTCCGGTGCGCCAGCCGGCAAGAGTATGCAGGCGTCCGCTTAGTGCACCAAGCATTGAGGCGTACGATAGGTCTGACCGGTAGTGCTTTACTGGTTTAGAGGTGGGCGAGGCCCAACCCACCGCTTCCGTCTGCCACTACAGAGGTATCCTGGGAGGTAACAGCTCCGAAAGGGGGAACTAAAGGTCTGTGTACACAGAGTCGAGTGGGTGAGTTGCACTTACATGTTCACATCATAACATATTTGCATTCCATAGCATAACCATTGCATATAACCTGACACCTAATGTATAAGCGGTATGGGACGCTCTATACATTAGGCCTTGCAGAACGACCCCTTGGCATATAAGTTCGTGCGAGCGTGCTTATAGGTCAAGGTTCTCTTTCAGTATTATTTATATGTTATGCCTGCTAGTAAAACCGACACCCTATCGTATAAATCGGTATGGGACTTTTTATACGATAGGAGCCCTGCAAGAGACCCCTTCGCTTATGTGTTTTCACATAAGTTAAGGTTACTTATTTAGATTTTGTATAATTATTATCACACTTAACATTGTTAGTTTAGTTCCGCTGCCATCTGCAATTTGACTATTCTCCACCTTCAAGTCCTTCCCTTTCCTTCTCCCCGCTCGGTACTTAAGAGCCATGGGGGAAGGGGTGGGGGACGATAGGACTTAGTCTTTTAGACTAACGGTTTTCGAACCACATCATTTAGGGGACCACGGAGCCCAGCATGGAGGAGCAGCCCCGGAGGTTGGCACGCTTGGAGATCGGACAGTCTAGTACCGGAGTCCAGACAGCAGGGACTGTGAGTCCCGAACACTAGTAGTTGTATTAGTTTGCTTCCGTGATGAGTGATTTGTAGTGAGGACTTGATGTACCGGGCATAAGCCCGAGATTTTCATTATATGTACCATCTGTGGACACTCCCTTCGTGGAGTTTATTTTTCTATATAAGTGATTTCTGTGGACTTACTTTTATACTTATGCTACAGTAGAGATCGATTCGGCCGGCAGAACCGGCGTCTTGTAGTGACGGCCTTCCCGGGTGAGAAGGTATCACCGCAAGGCGGCAGTTCTGGGCCTAAGACCCCGGTGTCTAAAAAGAAAAAAAATGGGGGTCTTACAAAGGGCATGATAGAGGGGCAAAATGGTAAGGAATCCCTCCCACTGGGGAATGGGCAAGTAGCCCCTCAATGCCTCTACTCGGCGGGAGGCGCGGGCCGGGGCTGGCTCGCCTAGGGGGACGCGAGTTAGAGACGGCCCGCCTGGGAAAGAGCGGGCCGACCCGCCTAGGAGAGGCGGGTAGGGCTGACCCGTCGAATAGGCGCGGGTCGGAGGATGACCCGCTTGGTAGGGCGCAGGCCAGGCTAGCCCTCTTGGACGACCCTTGGAGGTTCTGGCCGGGGTCGACCCACCTGCTTGTCTGAGTCCTTTCGGCGGACAGGGGGTTGTACAGGGTTGCGGCATGGTTTCTTCCGAATGGAGTTGAAGAGGATCCCCCCCTCTCTTATGAGGATTTGATTGAGAGGGCGGCGAGAGAAGTCGACGGGAAGGCGTCGAACCCGGAGTTCGCCCGGAGGCTAGCCACGTGGGCTAAGGAGGAGGAGAGTCCTAGAGGGGGCAGAGGTCAGGAGGAGAGGAGAGCTGAACCCTGACAGAGGGAGAAGCAACAGCAATAACAACAACAACAACAACAACAATAACCTAGGTGGGGCATCAGGAGCCGAATCAGCTGTTAGGGTGGAGGCCAGAATGGCAAGATCAGGGGGCGAGAAGAGGGTTCCATGGAGGGAACCGTCGCCAGAGAGGCCAAGACTAGTTCTATCTTCCGGGAGGATGGCAGGCCCAGAGGCCGCCTCTTCCTAACCAGGAGCAGGCTATGGCAATAGCCATGGGGGAAAGAAGGAGGGCGGAAAGGAGAAGGAGAAGGGAAGTCAGGGTGGAGCTGCCCTATTGCAACTTCCACCAGGAGGAAGGGCACACAACGATCACCTTCCCGGAGTTCCCCGAGTTACGAGTAAATAGGAAGCAACAATGGCAGCAGGAGCGTCAGGAGGTACAGATCGAAGAGTTCATGCCGCGCCTGGAGGAGGATCAGTGCGAGGACCGGGTGGATGTGGGTACCCGGGGAAGGATCGAGTTGATCCATGGAGGGGCAGGCATCGAGGCTTCCCGCAAGTCAAGCCTCAGTACCATGTACTGAAGGAGCGTTGCCTCCACGTCCCAGACCCCACCCCAGGAGGAGAAGATCACCTTCTCAAGTAAGGATATACCGGATCACGAGGATCCGTTTTGTGATGCGCTGGTCATCCAGACAGCCATCGAGAACTTTACCATCGCCCCGATCCTGGTCAACAATGGAAGCTCGGTCAACGTCATCTTTAAGAAGGCGTTCGATGCGATGAAGGTGGAGGCAACGAGGGTGCTTGCCCCCGATGTACCCTTGTTCGGGTTCTCGGGAGAGAGGAAGGAGGTAGAAGGAGGAGTGGGACTCCATGTTATGCCGGGGGTAGTCCCACACCTGTAAGTTCGTTATTATGGATGCCCCCAGCAGCTACAACGCCATCTTTGGGGGGCCCCTCATCAGTACCTTTCGCTGCATCCCCTCATCCTTCCACCAATTCTTGAAGTTCAACATCGAGGGGGTCCAGGTCCGGGTCCGCGGAGACCCCAAGATAGCAAGGGAGTGCTACGTCACCGTCGTAAACTCCATCTCATGGAAAGGCGGTGCCAAGGAGATGGGGAGAAGGATGGAGGAGGCAAAGCAGGAGGCTGGCCGAGAGGAGATTGAGGTGGAGGTGACCCACCCTCAGTAGGAGGAGAGGGAGGAAGTCCAGGAGCTGGCCGAGGCAATGGCCGCGAAGGAAGCCGAGGAAAAGGTCTTCGCCCCCGGAGGGGGGGATGCTGAAGAGTGGGGGGAGCAGTCTTGTTTGGAGGCGGCAGAAGAGGTGGTGGAGATGGAGGTTCTCACCATTGGAGGCAGGGTGGAGAAGGTCCGCATCAGCGGGGGGCTGGCCCCGGAGGCTCAGAGAAGGATGCTGGAGTGCATCCGGAAGAATGTGGATGTCTTCGCCTGGAGTACCACGAAGATGCCAGGGATCGATATGGACGTGGCCTACCATCGCCTCAACCTGGACCCGGACGCTGGCCCCATACAGCAGAAGAAGAGGTCCACGGCGGACAAGTTGGCCGAGCCAATTCGGGAGGAGGTTGCCAAGCCTCCTCAAGGCCGGTTTTGTATCCGAGATCTAATACCCCGGCTGGGTCTCCAACGTTGTTATGGTTAAAAAAGGGGACGGCCGAGGGAGAATGTGTATCGATTTTTCTTTACTTAATAAATCATGCCCAAAGGATTGTTACCCCTTGCCTCAGATCGATGCGCTGGTTGACTCAGCCATCGATTTTCCTGTAATGAGTTCTCTAGATGCTTTTTCAGGTTATCATCAGATCAGGATGCACCCCCCCCCCCCCGCCCCCTCGACATCAAGGATGTCTCCTTCATCACAGGGGATGGATGTTATTGTTATAAACTGATGTCGTCCGGGCTAAAAAATGCAGGGGAGACCTATCAAAAGATGATGGACAGGGTCTTCCCAGAGCAAAAGGGAAGGAACCTGGAGGTGTATGTAGACGACCTCATGATCAAGAGTAGGGATGTCGACTCTCACCTCCGGGACTTGGAGGAAACCTTCGCCACCCTACGCGAGTATAAGATGAGGTTGAACCCCCTGAAGTGTGTCTTCGGGGAGAGCAGGGGGAAGTTCCTAGGCCACCTTCTCACCCCAGCAGGTGTAGAGCCCAATCCTGATAAGGTCTGACCAATCATGGAGCTGTGATCACCTCGAAATGCTAAAGAGGTGAAGCGGTTGATGGGGAAGCTGGCGAGGCTGAGCAGGTTCCTCTCCCGGGCTAGAGAGAAGTGCTCTCCCTTCTTCAAGACTTTGAGGGGAGGCTAGAAGTTCAAGTGGACCTCAGAGTGCGAGGAGGCTTTCCAGGACTTGAAGAGGCAGCTGACTCAGGCCCCCCTACTCAAAGGACCAAAGGAGGGGGAGGACTTGTCCCTATATCTAGGTGTTGGAGCAGAGGCCCTGAGCTCCATTTTGGTTCGAGAAGAGGGGAAGAAACAGCTCCTGATTTACTATGTGAGTCGGGTCTGAAGGAAGATAGAGCTTCGGTATCCTATCCTGGAGAAGCTGGCCTTTGCTCTCATCATTTTAGCTCGGAGGCTCTGACCCTACTTCCAGGAACACTCGATCCGAGTGGTGACTGACCACCCCCTCTGCAACATCTTCGAGGGGGTGGAGCACTCAGGCCGGCTGGCCAAGTGGTCGGTAGAGTTAAGCGAATTCGATATTTCCTTTGTTACTCGCCTTTCAATCAAGGCACAAGCGATGGCCGACTTCCTGGCAGACTATGTGGTGGAAGTGGTGGAGGCGGAACTCACCCGCCTAGTCCCCTAGAAGGTGATAGTGGACGGCGCGTCAAGAAGACATTCCCTGGGAGTGGGGGTGATCATGGAAAGTCCATAGGGGACGAGGATTGAGCAAACATTAGTGGTGCATTTTCCTATTACCAACAACCAAGCTTAGTACGAGGCTGTGATTGTGGGCCTTCGCTTGGCCAGGGAGCTAGGGGTGTGCGACGTGGAGGTCCTCATTGACTCCATGGTGGTGGGCTCCCAGATTAACTGAGAGTTCGAGGCAAGGGAGCCAACTCTGCAGCTGTATTTGTCAAAGGTAAAGGGGTTCAATGGCATGTTCAAGACTTTCTCCATCCGACACGTGCCCAGGGAGGAAAACGAGCAGGTAGATCAACTGGCGAAGCATGGTCCCCGGGTAGGGGGGTACCATAACAGATCTCTTCCGCCCGTCCATCGAAGAGAGGGAACTGATGGAGTGGAGCAGCACCCCTCGTGGATGGACCCTTTCATAACTTAATTGTCTATGGGAGAGTATCCTGAGGGGATGGACAGGAAGAAGCTCAAGCACAAATCGGCGTACTATCTCATGCGAGATGGCCAGCTATACCGGAAGACTCTCTCCTGGATTTTGGCATGGTGCGTGGCCGAGAGGGAGGTCCTAAGAATCTTGGAGGAAATCCACTCCGGGGAGTGTGGAAGCCACTCCGAGAGTCGGACATTGGAAGGCTGGATCATCAGGCAAGGATATTTTTGGCCAACCTTGGGTCGAGACGTGACAAAATTCATGAGGGAGTGTCATAAGTGCCAGTTGTTCACTCTCCTCCAGCTGCAATCAGCCTAATGCCTCAGGAGTATCACAGCACCCTGGCCATTTGTGATCTGGGGAATGGATTTGGTCGGACCCTTCCACCAGGCTAGCAGCCAAAGAAGATTCTTGCTAGTCATGATCGACTATTTTTCCAAGTGGATGGAAGCCAAGGCCTTGGCCAAGATGACCTCCCAGGTCATTAGTAACTTTGTATGGGGGATATCATCTGCTGTCATGAGTTGCCCCAGGCCATTGTCACGGACAACGACCCTCAATTTTCCAGCACCGAGTTCATTAGCTTCTACGGGCAGCTCGGGATTGATCTCAGGTTTGCCTCGATTCATCACGCCGGGAGCAACGGGCAGGTAGAGGCAGCGAACAAGATCATTGTCAACCTCCTCTAGAAGAAGGTAGAGAATCTGAGAGGAAGCTAGGTGGAGCAACTCCCTTCGATCCTCTGGGCCCTCAGAACCACACCCAACACGACCACAGGAGAGACTCCTTTCAAACTCTCCCATGGGTACGAGGCGGTACTTTCAGTAGAGTTCGAGGTCTTAATGCCTCAGATGGTCGTGGCAGGGGAGGGTAGAGAAGAATGGAGGGCTGAGAATGAGGAGGAGCTGCGGCTCTCACTCGACATGGTTGAGGAGCTGCGAGACCAATCTTCCATCAGGAAAGAGGAAGTGAAGAGAAGAATGGCCAAATTCTTCGACAAGCACGTCAGAGTCAAACAATTCGCGGAAGGAGACTTGGTTTTAAGAAAAGTGGATGTCATAGGGAGGCGCCGCGGGAGGGATAGGCGCTTGTAGCAAAAGACTTGAGACCCGATCAGCCACCACTAGGTTGGAGCGCCCAGGTTCTCCCCCATCTGCCCCATCCTCGCGAGGCATCTCCTACAAAAAGAAAAATCAGAAATTCGAGTGGCGGATCAAACAGGAGAATCATGTATACCTCAGGGGTGACCCCGGCACCGCTGGCAGAGCTGGAGGCGGGGGCATCACGCGCTGGAGACCGCCGGACGATCTTCCCCTTCTTTGGCTCTTAAAGGGGGCAAGGAGACCCGTGCGCCAACCACAAAGCGGCTTCGAGAGCCGCATCCCGGGCACCCTCCCCCGCAGCATCCAAGCGAGCCCGCATCTCCTCAGACATAGGCATCTTCTGACTATGAATTGCGGAGGGGGCAAAGAAAAGGAGTTATCCAAGAGGTCCGACGGCATATTTATAGCGTGGAGGTGGGTCCCCCCACCGAGAGATTCCCTCCAGCTCAGTAAGGTTTTAACCGAACACGTGGGGTTGGATGTTTCTTTCTGAGCCTTTTGCAAAGCTCGCAGAGAGCGAGGATTATGTACAACCCCGTGTTTGTCGAAGGGACTCAGGCAAGCAGGCGGGTTGACCCCAGCCCGCACCTCCAAAGGTCGCCCAGGAGGGCCAGCCGAGTCTGCGCCCTCCCAGGCTGATCACCCTCTGACCCGCGCCTCTTAGGCGGGTCAGCCCTGCCCGTCTCTCCTAGGCGAGTCAGCCTCGGCCCTCCGACCCGCGCCACTTAGGCGGGTCAGCCCTGCCCGCCTCTCCTAGGCGAGTCAACCTCGGACCTCCGATCAGCACCCTCCCAGGCGGGTCACCCTCGGCCCGAGCCTTCCCAGGCGGGTCGTCTCCAACCCGCATCCCCTAGGCGAGCCAGCCCCGACCCGCGCCTCCCGCTGAGTTGAGGCATTGAAGGGTTACTCGCCCAATCCCCAGTGGGGGGAATTCCTTACCATTCTGCCCCCGCTAGCCTACCCATAGCCGGTTGAAACAGCGGAGTCTCATTGTTGGCAAACCTAGGTGGGCTACACATAGCTATTCAGAATAGTGGAGTTTGGCTATTGGCAGGCCAGCCCAAGGGGCTTTCAGTAACTTTAGGCCAGCAAAGGTTAGTTATTTGCAGAACGTTTTCAGAAATCTATAAATAGGACCCAAGGGGTACCTCAGAAGGCATGCTTACTTGCCTCCCAGTCTTCTAGTGCTTTCTGGGGTACCTTAGCCCGACACTTGGCTAAGGAGGGGAAGCTCTCAGTGATCTTCCAAGTGTGTGGTGGGACCTCCGCGCCGGGTGATGTAGGGATGTCCGGAATCGGAGATCTCTACGGTAAAAGTCAATCTACGCCCAATCTCGTCTTAGATCTACCGCACCTACACAGCACCTATCGCCCACAATATTTCCTCGTCGCAAACGCAGCACAAAAATAACAAGGAGGAATGGTCGACTCGAAAATAGCAATCGAAACTTCGAGTCGGATTATTCCCCAAATCAACACAATGGTTGCCACTCCTTTTTGAGAGCGAAATCAAGGCTATAGGCCAAGATCCGCTCCGGCAAATAGGATCCACCCGATCCGGAAATAAAAGCCTAGCAACGGCGATTTCGAAATGAAAGTGCAGCGATTAGATTAACAAAATGGATAAAACGACTTGCATATTCCACCACAACTAAGAAGAAGAATCGCGAAGATGGGGGATGAGAAGTTACCCAACCGGAGAGCGTTTCACACAAGATAACTGTGGGAGATTCACTCTCTCCACGGATCCACCGACGTCACACCGAAGGGTTGCAACCTTCTTCCAAGGAGTCGCATCGAAGGAAGCCGCGCCGGAGTCGCACCGAACGGATGGAGGAGGCAAGGGGGCGGCGGCTTCACACCACAAGAGGGGGCGGCGGTAGAGGGAGAACCTCCTTAGCCGAATTCTCAAAGAGAAGGAATTAGGTTTTCAATCTTCACTAATGATCTCATAATAAGGCCTCCTTAAATAGGAGTTACAAACAAGCCTTAACCATTCATGATGGAGATGTAATCTCATCCATCCAAATGGTTAAATGCACACCAACATAAAATATTGTCCAAATGAAAAATAAACTTGCAAACATTGAATATAAAATTATCACTTCAAACTTGGATAATTTTATATTCCTAAAATAGAAATAAAGTGCAAGAAAGTAGGGAAATATTTTAATGCGTCGCGGCGGATGTTGTACGCCGCGGGCGGAGGTTGTAACGTAGCCTTCCGTTAGCGTCACCATGACGCCTCACGTCCTTGAGTTGAACCGCCTCAGCAACCGGATCAACAGCATCGCCAGTATCGTCTCCAAGTAGAGGTGGCGGAGGTGCGCCATCAATCCTCCCCTGCTCAAAATCACGCATCTCCGTAGCGTGGTCCAAGAGATAGCGGTGAAGGAGATCGGCATCCAAACTTCGCAGCTCCAACTCGAGTACCCAAGAGTCATCCGAAGGGGGGCGGTCACGCCAATGGATGAGAAAACGGCGGGTGTCGCCATCAGCAGTGGTAACCGGCTCCGCATCAAGTATCATCTCTGGGGTGGAAAACGTCCGTGGAAACCTGGGGAACATATTAGCAGTAGGCAAGAAAGAAGACAACGTACCATCCGATGAAATACCTGTGGGGACCGTAAGAGAGAGATCATCCGTTCTACCACTCCCCAACCCATGAGAATTTAAAGTGGGAGAAGAAGACGACAAAGAAATCAACTCTTGTGGTGGCGACACAAACATCGTTAAATCCGAAACGTTAAAAATGGGGGAGATACCCCAATCAGCAGGCAAGTCCAAAACGAAAGCGTTGTCACCTAACTTCTTAATGATCCGAAAAGGGCCGGCGCGCTTTGGTGCTAACTTTTTAACGGTGCCAGTTGGCAAGCGTTCGGGAACTAAACGGACTAAAACCAGATCACCAATTTTAAAGTTTGATACTCTCCTATGTAAATTAGCGTGCGCCTGATAAGAGTCGTACTGTGTATTCAAAGTGGCCCGTATACGTGCATGTAGATCATGGATGTGTTGGGCAAAGGATTGTGCAAATTGACTTGCCTTGAACGTTGGGGGCAACGACACCAAGTCAAGCGGCACAGGAGCTTTATAACCATGGACAATCTCATTCGGAGACATACCCGTAGACCGATTTTTGGAATTATTGTAGGCTAATTGGGCGTAGGGCAAGAGAAGATCCCAAGTGCCCAAATGATCGCTCACGAGGCATCTTAACAAATTCCCTAAACTCCGATTAACCACTTCCGTCTGTCCATCCGTTTGGGGATGATAGGCGGAGGAAAACAATAATTTTGTCCCCATTAACATCCATAGAGTTTTCCAAAAATAGCTAGTGAATTTTACGTCTCGATCCGAAACTATGGTCTTTGGCACTCCGCGATGACTAACGACTTCTTTAAAATATAATTTAGCGACGTGAGACGCATCGTTTGTTTTACTGCATGGGATGAAATACGCCATCTTGGAAAACCTATCCACAACTACAAAAACGGAATCATGACGGCGTTGGGTAGGGGGAAGGCCTAATACAAAGTCCATACTAACATCTACCCAAGGCATGGAGGGAATAGGCAAGGGTGTATATAATCCTACATTGGTTTTACCACCCTTAGAAACCTGACACGTTCGGCAGCTACTCACTACTCTTCCTACCATATCCTTAAGTTTGGGCCAATAAAACTTTTCCTCGACTAACGTAATCGTCTTATCTCTACCGAAGTGACCACTCAACCCTCCACTATGCAATTCCCAAATGATATGTAGACGTAACGATGACTGCGGAATACATAGCTTTCCGTTCCTAAACAGGTAACCGTCCTTAATGACGTATGCAGATATCGTCGTGGGGGAACTATCCTGGGCTGATAAATAGAAGTCTTGGAAGTCAGGACACGTAGCATACTCATCCTTAACCCGCTCAAATCCTATGACATGTACTTCCATAGAAGTGAGTAAAAGTGTTAGACGACTAAGGGCGTCAGCGACTCGATTATCAGCTCCCTTAAGGTGTTTGAGATTAAATGTGTATCCTTGTAGGAAAGCTACCCACTTAGCATGTCGTGGGCTGATTTTATGCTGGCCGTTAATGAAACGTAAGGCCTCATGATCGGAGAGAATCACGAACTCCTTGGAGAGGAGATAGTGTCTCCAATGGTGTAAGCATCGGACTACAGCATAAAATTCCCTATCGTAATTTGAATAGTTCAGCTTGGGGCCTGACAACTTTTCGCTGAAATAACTAACGGGATGGCCCTCTTGGCTCAAGACACCTCCAATCCCCACACCAGATGCATCACATGTGAGCTCAAAGACTTTATAAAAGTCTGGTAGACGTAAGACAGGTGCCTCAGTCATAAGTTTCTTTATTCGTTCTAAAGCATAGGTGGCGGACTTCATCCACGTAAACTCTCCCTTCTTCATACAGTCGGTAATAGGTGCCATAATACTACTGAAGTCTCGTATGAAACGACGATAGAATGTGGCTAACCCATGGAAACTACGCACCTCACGTAGTGTGGTTGGCACGGGCCAGTCCTTGATGACCTGAACCTTACCCGGGTCAACTCGAATACCCTCAGACCCGACTATATAGCCTAAGAACTCTACCTCCGAGGCATAGAAAGTGCACTTCTTAAGATTGAGAAATAAAGTTTCTTTCCGCAGGGTGGAAAGGATCACTCTCATGTGGGAGATGTGCTCGGCGGTAGAAGTGCTATAGATCAGAATATCTTCAAAGTAGACGACAACGAACTTCCCCATGAATGGCTGAAAGACGTGGGTCATCATCCGGGAGAAGGTACTCGGGGCATTGGATAACCCAAAAGGCATCACAAGCCACTCGTACAGACCATCCTTTGACTTAAACGCCGTCTTCCACTCATCGCCCTCTCGTATCCTAATCTGGTGATAGCCAATCCGAAGATCTAATTTGGAGAATATGGTGGCTCCAGACAAGACGTCCAATAAATCATCCAGACGGGGAATAGGGAACCTGTATTTGATGGTGATTTTGTTGATAGCTCGGCTATCAACGCACATTCTCCATGTACCGTCCTTCTTGGGGGCAAGTAGGGCGGGTACCGCACACGGACTCATGCTAGTCCTAATAAAACCCTTCTCAAGCAAGCCCTCTATCTGGGTTTGCAACTCCTTGTGTGTCGCGGGATGGAGTCGATAATGGGGCTGATTTGGCAAGGAAGACCCCGGGAAGAGATCTATCGCATGCTGGATATTTCTAAGCGGGGGTAATGTAGACGGCAACTCATCCGGGTATACGTCCTTATACTCTTCCAACAGTACCCGTAACTCACTAGGTAGATCATCCAAAAGACTAGATTTGGGTTTCGCACTCAGGAGAACGAGCGCATACATGATCCCATCATAAAACGGGTCGCTCGCGAACTCCTTCCGACCAACTAGATTCAACGTCTTCCTCTCTACAGGAATGGTGGTATCCTTAGCCAAAACTACGGGCTCCTTGGGGATGGTGGGCCTCAACGTGATGGTTTTGCCATTGAATTTAAATTCATAAGAGTTGGCTCTACCAAAATGAGTCACATCACGGTAGTACAACCAAGGGCGGCCTAACAACACATGACAGCGTCCATCGGAAGAACATCACACCAAACCTCATCAATATAAGATTTGAATGAGAGAGGTACCAGGCATCGCTTGGTAACAGGTACGGAGATCTTGTTGATCCAAGCAACCTGATACGAGGTCGGGTGTGGTTCCGTGGTCAAGGACATACGTGCTATGGCATTCTCAGATACAACGTTCATACAGCTACCACTATCAATAATAAGCTTACAAAGCTTTTCGCCACTCTTAAAGATCAGAGAAAATATACTCGTCCTCTTCCAGTCATCTAACGGACGAGGAGTGGTCAAGATACAACGCATCACCATAAGGGGGTGATCGTCCTCTAAATCACTTGGGACCCCTTCCGGGTCGCTCTCCTCAGCAGCCTCATAAACATAATCCGCAAGATCGGTCGTCGACTCTAATAGGGCTATGGCTTTAGTCTTCGTTGGGCATTCGAAGGCATAATGACCTTGAATGCCGCAAGAGTAACATGTAGCGTTAGTCTTGTTAACCTTTCCTATGGGAATACGTTTGCTCGCGGGGTTCTTGGCGTTCCTAGCAGTGATTACTACGGACTTGGACTCGGTCGACCGGTACTTCCCTTTGTCCTGATATATGGAGGAAGATGCTCCGGTAGAGGATTTTCCCTTTGCATGGGAGTAACGGGAGTGAGCCTTAGAGGCTAAATGTTTCTTAATGTCGAGGGCGGCATTGAATGTCGTGTTCAGATCTGTGTGACCATAATGCAAGAGCTTCCGCTGAATATCGGGTTGAAGCCCCTTACGAAACCTAGAAAGGGTGACTTCGGGGATCTCCCTCAGGTTACAACGCACCAACCGGTCCTTTAATTCTCCCATGTACTCTGATACAGAATTGGAGCCTTGCCGCAGGGAGGCGAGCTCGTCAAACATTTGTGTCCGATGGTACGCGGGGACGTACTGATCGGTCAACAAATTCTTCATGACGGTCCATCCAATAATTGGGTCTCCGTCCCCAGTCCCTAGTCTACGCTCTTCATTCAGCCAATAAGTTTTGGCGCGACCGGTTAGCTTCATCCTGGCAACTTGGACCTTTTGGGGGTCCATAAGATGGTGCCAATCATAATAGCATTCCATGTCCACTATCCATGTGAGGAAATTCTGTGGATCTCCCATACCATCGAAAGTGGGGGCATCAATTTTGATGGCCCTTGTAATATCAAACTCTCGCCCGTGGAGATTGCCTCGAGGGGGGCACTCGTGGGGAGTCGCCATCCGAATCCGAATCAGAAATATGTTGGCGCCGGTGGGGCAACTCAACATTAGCGGGAGGTGGGGGTGGCCTAGCTTGATTTTGTAAAATCTGTGCTAAGGTGGCCCTAAGTTCTGTCATATCGTTACGAAGACCTGTTATCGCTTCAGTGTTACGAATTTCGTGCTCGTTCTCAGCAATCCTAGACGTAACGGTGCCGAATACTCCGTGCCTAGCCTAGTGCGCATGCAAGACCCTGAAAATTTTGAGAGACAAATTTCCCTAGGGCTGTAGCTATACTAAAAGTAATATATTTTTATAAAAGATTAATGTGAAAGACATGTAGATCATTAAAAAAAAAAATTCTGAAATTTCGCTAAAAAATGCAGATTTTAGCCCGCTATTGGCAGGACCAACGAAAATTTTTTTTGAATTTTTTTTCACCGATTTGATGGGGCATAAGCGAGGACGTTTCAATTGGGAAATTGAGACGACCGCCTCTGATACCAAATTGATGTAGGGATGTCCGGAATCGGAGATCTCTATGGTAAAAGTCAATCTACGCCCAATCTCGTCTTAGATCTACCGCACCTACATAGCACCTATCGCCCACAATATTTCCTCGTCGCAAACGCAGCACAAAAATAACAAGGAGGAATGGTCGACTCGAAAATAGCGATCGAAACTTTGAGTCGGATTATTCCCCAAATCAACACAAAGGTTGCCACTCCTTTTTGAGAGCGAAATCAAGGCTATAGGCCAAGATCCGCTCCGGCAAATAGGATCCACCCGATCCGGAAATAAAAGACTAGCAACGGTGATTTCGAAATGAAAGTGCAGCGATTAGATTAACAAAACGGATAAAACGACCTGCATATTCCACCACAACTAAGAAGAAGAATCGCGAAGATGGGGGATGAGAAGTTACCCAACCGGAGAGCGTTTCACACAAGATAACTGTGGGAGATTCACTCTCTCCACGGATCCACCGGCGTCACACCGAAGGGTTGCAACCTTCTTCCAAGGAGTCGCACTGAAGGAAGCCGCGCCGGAGTCGCACCGAATGGATGGAGGAGGCAAGGGGGCGGCGGCTGCACACCACAAGAGGGGGCGGCGGTAGAGGGAGAACCTCCTTGGCCGAATTCTCAAAGAGAAGGAATTAGGTTTTCAATCTTCACTAATGATCTCATAATAAGGCCTCCTTAAATAGGAGTTACAAACAAGCCTTAACCATTCATGATGGAGATGTAATCTCATCCATCCAAATGGTTAAATGCACACCAACATAAAATATTGTCCAAATGAAAAATAAACTTGCAAACATTGAATATAAAATTATCACTTCAAACTTGGATAATTTTATATTCCTAAAATAGAAATAAAGTGCAAGAAAGTAGGGAAATATTTTAATGCGTCGCGGCGGATGTTGTACGTCGCGGGCGGAGGTTGTAACGTAGCCTTCCGTTAGCGTCACCATGACGCCTCACGTCCTTGAGTTGAACCGCCTCAGCAACCGGATCAACAGCATCGCCAGTATCGTCTCCAAGTATAGGTGGCGGAGGTGCGCCATCACCGGGCCCTTGGTCGAGTCCTCTGCTCTCTTTTCCTTGTTGTTTTTCTTGCAGGAGATAAGTTGGTGCAGGATCACCCCTTCCCCAAGGGTGAACTCAACAAGAGACCGATTTTCAGTTTCAACAGGTATCATCTTCTGAAGGCAGTGCCTCCTATTTATAGAAATCTCAGGTAGCTTGGACTGGTATTGATGACATCAGCAACTGCCAGCAAATCCTTCCTTGAACTGTCTTTATAGAAGGGAAGCCTTCTCGTGTCGACCAGAATGATCTGACCAGTCTTGGC
Organism: Platanthera zijinensis; assembly: GCA_039513925.1. Taxonomy (NCBI): domain Eukaryota; kingdom Viridiplantae; phylum Streptophyta; class Magnoliopsida; order Asparagales; family Orchidaceae; genus Platanthera; species Platanthera zijinensis. Next base: position 69,112,352 of record CM077098.1, on the reverse strand, counting down.
CTGATTGATGTTGACTCAGTACATTCAGTCATATAAGTGTTGAAGTAGACAAGTTGTCTCGAAATCTATGTTGAGACATCTTTGACAGACCCAACACCTCCATACTTAGAATAGTTTTCATCTCAGAACAGAAAGTGTTGAGATAGTATAGTTGTGTTGACACATCTGTTATTTGTGTCGACACATCTGTTATCTGTCTTGTGTCGAGACAGTTAGTTTGTCTCGACACACTCTGTCTTCTGTATCGACTTATCTTAGTTCTGCCTTCTATCGAGACAGTTATGTAGTCTCGACACACTCTGTCTTTTATGTCGACTACAGATTTGTCTTGTGTCGACACAGAAGTATTGTCTCGACACATGCTGTCTCAACACTTTGACTTAGAATATTTTCTTCAACTTTGAACCTGCATATGTAAACTTAGCATACATCAAATACACCTTTGGGTATATCATTGAGTTGTCAAGGGGACTTCTCCAGATCAGGTACACTATTCCCAATGTACCCAACAAAAACCATTATTCTTATGGGGTCCTCTGCTTCTCTTTGAGTCATTTTCATATCTTCAGCACCAAGAATTTTCACTGATCTAGATCTAGGCACTACTGCCTCTGGATGCAAACTCATATAAGTATCAACATTAAAAAGCTTTTTCTTTTCATACCTTTCTAATTTTTTCTGCCTGTAGGAAGACATTGTTGAAAATTGAGAAGTGTCTTTTCCTTCTTCATTAGATTTCCTTATCTGTGAAAGGGCTACAATATTCTTGAATCTGGCCATTCTAAAATTTGGATCCAACTCTGGATCATGGGTTGGAGAAGGAGGCATTTCTTTCTCTTAACCTGATTGTTAATTTGTTTGACTAGTTTGTTGTTGTTGAGAGATGCTCTGACTTGACTTCTATTGTTGGTTACCTTTAGAGGGTCTTGATTAATGAGAAGTAGACCTATGAGACTGTGAAACACTTCCTGCAGAACCTTCTGCTGGAGGAGGAGGAGGAGGACCACTCCTAAATTGTGGGGGTGGAGAGTATCTCCTACTCTTCTTTCTAGCTTTCAGCTCATTCTTAGAATACCTCATCTAGTGAGGGGAGTCTCGAGTAAGAGTAATATTGTGCAGAATATAATAAGGGGTATCTGCTATAGGAGAAGGTTTAGGAGCAGCCTTGGAGGGAACCTTCTTCTTAAACTTTCTCTTCTTAGAACTGGAGTCTTCTGACTCATATGTATCATCATCATCATCATCAGAATCATCTTCAGCTGGTTGATCATATAGATCATCAATCTGCTTAATCAACTCAGACTTATCATGAACTTGTACTTCTTGTTGTGCATGCACAAAATCTGTATTAGCTTGCATTTGTATCAGCTTGCATCTGTACACTAACATCTTGTTTCATGTCTTCAAAAAGAATATCATCTAAATTGGGCATTGGAGATTCAGCCCAAGCATAACTTGGAGGGGAACAGGCTGTCTCTATGACATTTATCATATTCTCAACTATTATAGTCTCAGATATTGAAGAGATATTAGAAGAAATATTACAGAAACTAGCTCTAATCTCTTCTAAAACTGAAGAACCTATTGGAGCATTATAGCAAACTATTGCTTTAGAAGAATCATATGCAAAAACTGGTAAATTATTACTATTAACTTGATCGAAAGAATGTAGTAATGAAGGAATATCAACTGTGGGATTAATGATAAAATCACCAACAGTGATGATTTCAGCTGCTGCCTCTTCTATTGTACAAACCATTTCAGTATCATCAAAACTTTAAACTGCTGCTACTGCTGAAATTGTTGTTGCTGCTGCTGGAGATTTTTCATAGGACATCTCCCCCTGCCTAGATTCAAAGAGACCTGAACCCAGGCCCCCAGAAGAAGGGATAATGGAGCAGGAAGCTAGCTGAGTAGAAATAATTGAAATAGAAGCAGTAAGTGGGGCAATAGCCCCATCTATGAGCTTCTTAAGTGTGTATGTAATAAATTTAAGAAGGTCATTGGCTATGGCAGAGAAATCCAAATACATTGGATCAGAAGTAGAGGGAGTATAGGTGGATCTGTTACCATATGTTGAACAGATTGAGAAGGCTTGAGGGATGTCTGAATGTGGGATGGTTAGAAATGTTGGCGGAATAGTTGATGGAGGGATGACATCAGAGAAGATATCTTGTATAGGTGAATGTTGTGGAGTATGTTGTAGAGATGGAGATGATAGTAGATCAAAATTTGGAGATGATAGTAGTGGATCTGTATGAAGAGAACTGGATGGTATGTCATCAAAATGTGATGGTAGAGGTGATTGAGGAGGTGGAGATGGTGTATCCTCAGAAATGTGGATTGGTGAGTGTGGAGGAGATGGTGGTCGAGATGGTGAGACAGGAGGGATGCGAGTAGAAGGTGTGTCTACAATAATAGTGGATGGTAGTTGAAGAGGAGGATATATTAGTCTAGGTGAAGGAGGTGGAGGTGGAGCAGAAACTTCTTCCTTGTTTATAGGAGTGACTGTATCAGTCTGTGTGTCCTCAGAAGCTCTAGAGGAGGAGGCCCTAGAGGGCTTGGTGATAACCCTCTCCCATCTTCCAAAGAGGGCTGATGTGAGCCTCTTGGAAGCATTAATAAATATGGTCTGTGAGACCAAAAGTTCTGGGCACTTGGCTTGCATGAAAAGCCCAAGAATTCTCCCATACCCAACATCCTTCTTATTTACCTTCTTCTTAATAGAATCAAACAAGATAACTCCCCAGTCCACTAATTTTTGATTTACCAGGGCACTCATCAGAAGAAATTGGTGCTTGGTATGTAGTCATGGGCAGAGTGCTTGCCCAAGATTACTTTTCCAACAACATCTGCTAAGAACTTGTATTCAACAGACAAGTTCTTTTTCAGCATTTTGTTTAGGTTTCCCTGGGAGTGACCCATTCTAACTAGAATATAATTAAACTCAGCACTAGACAGTTCTATATCATCTTCCCCATTGATAAAACCAAGAACTTCAGTTAAACTAATAGGTGTGAGAGGAACCTATTATCCAGATATGGAGCCAATAAGAGTTATGGAATCTAGAGACGATGATGAGAATACCCATTCCTTTATCTCTTGCACCAAAAGTTTAATCCTTGTGGTCATGAACTTCCTTAAATGTTGAGTCTCAAACAACTGTAAGATGTTCTTGAAGACTTGATCAGAATGGCTGAATGAATCCATATCGATGTCGAAGCCTGCATCAAATTTCATTCCGAAAAGTGTCGCCGTTGAAATCGCCATTGCCTGCAAAAATAAGAGATCAAGTGCAAAAGAACTGGAAAGCGTGGGATGGAGTTCGATGAAAACCTAATTATAAGTTTTCAGAAGATGAAGAGGCGAACTCCATCCAACGAAAAAGAAAAGCTTCGAACTCAGTTCGATGAAAAATCTCATAAAGAAATAAAAGCGTCGATCTAGGTTTGAAGAGGGGTAAAATAATTCGTCGTTCTCCGTTCGACAAAAATTTTTTCTGAAACAAATTCGTCGATCTTCATTCGACGAAAGGTTTCGAAAAGAAGGGTTTGTCGATCTCTGTTCGATGAACACTCCACGAAGAGTTCACAGTTCATCGATCTCCATTCGACGAAAAATGGACAATTTGTCGACCACGTACACAAATCAAATTAAGGCTTCTCCATTAATCATACCTAGCTGATTTAGGAAGAACAGATGTTTCTTTTCATCTAATGGTTTGGTGAAAATTTCTGCTCTTTGTAAATCAGTAGAATAAATACAAGATTAATTTTATTTTTGTCCACACAATCTCTAATAAAATAATGTCTAATCTCTATATGCTTGGTCCAACTATGATGCACTGGATTTTGTGCAATTGAAAATGCACTGGTATTATCACAAAATATGGTAGAATTATTTAAGTTGAACCCATAATCTAGGAGTTGGTTTTGAATCCACAAAATCTATGAACAGCAACTACCTGTTGCTATGTCCAGCTTCAGTTTTTGAAGTTGACACAGATGTTTGTTTTTTCAAAACCAGGACACAAGCCTATCACCAAGGAACTGACAAGTTCCTGATGTGCTTTTCCAGTCAACTCTATATCCAGCAAAGTCAAATCCTAACTTAGTAGGATACCAGAGTCCTAGATTTGGACAACCCTTTATATATCTTAAAATCCTATTTAGAAAAATAAGGTGTGATTCTTTTGGGTTTACTTGAAATCTAGCACAAATACAAGTAGCAAACATAACATCGGGCCTACTAGCTGTAAGATACAATAAGGACCCAACAATAGCCCTATATGTTTTCTGATCAAATAGTTTTCCCTTTTCATCAGAATCAACAACAGCATTAGAGGGAATGGGTGTTTTCATGGCTGAGGCATCTGACATCCCAAATCTTTTGATAAGCTCTTTAGCATATTTAGACTTGGATATAAAGATATCATCGGGGGTTTGCTTCACTTGAAGAACAAAGAAGTAAGATAGTTCATGATAGAGAAAATCGTATTCTCCAATCTATACTCGATTAAGGCAAGTGTACCTATCGAAATATAGCATAGGATATGAAAAATATCACGGTCGTATAAAAACTCGGGGCAGGCAAGTACTATTACTCACAACGACTCTATTATTCTACTGAACGATTAATGAGTTTTGAAAATGAAAATAAACTAAGTTAAAAAGAGAAAATAAACTATTGCGAAAAGAGTGCTCGATCGACGATTCACTTTGAAATAAAATAACGAAATAAATTAGTTTAGCATTTGTAAATCTATTAAGACCGTGACGGATCCGATATTAGGAAGTAATCTCGCTAAAGCATTAAATCCACTAACTTATAGACGTTTCGACCGAAATCTCTTTCAAGTCAAAATGGCCTAAAGTCGCATTATCGAAGTGACCCGCACTATTGGATTTGACTCCAATCCGGAGGATTTACGTCATCCTATCTCTAGGGGTGCGTTCAACTCCTTCCTTCCTTGAGTGATCTTTCATATTCACGAGCCTCTCGGCCACTCGAATATGAGATCGGATGCCTACTACCGTATACCAGAATACGGAGTCGACACAAAATAATTCAAGGAAGGATCAAAATAGAAAAATATAAAATGCAAACATAAAAAGAAAGATACGTTATTTCATTGCAAAGATCCTCGTGACCGGGCACAAAAATTATTTAGCTACACATGATAAGAAAGAAAACCAAAATAAAAGAAGAAGAAAGTGTTTTCATTGCATAAAAAGAGAGAGAATACAAAATAAAGACAAGATAATATTGCACTTAGTAAGAGAACTATTACAACAATGAAGAAAGAAATCTACTTAGCAACAAGGAAAGAAGAAAACTACTAACACTCTCTACCATAAACTACTTAAAAACTACTTCACTCTAAAAATTACTTGCCATCAACAAGAGGGGAGGGGCACCTTTTATAGATGAAGGAGAAGGATCTAGAAGGGAATAAAAAAAAAAGAAAAACCAAGGGGGGCCGGCCACATAGGGGAGAAGGTTCATGCATGAGTTTAAATGATGGGAGAGAGGAGGGGCTACATGCATTGTATGATAATAAATGGACAATATAAAATGAGAGGGTGGATGAATGGAATTGTGTAGAAGAGGCAAGAGAGGGGGAATTCGGCCATGCTTGGGGGAATGAATGCATGCATTTAATAATGATGGGGAGAGAGATACAAGGTGCATGCATGGGAAAATAAAGGTGGCAAGGTGCATGAGAGTGGCCAGCCACAACAAGGAAATATTCATGGGCTCGGGTTTTGGCTTTGTGAAGGGCTGCTTGTAATTGATTGGTGGGGTGCTCCATGTAGGGCTCGACTTCTCATGTTTGATTGATGGGCTGCTTGGGCTCGGTTTGGAGGTTGTGGGTTGCATGGTGCATGGTTTGTAGCTTGTGGACAGCACCAAGTTGGGCTCGGGTAGCATGTGGGCTGCTCCAAGTGACATTAAACCTACAAGAACAAAGCAAATATATGTTAGATGTTATAATATAATATTAATAATATAACAATAACAATAACAAACATAACAATAATTATAGCAATAACAATCATAACAATAATTATAACAATAACAAACATAACAATAATTATTAAAGATTAAACAAGACATAAATAAAATAACATAACATAAAATAAAACATAAAATAAAATAAGAGATTATTATAACATAAAAGACTTTTAAATAAGAAATAAAACATAATAAGCACAAAAATACTTAAAACATATAATTAAACTAGAAATTAATATATTATAAAGAGACATTAAAACATGAAATAATAAGCATGAAATATAAATAAACTTAGGCATTTTGAATAATAAACTACCCCAAAAACGATGACTAAAACTAGTCATCAAACTCCCCCATGCTTAGATTTTTGCTATTCCAGAGCAAAATGAAGAGAAATATTTATAAGACATTATAAAATTTGCAATTCAACTAAAAATTTATTAACATCAAAATTTAGCCAAAAATAAAAGTTTAGGGATTTATAAATCAAGTCCTAAATTATGAAATTAAAGTGACAAGAGAGAAGAATTTAGCCAAAAATTCTCTAATAAATTAACTAGCATTCAAAATGGAGTAAAGTGCAAACAAAGTTAGATTGGGATTATAAAAATCATGACTTAAAAGAAACTTAAGGAAGAAGACAACCTACTACTTATGCTCTCCACATATTTTAATTTTAAAACTAAGACAATGATATTGGCTAAGGGGGTTTTAGGGAGGAAATTAACATGAAGAGGTCTTTGATTGGAGGTGATGAATTTTATCCTCTCACCCCACTCATTTTTTTGTTTTTTTTAAATAATATATGTAATACCAAAAAATGATAGACTAACATCCTATCACTTCCCCCGACATATATGAACTTTTTAATTCCTCTCTTCATATTTTTTTTTGGGTTGCATATGTTTACCAAGGAATAATGAATTTTATCTTCTTATTCCCATGACATATGATCTAACAAATAGAAAGAAAAATGATGGGGTTAAACAAAATTTTTAGAAAATAAACTAAAATACTAGAGAGCAACTACTAGTAGATTGAGATTTCCTAAGAATTTAAAAGCATGAAGTAAAAATAATTGGAATCCAAAATTGTTTTAGCAAAATTACTACAAAATTGAAACTATTTAAAATAAAAGAGAAAAGGTGCTAAATAAATTACTCTAATCAAATTAAAACCATAAGATTATTCTCAAAACAAAATCACTAAAAGTTAAATTTAACTAAACATGATGAAATAAAGATTAGCAAATAAAAATACTTATAAAATAGCTCAAACTAAAGTTCTAAAAATAACAAAAAACTAAGCAAAAGGTTTATTATATTTTGATTTTTTGACATTTTTTCATTTTTTTGGGTTTTGAGATATTATCTTTTTTTGGATTTTTTTGATTTTTCTAATTTTTTTTTTGGATTTTTGATAAGGCTAAAAGAAGCAATACTAAAGAAAACTTAATAAAACTATAATAAACATTTTTTTTTAAACATTTTTTAGAAAAGTAAGAAAAAGAAATAAAACAACTAAACCCTCCCCCATGCTTAAACCTTTCATTGCCCTCAATGAAAAATAAAAACAAGAAAGAAAAAGGAAGAAGAAAGGGGGGATACAAGAAAGTAAAAAAAAAACGACTTCCCCGGAGTCGTAAGGCCGAATACAGATGTCGCTCCCCCATGCTTGAGCTGGACACCGGCTCGGGCCTAAGGAAGAGATGAAATGATGGAGCCAAACGAACCGCCGGGGGTTTTATTCCTGCAAAGCAAAATAAGCAAACAAAAAAGAAACAAAAAGGATAAGCAAGGGGTGCCTCCCAAGAGCGCTCTCTGTTTAACGTCGGCCGAGCCTGACGTTATTTGTTAGCTAAATGGAAAATAAAAACTAAAGTGAAGTGGTAACTCCCTAAGTATGCGCTTAGGAGAGTAAACTAGAAAAAAGAAAAAATGAAGAATTGCACCGACATGCGGTGGAATCTTCAAGAAAATGATGCCCAAAAAGGAACGGACGGAGTTATAGAAGAACTCCGCCGTATATAAAATGGGGAAGAAGGGGTCGTCAAAAGAAGGAGAATAAAAAGAAGAAGAAATAGAAAGAGGAATAAAAGAAGTAGAAAACGAATTTTCATCAAAGGAAATTTCACAAGGAGAAGGAGAGTCTTGTGAAATTTCGGGAGAAGAAGGAGAAGGAAGAACTAAAGAAGAAATATCTAAAGGATAAGAAGAAGAAGAAGACTCGCTAAAACTAGGAAAATTTGGAACAGTTAAATTTGAAAGCGTAATGGAATCACCAACGTCTTCGGAATGAGAAATATGAAACGTCTCGTCATCCTCAACGGGTAAGAAGCACACCGGAATATCCATAGAGGTGTCTTCCAAAGGAGGAAGGAAACAATCCGGGATATCCGAATAGTTATCCTCCTCGAGAGGAACAAGACAAGCCGGGATATCCGGTGACTCAATACATGAAGAAATTGGAGGAGACGGAGAAGAAGACGAAGAAAAAGAAGCGGTCTCACGAGAAAGATAATCCATCATGGTCTTGAAATGCGAACTAATATTATCAATAGAAGTTTGCAATTCAAGATACCCATGATCGATAGAATTAAAATAAAATTTTAGAGGCGCGGCACTTTGCGGGGCAAAATCATAAGAAAAATACGGGTTGCCCATCTCCCAAGTTGGACAAAAATTGGAGTAATGGTCAAATTGGCCAGTTTGACCTTCCCCAGAAAAATTAAAATAAGGAGAGGGAGGGGTTCCCGAAAGACATTCAGAATAAAAATGGCCGGACGACCCGCAAAAAGTGCAAAAATATGATGATTCCATAAAAAAAATAACTGCTACCAAGAAGAAAGAAGAAAAAGCTAGTTTTTTTTTATTTGTTTTTTTTTTAGATATATATATTTTTTTGAAAATAGATTTTTTTTTTTTTTTGTGGATTGGCTCCCGAACTTCCCGAGGACTACCCGGTGAAGGGTTCGCCCGGTACTAGGTAAAATGGTGGCGCTTAAAGCCCCTTATTCTTTTCGAGAGATTTTAGGTTGGGTAGAAATAAGATGAGGTGGGTGGATAATAATAATAATAATAATAATAATAATAATAGTAATTTTTTTGTTTTTTTAGTAGAAGTAATAAATTCGATGCTTTCATAATATTGCCAAAAAAAATCCCCGGCAACGGCGCCAAAAACTTGATAGAGAAAATCGTATTCTCCAATCTATACTTGATTAAGGCAAGTGTACCTATCGAAATATAGCATAGGATATGAAAAATATCAAGGTCGTATAAAAACTCGGGGCAGGCAAGTACTATTACTCACAACGACTCTATTATTCTACCGAACGATTAATGAGTTTTGAAAATGAAAATAAACTAAGTTAAAAAGAGAAAATAAACTATTGCGAAAAGAGTGCTCGATCGACGATTCACTTTGAAATAAAATAACGAAATAAATTAGTTTAGCATTTGTAAATCTATTAAGACCGTGACGGATCCGATATTAGGAAGTAATCTCGCTAGAGCATTAAATCCCCTAACTTATAGACGTTTCGACCGAAATCTCTTTCAAGTCAAAATGGCCTAAAGTCGCATTATCGAAGTGACCCGCACTATTGGATTTGACTCCAATCCGGAGGATTTACGTCATCCTATCTCTAGGGGTGCGTTCAACTCCTTCCTTCCTTAAGTGATCTTTCATATTCACGAGCCTCTCGGCCACTCGAATATGAGATCGGATGCCTACTACCGTATACTGGAATACGGAGTCGACACAAAATAATTCAAGGAAGGATCAAAATAGAAAAATACAAAATACAAACATAAAAAGAAAGATACGTTATTTCATTGCAAAGATCCTCGTGACCGGGCACAAAAATTATTTAGCTACGCATGATAAGAAAGAAAACCAAAATAAAAGAAGAAGAAAGTGTTTTCATTGCATAAAAAGAGAGAGAATACAAAATAAAGACAAGATAATATTGCACTTAGTAAGAGAACTATTACAACAATGAAGAAAGAAATCTACTTAGCAACAAGGAAAGAAGAAAACTACTAACACTCTCTACCATAAACTACTTAAAAACTACTTCACTCTAAAAATTACTTGCCATCAACAAGAGGGGAGGGGCTCCTTTTATAGATGAAGGAGAAGGATCTAGAAGGGAATAAAAAAAAATAAAAACCAAGGGGGGGCCGGCCACATAGGGGAGAAGGTTCATGCATGAGTTTAAATGATGGGAGAGAGGAGGGGATACATGCATTGTATGATAATAAATGGACAATATAAAATGGAGAGGGTGGATGAATGGAATTGTGTAGAAGAGGCAAGAGAGGGGGAATTCGGCCATGCTTGGGGGAATGAATGCATGCATTTAATAATGATGGAGAGAGAGATACAAGGTGCATGCATGGGAAAATAAAGGTGGCAAGGTGCATGACAGTGGCCGGCCACAACAAGGAAATATTCATGGGCTCGGGTTTGGGCTTTGTGAAGGGCTGCTTGTAATTGATTGGTGGGGTGCTCCATGTAGGGCTCGACTTCTCATGTTTGATTGATGGGCTGCTTGGGCTCGGTTTGGAGGTTGTGGGCTGCATGGTGCATGGTTTGTAGCTTGTGGACAGCACCAAGTTGGGCTCGGGTAGCATGTGGGCTGCTCTAAGTGACATTAAACCTACAAGAACAAAGCAAATATATATTAGATGTTATAATATAATATTAATAATATAACAATAACAATAACAATAACAAACATAACAATAATTATAACAATAACAATCATAACAATAATTATAACAATAACAAACATAACAATAATTATTAAAGATTAAACAAGTCATAAATAAAATAACATAACATAAAATAAAACATAAAATAAAATAAGAGATTATTATAACATAAAAGACTTTTAAATAAGAAATAAAACATAATAAGCACAAAAATACTTAAAACATATAATTAAACTAGGAATTAATATATTATAAAGAGACATTAAAACATGAAATAATAAGCATGAAATATAAATAAACTTAGGCATTTTGAATAATAAACTACCCCAAAAACGATGACTAAAACTAGTCATCAAACTCCCCCATGCTTAGATTTTTGCTATTCCAGAGCAAAATGAAGAGAAATATTTATAAGACATTATAAAATTTGCAATTCAACTAAAAATTTATTAACATCAAAATCTAGCCAAAAATAAAAGTTTAGGGATTTATAAATCAAGTCCTAAATTATGAAATTAAAGTGACAAGAGAGAAGAATTTAGCCAAAAATTCTCTAATAAATTAACTAGCATTCAAAATGGAGTAAAGTGCAAACAAAGTTAGATTGGGATTATAAAAATCATGACTTAAAAGAAACTTAAGGAAGAAGACAACCTACTACTTATGCTCTCCACATATTTTAATTTAAAAACTAAGACAATGATATTGGCTAAGGGGGTTTTAGGGAGGAAATTAACATGAAGAGGTCTTTGATTGGAGGTGATGAATTTTATCCTCTCACCCCACTCATTTTTTTGTTTTTTTTAAATAATATATGTAATACCAGAAAATGATAGACTAACATCCTATCACTTCCCCCGACATATATGAACTTTTTAATTCCTCTCTTCATATTTTTTTTGGGTTGCATATGTTTACCAAGGAATAATGAATTTTATCCTCTTATTCCCATGACATATGATCTAACAAATAAAAAGAAAAATGATGGGGTTAAACAAAATTTTTAGAAAATAATTTAACTATATATATATTTCCTTATCTAATTCTAGTTAAAATAGTTTTGATTTTATCAGAAGTAATAATACAAGAAGACTGATTGAATGATACCTGATAACCTTCATCACATAATTGGCTTATGGATATTAGGTTATGCTTGAGTCCACTTATATAGGCTACCTTCCTGAAGGTAACTACTCCAACATTGACATTTCCATATCCTTCTGTCTGTCCACAGTTGGAGTCTGCAAATATCACTTTTGTTCCCAGTTTTGATTTGAAATCAGTTAGGTTGTCTTTACTTCCTGTCATATGTTTTGAACAGCCACTATCCAGATACCACTGTTCCTCTGTGGTAGGATAGTTCTTCATCTGCATAAAAATAGGTTAGGTGTTCTTGACGCAAGTAACCTTGGGTCCTTGAATTCTTTCATATTTATAGCTACAGATATAAGAAAATTCAGGTTGGTCCTTATAACCTCGTGGATGATATCTTTTAGGAGGAATAATCGACTGAGTAAAAGGTTTAATACAGGTTTGAGTTTGATTAAAGTTTTGAAAAGAATTAAAGTTTATGTTATATGAAATTGGTTTCGACGAATTGTAATAAGTTTGTCGATCTGCGTTTGACGAATAGGGATGAGTTCGTTGAACTCCATTCACAGAATGAAAGTATTCATTCTCTGCGCCCCACGTTCGTCGATCCCGGTTCGAGGAACCATATTGAGTTCATCGAGCATAGTTAGACGAATAATTTTACTGAAAGTCTGCATTCATAGCACGTTGATTTGAGTTCGACAAACCATATTCATTTCGTCGAGCTTGGTTCGACGAAACATGTTGAACATAATTTTATTAAAAAATTTCTTTTTCTTTTGTTTAGTCTTATATAAACCTTCTGTTTCTTTATTAGTGTCTTCTACCTTTTCTTTTCCTTTTTTCAGAAATAAATTTAACAAGAGTAGATAGTATGTTTTTCTGTAATAGAGGAGGCTGACTAGATGAAGCTCCCAAGCCTAGTTTGTCATTAAGCTTGACATTGACTGTACTTGTGATATTCATCAATTTGATACTTCTCCCATTAAGGGATTCTTTAAATTCCTTAGCCTCAGATAATTTAGTTTTTAAATATATTATCTGTTCTAAAGCATTATCTAGATCATCTTTGAGTTTAATATTTTCAGAAAATAGGTTATCAAATTCAATTAGCTTTTCTCTGAGGAGTTTTATTTTCTTCTCAGATTTAATTAAATCATTGCATAACAATTTAAATTCAGTTTTAAATTGATCTGAAGTAAAATCAAAAGAATAAATTACCTGATCTTCTTCTAATACAGATTCATCTTCTGAGTTGTCAGCTTCTGAATTAGCAGCTTCAAAGTTGTTGTAAGATGCATCGATTGCCATCAAGCAGACCTCTCTAGCCTTGGCCTCTTCTTCATCCTCACTGGAGTTGGATGAAGACTCTTCCTCTGAGTCACTCCAGGTTTCAGCAACAAATCCTTTCTCCTTCTTTTTTGTATTTGTTGGAGGAGGGCTTGCTGGAATGTTTCTTGGAGTCTTTTTCCTTTCTTTTGTCTTTCTTCTGAGTTTCCGGACACTCTGGTAATATGTTTCCAGGTTTCCTGCATCCATAGAAACTATTTATTTAGTTGTATTCTTGTCATACCTTGGCTTATCTTCTTTTCTGGAAGATCTTCTCCTAAAGTCCTTCCTTGCCATCATGTAAAATCTCTTAGCCAAGAGACTCAATAGATCTTTATTGTCTGGAATGGCTTTTGCTTCATCAATTGCTTTAAAAGCAATGCGTTGCTCTTTCCTTCCTGATGATGAATTCCTTTGCTCAGCTTCTCTGGTCTTGATGACTTGCTCATAAGACTTGAGCTTGCCCAACAAAGTTTCAATATAGATTTCATTTAGGCTTCTGGCTTCCTTGATTGGCCAGATCCTAGAGTCCCATGTGCTAAGGAAGCACATAAGGATCTTGTCATTTATCTCTGTCAATGAGATATTCTTGTCAAGAGTTTTCAGCTCATTTATTATGAGACTGAGTCTGTTATACATGTCTGCAACTGATTCTGACTCTACCTTCTTGAAATTCTCATACTGAGAGATCAAGTGTGATCTCCTATCTTTCCTTTCATTAGTAGATCCAGCTACCATAGCATTTAGGGAGTCCCAAATGGCCTTTGCTGAAGTACATTCAACAACCTTCTGGAATATGTCATCAGACATAGTTTGGGCCAGAATGTTAATTGCTTTAGCATCAGCAATCTTGGCCTTCTTCTGAGCATCAGTCCACTCAGGTGATGGAACTTCATTTGTGCTTGTTGTTATTGCCACTGGTAGTGGGGGACCTGTCAAAATGGAATTATATATATCTTCATCAATGGAAGTCATGTAAAGCCTAATCCTTGTCTTCCAAAGTGCAAACTTATTCAGATTGCACACTGGAGGTCTGGTGCTTGAATACTCTTTATTTTGTGCCATGAGAGAAAGAACAATTAGAGTAAATAAGATCTATCAATGATCTTTTGGTTCAGGTGTTAGCCTGTGAAACAAAATAACTAGCCCTCTGATACCAATTGAAAGTGAGGGATAGATCTAACTTAACTCTAGAGGGGGGTGAATAGAGTATTAAAAATTTATTAACTTGTTTTTATAGCGAATTAAAATAGGTGATATATATATATATAAAATAGAAATATCGCCGCACGGAAAATAAACAAGTAAAGGCACAAAAAGACGACATAAGGAATTTATAGTGGTTCCCCAATAAACCTGTGTACATCCACTCTTCTACCACCCTAGTAGGAATCCACTACAGGTTTTTGCTCAGGTGCCTTGCCACCACAAGTTTTTGCTCAGGTGCCCTGTCACCACAAGATCTATTTTTCTAAGGGAGATCTATCAACCCTTTGAGCTTTTGATCAGGTGCCCAAAAACTAATCCCAAGTCTTTTGATCAGGTGACTTGTGAACCAAAAAGGATAACTTTTGAAGGGAGTTAAAACCCTCTACATGGTGAAAGGAAAATGTAAAAAGATGTTTTATTCTGTCTCAAGGATCTGAAAAGACTAGTGAATTTGTTGATGTCAAAGCTCCCCCTGAGTTATATGGATATGATCAGGAGTGAAATCTTTGCTTCAGGGTGTAGGCCTTCAAAGTGATGTTGTCTTCAGCAAGCTTTTAGACTGATTTTGATTTGTTATCTCTTGAAAACCTGAAGCAGATGAAGAAGAACTCTCTGTACATGGGAGCTGTGTTGTATTCTTCACTTTTTTGTACACTGTTTTATCATGTTGACTGATTACTGATTTTCTAATTCACTGATTTACTAATACTTTTCATTACTTGCAATCTTTTGAAAATCACTTTATATATTAATTGTAGATTCAAAAACATTTGAATTATTAATTCTTTCCTTGAAATCCTCTGCATAATTTTTGGGAGTTGGAACGGCTAATTTAGTCTTGAAAGCATTTCCCTAACTATCCCAGTAAATTTGGTAGAGTAATAACTCTGTGAAATCCATAATTATTGCTGCCAGGAAACGGCTATATTCTTTAGAATATTGAGCATTAATTATTAGAGTATTGCTGTCTTAATATAATATAATTTGAAATCAAACTGTTATAGTCGAACTGAGAAACTGCAGAGAAGATTAGTCGAACAGAACCTGGAAGGAGTTAGTCGAACTCAACATAGATTTTGTCGACCTGAGCTCCAAGTTCGTCGAGCTGATAACTCTCCTTCGTCGAGCTGAGCTCCAAGATCGTCGAACATAGAATATACTTTCCAATCTGAGCTCCAAGTTCATCGAACTTAGATAGTCCTTCTTCGAGCTAAACTTCTGATATGAGATCACAGTTCATCGATCTCAGCTAGACTTTCGTCGAGCTCAATTCAGAGAAGGAACTCTGAGTTCGTCGATCTAAGATCGACGATCGTCGAGCTGAGTTCAGCTATCATCGAACGACTTTTCTTCATTCTTTTTAACTGCTTTTCCTCTAAAGTCTTTTGTCTCTAAAGTCTTCTAAAGGAGGGTACTGACAATCTAAGTATGTGTTGCGGACCTTGACCCTGGAAATAACCTATGACCCAAGACTATACATGTTGGATCATCTAATCGATCTTAATAGTTAACCTAGCCCAAATTAAAAGTAGGGTTCCAACAACCTCCGTCCAATTCAGGCATACATTTATAGTGAAATTCTCATCAACACAAGAAATCTCTAAGGCTTCCAGCTCTTAGATCAGACGCTCATCATGCATCTGCAACCAATTTGCCCTTGTCGGAGTCTTACGACTCAAGGCATCTGCGACGATGTTTCCCTTACAGGGAGTGTAATGAATTTGGAAGGTGTAGTCCCTGAGAAATTCCATCCATCTCCGTTATCGCATATTGAGATCTTTCTGATCCAATAGATACTTTAGGCTCTTATGGTCTGTGAATATATAAACTTTCACACCATATAAATAATGACGCCACAGTTTAATTGCAAAAATCACCGCTGCCAACTCAAAGTCGTGGACGGGATAGTTCCGCTCATGCACTTTTAACAAGTGTGAGCCAAAAGCGATCACCTTTCCAAATTGAAGAAGAACGCAGCCCAAGCTGCTCCCAGATGCATCACTATAGATTTCAAAGCCGTCCGAACCACATGGCGATGTCAAGATTGGCGTCGTGGTCAAGTAACTCTTCATCTCTTCAAAAGCTAGCGCACACTCCGGCGTCCAGAAGAACTTCTGATCCTTCCTCGTTAGTGTGGTAAGAGGCAAGGCGATTTCTGAGAAGTTTTCTACGAAACATCTGTAGTAGCCCGCCAGTACAAAGAAACTCCTGACTTTGGCTACATAAGACAACACCGGCCACTCCCGTATGACTACTATCTTTGATGGATCCACCGCAATGCCTTCTCCACTCACCACATGGCTAAGAAAAGACACTGATGATATCCAGAACTCACACTTTGAGAACTTGGCGTAGAGTTTATTCCTTCTCAAGGTGTGCAACACCATGCATAAAGGGTTCGCATGGTCTTCTTCATACTAAGAGTACACGAGAATGTCGTCAATAAATACGATTACAAATAAGTCCAAGTACTCTCGAAATGTACGGTGCATTAGGTCCATGAACACCGATGGCGCATTTGTTAGCCCAAACAACATTACTATGAACTCGTAATGACTGTAGCGTGTTCCAAATGCTGTCTTGGGAATGTCAAATTCCTAAATCCTCAACTGGTAGTAGCCAGACTTCAAGTCCAGCTTCGAGTACACCATTGATCCCACCAGTTGGTCAAACAAGTCATCTATCCGTAAAATCAGATACTTATTCTTTTCTGTTAACTTGTTCAATTCTCGATAGTTGATGTACAGCCGCAAGCTTCCGTCCTTATTTTTTTACAAAAAGAATAGGTGCGCTTCAAGGTGACATACTTGGGTGTATATATCCTTTCTCTAACAGCTCTTGAAATTGAACCTAAAGTTCCGCCATTTCCTTTGGTGTTACTCGGTACGGCGAGCGGGCCATAGTTTTCGCACCTGGCACCAACTCGATAGCGAATTAAATCTCCCGCTGAGGTGGTAACCCAGGAAGATCCTTTGGAAACACATCTGCAAACCCTGATACAATCGGAACATCATTCACACTGGCCTTTGGCTCAACAGCCTAAACAAGCATGAAGAACAACTCCGCGCCCTTCCGAACAGCCTTGACTACTTGGAAAGTAGATATCAATATCTTGCTCGATCCTCGCATACCAGCGAATATAGTCTCTAGCTTGGTATTCTTACCCAGTGTGACTTCCTTTGAGTTGCAATCAATACAGGCACGCTGCATCGAAAGCCAATCCATACCAAAGATCACATCAAATTCAGATATCGGTAGCATCGATGCTTCCAATCCAAAATCTCGACTTCCTATTCGCACCTCAATACAGCAAGACTTATTTGCACACATCACGCATCTATTAGGAAATAACACCTTAATGATATCTGTCATCATGCGAGTAGGCACGCTGATCCGGGACACGAAGTCTTCAGATAGAAATGAATGTGAAGCACCTGTATCAAACAGTACTCTCGTCAGACAGTCCTGAATAAGGACAAAGCCTAAAACAAACACATCATGCACAAGCCACGCACAAGGTAGGAAGTATAAAAAGCAGTAAAACAATATCTTAACTCGTACCTATGACGACGTCACTTTGCTTATAGCCTCCTGTTGGCCAAGATTATACACTCGGGGTTGTGTTTGGGATGCGGAGGAATCCACCGCTGCCTTTCCCTTTTCAGCATATGACTCTCCTATCTTCTTTTCACCCTTTGGAGGACCACTCCGACAATTGTGGGCAAAGTGTCCTAGTTTGCCGCAGGTATAACATGTACGTGGGCCTTGCCCAGAAGTTGCTCTAGAAATAATAGTAGAGAGAGCCTGTCCAGAAGACTTGGATCTCTTACCCCATTTCCTTCGGTAGTTCGGCTTTCCCGGGTGCAGCACTTTGAACTCAGGCTTTGTAACATCCATGTCCCTTTTTCCCTGTACCCTCTTTATATCTTTCTCAAATACACGAGTCGCATCCACCAATGCTTGAAACCCTTGGTTTACCGAACTCGAGAGCAGGAATCTCATCTCATCCCGCAATCCTTCATAGAACCTATTGGTTTTACACTCGTTGTCAGCAAAGATAGATCCTGCATAACGTCCCAACTTTGAAAACTTATATATGTAGGTATCAACACTACTTTCTCCCTGAGTTAGATGCTGGAACTCATTTTCCATGGCTATGCGTTGAGCCGATGGTAAATGTTTTGCCAAGAACTGTTGGGTATTGTATCCACAATCACCTAGATTTGTATGAAGTCACCCTTAAACTAAGATGAATTAGTTTGTATTTGATCTCTATTCTAGTTATGTGTTTGCAGGACTTATTGCTAAGTGTAGACTAATGTCAGTCTACAGTAGGTCATCAAACACAGGACCATACAATGTAATTCCTCATTGTGTGATCCAAGGTTTTGACTCATGTGTAGCCTCTCTATTGGGATACACTTCATATTCAAGCACATGGACTAATGGTTGAAGACTTGATGTTGTTTGGGATGAAGATGTAAAATCCTTAGAGCTTATAAAATTCTAAGTATTATACTCGAGTAGTCCTTTTTGCACTCGAGCAGAAGACTTAGCAGCACTCGAGAAGTTCTAGTCTACATCTCGAGTATGGAAGTGGTTCTCGAGTAGTTCTTATCTTGCACTCGAGAAACCAAGTCCAGTACTTGAGTAAATAAGCTCTCTTTTTCGAGTGATGTTATTTATGTCTCAGAAAAATTTTCTAAGTCAAGTACTCGAGTAATCTAGCTGAGTGCTCGAGTTGTTGAGTAGATTTAGTCGAGTGACAGAAGTCAGTTCTCAAGAAGTTCTTAGACCACTCGAGTGAAATTTATTTGTACTCGAGTAGTTTGTTTATTACTCGAGTAGTTCAGCTTCAGCACTCGAGTGATTAGATTCTTATCCAGAATTCTCTCCAAGTCTAAGCTCTCGAGAAGTTCTATCTACCTCTTAAGAAGTAAGTATAGCACTCGAGTGATCCATTAACTTCTCGAGTGATTTACTTCATCGATTCAGATTGTCCAGAATTGCCTCCTCTCGAGTAATCCAAGTGTAGCACTCGAGAACCAGCTTTAGTACTCGAGTAACTTATTCTTCACTCGAGTAAGGCCAATCAAATTTCCAGAATCAACTCTTCTTGAGTAGTCAGAGCCAACCACTCGAGAGCTAGTCTTAGCACTCAAGTAGTTTACTTATTACTCGAGAAATGCTGAACTTTTTCAGAAAAATTCTTAAGTCTTGTCAGATCTAATTTTTGAATGTCGTGACGTGATTGGTCCACGTGGCCCTCATTAATGACGATTATTACCGTTAGAGAGATCTTATAAAAGGTCATATCTTCCTGACAAACCCTAGGTAAGTATAATTTAAGTTCTGGATCGGCCGACAACTTTATCATCATCTACAAAAAGTCGCCGCTCTCATTCAAGATCTTCAAGTCAACTTTCGATCCAGAGATTTATAGATCAAGGGATTAATCATTCTCATTCTACTCCTTGATTGCGTGAGTCAGAAGCTTATCAGAATAAGATCGATCCAAGTCTTCTTCTATAATATTCTGAAAGAGCCGCAAATCTAAGAAGGAAGACCTGGAGAGATTTTCAGATCTGAGAAAAATTACTGTTTGTATTTCTACAAATCTTTTCTTAAATATTGTAGGAGATTATTCTCCGAGTGTAGGAGATTTGTTCTCCGAGTTGTAGGAAGTTTTTACCTTCCGAGTGTAGATCCATTTTGGATCAAGATTGTAGGAACATTGTTCCGAGTGGTAGGATCGTTTTGATCCGAGATTAGTGGAGTAGCCGAGTCTAGTTATTTGCTTGATCGGTGAGTGGAAAGTGGACGTACCCAAGATTGGGAAACCATTATAATTCTTGGTGTTCTCTGTGATTGCTTGATTGTTTTCTTGTGCTCTAGATCTTTAAAGTTTTTATTTCGCAATAAGTAGCACAACTCACCTATTCACCCCCCCCCCCCCTCTAGGTGATTTAGGTAGACAACTTAGACGTTTTTCAATTGGTATCAGAGGGAGGTTGATCATTAGAAGGTTAACACCTTGATTAGATCTGCCCCAAGTTGTCTTTGAGGTATTCAAGCATGGACAGAGCCAAGGATTTTTCCAAGCTTCCCTTGTGCACAAAGAATAATTTTACGATGTGGGAAGAAAGAATAAAATTCCTTATGAAAGCTGTGGATCCAAGGATCTTCATGATTTTTGAAGAAGGTCCTTATGTTCCCATGACCGTCTCCATTATAGATGCTACAAAGCAAGTTCCTAAGAAGTTAATGGATCTCGACAAAGATGAGATTGCACTTGTCTCTTTAGACAAGAAGGCCAAAAATATTATAGCAAGTGCAGTCGATGATTCAATGCTGCAGAATTTGATTCACTGCCAATCTGCTAAGGAGATGTAGCAGTTGATGAATATTTTCGCTAAGTCTAAACTTGATGCAGATTCATTCTACAATTTATCATAACTATGTAAATGGGCATAAGCTAGATTGAATCATCTTTCAGGCAAGTGCACCTATCAATCATAGTATACGAGAATTCTACATCTCGTATCGTATTCCACAGGGTCATTTCAACTATTTGTACTCACTCTCACTCTATTATCATACCTAAACTTAAGGTTGCGTTCTAACATAGATTAATCCTAACTATGACTATTTGGATAAAAATTGTATTGGAGAGTTATAAAAATAGTTTCAAGTCGAAAGTTAAGAGTATTCAATGAACATAATCAATTTGAGTAATCACGAAATAACAAGACTATCAAATTCATTGTATTGTAAGGGGTTAAACTAATTATCAAATTCTCTCTCGAGCAATTTAAAAATCTAAGTTAAGTTAAGTAAATTTTCTCTCGAACAATTTACAATACTCAAATATTTATTGAATGAAATGCCCTATCTAATACATGGATTCATGAAACTTTATTTCTAAAATATCATAATTCCATTCATTCGTATTCTAATTTTCCAAGAAACATATCTCTCGATCATGATTTTTGAATTACAAAGAGAAATAACACATGAATATGAAGATTTATCCCTCATCCAAACAATCCAATTTCCCAATCTAGACATTTGGAATTCATGTAAAAATAAATAATCATTCATAACAAGGATAATTCTCAATGGTTGCAAGCCCATATACGAATAAAATACGATGAAATTGATTAAAACAAAACGATACATGATTACTAAATTGTTCAAACACATTGTTCATGAAAATCAAAAGATAAATAAAGTTGGATTACCAAGAGAGATACAAGATTAAAAGAGATAAATTAAAGAATAAATGCATACAAATATCTCCTTCAAGCTTTCCTTCTCTTGGATGCTCCACTTTCGTTCTCCAGAAAATCTCCAAGCAAAATAATCCAAAAAGTGCAGAATAAATTTTTCTCCAGGTTTTTATAGTCCAATAGCAAACATGGTCGAACACGGGTTCCGACACGGCCGTGTTGCAGGCCGTGTCGGCAGTTCCAGGGCAGTTCCACACGAAAAGACGTGTTTGATCATGGGCCGTGTTGGATCACACGGGTACTGACACGGCCGTGTTATGGAACACGGCCGTGTTGTTCTTCACGTTCTTCAGACACGGGGGCTGGATCATTGGCCGTGTTGGATCACACGGGTACTGACACGGCCGTGTTATGGAACACGGCCGTGTTGTTCTTCATGTTCTTCAAACACGGGGGTTGGAAAATTACTTCAGCTGGGAAGGAACACTGGTAGGCACACGGCCGTGTTCCTACCCGTGTGTGAGCAAATCTTCTCCTGTGTTCAGTCCTGTTGGCCCCGTAAACTCCCCTGTTTGCTCCAAGACTTTTAGTTCCACTGGCTAGTTGTACCTGCATTAGAAAAAATGACATAGTAAGGGAGAAGTTCAATACATAAAATAGTAAAAACTCTAAACTATGCTCTACTATTCATGACAATACCAATTCTCAATTATTTAGTGCAATTACTTGAATAAAGAGGTAGAAAACAGCGGATATGATTACAATTATTACAATAAAAATCTATCATAATTGTAATCATCACACATCCCCAGACTTAAGTGTTTGCTTGTCCCTAAGCAAACTAATTCAAACAATTGGGTTACCAATACATAATTCTTCTTCCGCACACTGATTGTTTTGAATTCGAATAGAGATTTGATGCTGCAATTGTATAGGAAATAGTATAGTAGACTTTTCTAAATATAACTTTTTCTTAAAAATTTCTCCAATACATATCTTAACTACTTTTCACTCTTTCTTAGAATTATAATTATAGTTATCCATAACTATTGTAAGGAGAAAACAACAATCTTGATAACATATGCATTAGTCTTTCAAAAATTAAAAATCTCCCTATTGATAATCATACACTTCCCTTTACACACCCTCTCCATAGCACTAATGAGAATTAGTAAAGTTGGATCCTTAGGACTTGTATGGTGGTGTATTGTTTTGGCTTAGGATAGGTGATTATAGGTGGGGTAAGCAAAATAAACTAGATCACAATTGAGCCCTTTGTATGATAAGGACCTTTAACATACATTGATATTTTATGAGCACCCCCAGACTTTGCACGTATTATCATTCCCTTATATTTACTTCTTTTTTTTTTTCTTAACCAAAGGTCCATAGTAGGGATCATTCCGAATGGGTGCAAGTGTACACTCACTCAGGCCACATATCACTATGTTTTTGTAGGGATTTCATAGTAGGGATCATTCCGAATGGGTGCAAGTGTACACGCACTCAGGCCACATATCACTATAAAAAAAATCATTTCATGACGAACTCAATGATAGGTGCTACTAGACGAGAATTGGCCTTGGTGTATTTTAGAGTTGGAATACCACAAAAATATAGGGATAAGTTTCAAATTGGGTGAGCAAAGGTATAATGTTTAAGGTTTTGGGTTTGAACGGCTCAATCTATCCAAAAGGAGGCCTAAATCATTTCCACTTTTACTAATTTACATGTGCAAAAGGTTTTGAGGATCGCTAGTAAGTTCTAGATACCAATAGAGTAAATTTTTGTTATTGTTGATCTACTAATACGAACTTATCAAGATATTACACTCATCAACTCACTTTAGTATAGATAAATAATTTGTTTCTAAAATGGAGTGATTATTAGTTAATAATATAAAGGACAATCTTTTTAAACCAAATTATATGGAGAAAAGTAATCTAATGAATTTCTATACGTAGTTACTAATCAACAAATTTGAACACGAATTCGGTTTAATCAGCGTGCGAAAGTGAATTAGATAGTTATATTCCCAATGAGTGAAGTAATGAAAGCTTAAAGAGAAGTAATCAAATTTTTCGAGGGGGTGTATAAGGAAATATAGAGGATTATGATAAAGAGCAAATAAGTAATTGTAATCATGTATTCCACTGTCAATAATCATTATAAAAATGCCGCATACCCCCAGACTTGAGTTGCAATGTCCTCATTGCAAACAAAAATTAAAACAAGGAGACATAAATTGCACTAGATAAAGAACTGATGAGCAGGAATATAGAGCATCACAACACGAAACAGGAGCAAAATCTGAAATAAAACATTTTTTTTTTCATATATATGCTGATCATACAAATACAAATTGATACAAATACAAATACAAATATCGATCATACAAATACAAATACTGACCAATCAATACTAAAGATAATGCCAAATATGCTAAGCCAGATATATCAGAAATACATCGGTGAGTCATCGTGATCAGTCGGATCATCCTGAGGGTGAGATGGACGAGGAGCTGGTCGCGGTGGGCTGGTGATCCCCATGTGCTGCCGGATCTGATAGATGGCGTCCTCAGTCCGCTGCTGCGTCTCCTCGATACGCTGAAGGCGCGGCGATAGCTGAAGGTCATAAAAACGCTGCAACTCCTGCGCAAATCGAGACTGTCGCTGAGGCTGGGCAGATGATGACTCCCCCTGAGTACGCGTCGAACGGGCCGGCGGAATGAGAGGCTCATCGAGATCTGGATCGACCTCATCATCGTCGTCGTCGTGGATATGAAGGCCACGAGGCGCAATGGTATATATAGTCCCGCCTCGGCCTT
The DNA here is from genome assembly GCA_039513925.1 of Platanthera zijinensis. Lineage (NCBI taxonomy): Eukaryota > Viridiplantae > Streptophyta > Magnoliopsida > Asparagales > Orchidaceae > Platanthera > Platanthera zijinensis. The sequence continues at coordinate 69,087,933 of CM077098.1, read as the reverse complement.
GACGAGCAGTAACGAGGCGGATGGCTCGAAGACTGGCCATGGTGATAGGCACAGTTTTCGCTACCACCGCCATCGGGGGAAGAGGTAAAAAGATGCCCATATTCTTGGCTAGACGCGTGATGTAGGGGGCTACACAGATAGATCCTACGCGAGAGTTCTCCGCCTGATGAAGAATAAAATGTGCAAGCATATAGCCCAAATGGATAGGGTAGCGGGCTGTCATGCTGTGGAGATAAAGAATGTCCTGGCGGCTCACAACACCGGAGCTTTCACCCCGGCCGCTCAGTGTATGGCTAAGAAGGTGATGAATATAATGCACGGCGGGGGAGGCCAATTTGGAGGCCTTAGACCTCTTTGCTTCGTAGGCGCCGGTGTCGAAAGATAAATGTCGCCAAACGCTACCTGCCTGCTCGCGACTGGGGAGTTCAAATTTCAAGTCCGAGTAGGCGGCACTAAGGAGGAATGCCTCGTCGTATATTCCTAAATACCGTGTAAACTGGAAGAGAGAAAGAGTGTAGAAGGTGCCCCCCACTCGAAAAGAAATATTCCCCTCTGTAGGTCTTCCATCATCGGCCACACAGGATCGAAGGTTGACATAGAAAGTGGATAAAAATTCGAGGGTCAACTCTCTAAATCCTATCTCTTCTATGGCAAAGAACCCTTGCCACCCCACTACAGAAATCAACTCCCTCACAGTATCCGCTAGATCTATAGATTCGAGGACATCCCAGTCTATGATTCGTATGTCCTGATACTTCTTTGCCTGTAGCCGATTATAGCGGTTTGTGTGGATAGGATCTGTGAAAGCTAGTGGCGGAGCGACGTCGCGTCTCTCGGTCGATAATGCTTGAAGATCCGGGCGGCGCCGGCGACCACCTTGGCAACGAGATGAGGCCATGATCTGAAAATAAATAAATAAAAACAAATCTAAAATGAATTTCAGAAGGAGAATAGGAATAGAAATGATCAAGAGGACATAACCCAGGAGTTTTACCGAGTAGGTTGAGCGCGAAGAAATGAGGCGATTCCGCGAAATTTGGAGAAGGAGATGGCTTTCCCGGCTAGAATAGATGCAGGAATGGGAAGAGGAGGAAGTGGAAGTGATGAAGAGAATGGAGAATTCGGGCCCCTATAAAAAGAAGTCGAACACGGGTACACACACGGCCGTGTGTGTACCCGTGTTGAGGAATATTTCTGCGCGGGAAACACGGCCTTCAAGGGGACGTGTGGTCAAATCGCGGGAAACTGCCCGTGTCAGGTGGACACGGTCAACAACACGGCCGTGTCCCCTGGCCGTGTGGTCAACCCTGGAGGACACGGTCAAGAACACGGGTTGGTGGGAACCCGTGTATTTCTCTGACTCGAAAAAATTTAATTCGTCGCCTTGACACGGGTACGCACCTGGCTGGGTGGGCAGCCGTGTGTATGACACACGGCTATGTACACGGCTTGGTGGGCAGCCGTGTACACTACACGGCTATGTACACGGGTTGGTGGAAAGCCGTGTACTTCTCTGACTCGAAAAAAATTTAATTCGCCGTATACACACGGGTTCTCACATGGCTGGGTGGGCAGCCGTGTGTGCTAGACACGGCCATGCACACGGGCGTGTGCATGGCCGTGTACTCTTCTTCTTTGGTAATTTCTCCTGATTACGTAATTTATTTATTTTTAATTAAAATTTCATTAAAATTTTAATTTTCCTATATAGACAAGACACTATACTATACTATTCTATATATTCCCTTAGTCTAGGTGAAGGCATGATTCTAGTCGAATATGTTCTTGGGGAAGTGCACTGTTATAAAGCTTTAACCGGTGCCCATTGACTTTAAAATCTCCCTTTTCAGGGTGAGTTAGTTCAACTGTGCCATAGGGAAAAACTTCTTTAACTTGGAATGGTCCGGACCACTTAGACCTAAGTTTCCCGGGAAATAGACGCAGTCTAGAATTAAAAAGGAGCACTTGATCACCTTTGTTGAATGTTTTAGTTTTCCGAAGGTGACGGTCATGAAATAGTTTGGTTTTCTCCTTATAAATTCTGGAGTTCTCATAAGCCATAGTTCTCCATTCATCTAGTTCATTAAGTTGAAGTTTGCGTTTTTCCCCTATAGTATTTGTATCAAAATTTAGAGAGCGTATTGCCCAATATGACTTGTGCTCTAATTCTATAGGTAAGTGACAAGATTTACCATAGACTAATCTAAAGGGAGTGGTACCTATAGGTGTTTTAAATGCGGTCCTATAGGCCCATAAACAATCGTTTAGTTTCCTAGACCATTGTTTTCTATTCCCCTCTATAGATTTTTCTAGGATGCGCTTAAGTTCTCTATTGGATACTTCAACTTGGCCACTAGTTTGGGGATGATATGGTGTAGCTATCCTATGTGTGACTCCATATTTCTGCAATACCTTATCTAACTGTAGATTACAGAAGTGAGAACCCCTATCGCTAATAAGTGTTCGTGGTGTGCCAAATCGCGCAAATAGAGATTTTAGGAATTGGATTACTACTCTACTATCATTAGTAGGTAAAGCTTGCGCCTCAACCCACTTTGATACGTAATCTACAGCAACTAAGATATACTTATTCCCGAATGAAACTGGAAATGGACCCATAAAGTCTATCCCCCACACATCAAATACTTCACATTCAAGGATAAAATTTTGCGGCATTTCATGTAATTTAGAAATATTACCTGATTTTTGACAAGAATCACATGAAAGCACATACCTTTGGGCATCCCTGAATAGAAGGGGCCAATAAAAACCCAAATCAAGAACCTTTTTCGCAGAGCGATTTGCTCCATAGTGACCACCAGTAGGACCTGAATGACACTGCTCCAAAATTCTCCACCCTTCCTCGGCGGATACACACCTTCGGATCACGGAATCTGCACATATCCGAAAAAGAAAAGGGTCCTCCCAAAAGTAATATTTCAAGTCGGAGAAAAATTTCTTTTTCTGCTGATATGAAAAATCCTTTGGGAGGACCTTAGCCACAAGATAGTTTGCATAATCTGCAAACCATGGATAATCATTATTAATTTTCGAAGATAAGGCAAATAACGATTCCTCAGGGAATGTATCTGAAATCTCAGACTCATCTAACGTTGCACGTAACGGATTTTCTAAACGTGAAAGATGGTCTGCCGCTAAGTTTTCTGCTCCTCGTTTATCCCTAATTTCCAAATCAAATTCTTGCAATAAAAGTACCCAACGGATTAAACGAGGCTTAGCTTCCGCCTTGGCTAGCAAATATTTAAGTGCAGAGTGGTCCGTGTAAACTACCACCTTGGATAATGTTAAATAGGATCTGAATTTATCAAACGCAAAGACTACTGCTAGAAGTTCTTTTTCAGTTGTAGTATAATTCTCTTGTGCATTATTAAGTGTTTTACTAGCATAAAATATAGGATGAAAATGTTTGTTTCGGCGTTGTCCTAAAACAGCTCCTACCGCAAAACTGCTAGCGTCAAACATGATTTCAAATGGCTGAGTAAAATCAGGCGCTATCATAATAGGAGAATTAACTAATCTGTCTTTTAAGAACTCAAAAGCATGTAGGCACTCTTGATCAAAGATAAACGGTGTATCCTTTTCTAATAGTCTCGTAAGTGGTTTAGCAATTTTTGAAAAGTCTTTAATAAACCGGCGGTAAAACCCGGCGTGGCCTAAAAAACTTCTCACTGCCTTAACGGATGTGGGTGGTGGTAACTTTTCTATCGTTTCTATCTTCGCTCTATCTACTTGAATTCCATGATTGGATATTTTATGACCTAATACTAACCCTTCTTGTACCATAAAATGGCACTTCTCCCAGCTAAGTACTAAGTTCGTCTCCTCACACCTCCTTAGAACCTTCTCTAAATTATTCAAACATAAGTCAAATGCATCCCCAAAGACGGAGAAGTCATCCATAAACACTTCCATGATATCTTCAACATACTCGTTGAAGATAGCTAACATGCATCTTTGGAAGGTAGCGGGGGCATTACAAAGACCGAAAGGCATACGCCTATAGGCAAAGGTACCGAATGGGCATGTGAACGTGGTTTTCTCTTGGTCTTCTGGGGCTATTGGGATTTGAAAATACCCAGAAAGTCCATCTAGAAAACAATAATATGAATGTCCTGACAAGCGTTCTAATATTTGGTCAATAAAGGGTAAAGGGAAATGGTCTTTCCTAGTGGCATCATTTAACTTCCTATAGTCTATACAGACACGCCAACCTGTTACTGTTCGCGTTGGAATTAATTCATTTTTATCGTTTGCTACCACAGTTAAACCACCCTTCTTAGGAACCACTTGGACAGGACTAACCCATGGACTATCGGAAATAGGGTATATCATACCAGCGTCTAATAATTTAACAATTTCAGCCTTAACTACCTCTTTCATATTAGGATTAAGCCTACGTTGCGGTTGAATAGAAGACTTATAGTTTTCTTCCAAAAGGATTTTATGAGTGCAAAAACTAGGATTAATACCTTTTATATCAGAGATTTGCCATGCTATTGCACCTTTACATTTCTTTAACACAGTTATTAATTTAGCTTTTTCAATTTCAGAAAGATTAGAAGAAATAATAACTGGGTAAGAAGAGTTAGTTCCTAAGAATGCATACTCAAGATGATCCGGTAAATTTTTTAATTCAACTACAGGTGGATCCTTAGTATTATTCTTATGAACTTCATTATTTCCTTTTGTAAGTAAGTTATATTCAGTATTTCCATTCATCGAAACAGAGTTATCTAGAAAAAATAAATGATCAAAAATCTCTTTACTAGTTTCATCTTCTAGAAAACAATTAGTAATGCAAAATTCTAAAGGATCTTTATAATGAAAATTAGAATCAATAGAAGAAAATAAGTTGTCAACACCATGAGAAAAATAGCAATAATCATCACTATCCAAAGATTGTTTCATAGTATTGCCAATTTGAAAAGTGACTTCATCCTCCCCTACTCTCAAAACTAATTTACCATCAAAAACATCAATAAGAGCTCTAGAAGTGGCTAGAAATGGGCGACCAAGTATAAGTGGTACTTCGATATTTTCGTCCATATCTAAAATAACAAAATCGGCAGGAAATATAAATTTGTCTACCTTAACCAATACATCCTCCACTATACCTCTTGGGTACTTAACCGACCGATCTGCTAATTGAATACTCATCCTAGTCGGGCTAAGTTCTCCAAGGCCTAGTTTCAAATATAATATATAAGGCATCAAATTTATACTAGCTCCTAAATCCGCTAAAGCCTTATTAACTTGCAAATCACCGATTAAACATGGTATTGAAAAAGAACCGGGATCCTTAAGCTTTTGTGGTAATTTATTTTGTAAAATAGCAGAGCATTCTTCACTAAGTGTGACTAATGATAATTCTTCTATTTTCTTTTTATTAGAAATTAAATCCTTCAAAAATTTAGCATACTTAGGCATTTGAATAATATCAGAAAAAGGTAAATTAACATGTAATTGTTTAATCATAGAAATAAATTTACCGTATTGCGCATCCATGCGCTCCTTGTTCATCTTTGCTGGATATGGTACGGCTGGTTGATATTCCATCGGTGTCACGTTCGGTGCTTCTCCACTAGACTCCTCTTGAGGTGCATCCGGTGCAAGCCTTGGGTCTTGTAACTCCTTCCCGCTCCTCAACTGAATTGCTCTTGCATGTTCCTTTGGGTTTGTCTCAGTATTTCCTGGAAGTGTTCCTGGTTGTCTCTCTGATACCATCCTTGCCAACTGCCCAATCTGATTCTCCAAATTTCGAATAGAACCTTCTTGATTACGGAAGGCAACATCGGTAGTTTGCATGAACTTTGCAAGGACATCTTCCAATGTTGGCTTCCTTGGCTCCAATTGTTGTTGTTGTTGTCCAAACATGGGTGGTTTACCTTGGTTGCCTTGCCCTCCCCAAGAGAAATTGGGGTGGTTCCTCCATCCTTGATTGTATGTAAAACTATATGGGTTGTTTCCTGGATTGAAAGGTGGTCTTGGATTATTACCCATGTAGTCTACATGTTCTTGCACTTGAGGTTCACCACTAGGGATTCCAACAAGGGAGGGGTCCCATTGTTGAGGAACCGTTGGGGGTGGCGCTAAAGAAAGGTTGTCCATCTTTTGATGGAGCTTCTCCACTTGTATTGCTAAGGCTGTAACGGCATCCACTTCATACATTCCGGCGGGCTTGGTAGACTTCGGCCGCACGGTAGTCCATTGGTAGCTATTCATTGCCATTTCTTCTATCAACTGCTGGGCTGCGTCAGGTGTCTTATTGTTCAAGGTGCCTCCACTAGCCGCATCAATCATCTGTCTGGTGGCTGGATTTAGACCATTGTAGAAAGTCTGAATCTGAAGCCAAGAAGATAAAGCATGATGGGGGCATCTCCTTAATAATTCTTTGAATCGTTCCCAAGTATCGTACAATGATTCAGCCTCCACTTGAACATACGTAGAGATGTCGTTCCTTAACTTTGCGGTCTTTGCCGGTGGAAAATACTTCATCAAAAACTTCTCAACCATCATGTCCCAAGTAGTAATGGATCCTTTAGGTAACGAATTGAGCCACTGCTTTGCCTTATGCCTCAATGAGAATGGGAACAATCTCAATCGAATGGCATCGTTGGAGACACCATTAATCTTGAAAGTATCACATATCTCTAGGAATCCGGCTAAGTGTGTATTGGGATCCTCGTCTTGTAAGCCATCATATTGAACATATTGTTGGACCATTTGTATTACGCTCGGTTTCAGTTCGAAATTATTGGTTGGAATAGGAGGTCGAACAATGCTTGACCCAGTTCCTTGGAGATTGGGTCTAGCAAAGTCAGACATGGTTTGCTCATTTTGGTTGGCCATGGTATCTAGATTTTCAGGATGGTGTTCTCCTTGATTCACTGTTTCTTCTTCTCTCAGATCGTCTACAGTTTCTGTGGTGTTAACACCCACGTCTCTGTGATTGGTGTTGTGAATAATTCGTTCCGGTTCAGAATGAAATGGTTCTAACCCAGAATTTCTTGCCCTGGTCATAGACTAACAGACTACAAAACAGAGATTAAATAATATAATTTTACTTTAAACTAATCTACAAAGATTTATTAGTAAACAATAATGGTAGATTAATAAAGGTAAAGCTTTCAAAATATTGAAAGGATCCCCGCAACGGCGCCAAAAACTTGATGAATATTTTCGCTAAGTCTAAACTTGATGCGGATTCATTCTACAATTTATCATAACTATGTAGATGGGCATAAGCTAGATTGAATCATCTTTCAGGCAAGTGCACCTATCAATCATAGTATACGAGAATTCTACATCTCGTATCGTATTCCACAGGGTCATTTCAACTATTTGTACTCACTCTCACTCTATTATCATACCTAAACTTAAGGTTGCGTTCTAACATAGATTAATCCTAACTATGACTATTTGGATAAAAATTGTATTGGAGAGTTATAAAAATAGTTTCAAGTCGAAAGTTAAGAGTATTCAATGAACATAATCAATTTGAGTAATCACGAAATAACAAGACTATCAAATTCATTGTATTGTAAGGGGTTAAACTAATTATCAAATTCTCTCTCGAGCAATTTAAAAATCTAAGTTAAGTTAAGTAAATTTTCTCTCGAACAATTTACAATACTCAAATATTTATTGAATGAAATGCCCTATCTAATACATGGATTCATGAAACTTTATTTCTAAAATATCATAATTCCATTCATTCGTATTCTAATTTTCCAAGAAACATATCTCTCGATCATGATTTTTGAATTACAAAGAGAAATAACACATGAATATGAAGATTTATCCCTCATCCAAACAATCCAATTTCTCAATCTAGACATTTGGAATTCATGTAAAAATAAATAATCATTCATAACAAGGATAATTCTCAATGGTTGCAAGCCCATATACGAATAAAATACGATGAAATTGATTAAAACAAAACGATACATGATTACTAAATTGTTCAAACACATTGTTCATGAAAATCAAAAGATAAATAAAGTTGGATTACCAAGAGAGATACAAGATTAAAAGAGATAAATTAAAGAATAAATGCATACAAATATCTCCTTCAAGCTTTCCTTCTCTTGGATGCTCCACTTTCGTTCTCCAGAAAATCTCCAAGCAAAATAATCCAAAAAGTGCAGAATAAATTTTTCTCCAGGTTTTTATAGTCCAATAGCAAACATGGTCGAACACGGGTTCCGACACGGCCGTGTTGCAGGCCGTGTCGGCAGTTCCAGGGCAGTTCCACACGAAAAGACGTGTTTGATCATGGGCCGTGTTGGATCACACGGGTACTGACACGGCCGTGTTATGGAACACGGCCGTGTTGTTCTTCACGTTCTTCAGACACGGGGGCTGGATCATTGGCCGTGTTGGATCACACGGGTACTGACACGGCCGTGTTATGGAACACGGCCGTGTTGTTCTTCATGTTCTTCAAACACGGGGGTTGGAAAATTACTTCAGCTGGGAAGGAACACGGGTAGGCACACGGCCGTGTTCCTACCCGTGTGTGAGCAAATCTTCTCCTGTGTTCAGTCCTGTTGGCCCCGTAAACTCCCCTGTTTGCTCCAAGACTTTTAGTTCCACTGGCTAGTTGTACCTGCATTAGAAAAAATGACATAGTAAGGGAGAAGTTCAATACATAAAATAGTAAAAACTCTAAACTATGCTCTACTATTCATGACAATACCAATTCTCAATTATTTAGTGCAATTACTTGAATAAAGAGGTAGAAAACAGCGGATATGATTACAATTATTACAATAAAAATCTATCATAATTGTAATCATCAGCAGTCTCTGATCATCTTTATGGAAGGTACAGAAGAAGTAAGGGATGACAGAAGATCCCTTCTGAATCAAAAGTATGAAGCCTTCTGGCAAGGACCCAAGGACACTATTGCTGACACTTTTGAGAACTTCTTCAAGATAGTCAACGGCCTAAGAGTATATGGTCAGGTCTTCACCAATGGAGAGCTGAACGACAAGTTTCTGAGGTCCCTAACCAAGGATTGGGACAACAAAGTCTGTGCCATTAGAGAATTGGGCATGCTAGCTGAGACTGATCCTCAGAACCTCTTTGGAAAGCTGATGTCCTAGGAACTGCAAATTAATTCTAGAAAATCTGAAGAAGAGAAGAGTCGATTCACTCCCAAGGAGAAGTCTGTCGCTCTGAAGGAAGACAGCTCAAGGAAGGGCAAAGCTGCTTCACCTGCCCCTGCATAAGTAGAAAGTGAAGAAGAATCATCTGAGCAAAGTACTTTAGGCTCAGAGCTATCTGAAGGAGAGTTCTCATTGCTCTCAAGACAGTTCAAGAAATTCTTGAACAAGAAAAATCTATGGAGAGGCAAGGATGCCTCATACAGAAGATCACGACATGATGGTGATCGATTACGGAAGGGCTCGAGTAGCCACGACAGGTATAAGTCTAAACCGAACAAACATATTTCTACTGACATAGTTTGTTACTGTTGTAATAAGCCAGGTCACGTAATTGCTGATTGCCCCCATAAGAAGAAAGAGGGTGGCCAAAGAGAGTAAAAGAAGTCTTCTTATCATAAGAAGAAGACAAAAAGAAGCCTTGTAGCCAAAAAGGGCAAAACCCTCAGCGACACCGACTCATCTGAGTCAAGTGATGAAGAGGAAGCCTATATTAGGCTCATAGCACATACTGACGAAGAAGAAGAGCCCTAGTTTACTAGGGAGGTAAAATCTCACACACCTCTCTCTGAGTCTAATGTCTCTGATCATGATCATGAGGACAGCTCTTCTGACGATGAGTCTGAACTCATGGATCAGTATAAGGAGTTGATCAAGGCCTACGACAAATGTCGAAAGGTCGTGAAAACTCAGACAAAAGAGATTAAGTCTCTAAAGGCCGTAGAAAGCTCTCTGAGAGAGGAAGTCATTAATATGGACTCACTCAAAGAAGACTTAGATACTGCAGTTGATGAATACAATAAGGCTCTCAAGCACCTCGATCTGAAAGAAGAAATCATCAAGGGATTGGAAGAGTTACTTGAAGTCGAAAAGAAACTTGTTGAAGGTTTCTCTAAGCCTAAGATAGTTCTTCCTCTTATTGCTGAGTTCTCTGCTCAGACCAAGGGTGCTGGCTTAGGCCATGTAGGTTCTCCTAGTAAATCTTCTAGGAGAAATAAAGCCCAAAGGAGAAATAAGATGGCCAAGAAGGCTTTGTCCAAGGAAAAAGGGAAAGCTCCACAAGATCAGACTACATTTAAGAAGGTGATTTTTCCTACAAATAAGTTTGATCTTGACTCCTCAGATGGTCGCTTCACTAGGCCTACCTATGTAGAGCCCAAGTCCTGGTACTAAGGATAGACTCACTCTCGAGACTTTGGTGAAAGCATCTTTAAGGAACCTTATGAAGAGATCACTCTTCAGAGCTATGGCCCTTTTGATCATGGTCATAACATCAAGAAGGCTCCAAAAGTAAAGCCTATTATTGAAAAGCCTATGAAGGAGAAGAAACCATGTGATTGCCTTCACCATGAAGCTTCTACCTCTAAGAATGCTGCCCCTGCTAGACCAGACTCCCCAAAAGTCAAGCAGGAGGGAGTTAGGCAAAGATACCACAGGTTTGACTGTTGGTGCTATGGCAGAACTAGTCACTTTGTCATCGATTACTAGTTTAATCCTAGAAACTATGTTACCCCTCAGATTAACAATATAAGAAAGACCGCTCATAATGCTAATACATGTAGGGGGAGCAAGCTAACTAGAGACCAAGGACCCAAGCAAGTTTGGGTTCCTAAAGCAAACTGATTTGTAATTGCAGGTATGTCCCAAGGCCACCATAAATCCCATTTGTTATTTGGACAGCGGATGCTCACGACATATGACCGAGACTAGAAGCCTTCTCTAGAATTACTCATCAGTCGTGAACGGACCAAAGGTCATCTTTGGAGGGTCTGACCGAGGAATTATAAAAGGCTATGGTATGATTACTAACGGTAGTGTATCCTTTTCGGATGTGGCTTATGTTGAAGGATTAGAACACAATCTCATAAGCATAAGCCAACTATGCGACAAAGGATACATAGTTGAATTTCATGTTGATAAGTGCTTGATAAAGACTATGGACAATTTGGAAACGATTTTATCAGGTACTCGTAGTAGAAATATATTTTGTTTAAATTTTATTTGTATAGACTCTTCTTCACCAGTGTGTCTTTTGGCTAAAGATAGTGCGTCTCTTGGTGACCAATGGCACAAGAGATTAACACATATTAATTTAAAAACTATTAATAAATTATTTTCTCTGAATTTAGTTCGTAATGCCCTGAATGTTAAGTGTGCTAAGGACAGACCTTGTCATGCGTGTGTGAAAGGCAAGCAAATAAGGGCTACTTTTAAAAGCATTATAGGCAAAGACTCTAATAGGTGTTTACACCTGCTTCATATGGACATGTTCGGTCCACTGCAAGTTAGAAGTTTAAGAGATAAGGATTATATGTTTGTTATTGTTGATGACTACTAGTGTTTTGCGTGGGTGTTCTTTCTGAAACACAAGTCAGATACCTTCGATGTCCTTACAAATTTTTTTAGGCAAATCCAGAATGAATTCAATTGTTCCGTAGTCAAAACCAGAAGTGACAATGGAACTGAATTCAAGTCAGGGGCCATTACAAAATTTTGTGAAAGCCTAGGAAACTTTCATGCGTTTTCCTCTCCTCAAACTCCTTAGCAAAATGGAGTGGCTGTGAGAAGGAACAGAATGCTCATAGAGGCATGTAGGACTATGTTGAGTGATGCCTCACTTCCGGAGTACTACTGGGTTGAATCCGTCAACACTGCATGCCACATGCAAAATTGAGCACTCATCAATAAGAACCACAATAAGACACCTTTGAACTTCTAAAGGGAAGAAAGCCGACTGTATCATATTTTAGAATCTTTGGCTACAAATGCTTCGTTCTTAAAAACGGTAAGTATCGTACTACTAAATTTTGTGAAAAGAGTTTTGAAGGTATTTTCGTTGGATATAGTAGCCATAGTAAATCATATAGGGTATTTAATAAGAAAACCCTGGTGGTTGAAGAATCTATACATGTTGTATTTGATGAGACGAGCTTGTTGCAAGGCAACTCTTCTAGTGTGCTCATTGAAGACGTAGGTTCAAGGTTGAAAGAACTTAACTTGGATGAGACGACTGAAGAGAAAGGTGAAAAGTTCATCAAGATCACCACTCCAACCCCGATTGGAGAGGTTGATGATCAAGATGAAGGAATCATTCAAGTTGATGAAGTCACTCCTGTGATTGAAGAAGCTCCAGATGCAAGGAACCTAGAGCTCAGACATCTGAAGGATCACCCAATTGATCAAATCATCGGAGATCCTCGGGATGGTGTCAGAACTGGTAGAGGTACTACTAATGAAAATCTATATTTGATTTTTCTCTCGCAATTTGAACCAAAGAAGTTTGAGGAAGCAAACTCGAACGGATCATGGATTATGGCCATAGAAGAAGAGTTAAATCAGTTCAAGTGCTGCAAAGTATGGACACTTGTTCCAAGACCCAAAGGAAAGAAAGTCATCGGAACGAAGTGGGTCTACAGGAACAAGATGGATGAGGCTGGGACAATCATAAAGAGCAAAGCCAGACTCATCGCCAAAGGATACGGGCAAGAAGAAGGAATCGGCTTCGACCAAACTTATGCACCAGTCGCAAGGCTGGAGGCAATCAGGTTGTTCCTAGCGTATGCTGCACTTAAGGGCTTCACCGTCTATCAGATGGACGTGAAGTCTGTCTTCCTTAATGGTGACATAAAGAAAGAAGTATATGTAGAACAACCCCCAGATTTTGTTGATTCTAACTTTCCTAATTATGTTTATCTTTTATCTAAAGCTTTATATGGTTTGAAATAAGCTCCTAGAGCTTGGTATGAGATGTTTTCTAGCTTTCTTCTCGAGAACAAGTTCACAAGGGGAAAGATATATAAGACATTATTTCTTAGGGAAATAAAAGGTAAGATTTTGCTAGTGCAAATCTATATCGACGACATTATTTTTGGCTCTACAGACGACAACCTCTGCAAGAAGTTTTCTAAACTTATGTAAGGGAAGTTTGAAATGAGCAGTATGGGAGAGCTGAAGTATTTCTTAGGACTTCAGGTGAAACAATCTAAAGATGGAATTTTCATCTCACAGACTAAGTTCATCTAGGAGTTGATTAAGAAATTTGGAATGGAGAATGCAAATTCTATGAGGACTCCAATGGGTTGATCTGTGTATGTGGACAAGGATGAGAAAGGGAAACCTTTTGATGAAACCAAGTACAGAAGCATAGTTGGATCCTTGCTCTACTTTACTGCCAGTAGACAAGATATAATGTTCTCTACATGTGTCTGTGCTAGATTCCAAGTGAACTGTAAGGAATCTCACTATGCTGCTGCAAAGCGGATTTTGAGATACCTTAAAGGTACACCGAATCTTGGATTATGGTACCCAAGAAGTAATGATAGCGAACTAATTGGTTTTTCAGATACAGATTTTGCAGGTAGTAAAGATGACAGGAAGAGCACTTCCGGGACTTACCAATTCCTAGGAAGAAGGCTCATTTCCTGGAGTAGTAAAAAGCAAAATTGTGTCGCAATCTTAACGGTCGAGTCAAAAAATATTTTTTCCGGCAGTTGTTATGCACAATTGCTTTGGCTAAAGAATCAGCTGGAGGACTACAACATGCAAGTCAAATAAATCCCTCTATTTTGCGACTCCTCCAGTGCAATAACAATAACAAACAACCCAGTCTCCCATAGCCAGACAAAGCACATAGAGCTGAGATACCATTTCATCCGGGAGCATGTGGAGCATGGGGATATAGATCTGTAGTATGTTCCAATAGATAGGCAAGTTGCAGATATTTTCACGAACTCGCTAAACGAGACTAAGCTCAGTTTCTTCAAAACTGAGCTTGGTATTCTCAACAAAGAAGGATAGACAAGATGGACTTAGTTCACAGCTCAGAATACAAGGACCAGTCAAAAAGGTTAGAAATTTCTCTAAGTGGATTTCATTTCTCGAGTTAAAGAATGACTACTCGATAACTATAACTTGACTACTCGAGTACCTCTCTGAATTATCGAGAACTAAGTAAGTCTTTCAAGTGCAATCACTCGAGTACTATACTTCATCTCGAGAAGCAGACTCAGACCACTCGAATACCGTCATACCACTTCTCGAGTACTTCCATTCCACCACTCGAGTACTGAAGTTCCACTCGAGAAATGACCTGTCATTTTTCTTTTCTTTTCAAATTTTTCAATTTTGAAAACCGAGTTCTATCTGCCGCTAACTAAGGTATAACTTAGTGTCATTAGACTCCTAATCATCATTACTAAGGTTATATAAATAGAAAAATTGTATTTTAAGAATCTACTCGAGTTCTATCCTTCTCTCTCTCGAAAGACTCTTCGTCTTTCGTCGCTTCTACAGAGCTCGCCACAGTCTCCTTCCTCTTCAAATCAATCTCTCGCCATTCAGTGAAGATAATGGCACCACCGTCAAAGATAGGGGTGGGCAGTGAGTTAGTAGTCACCGGAATCGCAGAGCTCTCAGACGACTTCAGAAATCTGCTAATCCTTCTCGATACAGTAGGTCTAAGTTTTGTTCTCCAAGAACCGTGCAGAATCTTGTTTCCAGAAGTTGAAGAGTTCTTAAAGAATGTCAAAGTCAGGGGAAACGGCAAAGTTTTGAAGTCCAGAGTAAAGGGCATCAAGGTAAAACTAACCAAGACCTCTGTTTCTAATCTTCTGAAAATGCCTATAGTAGATGAGGAAGATGAGATCACCAATGAAGACAATGACAGAACATGTAATTTTTGTAGCATCTCAACTGAAGTTACTTCCATCAGAAGGCTAGATCTTAACCCAGAAAGCAAGTTACTAGTGGATATCATTGGAAAGATACTCTTGTGCAGGACAAGCTCTATTAGCTTTATAACCAATGACCTCTTTGACATCATGATAACAATCATCTGCAGAAAAAGGTTTCAGTTTGGAATGTTGATACTAGACAAAATTAGGGAGAGCATTAAGTCTTCAAGTTATGCCAGGATAATTTCTTTAATGTTATACGAAATTAATCCTACAATATTTTATCTCTCCAAAGGCTCCACCATACATCATATAAAGAAAGTCTCTATTTCCTCTATTCAAAGATGGGAGTTAAAATTGCAGAATCCAGTCCAGGTAGCTAAGGCCCATGAGCACTAGACTGTAGAGGAAAGGAATCCATCTCCCTCTCTCCATCATATTGTTGGCAATCTGGTGCAGCAGCTGAGGGGGAGCCTACCTCCTCTGTGCAGCAAGACAAAATTCCTACTCCTCCTCCAGATACTTCCTTCTAGCCAGCTACTTCAGTAAAACTTCATTGAGATGCCCAGGTACTAGAAACAATTCTCTCCACCACTGATGACATCAACAAAATGATTGAGAAACTCAGCTCAGATGAGCCTCTACCTCACCTCCATCAAGAAAATATCCAAGTACCATCCAAAGAAACAACTCCAGCATCTTCTCCATCTCCTCCACCATCTCCAAAGTCACCCCTTGTCCATCCCCAGCTGCTGACAAAGAACAAGAGACCATTTTGCTATCAGATGAAAATGAACCTTCTCTAGAGCCTGTTCAAGCTCCTTTGAGGAGATTAGATTTTTCTCTTCCCACCTTCACTGGTGAGGAAGGAGATGTTTTGGTCCATACTACAAGAGCTCAAATCTCAGTAGTAATTGAAGAAATTGCTCCATGGACAGCCCCTCCTCCTCCAGCTCTTGTTCCTCCTACTGCTACTGCTACTGCTACTGCTTCAGATGCACCAGCTTCTTCAGATATTCTTGGTAAGATTCAACAAATGTTTTTAAAACAAATAAAATACTTTGATGATTCTCTAAAAATAGTTCAAGACAAGGTCTCTGCTCTAGAGAAAGAAATGAGTCGAGGATTTGTTGAGATACAGCACAATACAGATCAGCTAAAGCACCTTTCCAAAATAGGTGGCAAAGCCTTGGACCACACTATTACTAGTGTTGGTGAGGTTATGAACCAATCTGTCACACTAACAAACAATCAAATTGAACTTGAGAAGAAATCCCAAGAGCATATCATGAAGGTCTGTGAAGAAGTGGGCATCTTCAAGGATGACACTATAAAGAAACTATGTGTAGAATTCAAAAAGGGGGAGAATTTGGTGAAAGAACAAGTTGAAAAATATGACACTAATATCCAGACCCTCTGGAATGAGAAAATGGAGGAAATTAATAAAGATGTGTTAGCTCAGATACAGTCAGTAAAGTTCTATATGATGTAGTGTTATACGCGCGACGCGAATATTAGCGCAGTTACGGGTCTCTCTCGGCGTTCCACTAAATTCGTGACTCGCACAGAAAATTATTCCAGCCACACGTTTGCAATTTTTCGTTTCACTGCTATCGTACGGGTAGCAAATCCGTTAGAGACCGAACAACAGCTATAGGTCGAGATCCGATCAAGCTAAAAGGATGAATATTGCATCCGAGCAAGCGGAGTTGTACCAAAAGAGATCTACCCAAAAAAATACGATTCGCAAGAAAAGGTAGATCTCTCCCAACAAAAAGAAATGAGGCCCGCCAAGCCTTCTCGAATTTAAATAAATCAAGATAGACGCAAACTTCATTCGAGAAAACCACGATTAATTCAAAGCTATCAAGATTGCACGCCAACGTTTTTTCCACCACAAAAAATTATCAAGAGGGAAATAATCTCAAGAAAGTAGAAAGTTTCGTTACCCTGCTCGTAGATAGATCTAGACGTTGATCTATGCCAAAGGTTGATCGCCCTTCAACGGTTCCACCGGGAGCACGTCGGATGGAGAGAAACTTTCTGCCTTCCTCGTGTCACACCGGAACCAAGATCCTTGATCCCATCCTTCTTGCAATGGCCGGCCACTAGGTAGAGCGAGAAAAGGTGGTGGATTTTGGAGGTGGCCAAAATTATGGAGGGGTTGTCCTTGTTTGTGAGGGGGGCGGCTGAACTTGATGGTGATAGAAGGAGAGGAGGGTTGCCGAAATATTGGGAGAGGAGGAGGGGAGGGTGGCTGGAGGCCAAGAGGGAGAAGGAAAGGAGGGGGGTGGTTCTTGCTTGGCCGAACCCTAAGAGGAGGGGAGGAGAATTGAAGAGAGGAAATTAGGAGGGAGGAGGTTTCTTAAAATAAAAGATCCCCAATATTATTCATCCAAAACTATTCCAATACTACAACCATGGCCTATATATAGGCTTTCTATACATCTTTGGCTACATGCAGCCCACCATTATGAAAATAAGAAAAGTCCCAAAATTTGGCTACATGCAACCCACAATTATGAAAATAAGAAAAGTCCAAACAAACAAACAATTAATAAATAAGACAATAACATAATAATTAATTAATACTTATAATAGCATAATTATATGCATTAATTAATTATTTAAATGCCGCGGGTGGAGATTGTAACGGTGATGGCACTTATCAAAGTTTTTGTCACGGAGACGCGCGTCTTTGGTTGGAGGGGCACATTCATCCGTAAGCGTGCCGGTACTATCATCCTGTTGAGGGTCGTCGTCATCATCAATCCTCCCCCGCTCGAAAGTACTCATCTCCAATGAGTTGCCTCGAATGTACTGTCGGAGAAGGTCTTCATACAAGAGAGCCACGTCCTCTTCCGAGAGCCATGAATCATAAGAAGCTGGACGATCACGCCAATGAACCAAGTAGCGGCGAATGTCACCACTAGGCGAGGAGAGCACTTCATCTCGAATAATCCTGTCAAGCAAAGAGGTGGTCCTGGGGAACCTTGGAAAAGCGTTAATCAAAGAAGGAGAAATATTTTCTGCATCAACATCCAACGTACCTCCAGTGAAGACCGATGTAGAGAGCGATCCAGGAACAAACTCACCCCCAAACCCTTTAGAAATTGCAGTGGACCCAAACGGACAGGCAGATAATTCAAGTGGTGGAGAAACATAAGGCGTTAAATCCGAAACCTTGAAAATAGGGGAAATTCCCCAATTAGTGGGTAACACTAATAAAAATGTGTTTTCTCCTAACATCTTTAAGATTCAAAATGGACCAGCTCGCTGATTCGCTAACTTTTTTATGGTGCCCGAAGGCAACCATTCAGGGATGATACACACCATAACTAACTCGAAAACTTTTAAGGGAGACACCCTCTTATGTACGTTAGCATTAGATTGATAAGTCTCATATTGTGTGGCTAGCGTGTCTTTAATGTGCTTATGCAAATGGTGGACATGTGAGGCAAACTCTTGTGCAAATTGACTTAACTTGTAAGATGGGGGTAAGGGAATCAAGTCAAGTGGCACTGGCGCTTTATATCTATGCACAATTTCATTTGGTGAAAGACCCGTGGACCTTTATTTTGAATTGTTATAAGCTAGTTGAGCATGGGGAAGAATGAGGTCCCACGTACCCTTGTGGTCGCCCACAAGACAACGAAGCAAACTACCCAAACTTCAATTTACCACTTCCGTTTGTCCATCCGTCTGGGTATGGTAGGCCGAAGAAAATAAAAGTTTGGTGCCCATAATTTTCCAAAGGGTCTTCCAAAAATAGCTAGTAAATTTTACGTCCCTATCAGACACTATTGTCTTAGGAACTCCCCGATTACCAACTACCTCCTTAAAAATAATTTAGCAACATGTGATGCATCATTGGTTTTATTACATGCAATAAAATAGGCCATTTTGGAAAACCGATCTACCACTACAAGAATAGAATCATGACGTTGAAACGTGACGGGCAGGCCTAGAATAAAATCCATACTAATGTCTTCCCAGAGAATGGAAGGAATCGGAAGAGGGGTATAAAGTCATGCGTTAGTTTTATTAACCTTAGCCAGTTGACACGCTCGCCAACTACTTACGATTTTATTCACCATTGATTTAAGACCAGGCCAATAAAACTTGTCTTCTATAAGAGCGATGGTCTTATCGCGACCAAAATGTCCACCCAACTCGCCGCTATGCAATTCCCAAACTATAAAGTGGCGTAGGGAGGAACGTGGAATGCATAATTTTGCATGATTAAATAAATAGCCATCTCGAATATAATAGGACGAGATTGTCGTGGGTAAGTCATTTTGAGCGGAAAAATAGATTTCCTTGAAATCCGGGCAATTGATATACTCATCCTTAATTCAATCGAACCCAATCACCTTAACTTCTAGCATCGATAGTAATAAGGAGAAATGACTAAGAGTGTCAGCTACGCGGTTGAGAGTCCCCTTAAGGTGTTTGATAATGAATGTGTACTCCTGAAGATAGGAGACCCATTTGGCATGCCTAGGACTCAGATGACCCTCTACCTCCCCTCTATCAAGAAAATATCCAAGTACCATCCAAAGAAGCAACTCCAGGATCTTCTCCATCTCCTGCACCATCTCTAAAGTTACCCTTTGTCCATCCCCAGCTACTGACAAAGAACAAGAGACCATTATGCTATCAGATGAAAATGAACCTTCTCCAGAGCCTATTTAAGCTCCTTTGAGGAGATTAGATTTTTCTCTTCCCACCTTCACTGGTGAGGAAGGATATGTTTTGGTCCATACTACAAGAGCTCAAATCTCAGTAGTAATTGAAGAAATTGCTCCATGGACAACCCCTCCTCCTCCAGCTCTTGTTCCTTCTACTACTACTACTACTACTTCAGATGCACCAGCTTCTTCAGATATTCTTGGTAAGATTGAGAAAATGTTGTTAGAACAAATAAAATAATTTGATGATTCTCTAAAAATAGTTCAAAACAAGGTCTCTGCTCTAGAGAAAGAAATGAGTCGAGGATTTGTTGAGATACAGCACAATATAGATCAGCTGAAGCACCTTTTCAAAATAGGTGGCAAAGCCTTGGACCACACTATTACTAGTGTTGGTGAGGTCATGAACCAATCTGTCACACTGACAAACAATCAAATTGAACTTGAGAAGAAATCCCAAGAGCATGTCATGAAGGTCTGTGAAGAAGTGGGCATCTTCAAGGATGACACTATAAAGAAACTATGTGTAGAATTCAAAAAGGGGGTGAATTTGGTGAAAGAACAAGTTGAAAAATATGACACTAATGTCCAGACCCTCTGGAATGAGAAAATGGAGGAAATTAATAAAGATGTGCTAGCTCAGATACAGTCAGTAAAGTTCTATATGATGTAGCGTTATACGCACGACACGAATATTAGCGCAGTTACGGGTCTCTCTCGGCGTTCCACTAAATACGCGACTCGCACAGAAAATTATTCCAGCCACACGTTTGCAACTTTTTGTTTCAATGCTATCGTACGGGTAGCAAATCCGTTACAGACCGAACAACGGCTATAAGCCGAGATCCGATCAAGCTAAAAGGACGAATATTGCGTCCGAATGAGCGGAGTTGTACCAAAAGAGATCTACCAAAAAAATACGATTCGCAAGAAAAGGTAAATCTCTCCCAACAAAAAGAAACGAGGCCCGCCAATCTTTCTCGAATTTAAATAAATCAAGATAGATGCAAAATTCGTTCGAGAAAACCACGATTAATTCAAAACTATCAAGATTGCACGCCAACATTTTTCCACCACAAAAAATTATCAAGAGGGAAATAATCTCATGAAAAGTAGAAAGTTTTGTTACCCCGCTCGGAGATAGATCTAGACGTTGATCTATGCCAAAGGTTGATCGCCCTTCAACGGTTCCACCGGGAGCACGCCAGATGGAAAGAAACTTTCTGCCTTCCTCGCGTCACGCCGAAACCAAGATCCTTGATCCCAACCTTCTTGCAATGGCCGACCACTAGGTAGAGAGAGAAAAGGTGGTGGATTTTGGTGGTGACCGAAATTATGGAGGGGTTGTCCTTGTTTGTGAGGGGGCGGCTGTACTTGATGGTGATGGAAGGAGAGGAGGGTTGACAAAATATTGGGAGGGGAGGAGGGGAGGGTGGTCGGCGGCCAAGAGGGAGAAGGAAAGGAGGTGGGCAGTTCTTGCTTGGCCGAACCCTAAGAGGAGGGGAGGAGAATTGAAGAGAGGAAATTAGGAGGGAGGAGGTTTCTTAAAATAAAAGATCTCCAATATTATTCATCCAAAACCATTCCAATACTACAACCATGGCCTATATATAGGCTTTCCATACATCTTTGGCTACATGCAGCCCACCATTATGAAAATAAGAAAAGTCCCAAAATTTGGCTACATGCAGCCCACAATTATGAAAATAAGAAAAGTCCAAACAAACAAACAATTAATAAATAAGACAATAACATAATAATTAATTAATACTTATAATAACATAATTATATGCATTAATTAATTATTTAAATGCCACGGGCAGAGATTGTAACGGCGATGGCGCTTATCAAAGTTTTTGTCATGGCAACACGCGTCTTTGGTTGGAGGGGCACATTAATCCGTAAGCGTGCCGGTACTATCATCTTGTTGAGGGCCGTCATCGCCATCACTATACCTATGATACTACTGTTTGGATGCATAATCAAATTTTCCCAGAATTCCAAGCTGACCCAAATATTATTCCTCACCATCTAAATCCACTTGCTGAAGGTCAGCTAGCTCAGATGTCAGCTCAAATGCCAACCTTCTCTCCCAGGCCTGATGATGAAACTCAACCTCTATAATCCTATTCTCAGGTATGGGAATCTGACATTCCTTAAGACTTACCAGAAATTTAGATCCCCAAAAGAAGGAAATATGGAGAGGGTCTCTCTGCTAGTAGATCCATTCCAAATCCTGAGGTATAAAAGAGAAAATCTCAGGAGTTTGCTGAGATATGGAGTCCAACTTCCAAAGCCCTGATACTTGATACACTGAAGCTTGTCATGGACTATAATGAAAGTAGAAACATTCATTACACCTATTCTGAATTGGAACTATATGAAAAATCATTGACTAAAAGGAGAATCTATGACAGAGAATATGGGAGGAACAATCCCAATGCTCATCCTAGACCTCCTAAGTACTACCCCAAGCCATTCAGCAACCAGAGAAGACAGCAAGAGAAAAAGGACAGGCATCAGCAATAGCATCAGAGCTAGAAAAGGCCATATGTCTTTGAGATTGAGGATTGATTCTTGTAGAACTAAAATCTAGAAACAATTTTGATTATATAATCTTTAATTTTGATGATTATCACTTCATCTATTAGTTTACTGCATTTTATTCTATGCTTAACCTTAATATCTAGTTCTTTCAATTTTGGTATAATTCACCTTAGTATAAAGGGTTCTGACATCTACAAATATGGGGAGATTGTTGGGTATTGTATCCACAATCACCTAGATTTGGTTGAAGTCTCCAATGAACTAAGATAAATTAGTTTGTATTTGATCTCTACTCTAGTTATGTGTTTGCAGGACTTATTGCTAAGTGTAGACCAATGTCAGTCTATAGTAGGTCATCAAACACAGGACCATACAATGTAATTCCTCATTGTGTGATCCAAGGTTTTGACTAATGTGTAGCCTCTCTATTGGGATACACTTCATATTCAAGCACATGGACTAATGGTTGAAGACTTGATGTTGTTTGGGATGAAGAAGTAAAATCCTTAGAGCTTAGAAAATTCTAAGTATTATACTCGAGTAGTCCTTTTTGCACTCGAGCAGAAGACTTAGCAGCACTCGAGATGTTCTAGTCTACATCTCGAGTATGGAAGTGGTTCTCGAGTAGTTCTTATCTTGCACTCGAGAAACCAAGTCCAGTACTCGAGTAAATAAGCTCTCTTTCTCGAGTGATGTTATTTATGTCTCAGAAAAATTTTCTAAGTCAAGTACTCGAGTAATCTAGCTTATTACTCGAGTAGTTGAGTAGATTAAGTTGAGTGACAGAAGTCAGTTCTCGAGAAGTTCTTAGACCACTCGAGTGAAATTTATTTATACTCGAGTAGTTTGTTTATTACTCGAGTAGTTCAGCTTCAGCACTCAAGTGATCAGATTCCTATCCAGAATTCTCTCCAAGTCCAAGCTCTTGAGCAGTTCTATCTACCTCTCGAGAAGTTAGAATAGCACTCGAGTGATCCATTAACTTCTCGAGTGATTTACTTCATCGATTAAGATTTTCTAGAATTGCCTCCTCTCGAGTAATCTAAGTGTAGCACTCGAGAACCAACTTTAGTACTCGAGTAACTTATTCTTCACTCGAGTAAGGCCGATCAAATTTCCAGAATCAACTCTTCTCGAGTAGGCAGAGCCAACCACTCGAGAGCTAGTCTTAGCACTTGAGTAGTTTACTTATCACTCGAGAAATGCTGAACTTTTTCAGAAAAATTCTGAAGTCTTGTCAGATCTAATTTTTGAATGTCGTGACATGGTTGGTCCAAGTGGCCCTCATTAATGACAATTATTACCATTAGAGAGATCTTATAAAAGGTCATATCTTCCTGACAAACCCTAAGCGAGTATAATCTAAGTTCTGGATAGGCCGACAACTTCATCTTCATCTACAGAAAGTCGCCGCTCTCATTCAAGATCTTTAAGGCAACTTTCGATCCAGAGATTTACAGATCAAGGGATTAATCATTCTCATTCTACTCCTTGATCGTGTGAGTCAGAAGCTTCTCAGAACAAGATCGATCCAAGTCTTCTTCTACAATATTCTGAAAGAGCCGCAAATCCAAGAAGGAAGATCTAGAGAGATTTTCAAATCTGAGAAAAATTATTGTTTGTATTTCTACAAATCTTTTCCTAAATCTTGTAGGAGATTATTCTCTGAGTGTAGGAGATTTGTTCTCCAAGTTATAGGTAGTTTTTACCTTCCGAGTGTGGATCCATTTTGGATCGAGATTGTAGGAATGTTGTTCCGAGTGGTAGGATCATTTTGATCCGAGATTAGTGGAGTAGCCGAGTCTAGTTCTTTGCTAGATCGGTGAGTGGAAAGTGGACGTACCCAAGATTGGGAAACCACTATATTTCTTGGTGTTCTCTATGATTGCTTGATTGTTTTCTTGTGCTCTAGATCTTTAAAGTTTTTATTCTACAATAAGTAGCACAACTCACCTATTCACCCCCTCTAGGTGATTTAGGTAGAGAACTTAGACGTTTTTCAAGAACAGTCTCGAAAACTCTTCTATCGAGAATTCTGCTAGTTGTCTGCCCGTAAAGTGTTGCATCTCTATTTCGTCCCACCAAAGTCGAGCCTCTCCTTCCAACAGGAAAGTGGCCAAGGTGACTTTCTGTTCCTCCTCAGTTCATATTGTCCTCAAAATACTCTTGACTAGCGCAAGCTAATCCTTTGCCTGTGTCGGGGATCCTGCCCCTGCGAACGTAGGAGGATTGAAGCTCATAAACTACTTCAGTTTTCGTTTCACTGTTTGTAGATCTACAACAGCCTCAACAGGTACGGACCTTACACCAACCTGTCCGGGCACCACCTCAGGCTGCGCTTGCCCAGTAGGTTGTGCCTGAATCATTGTAAACAATGCCTCAGCATCTAAGCATACTGTCTCCGTAGACGAAGGAGGTGTAGGCACCTTAGCTTGTGTCGTACTCTCATCAGAACGCTGGGGCTCAGATTGCCCTACACCATTTCAAGACACCTATATGTATAAAAGACACACTTTAGCGAATTTGCAAAAGCAACAACAACATTGTAGGAACACGCAGGTTCCTCAAAAAGGTGTATTTGCATTCCTTAGTGGACATTCTTGAGTTCATTTATGTTATAACGGATCGCACGTACACGTGCTCGCTACCCCCACAAAAGAATTCGACCACGAATTCGCAGGAGGAAGACCAAGACAAGCTGATAACAAATTGTTACACCTCCATCTGTTACATGAAATATAATAGAGGCTCCAGCCAGGGCCCCACACCATATTCCACAAAAAGGCGGCGGGGTTACAGGTTAATATCGTAGACTACTCGCATCCTAACTCAGAGCATGCTAATGGAAGCTTTAATGTTACTTGAACTCAAACTCATTTGAATATCCACAATATATAAACTACCATTTATATGTATAAAGCATAGGAATATCACTTACAAATACACAAAGGATATGGCCTTAAGGCCTTACAGATACATTTGACTAGTGTGGATTACAAACATCAACACGTAGGCTTCCCACACATGAAAACAGTAAAATTCTTCATTTGGCCTTCAAGGGCTAGCACAGTAGCAACATGGGCTTTAGCCCGCTATTTCCCGCTCCCGCTCGGCTCTCTAGTACCTACACGAGGAAAGTCCACTGCAACGGTGGAAAATAAGTCAACGGTCAGCATTCAGCTGACCAATTTATAACGACCCTACCCCTTTTTCGGGGCAGTGATATTCCTTCCCTGCAGGCATAGCATTTTCACAAGCAGATATATCACAAAACGTGCACTCACACACAGTTCAATATATCACAAATGTCGTTCGCACTACCCGACGCTTCATGCACTCAGGGCACATTATCGGTGTACCGGAAAAGCAAAAGTCCCACCACCGTTAAAAGGTCCCGGACCCAATGGTAACCATTGAGCATCCATGCTCCATGGCCTATGGCCGAAGACTTTAGTCTTGATGGCAAACAGCCATAGACTCTCATTATGTGATCCTAACAAACACCAATAACTTAGCCACTCAAGTTAAAAAAACATAATGCAGATACAGTTCAGCCCTTGCCCGTTGCTTAAATCGCCAGTTAAATATCTAGACAGACGCGGGTCTGAAAGACTTAATTTCAAGAGCCTAGACACCTAGAGGGGGGTGAATAGATTCTAATTTTCTTCAATAAATTTTAGGCAATTAACTTGTTCTAACTTAGCACAGATAATTCAATTCACAGCACAGCAATCACTACACAGTACAGTACACCAGATTTATAGTGGTTCCCCAAGTTATGGGTACATCCACTTTCCCCCTTCGCCTATCCAGTAGAGAACTGGATTCAGCCGAACTTCCTTCCACTAACTCAGATCCACAGATCTTACACCTCAGAACCTGATAGGTTCCTACAGCTCAGACTTATACAAGTCCTACCTCAGATTCTTCCCAAGAACCCTACCTCAGGCAACAGCCCTACCTCAGCCTTTAACACCAGGCTTACAACTCAGACTTTCACAAGTCCTACACCTCAGGCTCTCAGCCCTACCTCAGCCTTTATAAACACAGGATTACAACTCAGATCTAAGAAGATCTTACAAGGAAAAAGAATATTTAGAAGTACAGAAATTTCACCCAGATAAAACTTCTCAATTTATTGTGAGCTTCTTAATCAGTTCTTGAACAAACTGTATACTTCAGATCCAACCTGACTTAGCTTTTTCAAAGCTTCTTGATTGAACAAAATGAGGTTGATCTGACTTGGAGTAGAAGATGATCTTCAGAAAGATCCCTTCTTAAATTAGAAATAGATCTGAACCTTTCTTGCAGACTGTTCAGGTTCTGCCTTCTTAAGGGTCCCCCCTTTCTTATTGTTGAATTCTCTCTCTGGGCCTGTGTTGATTTGATCCCTCTTTTTGCTTTTTTAAATGTTACTCGTTATTTGGTTGTCAAGGATCAGTCCTTTATATTGAGTTTCTCAATGATTACCGACTGATCCGGTTTGTAAGCCCTTCTGACAGTTCTGACAAAGGTGTCAGACTTGTTGTTTATGATAGTTGTCAAGTCTTCAGTTGATAGCTGAGTCTGCAATGACTTCATAACTTAGCAAGAAACACTCAGCAAATAACTTCACATGTATCAACACAAATAGACTAAGTGTCGACACAAGCCTTGATAATGTCGACACAGTACTTAATGTGTCGACACAGTCATTCTTCTGCTTCTCGACACACCTTCTGATTGTATGTGTCGACACAAGTCCTGTTTGTCAACACAACTACTTCTGGTCTCGACATAACTGATGCTGACAGATGGCATTGAGTGTATGTCCAGACATCGTTGAGTATGTATCGACACAAGTCCTGTGTGTCGACACAACTGCTTCTGGTCTTGACATAGCTGATGCAGACAAATGGCATTGAGTGTATGTCCAAACATCATTGAGTGTGTGTCGACACAAGTCCTGTGTGTCGACACAAGCCTTTTAGACTAAGTATAGCATTTGTTGAAAGATGGCAATGAGTGTGTGTGTCGACACAAGTCCTGTGTGTCGACACAAACCTTCTTCAAGTGTCGACATAATTCTTGGGTGTCGACACATGCCTTTCTTCTGGTGTCGACACAACTCCTGGGTGTCGAC
The DNA here is from genome assembly GCA_039513925.1 of Platanthera zijinensis. Taxonomy (NCBI): domain Eukaryota; kingdom Viridiplantae; phylum Streptophyta; class Magnoliopsida; order Asparagales; family Orchidaceae; genus Platanthera; species Platanthera zijinensis. Next base: position 69,060,713 of record CM077098.1, on the reverse strand, counting down.
ACAGCTTTTGCTTCAAGTGTCGACACAATTCCTTCCTCAGGTGTCGACATAATTATGGGTGTCGACACAGCTTCTTCTTCAGGTGTCGACATAATGCCTAGGTGTCGACATAGGCCTTGCTTTTAGTGTCGACACAACTTCTGGGTGTCGACACAATTCTTCACAAGTGTCGACACTGGTACTTAGAAAATTTTCTTGCAAACCTTACACCTGCATAAAGAAACTCAAACATACATCAAATACAAATTGATGTATATCAATGAGTAAGATGATGCTTCTCCAAATATGGTACATATTTTTCAGTGTACCCAACAATCTCCTCCTATTTGGAGAAGTCATAACCCTTAGTCAAAGATATACATCACTCATAATAAAATACAGAAAAAAATAGATGTACATATATTTCACTACAGGATAATAACTAACATCAATACTGAAACTAATTTCATTCATTAATCAGAAAATTCCAGGTTTACATGTTTTTTTATAGAACAACAAAAAACAAAAGATTACATTGTTCTAGACATTAGCCTATTTATCCAAAGATAGACTAGGCTCCTTAATTACAATTCCCTTCCCAGATTTGATCTTAGCCTGCACAATAGGTTCAGTATCATTAGCTGGTTTCTTTCCTTTCAGATCCTTCTTCTTAAGTTCTTCATCCTTTATCCTTTGCCTTTCAAAAGAGTGAAAAGGCTTTGGGAAGTACTTACTAGGCTCCAGAGCATTAGCAGGTAACTTCCCAGCTTTTACACTCCTCTTATACTGAAGAATGGCTTCTTTCCTGGCTTGATACTTGTTCCACTCTTGCTTAGAATACCATTTACCCCTATCATGTGTCATGTCATTCACAGCTTTCCAGGCAGTCAAAATAATATTCCTAGAAGTAGGGCTTCACTGCTCAAAATCAGGCTTTAATTCAGCCTGTTCTCTAAACCTTTTCTTGGATAGTTGTGCTTCCTTCTGAGCTTCCTTGGCAGCCTCTGACATTTCTACTTTTTCAATGATAATATTTTGTGCCTCCTATGGAGGGTTATACATTGTCTGAACTTCTTGTTGGACTATGTCAAATTCAGTTGGAGGATAAATGACTTGTGCAACCACTAGCTGGTCTCCTTCAATATAAGCAGGTTGCACTCCAGACTCAGCAGTATTATTGATGACTAGTTTTAGTCATCTCTTTTTGAGGTAATTTAGAAGCTTATTTCCATAATATCATTACAATTTTATGCTTGGATGATGATATTTTATGTTATGTTTGATTTTTATAAACCTATGTTTTATTTGGTGTTTTGTTCCTATTATGAAAATTTCAAATTTATGTTATATGTTTTGATAAATTTATGTTTGGATGTTATTATTATTATAACCAATATTATAAATTTATGGTTGTTAAATGTTATGTTTTTATTTAATGATCTAGTTAGGAATTATATTTCAATTTGATAATTAGTTATGTTGTTATTATTAGAATTAATGTTATGTTTTCTTTGTTATTTTGTAGGTGCAGCCCTCATGTTTTTGGTGCAACCCAATCATCTTTTGGAGCAGCTCTTGTCCACTTCAAGCCCACTACATGAAGCCCAAGCAGCCCACAAACCTTGTGGCCGGCCCCCTCCAAGCCCAAAAAGCCCCCTATATCTCATGTATTATTTTTATTTTTTGCCACCTTTCAATCCATGCATGCATCATAATTTTCTCTCTCCCTCCTCATTGATTTCTCTACCATTTAATATTATATTCATGCATTCCTCCATGTATGGCTGGCCCCCTACATTCACCCCCTTTTCCCTCTCTCTCTCATACTCAATTAATCCCATGCATCCCCCTTTATTTATTTTATTTCTTTTTTTTATTTTCCATAAATATCATGCATGAATCCTCCACTCTCTCTCTCCCCTCATTAAAATATCATGCATGAACAATCCCTCCCCCTATGGCCGGCCACCCTTCATCTCCCCTTCTTCTAGATGCTTCCCTCCTCCCCTATAAAAGGAACCCAAGTCTAAAGTTTTGGGGAGTTGGAGAGAGAGTGGGCTTTGGAGATAGCTTTGGAGAATTTCACTTCAAGAGAGCTTTATTGTAATTTTCTAGTTATTTCACTTCTTGTAATCTCATTTTCTTTGTTAGTAATATAGTTTTGATCTTTTCATTATCGTGTACTCCTTTTCCCTTTTTTATAAGTAATATGAATTCTTCTCTTTCACTTATTGTCGTTTTCTTTTCCGTCATGAGTAGCTAATTTTCTCTTAGCACTTGATCATGAGGATCCATGATTTGAAATGAGAAACATTTTTATTCCGTAGTTTTATTTTTGCCAAATTCGACTCGGTCCTTCTTTGAATAATTATTTTGTCGACTCCGTATTCCCGGTATACGGTAGTAGGCTCATGATCTCATATTCGAGTAGCCGAGAGGCTCGTGAATGTGAAAGATCACTCAAAGAAGGAAGGAGTTGAATGCAACCCTAGAGATAGGGCGACGTAAATCTTCCGGATTGGAGTCAAATCCAATAGTGCGGATCACTTCGATAATGCAACTTTAGGCTTCTTTGGTTTGTAAAGAGATTTCGATCAAAGAGTCTATAAGTTAGGAGGCCTAATGCTCTAGCGAGATTTTGTCTCATTTTCGGATCCGTCACGGCCGAGTTGGATTTGCAATTTTAAAACTATGCCCTTTTTTTATTTTCTCGTTTCATTTCATGGTGAATCAATGCTCAAGTGCTAGCTTTTATTATAAATTTTTTCGTCTCGCAAATTGTCTTTCATTTTACTTTACTTTAAAAAATTCTCAAATCCCATTAGTTCTCCGGTAGGATAATAGTTAAAGCGTGAGTAGAAGTAATTGACACCCCCGTGTTTAAATACGACCTTGGTACTACAATTCGACAGGTACGCTTGTCTGTTCGGGTTTTGGCCCACCAAGTTTTTGGCGCCGTTGCCGGGGATTTTTCTTCGTCAATATTTTGAAAACGCTTGCGCTATTACTTCTACAAAAATCAAAAAAAAATTTATATTATATATATTTAAATATTTCTAATCAACCCACTTCACTTTATTTCTACCCCACCTAAAATCTCTCGAAAAGGGTAAGGGGCTTTAAGCGCCACCATTTTACCTAGTACCGGGCGAACCCTTCACCGGGTAGTCCTCGGGAAGTTCGAGAGCCAAGCCGTAAAAAAATCTATTCAAAAAAAAATTCCTTTCTTTTCCTCTTTTTCTTTCTTTTCCAAGCTTTCATTTTCATCTTCCCTCGCTTTCTTTGCTAGTGCAAGACCCGAGCAAATCCGTCGCTACTTGTTGATTTGGACCCGGAAATCGAACGCTCCTTTCGGAGACAACTACGATTCGGGGCTTCCACTTCTCAAACAGCGGTTGAGGATTCCTTTGGGGATTGCAATTTTAATTCTGAAATGGGAGACCCTAACCCAGAAATGGCTCAGCAAAGGACCATGTCTGATTATGCTCGACCCAATCTGGAGGGGACTGAAACAAGTATTGTTCGACCTGCGATTGCGAACAATAACTTCGAGCTTAAGCCTAGCATCATATAAATGGTGCAGCAATATGTACAGTTCGACGGATTACAAGATGAAGATCTGAACTTGCATATTGCCAATTTTCTTGAAATCTGTGACACCTTCAAAATCAATGGTGTCTCAGACGATGCGATAAGGCTAAGACTCTTCCCATTCTCCTTAAGAACTAAAGCCAAACAGTGGTTGAGTTCTCTTCCAAGAGGATCAATCACTACTTGGAACATTTTAACTGAAAAATTTCTTTCTCGTTATTTCCCCCCCCCCCCGCTAAAACTGCTAAGCTGCGTAATGATATAACTTCATATTCTCAAATTGATTCTGAGACCCACTATGACACTTGGGAGAGGTTTAATGAACTTTTGAGAAGATGCCCACATCATGCTCTCCCTGTATGGTTGCAGGTCCAGACATTTTATAATGGGCTAAATCAAGAAACTAAGCAAATGATAGATGCCGCTTCCGCTGGTTCTTTAGACCGCAAAACTCCGGAAGCCGCTCTTGAGCTTATCGATGACATGGCGATGAACACTTATCAGTGGAATTCGTCCAGGTCTCGCCCATCTAAACCTGTAGTTATATATGAAGTGGATTCGGTGACGCAACTGGCGATGCAAGTGGAAATGCTCAACAAGAAGATCTCGGAGATGACTGCTCCCTCCGCCGCTAAGGTATATGAAAATGTTGCTGCTGCCGAGCAGGTGGATTATCTGGGGAACATACCCAGGCCTGCTCAAAATAATTCTGCGAATAATTTTTCTGCTTTTTCAAATTTTTCTTCTCCTCCTGGTTTCAATACTGCTACGAACTCTTATCATCCTGGATGGCGTAACCATCCTAATTTTTCTTGGAGTAATAATGCTAACGTAGTACGCCCACCGCACGATTTTACACCACCACCACCACCACAACAAAATTTTCAAAAACCTTCCCCTTTGGAAGAGATCCTCGCTAAGTATATAAGCTCAAACGATGCCACTATTAGAAACATAACGGGATCAATTAAAAACTTAGAAAATCAAGTTGGCCAACTCGCCAAGGCCTTTTCCGAGAGACCACCTGGATCTCTTCCCTCGAACACTGAGCCTAACCCAAGGGAGCACGCAAATGCGATTTCCCTTCGGAGCGGTAAAGTTGTTAACGAGCCCACCACAAGGGAAGAGCCAAGGGTGAGTGTCCCTCCTGTTTGCACCCCCACGGAGAATGATAACTTAGATCTTGAAAAAGACAAATCTATTTTTGAAAAAGAAAAGGATAGCTCTATTATTTCTGATTCTGAAAAAGACAAAATTGGTTTTCAAAATGATGCTCCAATTGTTCTAAAAGAATTCCCGCCACCTCCTTATCCGGCTCGACTTAGGCAAGAAAAACTAGATAATCAATATCAACGCTTTCTTGAAATATTTAAACAAATTCATATTAATTTGCCGTTTCATGAAGCGATTAGCCAAATGCCTAAGTACGCCAAATATCTTAAAGATTTATTAACGAACAAAAAGAAATTGGAAAATCTTTCGCATGTAACGTTAAATGAAGAATGTTCGGCGGTCGTTAAGAATTCTAATCTTCCTAAAAAAATAAACGATCCGGGTAGTTTTTCCATTCCTTGTGTCTTTGGTGATTTATTTGTTAAACATGCGTTAGCAGATCTTGGAGCGAGCATCAACTTGATGCCTTTTTCTTTATTTAAAAAGCTTGGTTTGGGCACTCTCAGCCCTACGCGCATGAGTATTCAGTTAGCCGATCGTTCGATTAAGTATCCGTTAGGTGTTGTTTAGGATGTGCTAGTGAAGGTCGACAAATTCATCTTCCCGGTGGATTTTGTCATTCTCGATATTGAAGAGGAAATCGAGGTCCCTCTTATCCTTGGTCGTCCCTTCCTAGCCACCGCTCGCGCAATCATAAATGTGAGTGACGGAAAACTTTTTCTGCATGTAGGAGATGAGGAAGTAGCATTTGATATTAATAAATCGATGAAAAACTCTTTACAAAATGATGACTCTTGTTTTTTCATTGATGATTTAAAAGAAGACTCCTATATTTCTACAAATGATTTTTCTTCCTTTACTGAAATTTCTTCAAATGATTTTGAAAATACGGTTATGTCCGTACAAACTATTTTTGAAAATGAAACTGATTTTAAACAAAAGAATCTTGAAAAAGACAAAAATTTGAACAACTATTTTGATAAACCACCCGATCTTGAAACGAAAATATATCACGATAAGAACTCCCGCCACCATAAAAATTTTAAGCCAGGCGATCAGGTTCTTCTTTTAAATTCACGTCTGCGTATTTTCTTTAGAAAATCTAAATCTCGTTGGTCTGGACCGTTCACGGTAAAGGAGGTTTTTCCTTACGGCACTGTGCTACTTTTACACCCCGATAAGGGGGACTTTAAAGTTAATGGTCATAGACTTAAACTCTATTTCTCTAATGATTTTGTGACTCCTGTAAAGGAGAATCTTCGTTTTGATTCTTAGTTATTATTTCTGCTGGACATTTTTATTTTGTGATGGACATTTTTATTTTTCACTTTTATTTTTGGACTTATTATTATGAAACTCTTTTATTTGGATTATTGTAATAATAAAAAAACATTGTCGGGCAATCTGCCCATGGACTCTATTTTTTTCTGCTTTTATTCTGCTCTTTCTACCGGAGGCCAATCAAGTCCATGATCGTGGTCGCCGCTCCGCTGCTGCTGATATCAGATGGATCAAGTCATACCTGCTGACCATCAAGTACTCTAAAAGGCAAGCATGGGGGAGCGACATCCGCCGTCATCTCACAACCCTGGGGAAGTCCTGTTCTTTTTAGTTATTTATTTTTCCTGCATTTTTTTTTCTCTTTTTCTCTTCTTCTCAGTCCCCTTCTCTTTTTTTTTATGTTTTCTTCATTGAGGGCAATGAAGAATTTAAGCATGGGGGGGTCTAGTTTCTTTTTGCCTTTCTTTCTGTTTTTCTTCTTTCAAAAAAAAAGAAAAAATGTATGTTTTAAATTAGTATAATATTTTATGTCTTCAAAATCTAAAATCCAAAAAAATTATAAAATATAAAATCCAAAAAATTAGAAAAACAAAAAAATCAAAAAAAAATCAAAAAAATTGTGCTAAAATCGATTTGAAAAACAAAACCTAAAATTATTTTCTATCTTTATTTTCATGTTGCTTCTAGTGAAGTGTAGGCCCATGCGGTTTTTGTAGTTCTATGTAGAATCCTTTGAAAATGTTTTTCTAGACCTATCATTTTAACATAGTCTAGTTCTACTAGTTTCTTTTTCTTAAATATAGGCATCCGGTTTTTAAGTTATAAGCTAGCAATGCGTAGTTATGTCTTTTTATTCGGTTAGTTACTTACGAATGGTTGCTAGGTATCATTAGTCCTTTTTCATTTGCGGGGTAGTCTTTCTTGGTGTCTAGAACTTGTACCAAGCTACTCTCGAAGCATTTGCGCCGTTTTTACGTTCTTTAGAAATGATTTAGGCCACCATTTGAATAGTTTGAGCTTTTCTTGCCCACCGAAAACATAACCCTTGCAAAACAATTTTGGGCCTTTTCCTTATTTTCATTGTTTTTAGCTCCACCTTTCATTTCATCTTGTTCACCAAAGCCAAATGCCCTTCCTATTTTTACACTATAACCTTGAGCTTAAAATTATTTTTTGTGGGAGGGGTAATATATTATTTTGGAAATGAAAAGGACATTATAAAGCTTATTTTTGGAGCTTCCTTATCAATTATTATTCAAAAAGAAAAAAAAGTGAGAAAGAAAAAAATATCATTACAAAATCAAAAAGAAAAAAAAATGAATGCAAAAAGTTTATGGTTAGCCAAGTTTAGAAAAGAAAATTTTTCATGGCCTTGTTTTTGTAGTTTCATATTGGAGAAATGACATACTTGTTATTTCTCAATTTTTATGTTCTGTTTATTTTTAAGCTCACCCTTGGTTTAGTGTTTAAGCCATCATGTTTATCTTGGTTTTCATTTCCTAATCATTCACCTAAACCAAGTCTTAACGCCTATTAGAAGCCCTAATGATCTTAGAATGTAAATTCGCGTAGTGGAGAAAGTGTGAACGTACAAGCCTATGGCCACCATCATTGATGGATTTCTTTGGAGGTTATCTTGGAGTGTTTTAGGGTTAATGTTTATCTAGCAACCTAGTAGTTTGTTAATGCGCCGTCTACTTAGAACCTCTACTTTTGTTTTCCTTATTTTCATTTATTTTGGATGCCTTGTTTTTAAGATTTAGAAATTAGTAGACTTCCCTTATGTTTTAATGAGATTTTTAGGGTTTCACTTTCAAATTTTCTATTGTGCACTTCTCACCCCACTAGTTGGTAACATGAATATTAGGATAGTTTAATTTTTCATGTTTTGTTTTTCTTAACTATGGAACTTAAATTATATACATCTTTTGCTTCTTTTTTTTGTTTCTCCCTATTTTTCATTTCTATTTGCTTGAGGGCAAGCAAATATCTAAGCATGGGGGAATTTGATGACTAGTTTTAGTCATCTCTTTTTGAGGTAATTTAGAAGCTTATTTCCATAATATCATTACAATTTTATGCTTGGATGATGATATTTTATGTTATGTTTGATTTTTATAAACCTATGTTTTATTTGGTGTTTTGTTCCTATTATGAAAATTTCAAATTTATGTTATATGTTTTGATAAATTTATGTTTGGATGTTATTATTATTATAACCAATATTATAAATTTATGGTTGTTAAATGTTATGTTTTTATTTAATGATCTAGTTAGGAATTATATTTCAATTTGATAATTAGTTATGTTGTTATTATTAGAATTAATGTTATGTTTTCTTTGTTATTTTGTAGGTGCAGCCCTCATGTTTTTGGTGCAGCCCAATCATCTTTTGGAGCAGCTCTTGTCCACTTCAAGCCCACTACATGAAGCCCAAGCAGCCCACAAACCTTGTGGCCGGCCCCCTCCAAGCCCAAAAAGCCCCCTATATCTCATGTATTATTTTTATTTTTTGCCACCTTTCAATCCATGCATGCATCATAATTTTCTCTCTCCCTCCTCATTGATTTCTCTACCATTTAATATTATATTCATGCATTCCTCCATGTATGGCCGGCCCCCTACATTCACCCCCTTTTCCCTCTCTCTCTCATACTCATTTAATCCCATGCATCCCCCTTTATTTATTTTATTTCTTTTTTTTATTTTCCATAAATATCATGCATGAATCCTCCACTCTCTCTCTCCCCTCATTAAAATATCATGCATGAACAATCCCTCCCCCTATGGCCGGCCACCCTTCATCTCCCCTTCTTCTAGATGCTTCCCTCCTCCCCTATAAAAGGAACCCAAGTCTAAAGTTTTGGGGAGTTGGAGAGAGAGTGGGCTTTGGAGATAGCTTTGGAGAATTTCACTTCAAGAGAGCTTTATTGTAATTTTCTAGTTATTTCACTTCTTGTAATCTCATTTTCTTTGTTAGTAATATAGTTTTGATCTTTTCATTATCGTGTACTCCTTTTCCCTTTTTTATAAGTAATATGAATTCTTCTCTTTCACTTATTGTCGTTTTCTTTTCCGTCATGAGTAGCTAATTTTCTCTTAGCACTTGATCATGAGGATCCATGATTTGAAATGAGAAACATTTTTATTCCGTAGTTTTATTTTTGCCAAATTCGACTCGGTCCTTCTTTGAATAATTATTTTGTCGACTCCGTATTCCCGGTATACGGTAGTAGGCTCATGATCTCATATTCGAGTAGCCGAGAGGCTCGTGAATGTGAAAGATCACTCAAAGAAGGAAGGAGTTGAATGCAACCCTAGAGATAGGGCGACGTAAATCTTCCAGATTGGAGTCAAATCCAATAGTGCGGATCACTTCGATAATGCAACTTTAGGCTTCTTTGGTTTGTAAAGAGATTTCGATCAAAGAGTCTATAAGTTAGGAGGCCTAATGCTCTAGCGAGATTTTGTCTCATTTTCGGATCCGTCATGGCCGAGTTGGATTTGCAATTTTAAAACTATGCCCTTTTTTTATTTTCTTGTTTCATTTCATGGTGAATCAATGATCAAGTGCTAGCTTTTATTATAAATTTTTCGTCTCGCAAATTGTCTTTCATTTTACTTTACTTTAAAAAATTCTCAAATCCCATTAGTTCTCCGGTAGGATAATAGTTAAAGCGTGAGTAGAAGTAATTGACACCCCCGTGTTTAAATACGACCTTGGTACTACAATTCGACAGGTACGCTTGCCTGTTCGGGTTTTGGCCCACCAATTATCTTCCTCACATAGGGGTGGAAATCCAAGTGTAGCTCTGATGGTATTAGATACCCATTTTGCATGATCAGAGCTAGCTTTGACTAATATTCTCTCCCCCTTTATGACTTCTCTGGCTATATGATCTCTCAGATCAGTCTTTTGAAACCTTATTTGATCAGCAAGATATTTTGTACCTTCTTTATAGTAGGCTTTGAACTTAGTCAGGGTATCAGAAATAGTCTTTTGAGAGGCTTCAATGGCTATTTGGATAGCAGCTAGATCTGCCTGTATCTGCTTGGATACCTCAGTTTTCAAATCAGTACCAATATTTCCCAATTTGTTGAGAATTTCTTCATGTGAGTCCTTGAGGTTTTCATTTGATCTGAACTGATTTTCTAAGATATATCCTTGTTTAACTGTAATGTCCTCAACTTCAGTTTTTATTAGTTGTTGTTGCTCAGCCAAATATACTATAGCTTTACCTCCCTTATGGAAGCAATCTGTCATCTCTTTCTTATACAAATTGACTTCAAATCTAATGGACTTGATGTCCTGTGCTAGCTAGAAGTGTATTTCCTTGTGTGTATCATCCACATATTTTTATAAGGACTGCCTTTGTTCATCCAATTTGACTTGCAGTTGGACCAGTAATGAACTGAAGTCCATGCTTGGAGTAGGTGGTGGTGTGACTGTTTGTAAGGCTTTCTTGTAGCCTGAACTCCTTTTCCTGATTGCAACTATCTTCCTCTTCTTAACCATAGAGGCTTCCTCATCATCAAAAGACTGTGATGAGCTTTCAATATCAACTGTTTCCTTATTAGAAGAGGCATTCAATAGCTCCTCCCCCTCAATTCTTGGTAGTTCCTTTTCTTCTATTTGCTGCTCCCCCTCAGTCTTTGCTGCAGGTAAATCAGGAAAGAGATCTTCCATAGATACCTCCTGCTGCATCTAAACAGGAGGAACAAGATTAGTTTGGGAAATAAAAGGTTCTCCCTGGACATCCAGATTTTTTTCCAGGGCCCTCTCTATAAAGGAGATTCTTACTTGCTCATCTTGAGCTGTATCTTTCATCTGCACATCTTGTACTTCCTTCTCAGCAATTTCCAGTTCTTCTTTATTTATGTCTGATATAATGTCCATCACTGTATCACCAGCATACTCACTCTCCAGAGTAGCTTCAGCAATTCCTCCCCCTTGGGCAGGCAACTCAGATAGTTCAGTGTCTTGTATTGCTGGATCAAGGTGTGCTCCCCCTGGAGTGGAGGCTATCTGTTGCTTTGGGTGCTAATTGCTCCCTAGTTGATCTTGAGCTTCTTTTTGTTGTAGATCTTAATCTGAATTAAAGACTACCTCCTCCTCAGAATCACTAGAGGATTCTTCTTGTTGAACAATTTCTTTCTTCTTCTTATCCTTCTTGACATGTTTCTGTAGAGTTGAAATCTCTTTGGTCAATACTCTATCCCATCTCGATAGAATCCTTACATCTATTCTCCTCATATGGTTGATCTTGGATCCTGGCAGTTGGTTCATAATATCTAGGATAGTTGAAGCTAGACATAAGCTTAGTATCCTTCCAAGATTTGGCTTCTTTATTCCTTCTAGAATCTTGTCAAACACCACTGATGACCAGTCTGTTTTTACAGTGAATATGACTCTGATCATTAGGATGAACATGTAGGCAGATATTCTGTCATGTCCACCAGTCTTGCACAGAATTACCTTGCCTATTATTTCAGAAAGAAACTTACCTTGGGAATTCATCCCCTTTCTTGTAATAGATGATCCAACTTTGGTATTAGGGTTCAGCCCGCACCAACTCAGTGCATCTTTTGTCATGGATGGAACTATTTCATCATCATCCTTAATCTTGGGAAGTTAGAGTGATTTCCTGATCGTCTTTAGTGTGAGTTTTACTCTTGAATCCTGAACTGTGGCTTTGATCATGTTTCCCTCAGTGTCCATAGTTGCTGATGAGTAGAATTCCAGTACTTCCTTTTTCCAAATTCTTGTTGGTTCTGAGACCAAGAACTCCAAACCATTATCCGAAATTAGGGTAATTACACCTTGGATTTCTTGAGAAGCTATCGAGAATCCCCCATGAACCAGATCATAACCTTCATTCACCTTGTCATCCTGGTGGGGCGCCATTGACGAGTGAGAGAGAGAAAGAAGAGAAGAGAAGTGAATATCAATGTCGACACAAGGTCTAGAGTCGAGAAATCTGAAGGCATAGTCGACCAGATTTTATCTCCCCCTATTTATAGTCTACAGGTAAAGGGTAGGTCAAAAGACACGCCTAACTTAGTCATAATACTAGTCGACATAGTTTTACATGTGTCAACATAAAAGTCTTATGGCTCGACAAAACCTATTTTTAGTCGACACGTCTTTGTGTCGACATACTTGTGTCAGTGTCGACACGGGCTAGTCAAGTCTCGACAGAATGTATCGACACCAATTCTTGTGTCGACAAAAATTTTGTTTATGTGTTAACACAACATACTGAGAGTGTCGACACAATTTGTATGTGTCGACACAAACTTTCTTACTTAACCAAATTTCCTGAGAAATTTTGTACTTACATATTCTACTTAGGAGAGCTTGTGCTGACCTATTCTAGGTTCAACATACCTAATTCAATTTAAAAATAATTGAATTTAGTTTCATCCAGAGGTTTTGTAAAAATATCAGCAATTTGACTATTTGTGTTCACAAATTCTAGACTAATATCTTCCTTCTCCACATATTCTCTGATGAAATGAAATTTAATTTCTATATGCTTAGTTCTACTGTGTGAAACAGGGTTTTAAGCAATAGAAATAGCACTAGTAGAATCACAGAATAGTGCAATTTTACTTATCTTGATGTCATAGTATTCAAGTTGATGCATTATCCACATCAACTGTGCACAGCAGCTTCCTGCAGCTATATATTCTGACTCAGCAGTTGAGATAGCTAAACTTGTTTGCTTCTTGCTGCTCCATGACACTAGCCTTCCACCTAGGAATTGACAAGTTCCTGTGGTACTATTCCTATCTTCTTTGTACCCTGCAAAGTCTGCATCTAAAAATCCTGTCAGTAAGAAATATCTATTCTTAGGGTACCAAAGATTTAGATTAGGTGTGCCCTTAAGATATCTCAAAAACCTCTTGATAGCAGTGTAATGAGATTCCTTTGGCCATGCTTGGTACCTAGCACAAGCACATATTGCATACATGATGTCAGGTCTACTAGCAGTCAAGTAGAGTAGAGAGCCAATTATCCCTCTATACAAAGACTCATCAACAGGTTTCCCTGCCTTATCTTTGCATATAGGCATACTTGTTCCCATTGGAGTTTTCATGGTGGAGGCTGAGTCTATGCCATATTTATTAATCAACTCCTTGGTAAACTTAGACTGAGATATGGACAATCCATCATCAGTCTGTCTAACTTAAAGTCCCAAGAAGAACTTCATCTCACCCATACTGCTCATTTCAAACTTCCCTTGCATAAGTTTTGCAAACTTTCTACAAAGGTTGTTTTAAGTAGATCCAAAGATAATTTCATCAACATATATCTGGACTAGGATGATCTTGCCTTTAGATTCCCTAATGAATAGAGTTTTGTCTATCTTTCCTCTAGAGAATTTATTCTCAATAAGAAAAGTAGACAAGGTTTCTTACCAAGCCCTAGGGGCTTGTTTCAAACCATATAGAGCTTTCCTAAGCCTATATATATAGTTAGGATAGTGAGAGTCTACAAAACTTTAGGGTTGTTCAACATAGACTTCCTCTTTTAAGTAACCATTTAGAAATGATGACTTTACATCCATCTAATATACCTTGAAACCTTGATAGGCAACATAGGCCAAGAACAACCTTATAACTTCCAGCCTTGCCACTGGGGCAAAGGTTTGATCAAAGTTAATCCCTTCTTCTTGCCTGTAGCCTTTTGCTACCAGTCTGGCCTTGTTCTTGATTATGGTTCCATTCTCATCAAGTTTATTTCTATAGATCCACTTGGTTCCTATCATATTATGATTCTTTGGTTTAGGAACAAGTTCCCAGAACTTATATCTTTTGAATTGATTCATCTCTTCTTGCATAGAATCAATCTAGTTTGTGTCTAGCATGGCCTCTTCAATCTTCTTGGGTTCTATCTGTGACAAGAAACTTGAACATAAAACTGTGTTCATGTTCTTGCTCCTGGTTAGTACACCTTGACTTGCATCACCAATGATTTGATGAGCTAGATGATCCTTTAGGTATCTTCTTGCTTGAGGAAATCTGCCAACCTCTTGGCCTTCTTCATTTTCCTCAACCTGATGCTCCTCATTGTCTTATTCATCCAGTGAGTCTTGTTCTCCCCCTAGACAGCATGCATCCTTTTCTTCATCCAGCCTAGCAGGAGCTTCTTCATTAATAGTCAACTTGTCCAGCCTATCCTTTAAACTGTAGAACTACCTAAAGAGCTAGACAATTCACTGTTAATCAACTTAGACTCATCAAATACTACATGGACAGATTCTTCTACAACTTGTGTAGTCAAGTTGTATATCCTGTATGCCCTACTATTACTGATGTACCCACCAAATATCCCTTCTAGGGATTTGGTAGCAAAACTTAGTTTGGTAGTGTTTACCATTAACTAGGACATAACACTTGCTACCAAAAATTCTGAAGTAGGAAATGTTTGGTTTTTTGCCTTTCAAAATCTGATAGGGAGTCATCTTATGTTTCTTATTGATGGAGGCTTTATTGAGTACATGACATACAGTATTTACTGCCTCAGCCAAAAAGTACTCAGGGAGAGTAGTGTCACTAAGTAGTGTTCTACTTGTCTCAATTTGATTCCTATTCTTTCTTTCAGCAACTCCATTTTGCTGGGGTGTTCTAGGTGAGAAGAACTCCTGATGAATCCCAAGTTCTTCACAGAACTTTGTCATACATTCAGATTGAAATTCAGTTCACTGGTCACTTCTGATTTTGATCGCTGAATTGTTAGAATTTGTCTAACAAAGGTCTGGAAAACAGTAGGGGTTTCAGATTTCTGCCTCAAGAAGAAAACCCATGTGTATATAAAATAGTCATCCATAATAACCAATGTGTATACTTTCCTACCAAGACTATGAATTGGCATAGGACCAAACAAATCCATATGCAAGAGATATAAACATCTCATTGAATCTTTGGTATCAAGTACATGGAAAGAGGACTTAGTTTGTTTGCCCTTTTGGCAAGTTGAACACACACCCTCTTTAATGCACTTGACTTGAGGACCATTCCTCACTAACCCCATACTGAATAGCTATCCTATAGACTTATAGTTCAGATGAGCTAGCCTCTTGTGCCATTTGACACACTGTGATGCTTTCTCACCTACAACTAGACAAATGGGTGAGTTGTTACACTCACAATCAAGGTTAAGACAATATACATTCCCTTTCCTAATGCCAGTCAGAATGATCTCTTGATCACCTGACCTCCTTATTTGGCACTCCCCTTTGAGGAAAGGGATGTCATAACCTAGATCACTAAGTTGACTTATGCTAATCAGGTTATATTTCAGACCCTTCACATAAGCCACTTGAGTGATAGTAATAGAATTACTAGAAATGTTACCAAATTCTTTGATGATTCCTTTTTCAGATCCACCAAATATTACTTTGGGTCCATTCTCTATGGGTGCATAGTCCCTCAACATTCTTCTTGTTCCAATCATGTGCCTGGAACATCCACTATCCAAGTATCATATAGGGGTATGTCCACTTGGATTCACCTGCATCAAAGAAAGATTTACTTATCCTCAGAACCCAAATTGTTATTGGGCCCTAGGTTCTTGTCAGTTTGAAATCTATCATGCTTACCTGCAACTTTTCTGACAGGTAAGCTATTCTTATTTTTAATACTAGTGTTGAACCAACAATCTATGGAAAAGGGGCCCACCTTACCACAACACCAACACTCAAATCTATTGTACCTTCTCGTAGGTACAGGCTTCTCAACATTATTGCCAGAATTCCTTTTAAGTGTTGGTGCTGGAGCAGCATAACCCAAAGATTCCTTAAGAACATGATGGGTTTGCTTATAGAGTGGCCTATTGGCATATACACCCTTGATAATGTGATCTCCATACTCACAGTGACCATGAGTAATATCATGATCATACCTGTTTGTAGGTTGCATCACTTTCCTAAAGGAAATAGGGGG
Organism: Platanthera zijinensis; assembly: GCA_039513925.1. NCBI lineage: Eukaryota > Viridiplantae > Streptophyta > Magnoliopsida > Asparagales > Orchidaceae > Platanthera > Platanthera zijinensis. The sequence continues at coordinate 69,044,741 of CM077098.1, read as the reverse complement.
TTTTGTGGTTAGTGCCTGAACTGGGCCTTTGCCTTTTCCTTGAGAATTGGCTGCCCTAGTACTTTCCTTGAAGCCTAGTCCTTTCTTTCCTTTCTAAGATATGAAGTTATCTATTAAAGGCAAGATAGACTTTGTCTTTGAAAATTTAGCCACTAGATCCCTTTCTTTCTGGATTCTTGCCTCCAGATTCTTGATAAGATTTTCCTTGAAAGAGATTGTGCCCATCTGAATAACAGTTATGTTCTTCAGTTTGGCAACCTCCTTCAGTTTAAAATTTATCAACTTGGCTGATTCTGATGCAGCCTGCTTAAGAGATTCAAATTCCTTGGCCTGCTCTTTGACAAGAAACTAGCTCCTCTTCAGAGCTTGCAACAACCCACCATACTCATCAATGAGTTGATGTACATCCCCTTAGATTCAGAACCATCCACTTCTCTTGAAGTTGATGCTACTGATTCTGATCCAGTAAAATAATCAGAATCTAAGGGAGAACTGTATACCTTACTAGGACCAGGTTGATCCTGGCACTGATCATCTTCTGATAGAGCCATCAGCCCTTTACAGTAATAGTCTTCAACTCTATTTATGGAGTGCAGCATTTGTAAGAATTCTGATTCCCTAGAATCCTCTTCTGTAGAGAATAGCCCAACATATGCTTCTGCATCATCCTCTTCTCCAGATTCTGAGGATGAAGAGTCTTTCCAACTCTTCTGCTTCTGAGCAATAAGGGATTTCTCCTTCTTGCCTTTTACTTGATGCTTCTTCTTATCTTTAGACTCCTTCCTCTTGTCAGGACAGTCAGCTATTACATATCAAGACCTGTTACAGTAATAACAAACAATCTTAGAATTAGTTTGTTTACTAGGTTTTGAGGCATACTTGTCCTCCTTGGGAGTCTTCTTTTTCTTGTAATAATCATCCTTGGAGAAGGATGTTGATGGTCTAGTTCTCCATTTCTTCTTTTTCATAAACCTTTAAAATTGCCTTGTAAAGACAGCAAAGTCCTTATCAAAGGTGTGGCTATCTGATGTGTTGTTGTCAGGATTTTCTTCTTCTGCCTCAGCACTCTTTCTGGGTGGAGAAGGAGACTTTCTCCTACCCTTTCTTGTGCCTTCAGCCTTGAAGGCTACTGACTTCTCTTTGTACTCGGACCTACTACTTTTCTCCTCCTCTTTTCTGGCAGTGAGCTGCATTTCATAGGATAGCAGCTTTCTAAATAGTGTGGGTGGAGGTATATCAGCAAGCCTGGCCACCTCTCTGATGGCACATATCTTTGTGTCCCAGTCCTTTATCAGTTATCTGAGAAACTTGTCATTCAATTCATATGTGTTGAAGACTCTTTCATAGGTCATCGGCTCATTTACTATCCTGAAGAACTTCTTGTAACATTCAGCTATGCTGTCAGACTTGGCTTGTTTAAAGCTCTCATATTCTTGATTTAGCATAGATTTCCTGTCTTCTCTGACTTCTTCAGTTCCCTCCATGTAGATTGTAACGACCCTAGCCGATCCAACGTGGCAGTGCCACGGCTCCGCTCTAGGCATCGCTACCGGGCTGCAGCCCAAGCACCCCAACCCATCTCCCTCCACAGGCGGGTTGTTGGTGGCCACAGCCTCCCTTTGATGAGCGAACTCGACAGTTAAGTTGGGCCGTACGGGGACTTCCTAGAAGGTCACCCATCCCAGTACTACTACCACAATGTAACGACCCCATCCGTTAAATGACGTATAGTAGAAGGTCCGGCCGGGGCCCCACACTATATGCCACAAACAGACGGTGAGGTCACAGGATAATACCAAACCAAATACGAATCCTAACTCAGAGCATTCTAGCGGAAGCTTTAAGTTACAACGTTGAACTCTCAACCGGAATGTCCAATATATAAAACCACATTTATATATATACCACGGAATGTACACAACCACAAGAGTTTGGCCTTAAGGCCTTACAGTTCCTCTGTACATACAACATGTTTTACAAACTTCGGCGTGCAGGCCGGCCATACATGAGTACAAGAGAAAACAAAACAATGCCATTCGCTTAGTCTTCAAGGGGTAGCCGCAGCAGCAGCAGCAACAGCAGTAGGGCTTCAGCCCATCATTTCCCACTTGGCTCTCCAGCACCTGCACGGGAACAAACCACCCAACCGGTGGCAAACAATGCAACGGTCAGCATTCAGCTGACCCAATTATAACAATCCTACCCCTTTCTCGGGGCATGAGCATTCTTTCCCTGTAAGCATGGCATCATCAAATAGCAACTATGTGCGCGCAGGCACATTCAAGCCATCACAACCATCGGCCACCCGGCCCGACAGTCCGTGCACTCAGGGCACATTTTCGGTGTACCGGAATACCAGGGTCAACACCACCGTCTACACGGAATTTGAGCATTTCTAGTCTTTCCGGCGCGCGGGCCTAAGACTCTCATTAGGCGCTCCAACAAAACCTATACCAGGCTTCCAAGTCGGACGGACCTAACGCAGGTACGGATCAGCCACCCCCCGTTGCTCAAGTCGCCGAGCCACCTCGAATACGGAAGTATCCATGGCTTTTTATAGGCGCGGGTCGGTTTCACCTTTCCTGTTCGGCAATCTGCCTTTTCATCGAGTTGCAGCCCAACGGCTCAACCACTCACAAAGTGGCAACACACGGCCACAAGAGTTGCCTCCAACCCTCTTCATTTCCTGGACATCGTCCAGTACTTCCTGCCGCTCCAAGCAACAGGTAGGAACAAGGCATCACAAGCCATAGGCATCACAAGCCATTATCACGGAGCTTTCTCCGATATGCAAACAAGCATCACCAATCCAGATTACATCCAGATGGGCTTCACACAGCATGCCTAGATCCGTACTCCAATTCCGGACTCTAACAAGGGGGACTTCACATATCTACCCCAAGGGACACCACAACCCACCGCACACTCGCGGGGAAGGGTTTTCCCTATGCAATGTAGAAAAGAAGGACTTCACATGTCCAAGGAGGGAGATCGTTACCCTTATCGATCTCTTCGGTGCCATCGAAAACTAGCCGGTGAGAAAGAACCGCAGCAGCCTTGCCTTCACAACGCCGGCTTCGGATCACGAATCGGACCACGGGAGCTCCGCCGGTGGCTTGCTCTCCTCCTCCTTCTTCTCTTCCTCTCTCTTTCTCTCTTCCTTAAGCACAAATGAAGAATGAATCTTCATCCTTCTCTCACGACTTAATCCAGCCCAAGAAACCACCTGAGCCCTTGGATCAAAAGAGAGAAAACTGAACGGCCAAGATTTTCCCAAAAACCCATTTTTTGGCCGACACGGCCTGTGACACGCCCGTGTCATAGGCCGTGTACCCTCTAAGCGGCACACAGTTTGAACCGACTGAACAACACGGGTCATCGACACGCCCGTGTCGGACCTGACACGCCCGTGTCAAACCTGAGACACGCCCGTGTCTCCTGCTCCATCGAGCTGCAACCAGTACACGGGTCGGAACACGGCAGCTGACACGCCCGTGTCTAGCCTGACACGCCTGTGTTCAAGGCCGTGTTCAAGGCCGTGTCCGGCTCTGACTTGAATAGGCCAAATTCGCAAAATAATTCGAACACGCCTTGGGACACGCCCGTGTCCCAGGCCGTGTACACCCGACATGCCCTGGGACACGCCCGTGTCCCAGGCCGTGTAACCTGACCTGCTACTCAAGCTTCATGTTGAGTCTTTTGGGGTCTTTTTGGGGTGTTACATAGATAATCAAGGTGTCCCACATCTCCTTAGAGGTTTTACAATGCACCAGATTCTGAAATGTGGCATCATCTATAGCACTTATAATAATATTTTGTGCTCTTTTGTCTAATGTTGCCAGGATGATCTCATCCTTGGTCATTTCAGAATAACTCTTTTGGGTTCTAACATTTGCATCCAGAACGGATACCTTCATTGGAATGAAGTGGCCTTCTTGTACTGTGATGTAGATTCTTGGATCAGATGCTTCCATGAACAACCTGACCCTTTTTTTCCATATGCCAAAGCATTATTTCCTGCAGATAGGCAGTTTAATAGATCCAAATTCCTTTTGATTCTCATTTGAACCCATTCTTGAAATCTGTTAATTGCCTTGGAGAATCACTCAGACTGTTAGGTCAATCTTTGAGTATCCTCCCTCTGATACCACTTGAAAGACTTGATTTCAAGAGCCTAGACACCTAGAGGGGGGTGAATAGGTTCTAATTTTCTTTAATAAATTTTAGGCAATTAACTTGTTCTAACTTAGCACAGATAATACAATTCACAGCACAACAATCATAGTACAGTACAGTATACTAGATTTATAGTGGTTCCCCAAGTTATGGGTACATCAACTTTCTCCCTTCGCCTATCCAGTAGAGAACTGGATTCAGCCCAACTTCCTTCCACTAACTCAGATCCACGACTCTTACACCTCAGAACCTGATAGGTTCCTATAGCTCAGACTTATACAAGTCCTACCTCAGATTCTTCCCAAGAACCCTACCTCAGGCAATAGCCCTACCTCAGCCTTTAACACCAGGCTTACAACTCAGACTTTCACAAGTCCTACACCTCAGGCTCTCATCCCTACCTCAGCCTTTATAAACAAAGGCTTACAACTCAGATCTAAAAAGATCTTACAAGGAAAAAGAATATTTAGAAGTACAGAAATTTCACCAAGATAAAACTTCTCAATTTGTTGTGAGCTTCTTGATCAGTTCTTTAACAAACTGTATACTTCAAATCCAACCTGACTTAGATTTTTCAAAGCTTCTTGATTGAACAAAATTAGGTTGATATGAATTGGAGTAGAAGATGATCTTCAGACAACTCCCTTCTTAGATTCAGAAATAGATCATAACCTTTCTTGGAGACTGTTCAGGTTCTGCCTTCTTAAGGGTCCCCCCTTTCTTGTTGTTGAATTCTCTCTCTGGGTTTGTGTTGATTTGATCCCTCTTTTTGCTTCCTTAAATGTTACTCCTTATTTGGTTGTCAAGGATCAGTCCTTTATATAGATTTTCTCAATGATTATTGGCTGATCCGGTTTATAACAACCTTCATATAGTTCTGACAAAGGTGTCAGACTTGTTGTTTATGATAGCTATCAAGTCTTTAGGCGACAGCTAAGTCTGCAATGACTTTATAACTCAGTAGGAAACACTAAGCAAATAACTTCACATGTGTCGAAACAAATAGACTAAGTGTCGACACAAGCCTTGATGATGTCAACACAGCACTTAATGTGTCGACACAGTCATTCTTATGCTTCACGACAAAGCTTCTGATTGTATATATCGACACAAGTCTTGTGTGTCAACACATCTGCTTTTGGTCTCGACATAACTGATGTTGACAGATGACGTTGAGTGTATGTCCAGACATCGTTGAGTGTGTGTCGACACAAGTCCTGTGTGTTGACATAACTGCTTCAGGTCTTAACATAGCCTATGCAGACAAATGGCGTTGAGTGTATGTCCAGACATCATTGAGTGTGTGTTGACATAAGTCCTGTGTGTCGACACAACCCTTTCAGACTCAGTATAGCTATTGTTGAAAGATGGCGTTGAGTGTGTGTAGACACAAGTCCTGTGTGTTGACACAAACCTTCTTCAGGTGTCAACACAATTCTTGGGTGTTGACACATGCCTTTCTTCTGGTTTTGACACAAATCCTGGGTGTCAACACAGCTTCTGCTTCAGGTGTCGACACAATTCCTGCCTCAGGTGTCAACACAATTCTGGGTGTCGACATAGCTTCTTCTTCAGGTGTCGACACAATGCCTGGGTGTCGACACAGGCCTTGCTTCTAATGTCGACACAACTTCTGGGTGTCGACACAATTCTTCACAAGTGTCGACACTTGTACTTAGAATATTTTCTTACAAACCTTACACCTGCACAAAGAAACTCAAACATCCCTCAAATACAAATTGATGTATATCAATGAGTATGATGAGGCTTCTCCAAATCTGGTATATATTTTTCAGTGTACCCAACAGGGTCGGCTTCCCCTTGTTCGTTTGGGTCAATGGCCTTTAAGAACTCGTAGCTCACAATAGCCACACTGTCCTCCAAGGACTGGCTTCACAATCAAGAAGGGAGTTAGTGTCAGCATTCGTCACGATCGCTTGGCGGGGCCAACAAAATCTCTCTTTCTACGCCCAAACTCAACCCAAACCCTGCAGCATCCTGCAGTGCAAGAAACACTGGTCTTTCCATGGAATACAACACATGAATTCCTAGGGTGTTTTCCTGGAACTCCACTCAAGTACTTCCTGTTACTCCACTTCACAAGCACAACCCACGGACTCCTTAAAATACCTGTTTATACGCAGAGTCTTCACTAGTTCACAAAATAAAGCATCACCAATCCAGACCAACCTGTCTGGATGGGCTTCACACAACATGCCTATTCCGTACTACACATTTCCGGATCTATATGCAAATGTAATTGGGGATAACACGTATTAACCCACGGAATTCTCTTAACAATTCCACCTTTCGGTGGAGGATTCCATGCGCATGCAAAATTAGGACTTCACTTGTCTAAGAAGGAAGATCATTACCCATGTCGTTCTCTTCGGAGCCATGACAAAGCTTTTCTACGTGGATGTAAAGTAGCACACGACTCTCCTCTTTGCATATCTAGGCTCAGATCTTGATTCTAGCCACAAGATCTTCTCCAACAACTTCACAAGGGTCAGTCCAGCACTCCTTTGTTACTTCTTCCAAGAACACGCAAAGGAGAGGAAAGGAAGAGAGAGTGTGGAGAAAGAAATACTAAATTCCTCAATCCATATCCCTCAGCATAAGCAGCCTCGGGTTGAATCACAACCACACGATCTCATCTCATCCTAAAGAAATTACCACGATTTGCATTGAAAAAAACAACCCACCGCTTTTTGACCAAGCAGCCAGCGCCGCTAGTACTTTCGAAATGAATTTGTCGAAAGGACACTAGACAGCACTATGTTCGTCAAAACCACATTCGTCGAACTCCGGTTCGACGTTCGACGAACTTTGGTTCGTCGAACGCCAGTTCGACGTTCCCAAATGCCAGTTCAACTTTCGCTGAACGCCAGTCCGACGTTCGTCGAACGCAAGTCTGCTGTTCGCCGAATGCCAGTTCGGCATTCGCCGAACGCCAGTCCGGCGTTCGCCGAACGCCAGCCCGATGTTCGCCGAAAGGAGACAATCAGCATAACAGCAATACATTCGTCGAACTCCAGTTCGATGTTCTTCTCCTTCCTGCTCCTTTTTGGGGTGTTACAACTCGCGCGGGTTAACCTTACGCGTACTCGCATGGCAAGTCCCACACGAGCACATCACACGAATCCCCTCTGTGTGTGCGCACAGCCGCGGGTAAATCTCGCACAGGCATTACTTTTTTGGCTCAGCATCTCTGCTCCTTCCCATTGTACCTTTGCATTTGTGCCACCTCCATTTGAATTTTCCAACGCCATTCCATTTACTCCTATTATGATAGCCAAAATTCTGACTCGTACAAAGGCCCCCACTCTTCTTTCGCTTATACTATGAGTACTGAGGACTCTGCGCGTAAATGATAGGGCCAATATCATTTATAGAAAAACAATTATGCAATTAACCGAACTTCTATCACCCCCGATAAATTAGTGGGACATCATTGGAGTAGCCATCGCGCATGCGACCAGTGAGCCAAAACCTTGCACGATTCGTGCACGAGATCCCGCCACGTGCACGATTAACCGCCTGCGGTGCTGGCCGTCACCGCCCCCCAATGATCGGCCCCTCCCGGGCCGGGATGCTCCCAGCCGGCCTCACGGTCAGCTATTGCCGCACCTAACGACCGCGAGTCCGTGACCATATGGCGCGGCAGGTGCCACCGCCGGCCTGCGAGTATGGCTCCTCCCGCAGTCACAAGACTGCCCCCACAAAGCATGACTGAGACAGCGTCTAGCCTCCCTGACCAGCGCATCTGGCTGGCTGCGAGCACTATCCGCGGCCGCATGACAGCAACCGCATGGAGAGGCCTACGCCACGGGGTGCGATCAGCCGCTCCAGGCCTCCCTAACCCTGCACGTTCTGCCATTCACGGCCATAGGAGCGGCCGGTGCCGCAAGGCACGTCCGGTCCAAGGCCGCCCACCTCGCCTTGCTCGCCCACGGCCGGATGCGACCCTTCTTCCTGTTGGGTTTTTCTTCACGTCTCAATAGATTGTGCGCAACGGAAATAATGAACAAGAAAAGCCCAAAGAATTCGAATCTGGCAATATACATGAATCAAGAAGTAAAACTTGTTGTAAATAAAATTACCTTTTTGGGATTGAGTCTATGCTCAACCTAGATGCTCCAGAAAAATCAGCCGATCACTTAGTGGCTTGAGTCCTGAGCGCAGATAGTATATCCGCGCCTCTGCAGGAAATCCACACGATCGGGAGAACCCGCGGCCACTTATCGAACAAGAAAATGGTTGGGAGAGGACACTCAGCGACTCAACAGACTGCTAGATCTGTTATAGGAGAGACAACTGCGACACTCGCCGGGATCGGGATCGGCGACGGGATCGGCGGAACGGTTTCTGTCTGTGTTTTAGGTTTCTCGTCTTTTCGCACAATGCGGCATGTATGTTTAGACAAAATTATCACTTGCTGTAGAAACCCTAAAACTTCCTATTTATACTCCAATGAATAAATAAGACAATTTTCGTCACTATCCGCAGACCAAGAACTTAGACTACAGAACTTCGGCCAGACAACCCTTATCTCCACGAATTGTCGAGTATCCATGGCATATACGGCGAATCATAGAGTATCATTACATACTCGACGAATCGTTGAGTATCCATAGGATACACGACAAACTCAACGACATCCTTAGCTTAATCAATGCTTGACTCTACAAAGGCGTTGAGTGGACTCAATGCTTTCTACGCCATACTCTACGAATGGCATTGAGTGCACTCAACGCCTAATGCCAGATTCGTCGAAAGTCATTGAGTGAACTCAATGCACTCAACGCTTAAGTGCCAGATTCTTCAAGTCTACCTTTGACTCGACGAAGGCATTGAGTGGACTCAACGCACACAACGCCTAAGACTCAGATTCGCTGAATCGACATCTTGACTCTACGAATCATTGAGTGGACTCAATGCACTCAGCACTTAAGTGCAATACTTGACGAATCAACTCCTTGACTCGAATAATCGCTGAGTATACTCAGCACACTCAACTCCACCATTCGACAAGTTAACGCTTAACTCGACGAAGGCGTTGAGTGGTCTCAACGCACTCGACGCTTTCTCAATTAGTTTGAGCTAAGTCTTTTTCACTCATCATATGAGTTATATCAAACTAATCCATTCTCCCAATTCTCCACAATTTTATGTGCGACCCTGATAGGCTCATACTGCGTTCGCAAAGAGGATACATACTTGATTACTTCCATATCATAATGGTAACACCAATAGTCTCCCACTTGATCTTGGAAGTATCAAACAAAAGCTTTATAAATAATGAGCGGCATCTAGCAATACATCATTGCTCCCCAAGCAGTAAGAGTTTATAACCTCAAAAGCCATTGTGACCAATATTACAGTGTTGTCATGTCCCTTCGTCCCTTACATCCGGATAGAACTAGAGGTATATATCGTGTCACCCTCATAATTGTTCAATCCCAGTTTCCTGATCTAGAATGGACTTCCAGAAATTAGTGAGCCCAATATCATATATTGACTCAACCAAGCATGGTCATGCATGTCTCAGTCTCATTCCATCAAGGGGCCCATAGATGCAACTTCTGTCATATAGGAGGACAAATCCCATCTCTGCTCACACAAAAATACCCAAATAATTCGTAATGTACCCAATTACCACCTTTATCATCCAACTTTCTCAAGACTGGACTTTTGATAGCATAAAAGCACGCTCTTCCTCACTCGATGAATGTTGTGACTTTAGGTCAAAGGACCACAAACACCATTGCCACTTGAGCCATACTTGTGACGCGTTCATATAACAATCCACAAAGTATTCTCATGGTGGGTCAGCATAGTACAACTTGTTCATAACAAGTACCCATGTGATGACTTGATATCACAATATCATGACATGTAAGGACCGATCATCAGTCAACGCACATGCTAGTCTTAATGCATCATCATCGCCCTTAGCTTCTAAGATGACACTCGACAAGGGACCATTTAAGAATGAAGCTTCTAAAATATAGGCTCTCACATTCAAGTCACCACTTGACTCCTATGGAAGCAAACATTCTAAGGGCATTTATAATGTTAAATTACTCTATCACAATAGAAACAAATTTACAAAATAAAAGAACTTGGCAAAATATATAAATGAAATATATACAGTACTATATTCCTCAAATGAATTATTACAGCCAACAAACATACAATCCACAAGACTCCCACTAGAACTGATTATTAAGGTATCATATACCAATAGACCCAACAAGACCATTATGCTTTCTCTGTGCTAGAGGCTTTGTCAGTGGATCGACAATATTTTCTTCAGTCGGCACTCTGCTAATGTTCACATCTCCTCGATCGACAATCTCTCGAATAAGATGAAACCGCCAAAGTATGTGCTTGGAGGGCTGATGAGATCTAAGATCCGAAGCAAGTGCAATTGCACCGTTGTTGTCACAATAGAGATCTACGAGACGAACAATGCTAGGAACTACATCGAACTCGTCGATGAATTTCCAAATCCATACAGCCTCCTTCGCCTCATTTGTAGGGGCGATATACTCAGCCTCAGGTGTAGAATCGGCAACTCTCTCCTGCTTGGAACTCTTTCCACTAACAACACCTCCATTTAGGCAAAATATGAACCCAGATTGAGACTTTGAGTCGTCCCTATCAATTTTGAAGCTAGTATCCGTGTAACCTCTTACAACGAGCTCTTCCTCTCCACCAAATACCAAGAACATATTCGTAGTCCCTCACAAGTACTTCAGGATATTCTTAACGACAATCCAGTGACTTTCATCGGGATCAGACTAATACCTGCTAGTCATTCTCAAGGCATAAGAGACATCGGGTCGAGTACATAACATTGCATACATGATTGATCCAATTGCCGAATCATATGGAATCAACTACAAGCGGTCCTTATCTGTACAAGACTTAGGACACTGGTCCTATAAGATCCCCCTCCCGGAACACAAAACACGGCACGAGAGGGGTATTATGCCCAGAACAGCCGTCTTGCGGTAACACTAACACTCGGGCTAGCCTGTACCATAAGACGCCTATTCTGCCAGCTACAACAAATATCAAACATTGCCGACCTAACCAGAATATAAAAGAGAGCAGAATTCACATCCAAATCAAGCCTATTGTCCATAAATATACAACAGTTAAGAAGCTACAACAAGCTTCTACTATCAGAGTATGTAAATAGTTTTCCCAAAGAGGGTACAACAAAACCTCACACACTCACATCTGTAATAGACGGTAGCGATGGTACCGTCCCCTCAGGCCCTATCGTCCTGGCCTGGCTGTCCGGCTGCATAACCTGCTGCTGCTCCACCTGCGGGGTTTCCTCCTAAAAAGGAAGACGTAGCAACTGTTAGTCTTAAAGACTAAGTGGCTTCGCATCCGCTCCCCCGGCGACTCCTCGATACCGAGCGGAGAAAGGGGCAGGGTACAATATATATATGAAGTATAAGTACAAGCAAGTAGTATGCACTGAATATCTCTATGTAATTAAAACAGCGTAATAAACGAGCAACAAGTTATTCTAGCATTTCTACCATCTACAACAGCACTTGATTAATATTATAACATAAAGTAACTCAACTTATATGAATGCCCATACAAACATATAAGTTGAGAATCGTTCAGTAGTAAGTAACTCATCGTATAGGAGTGCCCATACAAACTTATACGATGAGGGTCTTGTGTATGTCATGAAGTGTAATGGCATGCATGCAATGCAATGACTCACCCATGTTCACACACATGCAATTGCTATGTCGACACAGACTTGTAGTTCCCACTTTTAGAGCAGGTAGATAACCTCGCAGGCGTCGTCCATCGTGGCCAGACGGTGACAGTAGAGCGGGCATCTCAACTACTAGGCTGGTCTCCACACTACTTGTCCTAGGCCTTCATACGCCTCAATGCTAAGAATAACACAGTGGAGCTCACATGTGTACTGCGGCTCAATGGGTGTCTCGGGTAGATGTGCACCGAGATCCTAGCCCTGAACTGGCCTATGGTGTGACACGAAAGGAGCCTCAGAAATGAGCACGAGGACCAAGCCCAACCGTTCACTTGGCACGGAAGGAGCCTCGGGACATGAAAACCGAGTACCAAGCCCAACCGCCTAAGGTCTAACTGTCAACTCCCATCGGTGTAACGATTGGCAAGCCCGTAGACCTTTCACACTATCCTTAACACGGGATTACGACACCACATACCGACTCACACCGCATGCAATACAACCACATCGTGGCACGGAAGGAGCCTCGGAAACGGGAACGAGGACCAAGCCCAACCGTCCACTTGGCACGGAAGGAGCCTCGGGACATGAACACCGAGGACCAAGCCCAACCATCCATTTATGATTCTTCCCAACTTTGACAGCCAGTGTGATCAGATATCTTAACTCACCCCTCTCACAATCCGGTGCCCAAGGCACCAAAAGAGTTTACCACTTACAACTCCTTAACTCGTTTGTGTGCACATGAACTAACAATCCATCTAACACAACACATGTTTATGACAACCATCATCGAGAAATTACCCAAGCTCTAGTAAATCTTGTTATCCAACGACTAATTATCATTCGCTCACTGACCCCCACTAGGTCGATTCATTCAGCGACATACTATTTCACCATTTTATCACGTGGAATCTATACAATAATTTCATCATGTGTTGAATTATCCCAATTATTCGTATCATGATTCACCTGCGACTTAACGTCAGATTGTTATAAAGCCTCTTCCAAGTCCAAACTCAATTATTTAGCTAACCCAGGAATTTTAGGTGCAGAACACCTGTGGGACAGCAACTTCAACAGGAGATTCCTGTGGCTACAGGAATCCGGTAAGTGCGTGTATTACCTTAATGGAAAGTTCTTTTCATGGACTATAACTTTCATGTTCAGCCCGCAACCTAGATCGGACTGTATCTCACATGAAATTGGCTCCAAAGCCTGCAGCGTACAGAATAAAATTTCTGCACGCTTAGTCTACAGCCCTTACTTCGATCAAACATTCCCGTGGCTATAGGCTTCACCTGAAGGCGTGTAGTACTAGTTGGAAAGGTAATTTCAAGGGCTACAACTTTCGTGTTTAGTCGAAAGCCCAGATCTGACTTTTCTTGTCTGAAAATAGCCAAGAAGGACTTTGGGTGAAGAACACAGATTTCTGCATGCATCTTGAAGTGGAATGGATGGCATCGGTTCATCTTCCTCCTCAAGCCGATCCCCAAAAATCCCAACCAGAAGTTCCTCCACCCTTATTCACCCTCTTGAGGCCATTCCTCTTCACGAAACCACCCCCATCATCACTTGAAGGAAGGGGAGGTTGAAGATGACTAAACCTTAGAACACAAGTCCTAGCATGGCCTTCCTAGAAACCTTCATCTCACACATCAAGACTCTTTTGAGTCGATGTCTCGCCTAACATTAACTATAGATCTAGCACCAAGGGAGAGGGGAGGAAGCTCACCTCATTTCCAGCGGTTCCGCCATTTTCGGCCATGGATCTTGTCATCCTTCTTGTTGGCATCGTTTTTCCGTTAACGGCGGTGGCGTTTCCTCACGGAGTTTGGTTGGCACCAACAGTTCTTCACTCCTCCAGAAGATTTCCTCCAGAAAATGGGATTTGGAAGAGAATTAAACGGCTAGGGTTTCACTTTTCCTTTTTAAACAGAAGGGACACGGGTAGGTACATGCCCGTGTCTTTACCCGTGTCCTGCTCGGGCGAATCGGTTCGACTGCCGTTTCGTGCCCCTATACGGGTACTGACACGCCCGTGTCGGTACCCCTGTCAATGTGACACGGCCGTGGTTATACCCGTGTTCATACCCGTGTTCACCTCAGGACACATTCCGTCGACCTTGCCTTGACGCACACGGGTAGAGACACGCCCGTATCTCTACTCGTGTCCTCTGGATAAAGCACTCAACGCCACGCCACTCAAAGTCGTGCCACTCAAAGCCATGGCACACGGGTAAGGACACGCCCGTGTCTCTACGCGTGTCCTTCTCGGGACAAACCAGTCAACGCCATTTCACTCAAAGCCATGGCACTTAAAGCTATGGCACACGGGTAGGGACACGCCTGTGTCTCTACCCATGTCCTTCTCAGGACAAACCACTCAACGCCATTTCACTCAAAGCCATGGCACTCAAAGCTATGTCACACAGGTAGGGACACGCCCGTGTCTCTACCCCTGTCCGTCTCGGGACAAACCACTCAACGCCATTTCACTCAAATTCATGGCACTCAAAGCCATGGCACACGGGTAGGGACACGCCCGTGTCTCTACTTGTGTCCTACACAGGCCCAACTTATCTTTTCCTCACGAGTGCGTGCCTGATCGCCTGCACTCTCTGAGTCTAAATCACCTCTCCTGACCCAAAAGCGCGCACAAGAAGCCTAGCGCGAATCGGGACGTTACAAATCCTATAAACAAAATAAAAGATTTCGTCCCCGAAATCAGGTTATGGCTACGGGGAGAGTAAAGCATAAAATAGACATAAATTAAAATATGCTTTTAAAAGTTACCTTGATGGAATAGCTCCGGGTAGCGCTTTTGCATCAAGTCCACCGGCTCCCACGTATACTCCTCCTTCCCATGATTGGACCACGTCACTTTCACTAGAGGAACACTTTTGCGGCGCAAGATTCTCATTTCACTGTCCACTATCCGCACAAGCTCCAGTCGCACCGACCTATCAGTCGCAACTGTTCCGTCAGTGGTTTAGACATATTGTTTGGGCCGCAACAACGCCTTTCGGAGTGACGACACATGGAACATGTCATGAAGGTTCTATAGCTCCGGCGGTAACTCCAATCGATACGCCAGCGGGCCAATCCTTTCCAATATGACGTAGGTCACAACGTACCTTGGGCTGATCTTCTTCACACCACGTACCCGAGATACTCCATGCATCGGCCTGATCTTTAAAAATACCTTGTCGCCCACTTGAAATTCCACCATCCAGTTCTTTGCATTATAATATTTTGCCTGGCGGCTTTGAGCCTCGAGCATACGGTCCCGTATTAGCCTCACAGCCGCATCAGTATCATCTATGTATTTAACTCCCAAAGCCTTTAGATCTTCATCCTGTACCCAAGACAAGGGTGTTCTACACCTTTTTCTGTAAAGGGCTTCATGGGGTGCCATCCCGATGCTAGCTTGATGGCTATTGTTGTATGAGAAATCTACCAAGGGTAGGAGCATTTCCCACGACTCTCCTCTATCCAACACACATAACCTCAATAAATCTTCCAATGTCCGGATAGTCCTTTCAGATTACCTATCGGTCTGAGGGTGAAACGATGTGCTGAAGGTAAGGCGTGAACCCAAATATGCATGCACAGCCTTCCACTCCCTAGAGGTAAACCGACCATCCCGGTCAGAAACGATTGTCTTTGGCACGCCATGATACCGTACGAATTGTTCAACAAAAAGGGGTACAAAAACATCCACGTGTGCTTCTTTCTTCATAGGTATGAACCGAGATAACTTTGTCAAGCAATCCACGATCACCCATATCGAATCATTCCCTAAGCGAGAGCGAGGCAAACCATGGACAAAGTCCATGGAGACATCCATGAACTTCCACTTGGGGATGGGCATCGACTGCAACAATCCACCGGGGCTCCTGCATTCTGCCTTCACTCTTTGACAGGCTTCACAATGCGTAACAAAATACCTGACGTCTTTCTTCATCCCCGGCCAACACATAGTCTTCCGCAAGTCGACGTACATCTTAGCAATCCTAGGGTGCACAGAATACTGAGAGCAGTGTGCCTCCCTCAATATATCTTCTCGAATTTTACCGCCCTTGGGAATGTAAAGCCGGCCACGGAAATGAATAAGGCCATCATTTAAAGAGTACTCGCCAGTTGTCCCATCTTCAATTGACTTTATTGTCGGGGCCAAAGCCTCATCCCTTCCTTGCTCTGCCCGGATCCAGTCTCGAATATCGCAAACTATGCTCATCGTAGTCAAGTACTCCGTATACCCGTCTGGTTGATCCTTATACACCAAAGTGATCTCCATCTCTTCAAGCATCTGACCTAACTCCATACGCATCAACCGGGACTCGGGGCTTGTTTTCGGTACCTTCCTGCTCAAAGCATTGGCTACGGAATTTACTTTTTCAGGGTGGTAGTTCAGGGTGTATTCATAATCGCACAAAAACTCCAACCACCGCCATTGTCTTATATTCAACTCCTTCTGGGTATGGACGTACTTTAAGTTCTTATGATCCGAGAAGATTTCGCAGTGTACGCCATATAGGTAGTGCCTCCAAATCTTCAAGGCGAACACTACTGCCCCCAACTCCAAATCATGTACTGAATAGTTGATTTAATGCTTCTTCAGTTGCCTTGAAGCATATGCGATCACATGCCCGTGCTGCATCAATACCGCTCCCATCCCTTGATATAATATGTTTGTGTAAACTTGAAATCCTTCCTTCCCGGATGGAAGGGCTAGGATGGGTGCGGATGTAAGTCTGTCCTTTAGTTCTTGGAATGTAGCTTCACATTGGGGTGTCCACTCATACGGCACACCTTTCTTTGTTAGGGAAGTAAGAGGAAGAGCAATATTTGAGAATCCCTTTATGAACTTGCGGTAGTATCCGGCAAGTCCAAGGAAACTCCGCACGTCGGCCGCCGACTTCAAGGGCGACAACTCCTTCACAGCACGCACTTTGGCCGGATCCATAGCTAGCCCAGCCCTACTGATCACGTGACCCAAGAAGGCAACCTCCTTAAGCCAAAATTCACACTTGTTGAACTTGCCGAAGAGGGCATGCTCTTTTAATTTCTTCAGTACTAAGGCCAGATGCCCTGCATGTTCTTCCTCTGTCTTGGAGTAGACCAAGATGACATCGATAAAAACAGTGACGAAGACATCTAGATAGGGTTCAAACACCTTGTTCATCAAGCTCATGAAAGCTGATGGGGCATTTGTGAGCCCAAACGGCATCACTGTAAACTCATACAAGCCATACCTTAAGCTGAAATCCATTTTCTGAATATCATCCTCTTGTATTCTTAGTTGATAATACCCCGAGCGCAAATCTAGCTTAGAAAACCAATGTGCTCCCACCAGTTGATCGAACAACTCATATATCCAAGGTAACAGATAGGTGTTCCATACCGTCAGTCGGTTGAGCTCCCGATATGAAAGAAAAGAGGATAGATACTACTCTAGAGGGTGTGAATAGAGTAATCAAAAATTGCACTAGCAAAGTTGACTTTCTACTCAACTCCCTTGGAGTTAAATGCGGAATGAAAGTTATAGATATTTGAGATTAAACCTTAAAGCCTAACACAAGTGATGTGCACAAAAGGAAGCCAACTGTAATTACAGTTGAGGCTAGGAATCCTAAACAGCAACTAGCAAACCTAGTTAAAATCTAATCACAGCCACAATGCAAGTAATTAAATAAAGCAATCCAAACGACACAAGGAATTTATAGTGGTTCCCCAAACAACTTGGGCACGTCCACTCTTCTACCAACAAGGTAGGAATCCACTCAGGTTTTTGATCAGGTGCCCTGCCACCAACAAGATCTGCTTCAGGTAGATCTAGATACCCTTTAGACTTTTGATCAGGTGTCTAAAAACCAACACAGGTTTTTGATCAGGTGCCCTGCCACCAAGGGATACTTTTGAAGGGAGTAATAACCCTTTACAGGAGGGGGAAAGGAGGTTAAGGTGTCTTCTCTATTTTACAATAGATTAGAGAAGCACAATAACTTGCACTGAGCTAGAAAACTCTAAAAGAATCAAGGCTCCCCCTGGCTAAAAGAATGTCCAAGTGAAGTCTTGCTTCAGTGCAGAAACACTTCAGAAAATACTGAAGGAAAAAATCTACAAGAAGATAAATAATATTAAATAAAATTTCTTCTTCATGCAGCTATCTTCTTCTTCTTCTTCAAAAGGCTCTGAGTGAAGATCTTCCTGTAAGCAGGAGAACTCAGGTTAAAGAAGAGTGAAGAACTAGAACTTCTTCTCAGTTAGATGTGAATGTGCTGAGAGCAGTTGGAAACTGTAAGTTCTTAAGCTTGAATGTTGCTGATTGCTTTTTGGTATATGAGAGCTAGTTAATTTCTTTCTTCAAAGAAGTCTTTATATAGCAGCAGCAGCAACGGCTCTAACTTGAGTTTGAATCTTGTCTTCTTCTGAACTCTGCAAGCTGGGCTGCAAAAAGCATAAAGCAAAAAAAAATACTGCAGACAGATATCCTATAATAGGATAAAGCTTTCTAAGAAGCTGCAAATAATTCTGATGAAATAATATAAGAGAATGTCACATCAGAAAAGACTCTTTACAGCCAAGGAAGACTTTTTGAGTCTAACGGCTATAAAGGACAGCCTGGCAGATAAAGCAGAAATCATATCTCAGCTATAAGACAAACAACTTTGTCAGAAAAGATTAGCTCATGCATAAGGAATAGAATAGATATTGCATGGAAATGTTATCACAATTTATTCAGATAATCTTTTATAAAATGTGCCAAAATAATTATGAAATTAATCACATCACAGAAGATGACAAAACTATTTAAAACATACAGCAAAACGTCAAACGACCCTCGGAGATCGTCGACCGAAGCACGAAGATCATCGACCTATCGGACAGATAGTCGAACGATCCAGATAGTCGAGCTATCAAAGAAGATAGTCGAACTACCTCGGCAGATAGTCGACCTATAAAAACAGATAGTCGAGCTATCAGATAGTCGATCTATCCGGACAGATAGTCGAACTACCAAACAAAACAGATAGTTGACCTATCAAGCAGATAGTCGACCTATCATAGAAAACAGATAGTCGACCTATCAACAGATTGTCGACCTATCAAAACAAAACAGATAGTCGACCTATCAACAGATAGTCGAACTATCAGATAGTCGAATCAGATAGTTGAACTATCCAAGCAGATAGTCGAACTATCAAAGCAAAACAGATAGTCGACCTATCAACAGATAGTCGAACTATCAAAGCGGACAGATAGTCGACCTATCAACAGATAGTCGAGCTATCAGATAGTTGAGCTATCCAAGCAGATAGTCGAACTATCAAAGACAACAGATAGTCGACCTATCAACAGATAGTCGAGCTATCAGATAGTTGAACTATCAGGACAGATAGTCGAACTACCAAAGCAAACAGATAGTCGACCTATCAACAGATAGTCAAGCTATCAACGCAGACAGAACATCGACCAACTGATAGACGATCGTCGATCAGCCGATAGACGATAGTCGAGCGACGTTCGACCATAGTCGAACGAAAAACTACTTAACCAAATATTCATCTGGAAAAGCAATTCTACACAACTAGATAATCTAACCTATCAACTAACCTTTGACCATAGATAAATCTTGGGTCAAGAGATAGAAAGAGAAGACTAAACTCAAATCAAAACCTAGAGTTCCAACAATCTCCCCCTATTTGAGTTAAGTCTCTCAACAATTAAAGCATATAAAACTAATTACTGAAAGTAAAATAAAATGCATAAAGGGAAATAACTAAGCAGATATCATCAATCAAACAGATAAACAATTAACTTTCAATCAATGAAAAATTAAGGTGCTTCAGAGTTAGGCTTAGGATCAGAAGAGCTAGAAACAAATGTAATCTTTCTTGAGGGATCTAGAGCTTCTTTTCTTGATAACTTCAAGTCTTGTTCTCCAATAATTTTCAATTCTGTTGTTCTTGGGACCACTGCCTCAGGATGCTTTTCCATATACTTTGAAGGGTCAAATATCTCAGGTCTAACCTGGAACTTTTCTAGCTCCTTCATTCTGAATTTCGACATTGTGGTCAATCCTACAGTGTCCTTTCCTTCTGCTTTTGCTTTCTTAATTTGCGCTGCTCCAACGAGTTCAAGAAAACGAGCCATCCTAAAGTTAGGATCAAGCTCTGGGCTTTCATAAACATTCTCAGAAGATGTGTCAGCTGGTTCTTTATCCTGAATAACTAGATAAGAAAGGGGAGCAGACTTAGCAAATATCTTGCTAGAATTTTCAGTTAAAATAATTTGCTTACCTTTTGAAACATCCTTCTCAGAGTGATCTGTCTTAGGAGAGATAGAGCTTTTAAGTTCTTTGGACTGAGGAGGAGAAAAGGTTGGTCTTTGATACACTACCTCCTTAACTTATTCTTTAACAGTATCAGGTCTTTGATAGCCAGTTTGACTTTTACCTTGGTATCCTTTTGAACTTCTCCTTTGAGCTGACTGAGATGGATTTGATCTTTCAGATTGAGCAGCAGGTTTTGAAGATAAGTTTCTTGAGGCTCCTGCACTTGGAGGTGGAGGAGGAGGACCTCTAGGATTCCATCTAGGTACAGGAGATTCATACCTCTTTGACTTTTTCCTTTGCTTTTGCTGGTTCTTAGAAAATAACATCCAATGCTGGAAGTCTTTTGACTTGGGATCAATTCCTTTCAGTATATAATACGGGGTATCATTATCTGGATTAGCAGGAGGAGGAGCTACAGCTTTTCTTTGCTTTTTAGCCATTCTTTTTCTTTTAGACTCAGCAGACTCATCAGAATCGATTTCATCTTTAGAATTTGAGGAGATGGGTTGATCATATGGGTCAATAGCCTCTTTCATAGCTCTTTCCTTTTCCTTTCGAGCAGCTCTTTCTAATTCTTCTTCCATGGCATCCTGTGCCAGGAGAACATCTAAATCCAAACCTGAGGAATCATCACATACAGTAGATTTTTCGATTGGAACATCTGCAGCTGATTCTTGAAGATCAGAAACTGTCATAGTGACCAGTTCTGCTTGCACTTCTGGCTGAGCAACTTCAGAATTTTGAACACCTGATTCTGGTTGAACTTCTAGAGCAGTTTGGATAATAAGTTCTTGAGCATCTAGAACTTCTTCCATTTTATCTGTAGTATTATGAATAAAATTTTTCTAAATGACATCTAATCATCCCTTCCAGATATTCCCATACAAGCATATCAGTTAACAAGTCTAAAAAGTAAGTAAAGGGAATACCTTCAGAATCGACCACTGCGTGTCCTAACTCCCACAATTCATCTAGAAAGGAAGTGATGATTCCTTCTAGGTACAGGGCGACCAAGGGAGTAGAACATTCTTCTAAGCAGGCTTTAACAATAAACTCAGATTTCAACAAAGCATCAAAAATTTCCTTTTCAGATAGAGGAGGAGGAGCTGAATCTTCTATTGCTTTCTCTGCTATTGCATGATGATCTGCTGGAGGGGAGGCCAAAGGCTGCTCTGAGACATCTTCATCAAGCATCTCCCCCTGCCTGATTTCAGTAGAAACTGAAACCAGGCCCCTAGAAGAAGAGGGCTCAGCAGACTTTGAGAGTTTTTGAATAGCAGCAGTCAAGGAGGAGATAGAAGCAAGGGGAGCAATCGCCTCTTCAATCATGATTTTGATTGAGGGGGCAATTAACTCCACAATGCTAGAAATAAATGCAGGAGTTATTTCAAAGGATGATGATGATGATGGTGGAGGAATTTCAGAGGATGGAAGATCAGCAGGTATGGTATATGCAAGATGAGCTGGAGAATGAACTGGAGATGGAACTGGAGATGATGCAGGGTGATCAATGTGATCAGAAGAGGGAATTGGAGAATGAAGAGGAGTAGAGATCTCAGACACCAACAAATCAAAACTAGGATGAGAGATCCCAGCAAGATGAGTCGGGAGAGGAGATGCAGGAGGAGATGCAAGAGGAGAAGCAGAATGTCGTACTTCAATTGAAGTTGAGGGAACTTCAACTGAAGTAGACGGCAAAACAGATGAAGAAGATGGAAGGGATAGATTTGTTGAGCCAGCTGCTAAAAGGGGGGGAGTGACTGAGACAGTCCTGGTACTCTCAGATGTACCTGGAGCAACCCCTGCGGGCACGGGCTTCAGGAAGGTCCTTTTCCATTTGGCGAACAGGGATGGATCCATCTTCTTGCTTGCGTTTATGGAGGTGGCAGCTGACACTAGCAGATGGGGGTATTTCTCCTTCAGAAAAATCCCAACTACCCTTCCCAGGGTAACTTCTCTCTTGCCATTCTTTTTCCTGATCAAATCAAATAATACTCCTGCCCAATTGATCTGCTTCTTATTTACAATTGCACACATTAATGCAAATTGCTGCCTTGTAATATTATCGTGGGCGGAGTGCTTTCCCAGTAGCACTTTTCCAACTATTTCAGCAAGAAACTTAATCTTAAATGGAAAATTTATTTTCAGCAACTTAGAGGGAATGCCTTCGGCATGTCCTAGCTCTATCAGCATCCTCCCAAACTCAGGGGCATCTTGCTCATACTCTTCTTCTCCATTAATCAATCCAAAAATTTCAGTCAAAATAGCGGGAGTCAATATTACCTCTTCTCCGCTAATGTTTCCAGTCATCGAGTCATCAGTTGAAGACGAAGTGAAAGCCCACTCTTTGATCTCTTGAGTGTTTATCTTTATTCTGGATGCCATGAGTTTCTCTAACCCTTGATCTTTGCACAGATTTAGAATTTCCACTATTCCGGGTTCGCAACAGCTGAAGGAGTCGAAATCTATACTGAATCCTGCATCAAACTTTACTACTGCTAGGAGCGCTGGAGAAATCGCCATCGAGAGAGCTGGAGAAAACGAGGGAGAGACGGCAAGGACGGAGCGGCAAAAATCGCAAGACAAAGAGCAAGCGGGAAGACGGAATGCGAAAAGACGCTCTCCGTCGACGATAAAAGCAACTATCTCTTAACCTAGGTCGACCATCGGCTTTATATTAAAACAACGATCGTCGATCTATTTAAAAGATACTGGAGACGATGGTCGAACGGTCGTTCGACGATCGGTCCTGAAGCAGAGTAGTCGATCAATCGTTCGACTATTTCTGTCTTCACAAACAGCAAGCTGTCGTCAACCATAGATCGATGATAGGCTCGACCTGTTCGACTATCTTCGAACGTCGGTCGACGATCTTCAAGCGGATAAGCTATCTTCAACCATAGGTCGACGATAGGCTTGATCCGTTCGACTATCATCGAACTTCGTTCGACTATCTTCGAACAAGTTTCAACAAGGCAGACGTCACACTTAGTCTCTTCCATTAATCATGCCTAGTTGAACTAAAAAGAACAGATGCTTCTGTTCATCTAAGGGCTTGGTGAATATATCACCTCTTTGAAGGTCTGTGGATATGAACTCAAGGCTGATCTTGTTCTTTTCCACACAATCTCTCAGGAAATGGTGCCGGATCTCAATGTGTTTCGTTCTAGAGTGGTGCACTGGATTTTGTGCAATAGAGATAGCACTTGTACTATCACACATGATTTTAGTGTTCTTGTGTGAGTACCCATAATCCAAAAGTTGATTTTGTATCCACAGGATCTGTGAACAACAACTAGCAGCTGCTATATATTCAGCTTTTACAGTTGAGGTTGAGATAGAGGCCTGCTTCTTACAGAACCAAGAGACCAATCTCTCTCCCAGGAACTGACAAGTTCCTGAGGTACTTTTCCTGTCAACTCGACAACCAGCATAATCAGAATCAGAATATCCAATTAATTCAAATTTTGACTCAGCTGGGTACCAAAGTCCTTGATTTGGACATCCCTTCAGGTATCTCAAGATTCTCTTGAGAAGAATCAGATGAGATTCCTTGGGGTTGACCTGGAATCTAGCACAAAGGCATGTAGCAAACATTATGTCTGGCCTACTTGCAGTTAAATACAATAGGGAACCAACAATGGCCCTATAATTCTTTTGATCAACAGGCTTTCCCTGATCATCAGAATCAATAACTACATTAGTAGCCATAGGTGTATGCATTGCTGAAGCATCAGCCATCCCAAACTTCTTTACCAATTCCTTGGCATATTTGGATTGGGAGATGAAGATGCCATCAGCATCTTGCTTTACTTGGAGACCAAGAAAGTAAGACAGCTCACCCATACTACTCATCTCAAACTTGGAATGCATCAAGTTGGAGAACTTTTTGCACAGTTTGGGATCAGTGGAACCAAAAATAATGTCATCCACATACACTTGAACTAACAGGATTGTGTCCTTATGGTGCTTGACGAAAAGGGTTCTATCAACTACTCCCCTAACAAAGTTGTGCTCTAACAGGAAACTAGCTAGAGTCTCATACCAGGCTCTTGGTGCTTGTTTTAGTCCATAAAGAGCTTTTTGCAACTTAAATACATGTGAGGGCTGAGTTGAAGAAACAAAACTGGGTGGCTGTTCAACAAATACCTCTTCCTTTAGCTCACCATTAAGAAAGGCACTTTTGACATCCATCTAAAAAACCTTAAACTCTATATAGGCTGCATAGGCTAAGAAGATCCTTATTGCCTCTAGCCTTGCAACAGGAGCAAAGGTTTGGTCATAATCTATACCTTCCTCCTGTCTGTAGCCCTGAGCTACAAGCCTAGCTTTATTCCTTACAATGATTCCATTTGCATCCAACTTGTTTCTATACACCCACTTGGTGCCTATGATCAGTTAGCCTTTAGGTCTTGGAACCAAAGTCCAAACTTTACATCTCTCAAACTGATTGAGTTCCTCTTGCATAGCAATGATCCAGTGGGGATCTAACTCAGCATCTTTAATGGTGAGGGGCTCAATCTGTGAAAGGAAACAAGCATGCATCACATCCTGTCTTAACTGATGTCTTGTTTGAACACCAGCTGATATGTCTCCTATCACTTGAGATGTAGGATGATCTCTAAGTGTGACAACATCAGTAGGTGGGATGTGATCTTCAGCAATAGTTGGGATTAATTCCTCAGGAGGACTTTGATCTACTATTGGTGGAACAATAACAACTTCTGTAATGTCTTCATCACTGTCTGATTCAGTGATATGAAGAGTTGAAAGATGGAGGATATCTTGAGTGACATCTTTGGTAGATTCTTGTACCTGTAATGAACTTGAGGAAGGGGAAGTTTCCTTATCCTTGTAAAACATTTGGGATTCATCAAAGGACACATGAACAGACTCTTCAATTTTAGAAGATGATTTATTAAATACCCTATAAGCTTTGCTTACTTGGGAATATCCAAGAAAAATTCCCATTGAAGCTTTTGCTTCAAATTTTCTAAGGTATTCTTTATTATTATTATGAATATAAACTATACAGTCAAAAACTCTAAAATAATTTATTTTAGGTTTCTTTCCTTTAAGCAACTCATAAGGAGGTTTACACTTAAGCTTGTGTATCAGACTTCTATTCAAGACATAGTTGGCTGTGCTAACAGCTTCTGCCCAATAGGAAAGAGGCATATTAGCATCTGCCAACAATGTGCCAGCAGCTTCAATTAGTGTTCTGTTCTTCCTTTCAACTACCCCATTTTGTTGGGGAGTTCTAGGAGCTGAGAAGCTATGTTTGATACCTTCTCTCTCACAGAATTCTTGCATGAGAAGAGAATCAAACTCAGTACCATGATCACTTCTGATCAAGGCCACATGAGTAGAGTACTCAGTCTGCACACATAATAGAAAATCTGTAAGGGCTTTGAAGTTATCAGTCTTAGTTCTCAAAAAGAACACCCAAGTGAACCTAGAGAAGTCATCTACAATGACTAGGGTGTAATACTTCCCTCCTAAACTCTGTACATTTATTGGGCCAAATAGGTCCAGATGTAATAAATACAGGATTCTAGGAGAATCACTTTTATTTACTGATTTAATTGAATTCTTGGTTTGCTTGCCTAGTTGACAAGCCTTGCAAAGGCTCTCCTTCTTGTAGGGGCAAGAAGGTAAACCTCTAACAAGGTTGTATTTAGATAACCTAGATATATTCTTAAGGTTAACATGGCTAAGCCTTTTATGCCATAAAGTATTGTTATTTGTTACTTCATTAAACAAGCAGATTTCAGAGTGAGTTGAGTTAAAATCTACTAAATAAATGTTACCTTGTCTAATACCTACTAATACAACATTATTATTTAAAGTAATATTGCAAAGAGAGTTAGAGAATGATACCTTGTATCCAGCATCACATAAATGACTTACTGTAATTAGATTATACTTCAGTCCAGTCATATAAGTAACTCTCTTGAATGTTATAGCTCCTATTGTCATCCTGCCATAGCCTTCAGTTTGACCACAGCTTGAATCTCCAAAGATTACCTTTGGGCCAAGCTTTGCCTTGAACCTTGACAGATGTTCTTTATTTCCTGTCATATGCTTGGAGCAACCACTATCCAAATACCACTTATTTTGAGTGATAGGATAGGTCTTCACCTGCAAATAAATCAATTTAAACATTGTGGACCCAGGTAACCTTGGGTCCCGTATTTTTCACATAAGAAAAACTGGAAATAAATGAATAAGCAGGCTGAGGGTGATAACCTAATGGGTAAGATCTCCTAGGTGGGATTCTCCATGCTGATGATGGGTCAATGAACCTAGGGTTTCTATTCATATTCGGGTTTCTAAAGTTCTGGTTGGAATTTTGAAATTCTTATTGAAAGCGTCGATCGGCATTCGACGATTGGTACCCAGATCGTCGATCTCCGTTCGACCACTGGGCCTGCGATCGTCGAGCAGCGTTCGAAGCTCTTTGTAATTCCTTAAATTTCTGTTTTCTTTTCTCTCTTTTAGCTTTATTTAAAGCTCTATTAACTTGATTAACTTGCTCAGTGTTTTTTATTCCACTAGATGAAATAAAATTCACTGGAGTTGAAAGTTGGTTTTTAAGAATGATTGGGGGCTCACTAGAAGATGCTCCTAAGCCTAATTTGTTATTGCCTGACCTAGTGTTAGACATGCTGGTTATTTTAAGCAACTTAAGGCTTCTACCATTCAGAGATTCTTCTAACCTTTTTGACTTAGCTAATTCATTCTTAAGGAATTTTATTTCTTCACTAGAAGTAGTGAGTTCTGCTGTTAACCTAATGTTTTCATTAGCAATCAATTCAGATTCAGCTAGTTTAATTCTAAGCTCTTTGATTTCTTTTTCAGAACTAATTAAATCTAAACATAAAGATTTAAAATCAGATTTAAATTCAGCAGATGTAAAGTCATAAGAAGACAATACCTCATCTTCAGTTGACATCTCTTCATCAGAATCTGAATTCTCTGCAGCTGAGTGATTGCTGCAGGCATCAATTGCCATCAGGCAAACTTCATTTGCCTTCTTTTCTTCCTCATTCTCACTGGAGCTTGAGGAGGAAGATTCCTCATCAGAAACTCCAGGTTTCAGCAACAAAGCCTCTCTCCTTCTTTTTGTTCTTGTAGGAGGATGGCTTGGAATGCTTCCTGTGCTGATCCTTGTCTTTCCTTTTATCTTTGTTCTTTTCCTCTGGACAATCTGGAAGAATATGTCCAGGCTTCCTGCAACCATAACAGATTATTTCTTTAGTAGGAGTGAGATCATACCTTGGTTTTTCTTCATACTTTGAAGACTTCTTTCTGAAGTCTTTCCTTCCCATCTTGAGAAATCTTTTGGCAAATAATGCCATTAGTTCCTCATTGGACTGGCTGCCTTCAGAAGTGTCAGCAGATTTGAGAGCAAGGGTTTGCTCTTTTCTTGTAGGAGTTGGGGTCTTTGCTTCAGCTTCTGCTTCCCTGGACTTCAGCACTTGCTCAAAAGACTTGAGCTTGTCGAGAAGGGCTTCTGTTGAGATTTCTGTTGTGCTTCTGGCCTCCTTGATAGGCCAGATCCTCAGATCCCATGTGCTAGGGAAGCACATAAGAATCTTATCATTGACCTCTGTCAATGAAATATCCTTATCAAGGGTCCTCAGCTCATTGATGATTGAGCTGAGCCTTGTGTACATAGCTTCAACTGATTCAGCATCAATTTTCTTGAAATTCTCATACTGTGAGATAAGGTTGGACCTTCTGTCCTTCCTTTCATCAGCTGAACCAGCTACAATCTGGTTCAGTGTATCCCACATAGCTTTTGCTGAGGAGCAGTCAGCAACCTTCTGGAATACTTCATCAGACATTGTCTGAGCCAGAATGTTCATTTCCTTGGCATCTGCTATCTTTGCCTTTTTGTATTCATCATTGTAGTCTGGAGAAGGCACTGCACTCATATCAGTTGATGATGAGGCAGTAGCTGCAGCAGGTGCTCTTGGTGGTCCTGTCAAAATAGAAGCAAAAATACTTTCATCAATAGAGTTCATATATAATTTAATCCTTGCCTTCCAGATGCTGAACTTAGCTAAGTTGCATGCTGGAGGTCTGGTGCTAGAGTAATCCTTGAACTGGGCCATGATAGTGAAAGTGAATATCTATAAACTTTGGTATCTATCAGGATCTTGTGACTTAGGTGTTAGCCTATTCAGTCAGTCAACCTCCCTCTGATACTAATTGAAAGAAAAGGGGATAGATACTACTCTAGAGGGGGGTGAATAGAGTAATCAAAAATTGCACTAACAAAGTTGACTTTCTACTCAACTCCCTTGGAGTTAAATGCGGAATGAAAGTTATAGATATTTGAGATTAAACCTTAAAGCCTAACACAAGTGATGTGCACAAAAGGCAGCCAACTGTAATTACAGTTGAGGCTAGGAATCCTAAACAGTAACTAGCAAACCTAGTTAAAATCTAATCACAGCCACAATGCAAGTAATTAAATAAAGCAATCCAGACGACACAAGGAATTTATAGTGGTTCCCCAAACAATTTGGGTACGTCCACTCTTCTACCAACAAGGTAGGAATCCACTCAGGTTTTTGATCAGGTGCCCTGCCACCAACAAGATCTGCTTCAGGTAGATCCAGAAACCCTTTAGACTTTTGATCAGGTGTCTAAAAACCAACACAGGTTTTTGATCAGGTGCCCTGCCACCAAGGGATACTTTTGAAGGGAGTAATAACCCTTTACAGGAAGGGGAAAGGAGGTTAAGGTGTCTTCTCTATTTTACAATAGATTAGAGAAGCACAATAACTTGCACTGAGCTAGAAAACTCTAAAAGAATCAAGGCTCCCCCTGGCTAAAAGAACGTCCAGGTGAAGTCTTGCTTTAGTGCAGAAACACTTCAGAAAATACTGAAGGAAAAAAGCTACAAGAAGATAAATAATATTAAATAAAATTTCCTTTTCAGACAGCTATCTTCTTCTTCTTCTTCAAAAGGCTCTGAGTGAAGATCTTCCTAGCAGGAGAACTCAGGTTGAAGAAGAGTGAAGAACTAGAACTTCTTCTCAGTTAGATGTGAATGTGCTGAGAGCAGTTGGAATCTGTAAGTTCTTAAGCTTGAATGCTGCTGATCGCTTTTTGGTATATGAGAGCTAGTTAATTTCTTTCTTCAAAGAAGTCTTTATATAGCAGCAGCAGCAACGGCTCTAACTTGAGTTTGAATCTTGTCTTCTTCTGAACTCTGCAAGCTGGGCTGCAAAAAGCATAAAGCAAAACAAAAATACTGCAGACAGATATCCTATAATAGGATAAAGCTTTCTAAGAAGCTGCAAATAATTCTGATGAAATAATATAAGAGAAAGTCACATCAGAAAAGACTCTTTACAGCCAAGGAAGACTTTTTGAGTCTAACGGCTATAAAGGACAGCCTGGCAGATAAAGCAGAAATCATATCTCAGTTATAAGACAAACAACTTTGTCAGAAAAGATTAGCTCATGCATAAGGAATAGAATAGTTATTGCATGGAAATGTTATCACAATTTATTCAGATAATCTTTTATAAAATGTGCCAAAATAATTATGAAATTAATCACATCACAGAAGACGACAAAACTATTTAAAACATACAGCAAAACGTCAAACGACCCTCGGAGATCGTCGACCGAAGCACGGAGATCGTCGACCTATCGGACAGATAGTCGAACGATCCAGATAGTCGAGCTATCAAAGAAGATAGTCGAACTACCTCGGCAGATAGTCGACCTATCAGAACAGATAGTCGAGCTATCAGATAGTCGATCTATCCGGACAGATAGTCGAACTACCAAACAAAACAGATAGTCGACCTATCAAGCAGATAGTCGACTTATCACAGAAAACAGATAGTCGACCTATCAACAGATAGTCGACCTATCAAAACAAAACAGATAGTCGACCTATCAACAGATAGTCGAACTATCAGATAGTTGAACTATCCAAGCAGATAGTCGAACTATCAAAGCAAAACAGATAGTCAACCTATCAACAGATAGTCGAACTATCAAAGCAGACAGATAGTCGACCTATCAACAGATAGTCGACCTATCAACAGATAGTCGAGCTATCAGATAGTTGAGCTATCCAAGCAGATAGTCGAACTATCAAAGACAACAGATAGTCGACCTATCAACAGATAGTCGAGCTATCAGATAGTTGAACTATCAGGACAGATAGTCGAACTACCAAAGCAAATAGATAGTCGACCTATCAACAGATAGTCGAGCTATCAATGCAGACAGAACGTCGACCAACTGATAGACGATCGTCGATCAGCCGATAGACGATAGTCGAGCGACGTTCGACCATAGTCGAACGAAAAACTACTTAACCAAATATTCATCTAGAAAAGCAATTCTACACAACTAGAGAATCTAACCTATCAACTAACCTTTGACCATAGATAAATCTTGGGTCAAGAGACAGAAAGAGAAGACTAAACTCAAATAAAAACCTAGGGTTCCAACACGATAGTCTATGCATAATCGCAGGGTTCCATCTTTCTTCTTAACGAATAGAACAGGGGCTCCCAATGGTGATGAGCTGGGGCAAACAAACCCTGATTCTACCAAATCTTGCAGCTGAACTCTAAACTCGGTGAGTTCCTTCGGGGCCATTCGGTAAGGAGTCCTGGAGACAGGCTTGGCACTCGGTACTAACTTGATTTGAAAATCTACTTCTCTGTGTGGGGGTAATCCTGGTAATTTATCTAGAAATACTTCGGGGAAATCGCGCACCGCCTGCACATCCTTGACATCCAAAGCCAACTCCTTCAACTCAAAATAAATCATGAAAACTTCATCTCCCTTCATATGGGCTTTTAAGGTCTGGATCGAAGATAGTAGTAATCGTGGTGCGAATTTTATACCTTGGAAGATTACATCGGTATCCCCATGTCTCAAGTAGATTCGCTTCTCCGCGTAGTCAATTCTTGCATAGTGCCAATCCAACCACACCATGCCCAGAATGAGATCGAATTCTGGTATTCTCAAGACCGTGGTAGGGGTATCAAAGATCTTTCCCCCAATGATTATCTCCAATTCACACTTGGCGGTTGCGGTCATCTCAGAGCCATCTGGGAGGCGTACTCTTCGAGCAATACCAGTAAAGTATTGCACTCCATCTATATCTTTGATGAAGTCTTCAGACACGAAAGAGTGCGAGGCACCGGTGTCAAACAACGTATAAGCCGGTTTCCCGCCAACCATCACGGTGCCTAAGTGTCAATAATAATTCTCAAGCTAGGCGTCTAGCATATCTTAAGCAACTTGAGGGTATTAATGAAAATACAATGACTAACTTAAATCATACCTGCAATCACCTCCTGCGGGTTCCGCTCTTGAGTCATGTCCAACGCATACATCTGATCCCGAGCGGGCCCGGGGTATCTTCCTTGTGGTCCTTGTCCTCGACCACGCATGTACCCCCTCCCTCGGGGAGCTGCTGGAGGGAAAACGAGAGGCGCATCTCCAAATAGTTGCGGGCAGTAGCGTCGAATGTTGCCCGGTTGGTTGTATTCGAAGCACACTCGTTCATGTCGCCCACAAGGTTGTTGAAATTAATTACGTGGAGGCAATGCTGGCGGTTGCTGAACCGGGCGTTCCATCCTACAATTCTGGGGGAAACACCCGGCCACCTCTTCGATATCCTTTTCCTCCTCTATTATTAAATCTACTTCTATTACTAGGGTCGGCTTCCATCACGCCCTCAGCTGGCCTCTTACTATTTCCCAAGTGGTCCGCTTCCAACCTCTTCGTCATGTCAATAATCTCAGCTACACTGGAGTCCGCTATAAACAAAAGGGCTTGCCTTAGGGGGTCTCGCAAGCCTTTGTAGAATCATTTCGCGTATCCTCTATCATCCAACTCATAAGAGTCAACAAATCTAGCCAAGTGCAGAAACTCCCGTTGGTATTTTGTCACCGACTTGGACCCTTGCTTCAGTTGCAAAAACCTCTCTTCAAGGTTATCCCGAGCGGTCGAGGGGATTAAATGCTCTAAAAAGGCTTCAGAGAATTTTCTCCAATTGATATCCGTGTACACCCGTCCTTGAAAAGTGGAGCCCATGAGGGACTTCCACCACCTTTTGGCGTGCAACTCTAAGAGTGTCACTGCAAGGGTCACCGCCATGTTGTTTGGGCACCTTATTCCTGCCAACAATTCTTGTATAGTGTCGATCCATTCTTCCACACGCACTGTCGACTCCGTCCCAAGGTAAGCAAGAGAGGAGAGAGCTCGGAAAGTGCTTAACCAAGTGGATCACAGACCCTGCTGTTATATAGGGGCTTGCTGGGATTGGGACCTGAAGGCGTCCAAGATAGCTGTGAGCGTCTGCCCCAGCTCTGATTGTTGGAATTATGTAGGTACGGATGGGGCAGGGGTGCCCCTTATTGGCTCAACATATACTGGGATCTACACATAAGGTACAAACTTAAGGTTAGGTCAGCTAATCTAAGGTCAAAGATGGACATAATTAGTGTGAATTACATATGGGCACACCACTGCTTCCGCTAAGTCAGTTTGTCCCCAAACTGACTAATCGAACGGGGTTGGCACCATTGTTAAATGACTTCTTCAGTTCAGGATCATAGCAATCTGATACCATTTGTAAGACCCCCCCTCCCGGAACACAAAACACGGCACGAGAGGGGTCTTATGCCTAGAAAAACCGCCTTGCGGTAGCACTAACACTCGGGCTAGCATGTACCACAAGACGCTTATTCTATCGACTATAAAAAATATCAAACATTGCCGACCTAACTAAAATATAAAAGAGAGCAGAAGTCACATCCACATCAAGCATATAGTCCATAAATATACAATAGTTAAGAAGCTACAACAAGCTTCTACTATCAGAGTACGCAAATAGTTTTCCCAAAGAGGGTACAACAAAACCTCACTCACTCACATCTGTAACAGACAGTAGCGATGGTGTCGTCCCCTCAGGCCCTGTCGTCCTGGCCTGGCTGTCTGGCTGCATAACCTACTGCTGCTCCACTTGCGGGGTTTCCTCCTAAAAAGGAAGACGTAGCAACCATTAGTCATAAAGACTAAGTGGCTTCACATCCGCTCCCCCGGTGACTCCTCGGCACCGGGCGGAGAAATGGACAGGTTACAATATATATATGAAGTATAAGTACAAGCAAGTGGTATGCACCGAATATCTCTATGTAATTAAAACAGCATAATAAACGAGCAATAAGTTATTCTAGCATTTCTACCATCTACAGCAACACATGATTAATATTATAACATAAAGTAACTCAACTTATATGAATGCCCATACAAACATATAAGTTGAGGATCGTTCAGCAGTAAGTAACTCATCGTATAGGAGTGCCCATACAAACTTATACGATGAGGGTCTTGTGTATGTCATGAAGTGTAATGGCATATATGCAATGCAATGACTCAACCATGTTCACACACATGTAATTGCTATGTCAACACATACTTATAGTTCCCACTTTTCTAGCAGGTAGCTAACCTCCCAGGCGTCGTCCGTCATGTCCAGGCGGTGAAAGTAGAGCGGGCATCTCAACTACTAGGCTGGTCTCCACACTACCTAGCCTAGGCCTTCGTACGCCTCAACGCTAAGAATATAACAGTGGAGCTCACATGCATACTACGGCTCTGAGGGTGTCTCAGGTAGATGTGCACCGAGATCCTAGCCCCGAACTGGCCTATGGTGTGACACGAAAGGAGCCTCGGAAATGAGCATGAGGACCAAGCCCAACCGTTCACTTGGCACGGAAGGAGCCTCGGGACATGAACACCGAGGACCAAGCCCAACCGCCCAAGGTATAACTGTCAACTCCCATTAGTGTGACGATTGGCGAGCACGTAGACCTGCCACATTATCCTTAACCCGGGATTACGACACCACATGTCGACTCACACCGCATGCAATACAACCACATCGTGGTACGGAAGGAGCCTCAAAAACGTGCACGAGGACCAAGCCCAACCGTCCACTTGGCACGGAAGGAACCTCGGGACATGAACACCGAGTATCAAGCCCAACCGTCCATTTATGATTCTTCCCAACTTTTCCAACCAGTGCGATCAGATATCCGCACTCACCCCTCTCATAATCCGGTGCCCAAGGCACCACAAGAGTTTACCACTTATAACTCCTTCACTCGTTTGTGTGCACATGAACTAACCATCCATCTAACACAACACATGTTCATGACAACCACCATCGAGCAATTACCCAAGCTCTAGTAAATCTTGTTATCCAATGACTAATTATCATTCGCTCACTGACCCCCACTAGGTCGATTCGTTCAGTGACATACTATTTCACCATTTGATTACGTGGGGTCTATCCAATAATTTCATCATGCGTTGAATTATCCCAATTATTCGTATCATGATTCACATGTGACTTAACGTCGGATTATTACGAAGCCTCTTCCAAGTCCAAACTCAATTATTTAGCTAACCCAGGAATTTCAGGTACAGAACACCTGTGAGATAAAAACTTCAACCGGAGATTCCTGTGGCTATAGGAATCCGGTAAGTGCGTGTATCACCTCGATGGAAAGTTCTTTCCATTGGCTACAACTTTCATGTTTAGTCCGCAACCCAGATCGGACTGTATCTCACATGAAATTGGCTCCAAAGCCTGCAACGTACAGAATACAATTTCTGCACGCTTAGTCTACAGCCCTTACTTCGATAAAACATTCCTGTGGCTACAGGCTTCACCCGAAGGGGTGTAACCACTCGTTGGAAAGGTAATTTAAAGGGCTACAACTTTTGTGTTTAGTCGAAAGCCCATATCTGACTTTTCTTGTCTGAAAATAGCCAAGAAGGTCGCTGTGTGCAGAACACAGATTTCTGCACGCATCTTGAAGAAAAATGGACGGCATCGGTTCATCTTCCTCCTCAAGACGATCCCCCAAAATCTCAACCAGAAGTTCCTACACCCTTATTCACCCTCTTGAGGCCATTCCTCTTCACGAAACCACCCCCCATCATCACTTGAAGGAAGGGGAGGTTGAAGATGACTAAACCTTAGAACACAAGTTCTAGCATGGCCTTCCTAGAAACCTTCATCTCACACATCAAGACTCTTTTGAGTCGATGTCTCGCCTAAGATTAACTATAGATCTAGCACCAAGGGAGAGGGTAGGAAGCTCACCTCATTTCCAGCGGTTCCGCCATGTCCAGCCATGGATCTTGTCATCCTTCTTGTTGGCATCATTTTTCCCTTGACGGCGGTGGCGTTTCCTCACGGAGTTTGGTTGGCTCCAGCAGTTCTTTCCTCCTCCAGAAGTTTTCCTCAAGAAAATGGGGTTTGGAAGAGAATGAAATGGCTAGTGTTTCACTTTTCCTTTTTATACAGAAGGGACACGAGTAGGGACACGCCCGTGTCCTTACCTGTGTCCTGCTCGGGCGAATCGGTTTGACTGCCGTTTTATGCCCCTACACGAGTACTGACACGCCCGTGTCGGTACCCGTGTCCATGTGACACGACCATGGTTATACCCGTGTTCACATCAGGACACATTCCACCGACCTTGCTTTGACGCACACGGGTAGAGACACTCCCGTATCTCTACCCGTTTCCTCTGGACAAAGCACTCAATGCCATAACACTCAAATCCGTGCCACTAAAATCCATGGCACACGGGTAGGGACACACCCGTGTCGCTACCCGTGTCCTTCTCGGGACAAACCACTCAACGCCATTTCACTTAAAGCCATGGCACATGGGTAGGGACATGCCTGTGTCTCTACCCGTGTACTTCTCGGGACAAACCACTCAATGCCATTCACTCAAAGCCATGGCACTCAAAGCCATGGCACAAGGGTAGGTACACGCCCGTGTCTCTACCCGTGTCCTTCTCGGGACAAACCACTCAACGCCATTTCACTCAAATCCATGGCACTTAAAGCCATGGCACACGGGTAGGGACACGCCCGTGTCTCTACCCGTGTCCTAAACAGGCCCAACTTATCTTTTCCCCACGAGTGCGCGTCTGATCGCCTGCACTCTCTGAGCCTAAATCACCTCTCCTGACCCATAAGCGCGCACAAGGGGCCTAGCGCGAATCGGGACGTTACAGGTCCTTAGAGAGACTCACAGCATGAGACATGGGTAAGAATCCTTTCTTGGACTCAAGCATGTTGAACCGCTTCAACACCTTATCAATGTATATACTTTGGGTCAAACCAAGCAACTTCTTTGATCTATCTCTATAGATCTTAATACCAAGTAAATAAGTCATTTCACCCAAGTCCTTCATAGAAAAGCAGCTCCCTAGGTTAATCTTAACAACTTATAGGGTAGGTTTGTCATTCCCGATAAGCTGTATGTCATCTACATACAATATCAGAAAGATAACGATGCTTCCACTAATCCTGTTGTAAACACAAGGTTCATCCTCGTTCTTGATAAAACCAACTCTTTGATCTTTTGATCAAAACGAAGATTCCAACTTTGAGAAGCTTGTTTTAATCCATAAATGGATCTCTGCAGCTTGAATATTTTAGTGGCTTCACCTTGAGATACAAAACCCTCTGGTTGTGCCATATACACTTCCTCAAGGAGGTTTCCATTTAGGAAAGCCATTTTGACATCCATCTACCAGATCTCGTAGTCATAATACGCAGCAATAGCAAGCAGAATTTTTATGGACTTAACCATGACAATAGTGGAAAAGGTCTCATCATAGTCAATACCATGAATCTGCTTGAAACCTTTAGCCACCAGTCGCCCTTTGAATGTCTGTACATTCCCATCCATGTCGGTATTCTTTTTGAAGACCCACTTGCACCCTATGGGTCGTACCCCTTCAGGTTATTCCACCAAGGTCCAAACTTAGTTTTCATACATGGAGTCCATTTCAGATTTCATGGCCTCAAGCCACTTCTCAGAGTCCGGCCCACTCATAGCCTCTTGGTACGTTTCAGGCTCATCACTATGATCCATAAGCAATATATTACCTATTTGAGACACGAAAATCCATATCTCTCAGGCTAAACCTTGGTCTACCAGATCTACGTAGAACTTGTGTTTCCTGAGCAGGTTCTCTAGCTACAACAACTTGTAGTCCTGCCTCAGGTTCCAATTCTGATTCATTCATATTTTGTGGTTCTTGAACTTTTTCAAGTTCTATCATGACAGTCTTTCTACTTAAGAACTCTTTCTTAAGAAAGACACCAGTCTTTATGACAAACACTTTGCCTTCGGACGGTAGGTAGAAATAGTACCATTTTGTTTCCTTAGGATGCCCCACAAGATAATACTTATCTGATTTGTGTTCCAGCTTGTCAGGATTTGACGTCACACGTATGTCTCACAACCCCAAACCTTAATGAACGACATACTATGACGCTTCCTAGTCCATTTCTCATATGATGTCTGTTGGGTCCGGCGTTCCTTCACTTGACCTGTGGCGCTCTACTACTTATTTAAGAAATTAAGTAGCGCCGTTTCCAACAGTCTGGGCTTTTGGAACAGTTGGGTATGCGCTTGATCCAACAATTGGTATCATAGGGGGTCACGGGTTCAAGACCGAGGGGCGCTATTAAATCTCGATTTTTCCCTTCTACCTGTGTGGGTCTGGCGGGTCTGGCAAACCGTGAACATGTGGACCCCACCTCTGAGCCATGTGGGCCATGTGGTAACCTTACCTCTGAGCCGACGGGTTGTGCTGGATGCCGGGGGGATTGTTGGGTCCAGCGTTCCTTCACTTGACCTGTGGCGCTCTACTACTTATTTAAGAAATTAAGTAGTGCCCTTTCCAACAGTTCGGTCTTTTGGAACAGTTAGGTATGCGCTTTATCCAACGGTGTCTTTAGAACCGCTTTCGTTGGAGCACGATTTAGTGTAAAAGCAGTAGTTTCTAGAGAAAAATCCTAAAAGAAAACAGGCAGATCTGCATGACTCATCATCGACCGTACCATGTCTAACAGAGTATGATTCCTTCGCTCAGACAGACCAATATGCTGCGATGTTCTAGGTGGAGTGAGTTGTGATACAATACCACACTCTTTTAGATGATCATGAAACTCATGACTTAGGTATTCGCTACCTCGATCAGATTAGAGTGCTTTAACTTTCTTACACAATTGGTTCTCTACTTCATTCTTAAACTCTTTGAACTTTTCAAAGGTTTCGGATTTGCACTTCATAAGATACACGTATCCGTATCTATTGAAATCATCAGTAAATGTAACAAAGTAGAAATACCCACCTCTAGCCATAGAACTCATGTGTCCACATACATCACTATGTACTATACCCAAGAGATCATCAGCCCTCTCATTGTTTCCAGTGAAAGGGACCTTAGTCATCTTGCCTGACAAACAAGATTCACATCTCTCAAATGATTCATAATCAAATGAGTCCAATAGTCTATCTCTATGGAGCTTGGATATGCGTTTCTCATTTATATGGCCCAAACGATAATGCCAAAGATATGTAGAGTTCGAGTCATTCGTTCTTAGTCTTTTAGTATTTTTTATATTATAGATCTGATGGTCTAAGTTCAAAACATATAAACCATTAAATATTTTGGCTATACTATAACAAACATCATTCTTAAATATAGAACAACAATTGGTCTTAATAATAAAAGAAAATTCAACCATGTCCAAGCATGAAATTAATATAATATTTCTAGTTATGGAAGGAATATAATAACAGTTTTCTAGTTCTATTACTAGCCCACTAGGCAAAGAAAGACGGTAAAATCCTACGGCGACAGCAGCAACTCTTGCTTCATTGCCAATATGCAGGTCCACCTCTCCTTTACTCCACAATCTTCTCCTTCCCAGTTCCTGCACATTTATACAAATATGAGAACTACTATTGGAACCCCAGGTGATATGGGCTAGGTTCACTTCTTAGGGAGTGACCCATGTTGTATAGTTGGGTAAACTATTTAATCTTCCTAGTCTTTGGTCAGTCTTACAGCTTGCAGCGTAATGCCCCCGATTTTTCTGCGATTATTTAATTCTCATTTGGCGTTACGTCGACGCATTTTCTTGGCTTGTTCCATCTGTGGAGTGTGGTCTTAACTCCATAGAATTGAGTGGCCTAT
Organism: Platanthera zijinensis; assembly: GCA_039513925.1. Classification (NCBI taxonomy): domain Eukaryota; kingdom Viridiplantae; phylum Streptophyta; class Magnoliopsida; order Asparagales; family Orchidaceae; genus Platanthera; species Platanthera zijinensis. The sequence goes on along the minus strand of CM077098.1, from coordinate 69,005,392 downwards.
TTTATAGCCTATTGACAAGATCTCCCTAGCAAGCCGGGTCATTTTGGGTGACCCGGTGTGGCCTCTCGGGGGATGCCTGTGTTTTGGCTTCGGGTGGGTATAACTCGAGTCATATTCATCGAAAGTTAATTTTGACTTCGCTGTTGCGTTCATAGCATGGGAATTTAGCTACGGTGCGAATTTAGTTGAATTCCGAGGATGTTCGGTTTTCGCGTCGTTTTGTATTTTATGAAAAATAATACTATTTAATAAATATTATATTAATTATTATTTTGGAAAGGTGCGGGTGCTTGGCGGTTATATTGTATCTCATTATATTATATTTAATTAATTAACTATTAAGGTTTATCGGGTACTATATATAGGATGAGAATAGGATTAAAAGATAAAACCGCTCGTGTTCACTTTCTTCCCCCGCCCGTCTGCGCCTGTTCGCGAAACGGAGAAACCGCCGGAACCGCTACCTTCGGACGCCGATTTCGGGAGTGTTAGTGGACGGAATTCGATTCCGAAAGCGGATTTGGACTGCTCGCGCTTAGACCTTCACTCCTACGGTGAGTTTTTCTGGAATCATAGCATTTCTAAAGGTTGCAAATTCTCGGTTTAACCATGTTTTCTGCCGAAAATGTCCAGTTTGCTCGGCTTAGTACCTTACCGCCGGATCCGTGAGGAGGAGGAGGAGCCGGCCAAGTTTCTTCTGGAAATTGAGGCAAGTGGTGTTCTTGCCCTTGCCTAGTAATGTTTTCTTTCTCTCTTTGTTCTTGCGGCCGTAGAAAAGCTTCTCTAGATTTTTTCTATGTTAGTAAAGCCCTGTTAGCCCTAGGTTAGAAACCCAATTCTTTGCTTGAAATCGGGAATAAACTTCCTACTGTAAGCCATCCTGTATGGTTTTTACCTAAAGCATCCTGGGCACTATGTTTTCCTTTTACCGTTACAAACAAATCGTCTGGTTCTCGGGCTGAGAAATTAAGTAAAGGCTAGGGTTAATTTTTTCCTGTGCCATAGTTGTAGCCGGGTAGGAGTTAGAAGCTTTAACTCGAAAATTTTACTAAGTCCTCATTATAACCTGAGCAATGTGATTAGCTGTTAGAATAATATTACTACAGTAATAAGCTTGCTTGTATCATGTTGGAGTAGAGTTAAGGCTCAGCGTTGAGTGTGGTGCACACACTCAGCGCCTGGGCTGTTAGGCTCGGCGTTGAGTGTGGTGCACACACTCAACGCCTGGGCTGTTCGAGTGTGGCGTTGAGTGTGGTGCACACACTCAAAGACATAGCCTTGTTGGTCTGTTCTATTGCGGCTAAGTATGGTGGCGTTGAGTGAGTCGGCCTCACTCAACGCCATGGCTGTCTAGGCGTTGAGTGAGGCGGTCTCACTCAACGCCGTAGCCAATCCGCGCGGTTATGTCAGATGGCGTTGAGTGAGTGGGCCTCACTCAACGCCGAGGCGGTTTAGGCATTGAGTGAGGTGGACTCACTAAACGCCACAGCCCATTTTATGGCTAAGTATTTTGGCATTGAGTGAGTCAACCTCACTCAACGCCAAAACTGTTTTGGCATTCAGAGAGGTGGACTCACTCAACGCCACAGTTAGTTTTTGCGGATATGTGCTAAGGAGTTGAGTGAGTGAGCCTCACTCAACGCCGTAGCTGTTTTGGTGTTGAGTGAGGTTAGCTCACTCAACGCCACAGCCATTATTGCAGAAGGCGTTGAGTGAGTGAACCTCACTCAACTTCGTGGCTGTTTTGGCATTGAGTGAGGTTAGCTCACTCAACACCATAGCCAGTGTTGCAGAAGGCGTTGAGTGAGTGAACCCCACTCAATGCCGTAGCTGTTTTGGCGTTGAGTGAGGTTAGCTCACTCAACGCCACAGCCAGTATTGCAGAAGGCATTGAGTGAGTGAACCTCACTCAATGCCATAGCTATTTTGGCATTTAGTGAGGTTAACTCACTCAACGCCACCGTCTGTTTAGGCATTGAGTGAGTGGGGCTCACTCAACGTCATGCCGTGTTGAGCCATTTCAACGCTTTTCCCTTAACTTGATTTTCTCTCCCGAGTGAATTTCCTTTGGTTTTGAGGTTCCTTGTCGTCTATGTTTTTCCAAAGGCCGAATCGTGGGTTGTGGTTAGTAGTGGTGGTTTGAAGCTCTTAATAAGGGTGAAGTTGTGTGACTTAGCCGTGGCAAACCTTTTATCTTGTTCCAGGTACGGGCTGAGCAAGTTGATGGGAGGTCCCTAGTTCTTTCACATGTAGACCCTTGAGCTTCGTTTCTTAGAAATGGTGGTTGGGGGACTGAGTTTGCCTCCAACCCGGATCCGCATTGTTTTTACTACTGCCATCTCTCACAATTTAGGATGTTAGACGTCTCTTCCTTTATAGAGTGCAATGATTTGGGCTCATGGTAGCCTTGTAAACTCTGCAGGATTTTTGGGCAGGGTTGTTGATGTTTCCTCGCACATAGTGTTTTTCCTTTTTGTCTTGCCTTGTACAATGGTGCTTGTTACGGTTTACTTACTCTTCTTGCTTATCATTCAGATTAACATTTCTGTTCAGCCTTTTTTTTTGCTTGCTGAGGTATTCTTTTCTTCTTTGAATGCCTCAGGTTCTTGTTAGTAGCCGATTAGGCGGCTAGTTGTGTTGTGATGTTGCTGGTGGTCTCTCGTACTGTGGAGATCAGTTCCTTGGTCTTGTGAGGTAGTTTTGTGCTTCTTTCTTATAGGCATACATACTTGTCAGTGGGTTCGTGTCAGTTTGTTGGTTCCCACTGGTAGTTTTTCCTTGATACTAAATATGTTATCTTTTTGTTGCTACCTTTCTGGAGATTAGTCTACTTGCTCTTGGGATGTTTTTGCTAGGTTGCTAGTTTCTTTAAAAACCTAACAAACACTATTATGTATATATATCTCGTGATCAGCATGTTTTATAAAACTCAAACACTATTTTCCAAATAACGTAAAAAGATCGTTTTCCTATATATAGTATAAATTAAATGTAGGGTCCTGCATAGTATAAGTTGTCCTTTGGGGACACTTATGCACTCTTTTAGGATGTCAAACTTGAATAAAGTATTTTCCGTTGCGTATAAGTATAGTTTTTAAACTGTGGGCTAGTTGATCCACTGAGCCGAGGGATACGGCCTTTAAAAATATAACTGTTTATTTCTAATCATATAACTCATGAATTTTCATAAAGTAAAGTAGATAGTTTTGCCTGAGCGTCAGCAGTTATCCCCTACTCGACGTGGCATCACGATGTGTGTTTTCCCATATTCTGATAACTCTTAATTCGGAGAAAATGCGGGTTGTGATAGTTGGTATCAAAGGGAGGTTTCTTGACAAGTTAGTCGGGCATCTTTCCTTTTGATTGCATTAGAAGTTTAGCATCATGTCATTCACACACTGATATGTCATCAACACGTCTTGACAAAAGCACGAACACTACACTCATAGCATAACATGAAGTATACGGGGCATATTATGTAGTATGGGATGCATAATATGTGTTCGTATATGGATCCACCATAGGGGCAACATGTGAGGGTTATGTAGTATGGGATGCATAACCTCACCACATGGCTGCGACTAACTCGTTTTCTTTTTATTACATGAGAATGTTATGTAGTATGGGATGCATAACATTTTCATGTGTATACAGCTCATAACATGCATTAGGGCCTTTTTAGAATGCACAGCACAAACATGCATAGCATAACATTGCATAAGTACAACGTGCCAAGCTAAAGACTGGCAGGATGATATATGTACACACATAAGTTTTCGAGTCAAAAATAATATAAAGACATGCATTCCAGATCTAGGCACAAGAGTTAGTATGGTGGTGGTTAACCATCCTAGGTTAGGCATAACATCAATTCTTGTAAAAATAAACTCCCAGAGCAAGTTTAGCAGCTTTAAGTTGATATTTATGTATGCATTGTCTGTACTTGTAGTTATTTGTAGCGGTTGTATTAGGATCTGGCTAATGTTGTTATAATTTTAGGATGGCAAGACGTCCTTTGACTAGATCGACTCCCCTATCTGAGGGTGAGTAATCTAGAGCGCAGAATGATGCGGTGATCAAGAGCCTGAGACAGAGTAGCGTTTCCTTGAGCAGGCAGATGGTGGAGATGCAGGCCCAGATCCAGTCTCTAGTGGCAGTTGTGGCAGGACAGAATCAGGGAGTGCAAGGCCCTGTAGGGGGGTTAGTTGTTCCTCCTCCTCCTGTAGCCCTAAGACCTCCAGTGGTGGTGCCAGCTAAGATGGCATTTATCTCGCAGTTCTAGAGACTTAGCCCTCCTACTTATGATGGGATGGCAGATTTCATGGTCATAGATGATTGGCTGATCTCCATGGAGGAGATGTTCTCGTACTCCGGTATTTCAGATGATCAGAGAGTGATGATAGCCGCCTATCATCTTAAGGGTTTGGCTAAGAGTTGGTGGCTTAGAGAAAAAGAGAGCTTGGTAGTTGGTTGCTCTTAGGAAGTATTCAAGTAAATGTTGTTGAGGAAGTTCTTGCCTTCGGTCGAGCGTGACCGTCTTATGAACGAATTCCTCCACCTGAAGCAAAGACAACTCACGATCGATGAGTATGAGATAGAGTTCATCAAGTTGAGCCGGTTTGCTCCTGGGTTGGTGAGTGTTTAGGCTTATCGAGTCAAGCGATTTCTTGGTGGCTTGAGGAGTGAGGTTCAGCAGTTGACCAATGCTTATGGATCATAGACTTACGTATGGGTGGTGGAGGCTGCTCTGAAAGTGGAGGCAATCGAGACCGCAAAGAACAGAGGCCAGCAAATGAGGAAGGACAAGAGGAAGTTTGTTGAGGAGAAGAAATCACAGGTACCCGGTGCTGCTTCGGGAAAGAAGAGCAAGGTGGTGTGTAGCTTCTGTGGTCGGTCAGGCCACCCTGTTGAGAGGTGTTTCAAGAAGGCAGCAGCTCAGAAGAAGAAGCAAGTTCATGTAATTCAGGGTGCTCCTAGGAGGGATGTTTCTTGTTCTATTTGCAAGCGACCCGGGCATGATGCTGCCCAGTGTTGGTCCAAGGATAAAGTCTGCTATCAGTGTGGGCAGAAGGGTCATATCAAGACAAGGTGTCCTCAGGTTCAGCCTGTTCTTCATGCAGTTCCACTTCAGGCATTACCTCCGCCTCAGCATGTGGACAAGGGCAAGGGAAAGCTGAGCGTGGTCTCTTCCGAGGAGGCTCATGCTTCGACTCAGTTCATCTCAGGTTAGTTGTTTTTTTCCAGCAGAAAGTTTTATTTACTAGAATGGTTATAGTTTTGTTTTGGTAGTTCCTTAGTTGTATATATTCCTATAGGGAAATTTAAGGTGAAGAACCGCTTGGCGCGTGTTCTGTTCAACTCCGGCGCTATCCACTCATTTGTGGCTAGAGCCTTTGTGGAGAGGCATCGGTTGATTCTAGATCAAGTTCGTGATACCTTCCGCGTCAAGTTTCCTTCTGGTGAATTCTTGCTGTCAGATTTGGGCATTTTAGATTGCCCTGTTTTGTTGGGAGACTTTCTTACGAAGGAAGACTTGAAGATGATTGATCTAGAGGACTTCGATGTTATTTTTGGCATGGACTGGCTGTCTAGGTATGATGCGGTTATTCAGTGCAAAGGGAAGCGCTTGGACTTCATCAAGGACAACGGTCAACCCGGAAACGTGTATGTTGATCCATGCCAGGATTCTCCTGTCATTTCTGTGGTATGTGCTTAGAAGTTGTTTCATTCTAATTATTTTGCTTGTTTAGTCTCGGTGGTTGGGACTGCTGTTAGTGTACCGCGTTTGGAGGAGATTCCTGTTGTTCGTGGTTTCGCTGATGTTTTTCCGGATGACCTTCCTGGTCTTCCTCCCGATCGGGATGTTGAGATTGTGATTGATTTGGAACCGGGTACGTGTCTTATTACTAAGGCGCCGTACCGGATGGCCCCTCGTGAGTTAGAGGAGGTGCGAGTCCAGTTGGATGAGTTGTTGGCAAAAGGATTTATCAGGCAGAGTTCGTTGCCTTGGGGTGCTCCTATTTTGTTTGTAAAGAAGAAAGATGGGTCGATGCGGCTTTGCATCGACTACAGGGAGTTGAACAAAGTCACTATTAAGAACAGGCACCCTCTGCCGAGGATCGATGACTTATTTGATCAGTTACGCGGAAGCACGGTGTTCTCCAAGATCGATCTTCGTTCTGGCTATCATCAGCTCAAGATCCGTGAGGCAGATATTCCACGGACTGCATTTAGATCGAGGCATGGACATTTTGAGTTCTTGGTGATGTCATTTGGTTTGACCAACACACCATCAGCTTTCATGGATATGATGAACCGGGTATTCAAGGATTTTCTAGACAAGTTCGTTGTGGTTTTTATCGATGATGTGTTGGTCTATTCTCGCAGCGCTAAGGAGTATAAGCAGCATTTGCGCTTGGTTCTATCGGAGTTAAGGAATCACAAGTTATTCGCCAAGCTGAGCAAGTGCGAATTTTGGTTGCCTCAGGTCTCTTTTCTGGGCCACGTGGTTACCAAGGATGGGATCTCGGTCGACCCGGAAAAGATCGCAGCAGTGATGGATTGGAGCAGGCCGGGCACGCCCAAGGAGATCAGAAGCTTCCTAGGGTTGGCCTGCTACTACTGGAGGTTTGTGGAGGGTTTCTCTACCCTGGCTGCACCTTTGACCAGGCTGACTCAGAAGAACACGGCCTTTGTTTGGAACGAGAAGTGCGAAGAAGCCTTCCTGGAGCTAAAGAATAGATTGTGCACTTCTCCCGTTCTGACCCTACCTACTGAGGGTGTGGAGTATGATGTGTACGTGGATGCTTTGCATGTTGGTCTGGGTTGCATGTTGATGCAGGCTGGAAAAGTGATTGTGTATGGGTCAAGGCAATTAAAGACACATGAGAGAAATTACCCTACGCATGAACTTGAGTTTGCAGCGGTGATTTATGCGTTGAAGTTGTGGAGGCATCTACTTTATGGGGCTCAGTGCAAGATCTTCACTGATCATAAGAGCCTGAAGTATGTGTTCACACAGAAGGAGTTGAACATGCGCCAACGACGGTGGCTAGAGTATGTGGCCGATTATGATATGGAGATCCAGTATAATCAAGGCAAGGCCAATGTAGTGGTCGACGCCTTGAGCCGGAAGACGGGGAAGATCTTTAATCTCTCCGCCGATCGTTTAGTGGAAGAATTCCTCCTTATGGATATCTTAGTGGGATGATGTGACATGCAGAGTAGTTTGGTAGTGGCAGAGCCGTCTTGGATTTCTCTTACTAGGTTGCACCAGAAGGATGATCCGGACCTTTTGCACTTATACCTCAGGACTGAGAGAGGGGAGTTGCAGGATTTTTCTATCGATTATGTGGGTACTTTGAAGTACCACGGCAGATTTTGCATCCCCGTTGTTGGATACATCAGGGGTATAATATGCAGAGAGGCTCATGGATCCAGTGTTGCCTACCATCCCGGATCTACAAAGATGTATCGTGATATGAAGCAGATTGCCTGGTGGTATGGGATGAAGAGTGATATAGCCTGATTTTTTGCTGAGTGCCACACTTGCAAGCGTGTGAAGGCCAATCACGGAAGGCCTGGTGGCAAGTTGACTCCATTAGAGATCCCGACTTGGAAGTGGGAAAGTATTTCTATGGACTTCATTACGGGCTTACCGAGATCTCCAAGGGGATATGATTCTGTTTGGGTTATAGTGGATAGACTGACGAAGTGTGCTCACTTCGTGTCGTATAAGATTGATTATCCGATGAAGAAGATAGCAGAGCTGTACTTGAATGAGGTCATCAGATTGCACGGTGTGCCTATTAGCATCATTTTTGATCGAGACTCCCAGTTTACTTCTCGTTTTTGGCAGAGTCTACCGGAGGGTTTGGGTACAGATCTGAGGTATTCTACTGCTTACCACCCACAGACCAATGGGCAGACAGAGCAGGTGAACTAGATAGTTGAGGATATGATCAGATGCTATATTCTAGACCATGGTGGAGCGTGGGATGAGCGATTGCGACTTATGGAGTTTCCATACAATAACAGTTATCAGGAGAGCTTGCAAATTGCTCCGTTTGAAGCTTTGTATGGGAGGCGATGCAGAACTCCCATGTTTTGGGCTGAGGCAGGTGAGAGACCCTTGTTGGGTCCGGATGCGCTCGAGGAGATGGAATTCGCAGTGAAGCTTATTCAAGAAAAGCTTCGTATAGCTCAGGAGAGATATGAGAAGAACGCCAATCGGCGTAGGTCTGTCTTGGAGTTTTCTGTATAGGACCAGGTGTTTCTTAAGGTTTCCCCGATGGTTGGTGTTAAGAGTTTCGGTAAGAACCGGAAATTGGACCCGAGGTATGTGGGCCCGTTTAAGATTGTTGAACGGATTGGCGGGTCAGCATATAGGTTGGATTTGCCAGCAAATTTCCCAGGTGTTCATAATGTATTTCATGTAAGCCAATTGCGAAAGTGTGTGCGTAGCAGTGGGCAAGTCTTGGATGTGGTGCCCCAGTTAGAGCCTAATCTCTCTTTTGTTGAAGTGCCGGTCCATATTTTGGATACTCAATATCGGGTGCTGCGGAGGAAGTCCATCCCGATGGTCAAAGTTCTATGGAAGAATCAGGATTTGGAAAGCGCGACTTGGGAGTTAGAGTCGGCTATGAGGGAGTCTCACCCTCAACTGTTCCCCTGATTGGATTGGTATGTTTTCTTCTTGTAATATTTGTCTTGTTACTTTTCCTTCTATAGTAGAAGGGTCGTGCGTAAAGTTTCGGGACGAAACTTTCTTTTAGGGGGAGTGACTGTAATGCCCCCAATTTTTCTGCGATTATTTAATTCTCATTTGGCGTTATGTCGACGCGTTTTCTTGACTTGTGCCATCTGTGGACTGTGTTCTTAACTCCATAGAACTGAGTGGCCTATTTTGTAGCCTATTGGCAAGATCTCCCTAGCAAGCCGGGTCGTTTTGGGTGACCCGGTGTGGTCTCTCGGGGGATGCCTGGGTTTTTGCTTTGGGTGGGTATAACTCGAGTTCTATTCATCGAAAGTTAATTTTGACTTCGCCGTTGCGTTCATAGCATAGGAATTTAGCTACGGTGCGAGTTTCGTTAAATTTCGAAAATGTTCGGTTTTCGCGTCGTTTTGTATTTTATGAATAATAATACTATTTAATAAATATTATATTAATTATTATTTTGAAAAGGTGTGGGTGCTTGGCGGTTATATTGTATCTCATTATATTATATTTAATAATTAACTATTAAGGTTAATCGGGTACTATATATAGGATGAGAATAGGATTAAAAGATAAAACTGCTCCTGTTCACTTTCTTCCCCCGCCCACCTGCGCCTGTTCGCGAAACGGAGAAACCACTGGAACCGCTACCTTAGGACGCCGATTCCGGGAGTTTAGTGGATGGAATTCGATTCCAAAAGCGGATTTGGACTGCTCGCACTTAGACCTTCACTCCTACGGTGAGTTTTTCTGGAATCGTAGCATTTCTAAAGGTTGCAAATTCTCGGTTTAACCATGTTTTCCGCCGAAAATGTCCAGTTTGCTCGGCTTAGTACCTTGCCGCCGGATCCGTGAGGAGGAGGAGGAGTCGGCCAAGTTTCTTCTGGAAATCGAGGCAAGTGGTGTTCTTGCCCTTGCCTAGTAGTGTTTTCTTTCTCTCTTTGTTCTTGCGGCCGTATAAAAGCTTGTCTATATTTTTGCTATGTTAGTAAAGCCCTGTTAGCCCTAGGTTAGAAACCCAATTCTTTGCTTGAAATTGGGTATAAACTTCCTACTGTAAGCCTTCCTGTACGGTTTTTACCTAAAGCAGCCGGGGCACTATGTTTTCCTTTTACCGTTACAAACAAATCGTCTGGTTCTCAGGCTGAGAAATGAAGTAAAGGCTAGGGTTAATTTTTTCCTGTGTCGTAGCTGTAGCTGGGTAGGAGTTAGAAGCTTTAACTCGAAAATTTTACAAAGTCCTCATTATAACCTGAGCAATGTGATTAGCTGTTAGAATAATATTACTATAGTAATAAGCTTGCTGGTATCATGTTGGAGAAGAGTTAAGGCTCGGTGTTGAGTGTGGTGCACACACTCGGCGCCTGGGCTGTTAGGATCGGCATTGAGTGTGGTATACACACTCAATGCCTTGTTTGTTTGGGTGTGGCATTGAGTGTGGTGCACACACTCAAAGCCATAGCCTTGTTGGTCTGTTCTATTGAAGCTAAGTATAGTGGCGTTGAGTGAGTCAGCCTCACTCAACGCCATGGCTTTCTAGGCGTTGAGTGAGGCGGTCTCACTCAACGCCGCAGCCAATTCGCGCGGTTATGTCGGATGGCATTGAGTGAGTGGGTCTCACTCAACTCCAAGGCAGTTTAGGCGTTGAGTGAGGTGGACTCACTCAACGTCGCATCCCATCTTTGTGGCTAAGTATTTTGGCGTTGAGTGAGTCGACCTCACTCAACGCCAAAACTGTTTTGGCGTTGAGAGAGGTGGACTCACTCAACGCCACAGTTAGTTTTTGCGGATATGTGCTAAGGCGTTGAGTGAGTGAGCCTCACTCTACGCCGTAGCTGTTTTGGTGTTGAGTGAGGTTAGCTCACTCAACGCCACAGCCAGTGTTACAGAAGGCGTTGAGTGAGTGAACCTCACTCAATGCCATGGTTGTTTTGGCATTGAGTGAGGTTAGCTCACTCAACGCCACAGCCAATGTTGCAGAAGGCATTGAGTGAGTGAACCCCACTCAACGTCGTAGCTATTTTGGCGTTGAGTGAGGTTAGCTCACTCAACGCCACAGCCAGTGTTGCAGAAGGCGTTGAGTGAGTGAACCTCACTCAACGCCATAGTTGTTTTGGCTTTGAGTGAGGTTAACTCACTCAACGCCACCATCTGTTTAGGCGTTGAGTGAGTGGGGCTCACTCAACTCCATGCCGTGTTGAGCTATCTCATTGCTTTTCCCTTACCTTGATTTTCTCTCCTGGATGAATTTCCTTTGGTTTTGAGGTTCCTTGTCAGCTATGTTTTTCCAAAGGCCGAATCGTGGGTTGTGTTAGTAGTGGTGGTTTGAAGCTCTTAATAAGGGTGAAGTTATGTGACTTAGCCGTGGCCATACTTTTATCTTGTTCCAGGTACGGGCTGGGAAAGTTGGTGGGATGTCCCTAGTTCTTTCACATGTAGACCCTTGAGCTTTGTTTCTTTAAAATGGTGGTTGGGGGACTGAGTTTGCCTCCAACCCAGATCCGCATTGTTTTTGTTACTGCCATCTCTCACAATTTAGGATGTTAGACGTCTCTTCCTTTGTAGAGTGCAACGATTTGGGCTCATGGTAGCCTTGTAAACTCTGCAGGATTTTTGGGCAGGGTTGTTGTTTCCTCGCACATAGTGTTTTTCCTTTTGTCTTGCCTTGGAAAGTGGTGCTTGTTACGGTTTACTTACTCTTCTTACTTATCATTTAGATTAACATTTCCGTTCAGCCTATTTGTTTTTTTTTACTTGTTGAGGTATTCTTTTCTTCTTTGAATGCCTCAGGTTCTGGTTAGTAGCCGATTAGGCGGCTAGTTGTACTATGATGTTGCTGGTGATCTCTCGTACCTTTGAGATCAGTTCCTTGGTCTTGTGAGGTAGTTTTGTGCTTCTTTCTTATATACATGCATACTTGCCAGTGGGTTCGTGTCAGTTTGTTGGCGCATACTTCCCAGTGGGTTCGTGTCAGTTTGTTGGCGCTCACTGGTAGTTTTACCTTGATACTAAATATGTTATCTTTTTGTTGCTACCTTTCTGGAGATTAGTCTACTTGCTCTTGGGATGTTTTATGCTAGATTGCTAGTTACTTTAAAAACCTAACAAACACTATTATGTATATATATCTCATGATCAGCATGTTTTATAAAACTCAAACACTATTTTCCAAATAACGTAAAAAGATCGTTTTCCTATATATAGTATAAATTAAATGTAGGGTCCTGCATAGTATAAGTTGTCCTCTGGGGACACTTATGCACTCTTTTAGGATGTCAAACTTGAATAAAGTATTTTCCGTTGCGTATAAGTATAGTTTTTAAACTGTGGGCTAGTTGATCCACTGAGCCGAGAGATACGACCTTTAAAAATATAACTGTTTATTTCTAATCATATAACTCATGAATTTTCATAAAGTAAAGTAGATAGTTTTGCCTGAGCGTCAACAGTTATCCCCTGCTCGACGTGGCATCACGACGCGTGTTTTCCCATACTCTGATAACTCTTAATTCAGAGAAAATGCGGGTTGTGACATGCAGCATCAAGGACCTGCCTGAAGACAATATCAGATATCAGCCCTAGAAGTTATGTGTTGAAGTTATTTCTGAGGTCGACATTCTTAGAGCTCAGGTCGACGTTCTTAGAGCTCAGGTCGACGTACTCTAAGTGAAAGACAAGAGTTCTGTGGTCTGCGAACTTGGAAAAGAAGTTGTCTGCTCTAAGGTCGACGATCTTCCAGTGCAGTGCAGCTCTAAGCTCAACGATCTTACAGCTCAGACTCAGCCAAAGTTTTGAAAATTTTATTCGCAGAGCCAAGGTCGAAGAATGTGTTTTCTGTGGTCGGCGATCTCTAATCTCTGTCGACAAAAACTGTAAGAAGTTTTTAACTTATTCTTTCCTTATCTATTCCGATTTATTTCTATTATAAGTTATGATTTTACTGAGTAATTATTGTTCATTTATAGCCGTTATTCGGCAGCATTGATTATGGTTTTCATCAGTAAATGAAACTGACAAATATCCCGGGACAGTTGGGGAATAGAATATTTTAAATAACATTCTTGACGTTTTCTATTCCCAGATTTTCTACTTAGCTTTAATGGCAGGAATTCAAATTGGAATTGTGGAATAGTTGTTGATATAGTATACTCTCGGCAGGAACACAAAAAAAGACACAAGAAAAGAAGGAATCACAAAAAAAGAGAACAGGGACACGAGAAAAATATTTTTTTTTGTACTTACAGCTCTCAAGAAGAACAACTCAGTGACAGAGAAAAAGTTTTAAAAGAAAAAGCTTTCGGACTTTCTAATACTCCTTCTATGCAGGATCTCATTGCTTTTTTAAGAAGAAGAAGAAAAGAACACCAGTCACGTATCAAGAGTCTTTCTTCTATCTCTGATTCAGGATCTTCAGTGACAAACAATTTCAATTAGTCAAGAGAATCCTGGATTTGATCTTGCAACAAAAGACCTACCATCCCTAACAAAGTATCCCTTCCTGAACATATACTAATCTCAGTGGGAGATTTGATACAATCAGTAGAATCCACAAGGCTTCTCTCAATTTGCTTTGAGAATAGAGAAGTCATCATCAACCTTTCTCTCCCCTCTCTGTACAGGGTTATCTCTCCATTCAAAAGTGATTCTTGGTTGCAAGTCTCCTAACCAAAAGACTTGAGGTTTGGTTTTTTGAGCACCTGATCAAAAGATCATTGGTGTTAGGCACCTGATCAAAAATCTGAGTGGATTTCTACCTAGGGTGGTAGAAGAATAGATGTACCCAGTTAGGGAACCACTATAAAGTTCTTGTGTTATCTATGTGGCTGTATTTTCTTTGTGCTTATGCTGTGATATTTGTGCTGTGTAGCTTAGATTTATCTCTTCTGTTAGTTTACAGCACTTGTACACTTGTACACATATATCCTACTCACCTATTTTACAAAAGATATCTTAAAGGTGCAAAAGTTTAAAAAGATTGGATTGAACTCTATTCACCCCCCCCCCCTAGAGTTAATCAGAGTTTAGTCCCCATTTCTTTCAATTGATATCAGAGGCAGGTTTGTCACACTCACAGGCTTACACTTGGACAAACCAAGAACCTCCAGATAAACTCTGAATAACTCATTGTTTTATTTTGTTTCTTTGATATCATGGCACAAAACAAGGATTATGCTAACACCAGACTTCCAGTGTGCAACTTGTCTAAGTTCATAATCTGGAAGGCAAGAATCAAGTTATACATGAACTCTATTGATGAAGATATTTTAAACTCTATTTTGATAGGACCACCAACTCCAGTAGTTTCAACTCCATCTACATCAACTGACATGAGTGCAGTCCCACCCCCTGGATGGACAGATGCATAGAAAAAGGCAAAGGTAGCTGATGCCAGAGCCATGAACATATTGGCTCAAATCATGTCTGATGAAATCTTTCAAAAGGTTGATGAGTGCTCATCAACTAAGGCCATTTGGGACTCCTTGAACCAAATGGTGGCTGGATTAGTAGATGAGAGGAAAGATAGAAGATCAAACCTTATTACTCAGTATGAAAATTTCAAGAAGGATGAAGCAGAGACAGTTGAAGCAATGTATAATAGGCTTAGTTCCATCATCAGTGAACTAAGGACCTTGGACAAGGAGATTACTTTGACAGAGGTCAATGACAAAATTCTGATGTGCTTCCCCAGCACATGGGATTCCAAAATATGGTCCATCAGAGAAGCAAGGAGCATGGCAGAGATATTAACTGAATTTCTGTTGGGTAAGATCAAGTCCTATGAGCAGTTGGTGAAATCAAGAGAAGTAGCTGCAGAACCAAAAGCTCCAACACCAACAAGAAAGGATCATAGTCTAGCATTCAAAGCTACAGAAGAATCACCATGTCTGCCAGTGAATGATGAACTTATGAGTCTCTTTGCTAAGAGAATCTACAAGATGGCTAGAAAGGATTTCAGAAAAAGACCATTTAGAAGTGAAGACAAACATAGGTATGACAAGACCCCTACTAAAGAGGTTGTCTATTTTGGTTACAAGAAACCAGGAAACTTCATCTCTGAATGTCCAGAAGTCCAAAAGAAGGATAGGAGAAAAGAAAAGGACTCCAGAAGAAGTCATCACAGCAAAGCCTCCTCCAGCAAATACAATTACAAGAAGAAGGAAAAGGGCTTTGTTGCTGAAACATGGAGTGACACTGAAGAGGAATCAACTTCCTCCAGCTCTAGTGAAGATGAAGAGGAGAAGAAGGCAAAGGAAGTTTGCCTCATGGCTATAGAAGATGGAAGCAGCAGATCTGATTCAGAAGAATCAGATGATGAAGAACTCCTCTCTGAAGAGGATCAGGTAATTGCTTCCTATGATTTTCAATAAGAAGAATTTAAAGTACAATTCAAAAGCTTATGTTTAAACCTAATAGGATCTGAGAAGGAAATCAAACTCCTCAGGGAAAAGATGTTAGAGCAAGATCAAATTATTGCTAAAAATGTCAAACTGTCTGAAGAACTAAAATCTTCTAACCATCAAATAACCTTTCTAAAATCTGAATTAAGTAAGGCTAAAGAATTAAAAGAAACTCTTAAAGGAAGAAGCTTAAAACTGTTAGACATAACTAGCACTGTAAATGCCAGAATAAACAATAGTAAGCTAGGATTAGGTGCTTCTCCCAGTGAACCAATTCTGATTTAGAAGAATCAACTGTCAAACCAGTAAATTTTTTATATCTGATAAAGGCAAGAAAAATACTGAACAAGTTAACCAGGTAAATGAAATTATTAAGCAACTAGAACTTAAGAAAACCAACCTTAACAAGGAGAGAAAGAGAAATCATAGAAATAACTATGTTCAGTAATTTTCGTCGAACTCAGAACGACGAAATGGGCACGGTTCATCGAACTCAGAACGACGAACTCTAAACGCAAATAATAGCCCAAATTATTCTTCAAACTACGATTGACGAAATCAGTTTGGGTTGTCACTGGAGATCAACGTTTCAGGGGCTCTGAGAATGGATAATTGCATTCTTCAAGAAGAGATCGAAAAACTCAACCAGATCGTCGAACTCAGATCGACGAACTCATTTGACTTCACCGAACCCAGTTCATAATCAGAGAAACTTAAAAGCTGATAAAAATTTTAATCCTTTTAGTCAGTAGATTATACCCCCTAGAAGGTATCATCCCCTAGGATATAAAGATCAGCCTGAATGTTCTTTCATTTCAAGTTATGGGTTTGTCAAACAACAAGGACCCAAGATATCCTGGGTCAGAAACCCCTAATC
Organism: Platanthera zijinensis; assembly: GCA_039513925.1. Taxonomy (NCBI): domain Eukaryota; kingdom Viridiplantae; phylum Streptophyta; class Magnoliopsida; order Asparagales; family Orchidaceae; genus Platanthera; species Platanthera zijinensis. The sequence goes on along the minus strand of CM077098.1, from coordinate 68,989,401 downwards.
TTTTTCTTTACAGGTAGAAGAGAACCCTGTCATTCAAATCAAGTGGTACCTAGACAGTGGTTGCTCTAAGCATATGACAGGTTGTAAGGAATATCTTATCAACTATTGTCATAACCCGCATTTTCTCCGAATTAAGAATTATCAGAGTAAGAGAAAACACGCGTCATGATGCCACGTCAAGCAGGGGATAACTGCTGACGCTCAGGCAAAACCACCTACCAACTTAATGAAAGAAAATCATGTGATTAATGATTAGAAAATCAGTTATATTTTAAAGGCCGTATCCCCCGTCTTAGTGGATCACCTAGTCCACAAAAGAAAACTATATTTAAACGCTGCGGAAAAAAAATACTTTATCAGTTTTGACATCCTAAGGAGCGCATAAGGGTGAATCGTGGGTCGTGGATAGTAGTGGTGGTTGTAGCTCTTTATGGGGGTGGAGTTGTGTGATATAGCCAAGGCCACCCATGGATTTCTTGCTCCAGGTATGGGCTGGGCATGTCGGGTGGAAGGTCCCTTGTGTTTTCACGTGTTGACCCTCGAGCTTTTGACTTGGACATGGTGGATTGGGGGACTGCGTTTGTCTTCGATCCGGTTCCTCGTTGTTGTTTTTGCTACTATCACTTCCCGCAGTTTAGGGTGTTAGAAGTTTCTTCTTTGGTAGTGTTGCAGCATTCTGGCTCTTGGTAGTCTAGTAGGCCCTGCAGGATGTTGTTCCTGGGCTGGGTCGTTGCTGTTTCTTTGCACGTTGTGCAGTTCTTGTTGTCCTGTTTTGGACAGTTGTGACTCTTTCTACTGCATGTTTTTCTGTTATTTTGTCCTTTTGGTTGACTCTTTCATGCAGTTTTACATTGATTTTTTTGCTTGCTGAGGTATTCTGTTTTCTTTTGGAATACCCCAGGTTCTGAGCTGTAGCCAGTTTGGTGGCTAGTTGGAGGTGTTGTTGTTGGTGGACTCCCGGACTTTGGAGTTTTGTTTACCTTGTTTGTGAGGTTGTTTTCAGTACTTTCTTACAGACATATATGTGTGCTGGTGGGTTCGTGTCAGGTTGTTGGCGCCCACTAGTAGTTTTTACCTTGTACTAGATATATACTATTGCTGGTACCATTTATTTTCTGGAGATAGTCTACTTGCTTTGAGAAGGTTTTATGCTAGGTTGCTAGTTATTTTTAAACTATAATTACTATTATAAATGAAGCTCATGATCAGCATGTTTTGTAAACTTAATCACTACTTTCCAAATCACGTACGAAAACCGTTTTCTTATATATATTATATAAACTAAGTGTAGTGTCTTGCATAGTATGAGTGGTTCTCTTGGGACCCTTATGCGCTCTTTAGGGCGTAAAACCTAATCAAAGTATTTTTCCGCAGCGTTTAAATATAGTTTTCTTTTGTGGACTAGATGATCCACTGAGCCGAGGGATACGGACTCTAAACATAACTGATTTTCTATTCATTAAGCACATGATTTTCTTGCATAAAGATTGTAGTTGGATTTGCCTGAGCGTCAGCAGTTATCCCCTGCTTGACGTGGCATCATGACGCGTGTTTTCTCTTACTCTGATAATTCTTAATTCGGAGAAAATGCGGGTTGTGACAGTTGGTATCAGAGGGAGGTTGCTTGACAAGTTAGTTGGGCAACCTTCCTTAGATGCTGTTAGTAGTTCAGCATCATGTCATTCACACACCGATATGTCATCAGCACGTCTTGGCAAAGGCACGAACACTACACTCATAGCATAACATGAAGTATACGGGGCATATTATGTAGTATGGGATGCATAATATGTGTTCGTATATGGATCCACCATAGGGGCTACATGTGAGGGTTATGTAGTATGGGATGCATAACCTCACCACATGACTGCGACTAGCACGTTTCTTTTTCGTTGCATGGAAATGTTATGTAGTATGTGATGCATAACATTTTCATGTGTACGCCGCTCATATCATGCATTAGGGCCTTCTTTTTAGAATGCATAGCACAATCATGCATATCATATCATTGCATAAGCACAACGCGCCGAGCTAAAGATTTGCAGGATGACATATGTACACACATAAGTTTTCAAACTAACATAAGTTCATGCATCCGATCTAGGCACAAGAGTTAGTGAGGTGGTGGTTAACCATCCTAGGATAGGGTATATCATCTAATTATTGTGAAGAAGATAAACTCTCAGAGCAAGTTTAGCAGCTTTAAGTCTATATCTACATATGTATTGTCTGTACTGGTAGTCGGTTCTAGTCGTGGGATTTGGTTCTGATTTGCGTTGTATTAATTTTTTTTAGGATGGCTAGGCGTCCTGCGACCCGATCGACTCCCCTGTCTGAGGGTGAATCTTCTGGAGCTCAGAACGATGCGGTGATCGAGGGTCTGCGCCAGAGTAGCGTAGCTATGGGGAGGCAGTTGGAGGAAGTGCAAGCCCAGATTCAGACTTTGGTGGCAGTTGTGGCAGGGCAGGCTCAGGGTGCGCAAGTTCCTGCAGGGGGGTTAGCTGTTCCTCCTCCTCCTGCACCCTTGAGACCTCCAGTGGTCGTGCGCACTGTCACAAGCTCCTGGTTTATCAGGCAGAGTTCGTCGCCTTGGGGTGCTCCTGTTTTGTTCGTAAAGAAGAAAGATGGGTCGATGCGGCTTTGCATCGACTATAGAGAGTTGAACAAGGTCACTATCAAGAACAGGTACCCTCTGCCGAGGATCGATGATTTATTTGACCAGTTGCGTGGTAGCACGGTGTTCTCCAAGATCGATCTTCATTCGGGCTATCATCAGCTCATGATCCGTGAGGCAGATATTCCACGGACTGCGTTTAGGTCGAGGCATGGGCACTTTGAGTTTTTGGTGATGTCGTTTGGTTTGACCAACGCACCATCAGCCTTCATGGATATGATGAACAGGGTGTTCAAGGATTTCCTAGACAAGTTTGTTATGGTCTTCATTGATGACGTGTTGGTTTATTCTCGCAGTGCTGAGGAGCACGAGCAGCATTTGGATTTGGTCCTATCAGAGTTGAGGAACCACAAGTTATTCGCCAAGTTGAGCAAGTGCGAATTTTGGTTGCCTCAGGTTTCTTTTCTAGGCCACGTGGTGAACAAGGATGGGATCTCGGTTGACCCAGAAAAGATTGCAGCAGTGACGGATTGGAGTAGGCCGAATACTCCTAAGGAGATCAGAAGTTTCTTAGGGTTGGCTGGCTATTACAGGAGATTCGTGGAGGGTTTCTCTTCTCTAGCCGCACCATTGACCAAGCTGACTCAGAAGAATGTGGCTTTTGTTTGGAGCGAGAAGTGCGAAGAAGCTTTTCAGGAGTTAAAGAGGAGATTGTGTACTGCTCCCGTTCTGACCCTACCTACTGAGGGCGTGGATTATGATGTATATGTGGATGCTTCGCATATAGGTCTGGGATGCGTATTAATGCAGGATGGAAAAGTAATTGCTTATGGGTCAAGGCAGCTGAAAACTCATGAGCGGAATTATCCTACGCATGACCTTGAGTTTGCAGCGGTTATCTATGCGTTGAAGTTGTGGAGGCACTTACTTTATGGGGCTCAGTGCAAGATTTTTACTGACCATAAGAGCCTGAAGTACGTGTTCACGCAGAAGGAGTTGAATCTGCGTCAGCGGCGGTGGCTTGAGTATGTGGCGGATTATGATGTGGAAATCCAGTATCATCCGAGCAAGGCCAATGTGGTGGCCGACGCCCTGAGCCGAAAGACGGGAAAGATCTTTAACCTCTCCGCCGATCGATTAGTCGAGGAGTTCCTCCTTATGGATATTTCAGTGGGATGCTATAGTTTACAGAGTAGCTTATCAGTGGAAGAGCCGTCCTGGATTTCTTTGACTAGATTGCATCAGAAGGACGATCCGGATCTGTTGCACCTTTTTACCAGGACAGAGAAGGGAGAGTTGCCAGATTTTTCTATTGATGATGCGGGTACTTTGAAGTACCGCGGCAGGTTTTGCGTTCCCGCTGTTGGGGACATTAAGAGTATGATTTGCAGTGAGGCTCATGGTTCCAGCGCTGCCTACCATCCAGGATCTACGAAGATGTACCGTGACTTAAAGCAAATTGCTTGGTGGTATGGTATGAAAGGAGATATAGCCCGATATGTTGCTGAGTGTCACACTTGCAAGCGTGTGAAGGCCGATCATGGAAGGCCTGGTGGTAAGTTGACTCCGCTAGATATCCCGACTTGGAAGTGGGAGAGTATATCTATGGACTTCATTACGGGTTTGCCAAAATCCCCGAGAGGATTTGATTCTGTTTGGGTTATAGTGGATAGATTGACGAAGTGTGCTCACTTCGTGCCTTATAAGATTGATTACCCGATGAAGAAGATAGCGGAGTTGTACTTGTCTGAAGTCATCCGACTCCACGGTGTGCCGGTTAGCATCATTTCTGATCGAGACTCCCGGTTTACTTCTCGTTTTTGGCAGAGTCTGCAGGAGGGTTTGGGTACGGATCTGAGGTATTCTACTGCGTACCACCCTCAGACCAATGGGCAGACAGAGCGGGTCAATCAGATTGTTGAGGATATGATCCGGTGCTATATTTTAGACCACGGTGGAGCGTGGGATGAGCGTCTGCGACTCATGGAATTTGCTTACAATAACAGTTATCAGGAAAGCTTGCAGATGGCTCCGTTCGAAGCCTTGTATGGGAGGCGCTGTAGGACTCCGTTGTTTTGGGCTGAGGCTGGTGAGAAGCCTTTGTTGGGTCCTGATGCTCTAGAAGAGATGGAAGTCGCCATGAAGCTTATTCGGGAGAAGCTTCGTTTAGCCCAGGAGAGGTATGAAAAGAACGCCAATCGGCGTAGGTCTGCTTTGGAATTTTCAGTAGGGGATCTTGTATACCTCAAGGTTTCTCCAATGGTTGGTGTGAAGAGATTTGGTAAAAATCGGAAATTGGACCCAAGGTATGTGGGCCCGTTTGAGGTCTTGGAGCGGATTGGCGTGTCTGCATATAGATTGGATTTGCCAGCAAACTTCCCTGGTGTTCATAATGTTTTTCATGTTAGCCAATTGCGGAAGTGTGTGCGCAGCAGTGGGCAACTCTTGGATGTTGTGCCCCAGTTAGAGCCCAACCTCTCTTTTGTTGAGGTGCCAGTTCGTATTTTGGATACTCAGGAGCGTGTGCTGCGAAAGAAGTCCATACCGATGGTGAAAATTCTATGGAAAAATCAGGATTTGGAGAGCGCGACTTGGGAGCTAGAGTCGGCCATGAGGAGGGCGTACCCTCACCTGTTTCGCTGATTTGATCGGTATGTTTCCCTTTGTATCTTCTGTTTGTTACTTTTCCTTCTTTTGTAGGAGGGCTGTGCGTAAAGTTTCGGGACGAAACTTTCTTTTAGGGGGAGTGACTGTAACGCCCCGTCTTTTCAGCGATTATTTTTATTCTCATTTGGCGTTACGATGACGCGATTCCGTGGCTTGTGCCATGTGTGGAGTATGGTTTAGCTCCTTAGAACTGAGTGCCCTGTTTGGTAGCCTGTTGGCAAGATCTCCCTAGCAAACCGAGTCGTTTTGGTGACCCGGTGTGGCCTCTCGGGGGGATGTTTGTGTTTGGCTTTGTTTGGGCATAACTCGAGTTCTGTTCGTCGAAAGTTAATTTCGACTTCGCTGTTGTGTTCGTAGCGTGGGTATTTAGCTACGGTGCGAATTTCGTCGAATTCCGAGGTGAATCGGTTTTCGCGTCAATTTGGTGCTTTATGTAATTTTGTAATTAATTATATAATTATATAATTATATATATATAAACATAATAAGATGAAATGAAAAGCCCCATCATCTTCTTCACGTAAGAAACCGCCGCCCTTGTACGAGAGAATCGAGTAACCGCCGAGCCTTCCCTTCGGACGCCGATTCCCGGAGCGTTTGTGGACGGAATTCGATTCCGAGAGTGGATACGGATTGCTCTCGACGAGACCTTCATTCCTGCGGTAAGAAATTCGATTTTCGTGGAGTTTTGGAAGGATTGGAATTTTCAGTTTTGGAAGTTTTCCGCCATTAATGGCCGAGTCTTTGTTCTAGGTGTTGCGGCCGTCTTGATCCGTGCGAAGAGGAGGAAAGCAGTCCAAAGCTTCGCTGAGATTTGAGGCAAGTGGTATTCTTGCCCTTGCCAAGTGTTTTCTTTTATTTTATTTGATGAAATTGAAATCCCAGTTAGCCCAGGTTAGAGGCCTTGTTGTTCTCGTTTTCTTGCTAACTATAGGGCTTAGTTCTTCCTACTGAAACCCCCCCCTAGGTTGTGATGTTTGGAATCCAAATTGTCGGCGCGAGGCCGTTGTTTTCCTTTAATTTTGATTGATGCTCTGGTTCGGGCGTAGCCGAGAGGGAGAGTTAGGAGGGGGGTGTGGTTGCCAATTTCCTTCGTTATGGTATTATTCGAATGGTTAGGCATAGTTTATACGGTAGTAGCGTGCGACGTTGATAGTTGTCTACTGCTACTGCAGTGGCGTGAGTCGTGTGCGCGTTCCGGTGTCATTCGGAAAATTCCAAACGGTACAGGTTTGCCGCGCAGGGTCATTAACCTTTAGGGCGCACGACCACTGGTCGTGTGCCTCTGTTCGTGCGCGTATAAATTTCAGTTTCCAAAGTTCTGTCTCGGGCAATCGCACGAGCGCTGACATCAGTGCGCACGACCACTGATCGTGCGACACTGATCGTGCGCAGTTGCTAGGTTTTCTGTCAGGTTTCCAGGTTCGTTTCGCACGATCATCAGCCGATGAGTGCGCACGACCACTGATCGTGCGTCACTGATCGTGCGCTTTGTATAATTCCTTTTGCCAGGCGAATTTAGATGGTTTCGAGTGCGGGAGTTTAGATACTCAAGTGGCAGGCAATTACTTGAGTTCTGGATCTTCTGCCTTGGTCGTTTGACTGTCGTCGAGCTCCGTTTTCTTTAGCGGGCTTGTGGGTAGTAACTTAATTTTGGCGGCGAGTGAGGCTAGCTCACTCAAGGCCAAAGTTTAGGTAGGCACTGAGTGGGTTTCACTCAACTCCTAGTCGTGTTGGTTTATTTCAACACTCTTCCTTTACCTTGTATTTCGTTTCCGAGTGGATTTTTTTTCCAGTTGTATTTCTGGGTTTTTCTTGTCGGCCGTTTTCTTTATTTTTCCTAAAGGCCGAATCGTGGGTCGTGGATAGTAGTGGTGGTTGTAGCTCTTTATGGGGGTAGAGTTGTGTGATATAGCCAAGGCCACCCATGGATTTCTTGCTCCAGGTACGGGCTGGGCATGTCGGGTGGAAGGTCCCTTGTGTTTTCACGTGTTGACCCTCGAGCTTTTGACTTGGACATGGTGGATTGGGGGACTGCGTTTGTCTTCGATCCGGTTCCTCGTTGTTGTTTTTGCTACTATCACTTCCCGCAGTTTAGGGTGTTAGAAGTTTCTTCTTTGGTAGTGTTGCAGCATTCTGGCTCTTGGTAGTCTAGTAGGCCCTGCAGGATGTTGTTCCTGGGCTGGGTCGTTGCTGTTTCTTTGCACGTGGTGCAGTTCTTGTTGTCCTGTTTTGGACAGTTGTGACTCTTTCTACTGCATGTTTTCTGTTATTTTGTCCTTTTGGTTGACTCTTTCATGCAGTTTTACATTGATTTTTTTTTGCTTGCTGAGGTATTATGTTTTCTTTTGGAATACCCCAGGTTCTGAGCTGTAGCCAGTTTGGTGGCTAGTTGGAGGTGTTGTTGTTGGTGGACTCCCGGACTTTGGAGTTTTGTTTACCTTGTTTGTGAGGTTGTTTTCAGTACTTTCTTACAGACATATATGTGTGCTGGTGGGTTCGTGTCAGGTTGTTGGCGGCCACTAGTAGTTTTTACCTTGTACTAGATATATACTATTGCTGCTACCATTTATTTTCTGGAGATAGTCTACTTGCTTTGAGAAGGTTTTATGCTAGGTTGCTAGTTATTTTTAAACTATAATTACTATTATAAATGAAGCTCATGATCAGCATGTTTTGTAAACTTAATCACTACTTTCCAAATCACGTACGAAAAGCGTTTTCTTATATATATTATATAAACTAGGTGTAGTGTCTTGCATAGTATGAGTGGTTCTCTTGGGACCCTTATGCGCTCTTTAGGGTGTAAAACCTAATCAAAGTATTTTTCCGCAGCGTTTAAATATAGTTTTCTTTTGTGGACTAGATGATCCACTGAGCCGAGGGATACGGACTCTAAACATAACTGATTTTCTATTCATTAAGCACATGATTTTCTTGCATAAAGATTGTAGTTGGATTTGCCTGAGCGTCAGCAGTTATCCCCTGCTTGACGTGGCATCATGACGCGTGTTTTCTCTTACTCTAATAATTCTTAAAACATTTCTCGGCGGGTTGTGACAGCTGCACTCCACCTTGCCCCTCTTTCCTGGAGCTGCACCGGGTACCTGGGGTTTCTTCTCCTCCACCGACTTTCTCTTGTCCAACCTCATTTGCTGGCCCCTGCTCCTCGCGGTCTCAATATCCTCCACCTTCAGAGCAGCCTCTACTACAACTGCATAAGTCTCTGACCCATAAGCATTGGTCAACTGCTGCACCTCGCTCCTCAAACCACCGAGAAATCGCTTAACTCGATCAGCCTCAACGCTGACCAATCCAGGGGCAAAACGGCTCAACTTGCTGAACTCTATCTCATACTCACCCACCGTGAGTTGCCTTTGCTTCAGATGGAAGAAGTCATTCATGAGGCGGTCACGCTCGACCGAGGGTAAGAACTTCCTCAACAGCATCTCCTTGAACACTTCCCAAGAGCATCCAGCTACTAAACTCTCCTTCTCTCTCAGCCACCAACTCTTAGCCAAACCTTTAATCTGATAGGCAGCTATCATCACCCTCTGATCATCTGCAACCCCTGAATACGAGAACATCTCCTCCATGGAGATCAGCCAGTCGTCTATCACCATGAAATCTGCCTTCCCATTATAAGTGGGAGGACTCAGCCTCTGAAACTGTGAGATGAAGGCCATCTCTGCTGGCACCACCACTGGAGGTCTCAAGTGTGCAGGAGGAGGAGGAACAACTAACCCCCCTGTAGGGACTTGCACTCCCTGAGCCTGTCCTGCCACAACTGCCACCAAAGACTGAATCTGGGCTCGCACCTCCTCCAACTGTCTGCCCATGGAATCGTTACTCTGACGCAGACTCTCGATCACCGCATCGTTCTGAGCCCCAGATGACTCACCCTCAGACAGGGGAGTCGATCGAGTCGCAGGACGCCTAGCCATTCTAAAATCATATCAACACAAATTAGATCCTACTATAACGTCTAGAACCAAATACAAGTACAGACAATACATATGTAGATATAGACTTAAAGCTGCTAAACTTGCTCTGAGATTTTATCTTTTTAACAAAATTTAGATGTTATGCCCTAACCTAGGATGGTTAACCACCACCTTACTAACTCTTGTGCCTAGATCAGGAATGCATGACTTTTATATTAATTTGAAAACTTATGTGTGTACATATGTCATCCTGCCAGTCTTTAGCTTGGCACGTTGTGCTTATGCAATGTTATGATATGCATGTTTGTGCTATGCATTCTAAAAAGGCCCTAATGCATGTTATGAGCGGCGTACACATGAAAATGTTATGCATCTCATACTACATAACATTCTCATGCAACGAAAAAGAAAACGTGCTAGTCGCAGCTATGTGGTGAGGTTATGCATCCCATACTACATAACGCTCACATATTGCCCCTATGGTGGATCCATATACGAACACATATTATGCATCCCATACTACATAATATGCCTCGTATACTTCATGTTATGCTATGAGTGTAGTGTTCGTGCTTTTGCCAAGACGTGCTGATGACATATCGGTGTGTGAATGACATGATGCTGAACTACTAAAAAGCAAACAAAGGAAGGTTGCTCAACTAACTTGTCAAGCAACCTCCCTCTGATACCAACTGTCACAACCTGCATTTTCTCCGAATTAAGAATTATCAGAGTAAGAGAAAACACGCGTCATGATGCCACGTCAAGCAAGGGATAACTGCTGACGCTCAGGCAAAACCACCTACCAACTTAATGAAAGAAAATCATGTGATTAATGATTAGAAAATCAGTTATATTTTAAAAGCCGTATCCCCCGGCTTAGTGGATCACCTAGTCCACAAAAGAAAACTATATTTAAACGCTGCGGAAAAAAATACTTTATCAGTTTTGACATCCTAAGGAGCGCATAAGGGTCCCAAGAGAACCACTCACGCTATGCAAGACCCTACATTTAATTTATATAATATATAAGAAAACGGTCTTCATACGTGATTTGGAAAATAGTGATTATGTTTTATAAAACATGTTGATCATGAGCTTTATTTATAATAATAATTATAGTTTAAAAATAACTAGCTTCCTAGCATAAATCCTTCTCAGAGCAAGTAGACTATCTCTAGAAAACGGTAGCAACATAAGTAAATATATCCAGTACAAAGGTAACAACTACCAGTGGGCGCCAACAACCTGACACGAACCCACTGACACACATGTATGTCTGTAAGAAAGTACTGAAAAACTACCTCACCAACATGGCAAACGGAACTCCAAAGTCCAAGAGACCAACAACACCACCACTGCAAACTAGCCACCCAACTGGCTACGGCTCAGAACCTGGGGTATTCCAAAAGAAAACAGAATACCTCAGCAAGCTAAACAAAGTAAAACTGCATGAAAGAGTCAACCAAAGGGGAAAAGTACCTAAAAAACATGCAGTAGAAAGAGTCACAACTGTCCAAAATAGGACAATAAGAAAAGCACTACGCGCAAGGAAACAACAACAACCCAGCCCAGGAACAACATCCTGCAGGGCCTACTAGGCTACCAAGAGCCCAAAGTGCTGCAAACGACCAAGGAAGAAACTTCTAACACCCTAAACTGTGGGAGGTGGTAGTAGCAAAAACAAACAACGAGGAACTGGATTGGAGGCAAACTCAGTCCCCCCATCCACCATGTCTAAGTCAACAAGCTCGAGGGTCTACACGTGAAAGCACAAGGGACCTTCCACCCACATGCCCAGCCCATACCTGGAGCAAGAAAAACATGAGTGGCCTTGGCTAAATTACACAACTCCACCCCCATAAAGAGCTACAAACCACCACTACTAACCACGACCCACGATTCGGCCATTAGGAAAGAGAAACATGGCCGACAAGGAAATTACAAATACAAACAAGGAATTCACTTGGGAACGTAAATCGAGGAAAGAGAAAAAGAAAGTGTTGAAATGACTCAACACGACGTGGCGTTGGGTCCTCTCGACACCGCATTGAGTGAGCTTCACTCACTCAATGTGCCACGCAAAGCGAACTATCACAACAATAACTCTTACATTACTACCTTAACACTACACAAAACACTCATGCCCACCTAACCCGCGTATCGACGCCAGCTAAATACGGGTGCAAAAAGGAAATATTCAGAGCGCACGATCAATGTCGCACGACTAGTGGTCGTGCGCACTCATCGGCTGATGATCGTGCGAAGTGAACCTGGGAAACTTGAAACCTGACAGAAAACTTAGCATCAGCGCACGATCAGTGTCGCACGACCAGTGGTCGTGCGCACTGTTGCCAGCGCTCGTGTGATAGCCGAGACAGAACTTTGGAGAAATGAACAGGTAGCCACGCACGAACAGTGGCACACGACTAGTGGTCGTGTACCCTAACGTTAGATGATCGTGCGCGGGTAACCTGTACCGTTTGGGATTTCCCGAACAACACTGGAACGCGCATCACATTCTCCCGACACTGCGAACCACAACTACAACACATTAAAAACGGCCTACGGCACACCTAACATAATTTTTTACCTACTCTACTCGTTCACCACACCATCCATCTACGCCTAATCATTCGAGACGGAAACTGGAGACAGAAATGGTAGAAACAAGTAGGGTGCATGAATCGAAAGAAAAAAAAACAACTTGGCAAGGGCGAGAACACCACTTGCCTCGATTTCCGGCGAAGCTTGGTCGGCTTTCCCTCCTCTTCACGCACGAATCCGGCAACGAAGCACAAGGCCAAAAATCTGGACATTGCCGGCGGAAAACAAGTCAAAACCCGAAATTCAAAACCACAAGCAAGGCCACGAAACTTGGAAATCTTACCGTAAGAATGAAGGTCTTGACGAGAGCAATCCGAATCCACTCTCGGAATCGAATTCCGTCCACAAACGCTCCGGGAATCGGCGATGGAAGGCAAGGGCTCGGCGGTTTCTCCGTTTCTCTCATACAGGGGCGGCGGTTCTTAATTGGAGAAGATGATCGTGCTTTTCTGAAAGTGAAGGGATAGATACTACTCTAGAGGGGGGGTGAATAGAGTTATCAAATTTTGCACTAGACAAAACTTAATAGTCTACCCAACTCCCTTGGAGTGAAATGCGGAATGAAAAGATTATAGATATGGAGATAACCCTAAAGCCTAACACAAGTGTTGTGCACAAACTTAAGCTAACTGTAATTACAGTTAAGGCTTGAAAATCCTAATCAGCAACTAGCAAACCTAGTTATATCTAATCACAGCCACAATGCAAGTAATTAAATTAAGCAAGCCAGACGACACAAGGAATTTATAGTGGTTCCCCAAACAACTTGGGTATGTCCACTCTTCTACCAACAAGGTAGGAATCCACTACAGGTTTTTGATCAGGTGCCCTGCCACCACAAGATCTGCTTCAGGTAGATCTAGAAACCCTTTAGACTTTTGATCAGGTGTCTAAAAACCAACACAGGTTTTTGATCAGGTGCCCTGCCACCAAGGGATACTTTTGAAGGGAGTAATAACCCAGTACAGGAGGGGGAAAGAAGGTTAAAAAGTCTTCTCTATTTTACAATAGATTAGAGAAGCACAAAGACTTGCACTGAGCTAGAAAGCTCAAAAGAATCAAGGCTCCCCCTGGCTCAAAGAATGTCCAGGTGAAGTCTTGCTTCAGTGCAGAAACTCTTCAGTAAGAACTGAAGGAAAAAACTACAAGAAGATATAAAAAATAAAATAGAAATCTTCTAGCAGCTATCTTCTTCTTCTTCTTCAAAATAACTCTGAGTTTGAACTTCCTGGAAGCAGGAGAACTCAGGTTGAAGAAGAGCAGAAGAGCTTAACACTTCTCAGTTGAATGTAGATTGATGAGAGCAGTTAAACTTGGTCTTGATGAAAGCTTGAATGCTAATTGAATAACTCTTAGAATGACTGGTTAGCTAGCTGAAATCCTTCTCCAAAGGATTCCTTTTATAGCAGCAACAAGCAACGGCTCTTTTCAATTTGAACTGTTTATCTTCTTCTGAAACTTGAAACCTGGGCTGCAAATATCACAAAGACAAACACACTCTGCAGCAAAATATTCTATAAAAGGAATAAACTTTTTTCAAGGAAACTGCAGGAAGCAATCTGATAATACAGGTACTAAATAAAATCACATCAGAGACAAACTCTTTATAGCAGAAAGAAGACTTTTCAGTCTAACGGCTATAAAGGACTGACAGCAGATAAAGTAAAATACACTGTCAACTAATAAGACAAACAACTTTATCTGAAAAGATTTGACTCAGGCAAAAGAAATGGAGCAGATATTGCCTGGAAATATTATCATAAAACAACTGAGATAAAAATGTCAGATAATGTATTAATTTATTAAATAGAATAAATAAATACAAAATAAAAAGGCAAACAGAAAACGTCGAACGACCCTCGAAGATCGTCGACCGAAGAACGGAGATCGTCAAACTATCGGACAGATAGTCGAACGATCCAGATAGTCGAACTATCAAAGGAGATAATCGAACTATCACAACAGATAGTCGAACTATCAGAAGATAGTTGAGCTATCAGATAGTCGACCTATCAACAGATAGTCGAACTATCAAAGCAAAACCGATAGTCGACCTATCAACAGATAGTCGAACTATCAACGCAGAACAGATAGTCGAACTATCAACAGATAGTCGAACTACCCAGGGAAAACAGATAGTCGACCTATCAAGCAGATAGTCGACCTATCCCAGAAAACAGATAGTCGACCTATCAACAGATAGTCGACCTATCAAAACAAAGCAGACAGTCGATCTATCAACAGATAGTCGAGCTATCAGATAGTTGAACTATCAGGACAGATAGTCGAACTATCAAAGACGACAGATAGTCGACCTATCAACAGATAGTCGAACTATCAAAGCGGAACCGATAGTCGACCTATCAACAGATAGTCGAGCTATCAGATAGTTGAACTATCAGGACAGATAGTCGAACTACCAAACCAAGCAGATAGTCGACCTATCAACAGATAGTCGAGCTATCAACGCAGACAGAGCGTCGACCAACTGATAGACGATAGTCGATCAGCCGATAGACGATAGTCGAGCGACGTTCGACTATAGTCGAACGAAAAACTACTTAACCAAATTCATCATCTGGAAAAGCGGGGACTCTACAGCTAGACCACTAACCATTGACCATAGATATTTCTTGGGCCAAGGGACTAAAAAGACAAGACTAAACTCAAATCAAACAAGGGTACCAACAATCTCCCCCTATTTGAGTTAAGTCTCTCAAAAACTAAAACACAGAACTAGCTATAGAACAATAAAATCAATACAGGAAATAGTTAAGCAACTAACTAGCAATTAACAATCAGTCAGATATATATAACAGCAGTCAATCAAAATTAAGAATCTACAGAATCAGGCTTGGGATCAGAAGAGCTAGGAACAAAAGAAACTTTCCGCAAGGGATCAATGGCTTCTTTCTTAGACATCTTCAAATCTTGCACACCAATAATCTTCAGTTCTGCAGCCCTTGGAACAACTGCTTCTGGGTGCTTTTCCATATATTTAGAAGGGTCAAAAACTTCAGGACTAACCTGGATTTTATCGAGTTCCTTCATTCTGAACTTTGACATTGTAGAAAGTCCTGCAGAGTCCTTTCCTTCCGCCTTAGCTTTCTTTATCTGGGCTGATCCAACAAGTTCTAGAAATCGAGCCATCCTGAAATCAGGATCTAACTCTTGGCTTTCATACACATTTTCAGATGATGTATCAATAGGCTTCACAGCTTTAAACTTAACAGATAAATCTAATAAACTTTCAGCTGTATCTTTAACTTCTTGAATAACTAAAGATGATGGAGGAGCAAACTCAGCAAACTTCTTACTGGATTTTTCAGAGAAAACAGTTCTTTTACCTTTTGAAATATCCTTAGCAACATGAACTGGTATAGCAGGAGAAACCTTTTTCTTGGGAGAAGGAGGAGGTGAAAATGTTGGCTTTTGATATACAACCTCCTTTACTTGCTCTTTAACCTCAGTATCATGCCTTTGAGTACCAGTATATGATTTGCCTTGGTGGCTTTGAGAACTTTTCCTTGAATGAGGCTGAGAAGGAGCAGATTTTGCAGATGGAGCAGATGGATTAGCAGATAAATTGCCAGAGGCTCCTGCACCAGGAGGTGGAGGAGGAGGACCTCTGGGAGTCCATCTGGGAGCAGGACTATCATACCTCTTTGATTTCTTCCTCTCCTTTTGCTGATTCTTTGAGAACCACATCCAGTGCTGGAACTCTTTGGATTTAGGATCAATCCCTTTCAGAATGTAGTAAGGAGTGTCATTATCGGGATTGGGAGGAGGAAGAGCTACACTTTTTCTTTTCCTCTTTGAAGCTTTCTTTTTCTTTGAATCCTCAGACAGATCTGAATCATCTTCATCTTCAGAATGAGATGAGGGAGGATGATCATACGGATCATAGGCTTCTGATACAGCCTTTTCCTTTTCTTTCAGAGCAGCCTTCTCTTTCTCTTCTTCCATGGCATCCTGTGCCAGGAGAGTATCCAAATCTAAACCAGGAGAATCATCCCATACTGTAGACTTTTCAGCTTGTCAAGCTTTTTCTTTCTCTTCCAAATCAGCCTTTACTCCTTGCTGCCAATCAGCTTTTGCTTTCTCTTCTTCCAAACTCAGTTTTGGGGTGTCATCTTTATTTTCAACTTGGCTTTCAGGATCCAATTCTTGACGCTCAGGAACTGTCGAAGGGACCAGTTCAGATAGCATTGCTTGCTGAGCAGGTTCAGCAGCCTCAAAAACAAGAACAGGCTCTACAGCCATTTGGATATCAGGAGCTGATACAGATTCAGGCTCTTGGACAGCCACTACTTCTTCCATTAAATCTGTAGGATTAGGAGTAAAATCTTGCTAAATGATATCTAGTCATCCCTTCCAGATATTCCCATACTAACTTATCAATTAAGTAATCTACAAATTGGGGAAGAGACATACCTTCTGGATTTTCTTCAGGATGACCTAACTCCCATAAATCATCTAGAAAGGAAGTGATTATTCCTTCTAGGAACAGGGCAACTAAAGGAGTTGAGGCTTCTTCCAGATAAACTTTTACAACAAATTCAGACAATATTATTGCATCAGATATTTCTTTTTCTTTGTCAGATGGAGGAGGAGCTGAAACTTCTGCTACTTTTTCTGATACTGCAAATTGAGCTGCTGGAGGGGAGGCTGGGAGCTGCTCAGAGACATCTTCATTGAACATCTCCCCCTGCCTGATTTCAGTAGGAACTGAAACCAGGCCCCTGGATGAAGAGGGCTCAGCAGAGTTGGAGAGAGTTTTGATGGCATCAGTCAAAGAAGCAATGGAGGAAGCAAGTGGAGCAATTGCCTCTTCAATCATGATTTTGATTGAAGGGGTAATTAACTCCACAATGCTGGAAATAAATTCTGGAGTTATTTCAAAAGGTGGAACTGCAGTGGATGGAGGAGCAGCAGAAATGGTTGATGTGGCAGGATGAATTGTGTTGAGGACTGGAGATCGAACGGGAGAGTTAACTGGAGAGTTAACTGGAGAATGATGTGGAGAAGGTGATTGAGGAGGAGTTGGAATGGGAGAATGAACTGGAGAAGAGATATCAGACGCCAACAGATCAAAGCTGGGTTGAGAAGTTCCAGCAAGATCAGTTGGGTGAGAAGAGGCAGGAGGAGAGACAGAAAGTCGTACTACAGTTGAAGTTGAAGGAACTTCAGCTGCAGTAGACGGCAACGCAGAAGAAGATGATGGAAAAGATGAAGGAGTTGAGCCAACTTCTTGAGGGTGGGGAGCGACAGAGTCAGTCCTTGTGCTCTCAGATGCAGCTGGAGCAGCCCCTGCAGGAGCGGGCTTCACGAATGTCCTCTTCCACTTTGAGAACAAGTTGGGATCCATCTTCTTGCTGGCATTAATGGTTGTAGCAGCTGAAACTAGCAGATGAGAATACTTCTCTTTCAGAAAAATCCCAATAACCCTGCCTAGGGTAACCACTTTCTTACTGTTCTTCTTCCTTATCAAATCGAACAAGACCCCTGCCCAATTAATCCTTTTCTGATTTACAATTGCACACATCAGTGCAAATTGTTGTCTAGTAATGTTGTCATGGGCGGAGTGCTTTCCTAGAAGCACTTTTCCAACTATTTCTGCAAGAAACTTTATCTTGAAGGGAAAATTCACCTTGAGGAGCTTGGATGGAATGCCTTCGCCATGTCCCAGCTCTAACAACATTCTTCCAAACTCTGGAGCATCTTGCTCAAATTCTTCTTCGCCATTAGTCAATCCAAATAAATCAGTCAAGACGGCGGGAGTCAAGATTACCTCTTCTCCGCCAATTGTTCCTGTCATTGATTCTTCAGTAGAAGATGAAGTAAATGCCCATTCCTTTATCTCTGGGATATTTAACTTGATCCTTGTAGACATTAGCCTTTCCAATCCTTGATCTTTGCATAGCTGGAGAATATCCACGATATCTGGTTCACAACAACTGAATGCATCAAAATCCACGCTGAAACCTGCATCAAACTTGACTACTGCGAGGAGCGCTGGAGAGATCGCCATCGATTTGCTGGAGAAGGCGCGAGAGGAACGGAGAAGACGAAACGGCAGAGAATCGTAAGACACGGAGCAAGCGGGAAGACGGAATGCGAAAGGACGCTCTCCGTCGACGATATAAGCAAAGATCTTTTAACCTAGGTCGACTATCGGCTTTATATTAGACCGGAGATAGTCGATCTATTTAAAAGATACTGGACACGATGGTCGAACGGTCGTTCGACGATCGGTCCAGAAGCAGAGTAGTCGAGCAATCGTTCGACTATTTCTGGCTTCTCAAACAACAAGCTGTCGTCATCCAGAGATCGACGATGAGCTCGACTTGTTCGACGATGGTCGAACGCCGGTCGACGATCTTCAAACAGATAAGCTATCATCAACCAGAGGTCGACGATAGGCTTGATCCGTTCGACGATCTTCGATCATCGTTCGACGATCTTCAAACAAGTTTCAACATTGGCAGATATAGTCACACTTAGTCTCTTCCATTGATCATGCCTAATTGAACTAGAAAGAACAGATGCTTCTGTTCATCTAAGGGCTTGGTGAATATATCACCTCTCTGAAACTCAGTGGATATGAACTCAAGACAAATCTTGTTCTTTTCCACACAATCTCTCAGGAAATGGTGCCGAATCTCAATGTGCTTCGTTCTAGAGTGGTGCACTGGATTTTGTGCAATTGAGATAGCACTGGTACTATCACACATGATTTTGGTGTTCTTGTGTGAGTAACCATAATCCACAAGCTGGTTTTGAATCCACAGGATCTGTGAACAACAACTGGCAGCTGCTATATATTCAGCCTCTGCAGTTGAAGTTGAGACAGAAGCCTGCTTCTTACAGAACCAAGAGACCAATCTCTCTCCCAGGAACTGACAAGTTCCTGAGGTGCTCTTCCTGTCAACTCTGCAACCAGCATAATCAGAATCAGAATATCCAATCAATTCAAATTCTGACTCAGCTGGGTACCAAAGTCCTAGATTTGGACATCCCTTCAGGTATCTCAGGATTCTCTTGAGAAGAATTAGATGAGATTCCTTGGGGTTGACCTGGAATCTAGCACAGAGGCATGTAGCAAACATTATATCAGGCCTACTTGCAGTTAAATATAATAGAGAACCCACAATGGCCCTATATTTCTTTTGATCAACTGGCTTGTCGTGATCATCAGAATCAATAACTACATTAGTAGCCATAGGTGTAGGCATTGCTGAAGCATCAGCCATCCCAAATTTCTTTACCAATTCCTTGGCATATTTGGATTGGGAGATGAAGATACCATCAGCATCTTGCTTAACTTGGAGACCAAGAAAGTGAGACAGCACACCCATACTACTCATCTCAAACTTAGAGTGCATCAGGTCAGAAAACCTTTTGCAAAGTTTGGGATCAGTGAAACCAAATATAATATCATCCACATACACTTGAACTAACAGGATTGTGTCCTTGTGGTGCTTGACGAAAAGGGTTCTATCAACTACTCCCCTAGTAAAGTTGTGCTCTAACAGGAAACTAGCTAGAGTCTCATACCAGGCTCTGGGGGCTTGTTTTAGTCCATAAAGAGCTTTCTGCAACTTGAACACATGTGAAGGCTGAGTTGAAGAAACAAACCCTGGTGGTTGTTCAACAAACACCTCTTCCTTAAGCTCACCATTTAGGAATGCACTTTTGACATCCATCTGAAAGACCTTAAACTTCATGTAGGCTGCATAGGCCAAGAAGATCCTTATTGCTTCTAGCCTTGCAACAGGAGCAAAGGTTTGGTCATAATCTATGCCTTCCTCCTGTCTGTAGCCCTGAGCTACAAGCCTAGCTTTGTTCCTTACAATAATTCCATTTGCATCCAACTTGTTTCTATACACCCACTTGGTGCCTATGATTAGTTGGCCTTTAGGTCTTGGAACCAAAGTCCAAACTTTACATCTCTCAAACTGATTGAGTTCCTCTTGCATAGCAATGATCTAGTGGGGATCTAGCTCAGCATCTTTAAAGGTGAGGGGCTCAATCTGTGAGAGGAAACAAGCGTGCATTACATCTTGTCTTAATTGGTGTCTTGTTTGAACACCAACTGATATGTCTCCAATCACTTGAGATGTGGGGTGATCTCTAAGTGTGACAATATCAGCAGGTGGGATGTGATCTTCAGCAACAGTTGGGATTAATTCCTCAGGAGGAATTTGATCTACTACTGGTGGTACAACGATAGCTTCTGCAATGTCTTCATCACTGTCTGATTCAGTGATCTGAAGAGTTGATAGTTGAAGAATCTCTTGAGTAGCATCAGGTACCTGCAATGAACTGGAGGAAGGAGAATTTTCCTTCTCCTTATAAAACATCTGAGACTCATCAAAAGATACATGCACAGATTCTTCAATTTTACAGGTTGATTTGTTATAAACCCTATAAGCTTTGCTTACTTGGGAATATCCAAGCATAATTCCCATTGAAGCTTTTGCTTCAAACTTTCTAAGATATTCTTTATTGTTATTATGAATGTACACTACACAACCAAATATTCTAAAATAATTAATTTTAGGTTTCTTTCCTTTAAGCAACTCATAAGGAGTTTTACACTTAAGCTTGTGTATCAGACTTCTATTCAAGACATAATTGGCTGTACTAACAGCTTCTGCCCAATAGGAGAGAGGCATATTAGCATCTGCCAACAATGTACTAGCAGCTTCAATGAGTGTTCGATTTTTCCTTTCAACTACCCCATTTTGTTGGGGAGTTCTAGGAGCTGAGAAGCTATATTTGATACCTTCTCTCTCACAGAATTCTTGCATGAGAAGAGAGTCAAACTCAGTACCATGATCACTTCTGATCAAGGCCACATGAGTAGAGTACTCAGTCTGCACACATAATAGAAAGTCTGTAAGGGCTTTGAAGTTATCAGCCTTAGTTCTCAAAAAGAAAACCCAACTGAACCTAAAGAAGTCATCTACAATTACTAAGGTGTAATACTTCCCTCCTAAACTCTGTACATTTATTGGGCCAAAAAGGTCCAAATGTAATAAGTACAAGATTCTAGGAGAAACACTTTTATTTACTGATTTAAAAGAATTCTTGGTTTGCTTGCCTAGCTGACAAGCCTTGCATAGGCTCTCCTTCTTGTAGGGACAAGAAGGTAAACCTCTAACAAGGTTGTGTTTAGATAACCTAGATATATTTTTAAGGTTAACATGACTAAGCCTCTTATGCCACAAAGAATTATTATTAATTGTTACTTCATTAAATAAACAGATTTCAGAATAAGTTGAATTGAAATCTACTAAATAAATATTACCTATTCTAATGCCTACTAAAACAACATTATTATTTAAAGTAATATTACAAGAAGAGTTAGAAAATGAAACCTGGTTGCCAGCATCACATAGCTGGCTGACTGAGATCAAATTATGCTTCAGTCCTGTCACATATGCAACTCTCTTGAAAGTAACATCTCCAATTGTGATTCTGTCATAGCCTTCTGTCTGACCACAGCTTGAATCTCAAAAGATAACCTTTGTGCCGAGCTTAGCTTTGAATTTTGACAGATGATTTTTATTTCCTGTCATATGCTTGGAGCATCCACTATCCAAATACCACTTATTTTGAGTGATAGGATAGGCCTTCACCTACAAGACATTCATTTAGACATTGTGGACCCAGGTAACCTTGGGTCCCTTGTTTTTCACATAAGAAAAGCTAGAAATAAATGAAAATGCAGGCTGAGGGTGATAACCTAATGGGTGAGATCTCCTAGGTGGGATTCTCCATGCAGATGATGGGTCAACAAACCTAGGGTTTCTATTTTCATTTAGGTTTCTATGGGTTTGATGATGATTTTGAAAATCATATTGAAAACGTCGATCGACGTTCGACGATGGGCGCTCAGATCGTCGAGCTTCGTTCGACCATTGAGCTTCCGATCGTTGAGCAGCATTCGACGCTCTTTGTATTTCTTTAAAAAATTTCTTCCTCTTTTCTCTCTTAGCTTTATTTAAAGTTTTATTAACTTGGTTTACTTGCTCAGTGTTCTTCATTCCACTAGCTGAAATGAAGTTCACTGGAGTTGAAAGATTATTTTTAAGAATAACTGGGGGTTCACTGGGAGAAGCTCCTAAGCCTAGTTTGTTATTGCCTGACCTAGTGTTAGTCATGCTGGTTATTTCTAATAACTTAAGGCTTCTACCATTTAGAGATTCTTCTAACCTCTTAGATTTAGCTAACTCAATTTTAAGAAACTTAATTTCTTCACTATAATTAGTGAGATCTTCCTTTAACTTAATATTTTCAGTAGATATGATTTCTGATTCAGCTACCCTATGTCTAAGTTCTTTAATCTCCTTTTCAGAACTAATTAAATCTAAGCATAAAGATTTAAAATCTAATTTGAATTCTGCTGAAGTAAAATCATAAGACGATAGTACCTCATCTTCTGTTGGCATTTCTTCCTCTGAATCAGAACTCTCTGCAGCTGAATGATTGCTGCAGGCATCTATTGCCATTAGGCAAACTTCCTTTGCCTTCTTCTCTTCCTCATCCTCACTGGAGCTAGAGGAGGAAGATTCGTCATCAGAATCACTCCAGGTTTCAGCAATGAAACCTCTCTCCTTCTTCTTGTTCTTGTAGGAGGATGGCTTGGAGTGCTTCCTGTGCTGTTCCTTTTCTTTCCTCTTATCCTTGTTCTTCTCCTCTGGACAATCTGGTAAGATATGTCCAGATTTCCTGCAACCATAACAGATGATTTCTTTAGCAGGTGAACGGTCATACCTTGGTTTGTCTTCATAGCGTGAAGACTTCTTTCTGAATTCCTTTCTCCCCATCTTGAGAAACCTCTTGGCAAATAATGACATTAGCTCCTCATTGGATTGGCTGCCTTCAGAAGCATCAGCAGCCTTAAGAGCTAGAGATTGCTCTTTTCTTGTTGGAGTAGGGGTCTTTGCTTCCGCTTCTGCTTCCCTTGTCTTCAGCACTTGCTCAAAAGACTTGAGCTTGCCGAGAAGGGCTTCAGTTGAAATCTCATTTGTACTTCTGGCTTCCTTGATGGGCCAGATCCTTAGATCCCATGTGCTAGGGAAGCACATAAGAATCTTATCATTGACCTCTGTCAATGATATGTCCTTGTCAAGGGTCCTCAGCTCATTTATGATTGAGCTGAGCCTTGTATACATGGCTTCAACTGATTCAGCATCAGTTTTCTTGAAGTTCTCATATTGTGAGATAAGGTTGGACCTTCTGTCCTTCCTTTCATCAGCTGAACTAGCTACAATCTGGTTCAGTGTATCCCACATAGCTTTTGCTGAAGAGCAGTCAGCTACCTTCTGGAATACCTCATCAGACATTATCTGAGCCAGAATGTTCATCGCCTTGGCATCTGCTATCTTTGCCTTCTTGTACTCATCATTGTAATCTGGAGGGGGCACTGCACTCATATCAGATGATGAGGCAGTAGCAGCAGCAGGTGCTCTTGGGGGTCCTGACAAAATAGAAGCAAAGATACTTTCATCAATAGAATTCATATATAATTTGATCCTTGCCTTCCAGATGCCAAACTTAGCTAAGTTGCATGCTGGAGGTCGGGTGCTAGAATAATCCTTGGACTGGGCCATGATAGTGATAGTGAATATCTATAAACTTTGGTATCTATCAGGATCTTGTGACTTAGGTGTTAGCCTATTCAGTTAGTCAACCTCCCTCTGATACCAATTGAAAGTGAAGGGATAGATACTACTCTAGAGGGGGGGTGAATAGAGTTATCAAATTTTGCACTAGACAAAACTTAATAGTCTACCCAACTCCCTTGGAGTGAAATGCGGAATGAAAAGATTATAGATAAGGAGATAACTCTAAAGCCTAACACAAGTATTGTGCACAAACTCAAGCTAACTGTAATTACAGTTAAGGCTTGGAAATCCTAATCAGCAACTAGCAAACCTAGTTATATCTAATCACAGCCACAATGCAAGTAATTAAATTAAGCAAGCCAGACGACACAAGGAATTTATAGTGGTTCCCCAAACAACTTGGGTGCGTCCACTCTTCTACCAATAAGGTAGGAATCCACTACAGGTTTTTGATCAGGTGCTCTGCCACCACAAGATCTGCTTCAGGTAGATCTAGAAACCCATTAGACGTTTGATCAGGTGTCTAAAAACCAACACAGGTTTTTGATCAGGTGCCCTGCCACCAAGGGATACTTTTGAAGGGAGTAATAACCCTGTATAGGAGGGGGAAAGAAGGTTAAAAAGTCTTCTCTAATTTACAATAGATTAGAGAAGCACAAAGACTTGCACTGAGCTAGAAAGCTCAAAAGAATCAAGGCTCCCCCTGGCTCAAAGAATGTCCAGGTGAAGTCTTGCTTCAGTGCAGAAACTCTTCAATAAGAACTGAAGGAAAAATTACAAGAAGATATAAAAAATAAAATAGAAATCTTCTAGCAGCTATCTTCTTCTTCTTCTTCTTCAAAATAACTCTGAGTTTGAACTTCCTGGAAGCAGGAGAACTCAGGTTGAAGAAGAGCAGAAGAGCTTAACACTTCTCAGTTGAATGTAGATTGCTGAGAGCAGTTAAACTTGGTCTTGATGAAAGCTTGAATGCTAATTGAATAACTCTTAGAATGACTGGTTAGCTAGCTGAAATCCTTCTCCAAAGGATTCCTTTTATAGCAGCAACAAGCAACGGCTCTTTTCAATTTGAACTGTTTGTCTTCTTCTGAAACTTGAAACCTGGGCTGCAAATATCACAAAGACAAACACACTCTGCAGCAAAATATTCTATAAAAGGAATAAACCTTTTTCAAGGAAACTGCAGGAAGCAATCTGATAATACAGGTACTAAATAAAATCACATCAGAGACAAACTCTTTATAGCAGAAAGAAGACTTTTCAGTCTAACGGCTATAAAGGACTGACAGCAGATAAAGTGAAATATACTGTCAACTAATAAGACAAACAACTTTATCTGAAAAGATTTGACTCAGGCAAAAGAGAAGGAGCAGATATTGCCTGGAAATATTATCATAAAACAACTGAGATAAAAATTCCAGATAATGTATTAATTTATTAAATAGAATAAATAAATACAAAATAAAAAGGCAAACAGAAAACGTCGAACGACCCTCGAAGATCGTCGACCGAAGAACGGAGATCGTCGAACTATCGGACAGATAGTTGAACGATCCAGATAGTCGAACTATCAAAGGAGATAGTCGAACTATCACAACAGATAGTTGAACTATCAGAAGATAGTTGAGCTATCAGATAGTCGACCTATCAACAGATAGTCGAACTATCAAAGCAAAACCGATAGTCGACCTATCAACAGATAGTCGAACTATCAACGCAGAACAGATAGTTGAACTATCAACAGATAGTCGAACTACCCAGGGAAAACAGATAGTCGACCTATCAAGCAGATAGTCGACCTATCCCAGAAAACAGATAGTCGACCTATCAACAGATAGTCGACCTATCAAAATAGTCACCTATCAGCAGATAGTCGATCTATCAACAGATAGTCGAGCTATCAGATAGTTGAACTATCAGGACAGATAGTCGAACTATCAAAGACGACAGATAGTCGACCTATCAACAGATAGTCAAACTATCAAAGCGGAAACGATAGTCGACCTATCAACAGATAGTCGAGCTATCAGATAGTTGAACTATCAGGACAGATAGTCGAACTACCAAACCAAGCAGATAGTCGACCTATCAACAGATAGTCGAGCTATCAACACAGACAGAGCGTCGACCAACTGATAGACGATAGTCGATCATCCGATAGACGATAGTCGAGCGACGTTCGACTATAGTCGAACGAAAAACTACTTAACCAAATTCATCATCTGGAAAAGCGGGGACTCTACAGCTAGACCACTAACCATTGACCATAGATATTTCTTGGGTCAAGGGACTAAAAAGACAAGACTAAACTCAAATCAAACAAGGGTACCAACATTTTCTATCCTATATATATATATATATATATATATATATATATAATAATATATTTTATTACAAAATTACATAAAGCACCAAAACGACGCGAAAACCGAACTACCTCGGAATTCGACGAAATTCGCACCGTAGCTAAATACCCACGCTACGAACACAACGGCGAAGTCGAAATCAATTTTCGACGAACAGAACTCGAGTTATACCCAAATAAAGCCAAACACAAACATCCCCCCGAGAGGCCACACCGGGTCACCCAAAACGACTCGGCTTGCTAGGGAGATCTTGCTAACAGGCTACAGAATAGGGCACTCAGTTCTAAGGAGCTAAACCATGCTCCACAAATGGCACAAGCCACGGAAACGCGTCATCGTAACGCCAACGAGAATAAAAATAAACGCAGAAAAATCGGGGGCGTTACAACTATAAAGCCAAGGCTTGCCCTAAAGTAATTTTTGGGGAGTCAGTCTTTGGATTTACAGAAGGCTATGGAGATTTCAAATGTGGAGATGTTATATTCAAGAAGGTGACCTATGTCAATGGTCTCAAGCATAACCTGATATCAGTAAGCCAACTATGTGATACAGGTTATCAAGTAAGCTTCACTAACTCCTTATGCACTATCTCCTTAAACAACAAAATTGTTTTAACAGGAATTAGACAAGGCAACATTTATTTAGTCAATTTTGAATCTGTTATTTCTGAAATTTGTTTATTTAATTCTGTTAGTAGTCAAACTAGCTTATGACATAAAAGATTAGGTCATGTAAACCATAAGAATATAGCTAGGTTATCTAAGGACAACCTTGTTAGAGGTTTACCTTCTGGCCCCTACAAGAAGGAAGGACTCTACAGGGATTGTCAACTAGGCAAGCAAACTAAATCTAGTTTCAAATCTATTAATAAGAGTGATTCACCTAGGATATTGTACTTGCTATATATGGACCTTTTTGGCCCCATTGTTGTACAAAGCCTAGGAGGGAAATCTTACACCTTAGTGATTATAGATGACTTCTTCAGATTCACTTGGGTATTATTTTTGAGATCTAAGTCAGATACCTTTAAGGTTCTTACAGATTTTCTCAAGACCATACAGATTGAGTACTCTACTCAAGTTGCATTGATCAGAAGTAATCATGGCACTGAGTTTGAATCTCTTCTTATGCATGAGTTCTGTGAGAAGGAAGGTATCAGGCACTGTTTCTCAGCTCCAAGAACTCCTCAACAAAATGGGGTAGTTGAAAGGAAAAATAGAACACTCATTAAAGCTGTAGGTACATTGCTTGCAGATGCTTACCAATCTCTATACTATTGGGCAGAGGCAGTAAGCACAGCAAACTATGTCCTGAACAGGAGTTTAATACATAAACTAAAGCTTAAGACTCCCTATGAACTACTCAAAGGGAAGAAACCAATAATCACCTATTTTAAAGTATTTGGGTGTATATGTTATATTCATAACAATGATAAGAAGTATCTTAAAAAGTTTGAAGCAAAGGCTGAAATGGGAATTTTTCTAGGATATTCTCAAGTTAGCAAAGCTTATAGGGTGTTTAATAAATCATCTTTGAAGATTGAAGAGTCTATGCATGTAACTTTTGATGAGACTAACATGTTTTATAAGGAGAAAAACATTTATACCAATAGTACCACTACAACAAACTGCACCTGTTGTAAGGACTGAAATATAGCTAAAACACAGTTTGTTACTAATAGCTATATTTAGTAACGATTTTTTTCTGCTGTTACCAAAAATTACTTTGTGTAACGAATATTTTAGATTTTGTTACAAAAAAAATTAATTTGTTACTATAAATGTAAGTATTTGTAACAACATTAATGTTACGCTACAAATAGTAATTTTTTCTCACAATATATTTGGCCATTTTTAGTCCCACATCGCTAGTTAAAACATCAATTTTGGGTTTATATTGCCCATTCCACAATGAATTTTTGAAATATGATGGGCTCGCGGGCGGGCTCGCGGGCAGGCGCGGCGGGCGGCAGGCGGCGGGCGGCGGCGGGCGGCAGGCGGCGGCGGGCAGTGGCGGGCGGCGGCGGGTAGGCGGCAGCTGGCGGCGGGCGGCAGTGGGCGGCGGCGGCGGGCGGCGGCGGGCGGCGGCGGGCGGCGGCGACGGGCGGCGGCGGGCGGTCGATAGCCGGTCGGCGGCGGGCGGCGGCGGGCGGTCGGTAGCCGGTCGGCGGCCGGCCGGCGAAATATTTTTTACTATTGTAACTAATTTATTGTAACGACACGCATACATTCGTTACAAGAAGTATTAGCGTCGAGCTTTAGAGGACGACCGTTACATAAAGTTTTTTTCGTTACCAAAGAGTTTTTGTAACGATTTTTGATACTTATTGTAACGATTTAGGTCCTTACTATAAGTACAATTTGTTGTAGTGTACTTTGCAGGTATCAAATTTGTGTGAGAATTTGGATGATCTAGACCTTACCCCAAAGGTTGAATCACATCCTCCTCCACAATCAATAGCAGAAGCTGATAGTGATGAAGAAACTGTGGAAGCGGTTCAACTTCCTTCAACAGTTGATGCAATTCCACAAGAGGAATTAAATCCAATAACTGTTGCTGAACCAACTCCACCTAATGATCTTGTCATACTTAGAGATCACCCTAGATCTCAAGTGATTGGAGACATATCAGTGGGTGTGCAGACAAGGCATTACCTCAACCCTGATGTGATGCTTGTCTGCTTTCTCTCTCAAGTTAAGCCTCAATCCATAACTGATGCAGAGCAAGATCCACACTGGATTATTGCAATGCAAGAGGAGCTCAATCAATTTGATAGGTGTAGAGTTTGGGACTTAGTCCCAAGGCCTAAGGGCTATCCAGTAATTGGGACTAAGTGGGTGTTCAGGAATAAACTTAATGCCCAAGGTGTGATAGTGAGGAATAAGGCAAGGCTTGTTGCTCAAGGATATAGGCAAGAGGAAGGTATTGATTATGATCAAACCTTTGCTCCAGTTGCCATGCTAGAGGTAATAAGAATTTTCTTAGCTTATGCAGCATATAAAAAGTTCAAAGTCTACCAGATGGATATGAAGAGTGCTTTTCTAAATGGAGAACTCAAAGAAGAGGTTTATGTAGAACAACCTCCAAGTTTTGTTTATCCAACTCATCCCTCTTATGTTTTTAAATTGCATAAAGCTCTCTATGGTTTAAAGCAAGCTCCAAGAGCTTGGTATAAGACCTTAGCCAGCTTTCTATTAGAGCATGGTTTTTCAAGAGGCTTAGTAGATAGAACTCTTTTTACAAAACTGCATCATGATAAAATATTATTAGTACAAATATATGTGGATGATATAACTTTTGGTTCTATTGATCCCAAACTGTACAAGAGATTTTCTGATCTAATGCATTCAAGGTTTGAGATGAGTAGCATGGAAGAACTGTCTTATTTCCTTGGTCTCCAAGTGAAACAATCCTCTAAAGGGATCTTCATCTCTCAGTCTAAATATGTTAAAGAGCTTATTAAGAAGTTTGGGATGAATGATGCCTCTTCAATGAAGACTCCCATGGCTGCCAATGCTGTTATAGATGATGATGAACTTGGAAAACCAGTTGATCAAACTAGGTATAGGGCCATTGTTGGATCCCTACTATATCTAACAGCAGGCAGACCAGACATTATGCTTGCCACATGTCTTTGTGCTAGGTTCCAGGTGAACCCTAAAGAATCTCATCTCATTTTTATAAAAAGGATTTTGAGGTATATAAAAGGTTGCCCAGATCTAGAACTCCGGTATCCAATAAAGTCAGCATTTGAGTTAACTAGATTTTCTGATGCTGACTATGCTGGATGTAGAGTAGACAGGAAAAGCACCTCTGAAACTTGCCAATTCCTGGGTAACAAACTTGTATCTTGGTTCTGTAAGAAACAAACATCTATTTCAACATTCACTTCTGAAGCTGAATATATGGCTGTAGGCAGATGCTGTTCACAGATCTTGTGGATACAAAACCAACTTCTAGATTATGGTGTCAACTTAAATAATTCAACCATACTATGTAATAATACTAGTGATATTTCCATTGCACAAAATCCAGTATTGCATTCAAGAACAAAGCATATAGACATTATACATCATTTCATTAGAGATTGTGTAGACAAGCAAAAGATTAAACTTGAGTTTATCTCTACTGATTTGTAAAGAGCAGACATCTTCACCAAGCCATTGGATCTAACCAAGCTTCTGTTCTTTATAAATCAGCTTGGAATGATAAATGGTCAAAATTTAATCTAATGCTCTGTCTGTGGTCAAAGAATTGTTTTTGTTCGTCGAACTGAAGTCGACGAACTGATAACTGTTCTTGAGATTTTTCGTCGACCTAAGATCGATGAAATCTCTTGTTGAAGCAGTTTCGTCGAATGGAGAACGACGATTTCTATTTTAGAAAATTTTTCTGTGAGCGACGAAAACTTTCCATCTCTTCGTTCTGAGATTGACAAACATATTTCTTAATGAAACTTTCGTCGACCTGTGATCGAAGATTTTTATTCTTTCGCTGGGCTGATAATGTCGTTTCGTATTCTGAAAACCCTTTATAGGCTTTTCTTCTTCGACTTCAATCCCGCGCTTTCAGAATTTCCCTCCTGCACTTGATCGTTTGTTTCCTTTTGTAGGTACTCTCGTTTCTCATCAGTATTCAGAAATGGCTGCGTCTGGCTCAGCAGGCATGAAGTTCGATACGGGCTTTGATATTGATTTTGCTTCATTCCAGCAATCTGATCAAATATTTCATAATATTCTGCAACTATGTGAAGATCAAAAGCTGAAATCGTTTATGACCAACCATATCAAGCTGCCAGCCGCCGCAATCAAGGAGTGGCTATTCTCATCGTCCTCTACTGAGGAAGAGATGGCAGGTTTCAACAGCGGGACTCAGGTTACTCTCTCTCCCGCAGTTCTTACTGAAATTTTTGAACTTGAAAATGGTATAGAAGATTTGGATATGGATGATGATGAGTTTGAGAATGTGTTAGTTGTTATGGGTCACTCTGGTGAAAACTCTAACAAATTATGGAAAAAGAACTTGTCTCCTGCGTACAAATTTCTTGCAGATGTAGTGGGGAAAGTGTTGCTTGCAAAGCACACTGCCCACGACTACATCTCCAGGCAGCAGTTTCTGGCGATGGCTGCGTTGGTGAATAAGAGAAAGTCAATTGGGGACAGATTTTGTTTGATTTGATCAGGAAGAGGAACAGCAAGAAAGAAGTGTGTTTTGTCAAGGTTTTGGGCCTGTTCTTGAAGGCAAAGGCTGATGAACTGTTAGTTCCCCATACTACATTCATCAATGCCTCCAAGAGGCTAACCTCTGCCCTATTTGGAAGATGGGAGAGGATAATTCATAAGCCCTCTAAGGAAATTCCCTCTACAGGTGCTTCAGAGAACACAAGGGTTGTAACAACCACTCCTCTCTTGGCTGAAGGAACTCCTCCCCTTACCTCTCATGCCTCTCCTACTCCAGATCATCAGCCCTCTCATGCTCATAACCTCACACCTCCTGACTCACCTCTTACCTCTCACCTTACAACAATTCTCTCAATCACCCTCCTCTTTCCAAACTTTGAGTTGATAATAGCTGAAATTTCTTCTCAAGCTTCTCCCCTCCAATCCCCTATTCATACTTCCTCTCCTCAGAACCCATCCTCACCTACTAACCAAGATTATATCATACTTGATACCATCCTCCCAGTTATTCCTCCTCTAACCCCTGACAATGCTTTCATTGCTACCCTCATATCTCAGTTGACTCCCATCCTCAAGGAGCTTATTGTAGCTGAGATATCCCCCCTCTTAAATTCAATAAATTCCCTTACATCTCTCTTTGCTGCCTCCTCCTTCCCTTCCCCTTCTTCAGCCAAGGGCATGGCTTCAGAACCTTCTGAAACCATGCAGCGGAGATGTTCTGTGAAGAAGACCTTGCAGCAGCAGTAGATGATGAGATGGTTGCACCTATGCCAGAAGTTCTAACTGGTGGAAATTATTTTTATTTTATTCCTCCATCAGTAGATTTGGAAAGTATACTCCATCTTTCTTCTATGAAAATTCCTTTACTCTCTGTTGAATCATCATCCAAGGCCATTGTGTGCTATACTCCACCTGCTTCCTCAGAGGTGATAGCCACAATAAGGGCTAGTTTTGAAGAAAGCTCTAAGACTGAAGCTATGATTATTGAGAAAGCTTCAGTAGCTTATACCAAAGAGACAGTTAAAGAGTTTGTTGAATCAGAGTCTGAGTATATGACTGACCCATCCCTATAGTCTATGCTCCTACTCCCATCCCAACTCCCAAGGCTCCTTCTCCTCCTCCCAAGGTAACTCCCGAGCAGATAAAAGCAATTGATACTTTGTACAACTTTGACAGTGAAAGTAGTGAAGAAATCTACAGTGATGATTCCCCCAAGACAAATAAAAGGAAATTGAGAAAGAAGACTCCAGCTCAAGCTCCAAATCCCCATAATGACACTCCATACTATATCAGGCACAATATTGATCCATATCCTAACATGCCTCATTGGATGAAGTTGTCAAAGAATGAGCTTAAAGCAAGGAAGAAAAGGAAGTTCTCCCCTCCCTCTTCTCTAAGGATGAATAGAAGAGATCCTCCTCCTCCCAGTGGTAACTCTTCAGGTAGTGGCCATCAGAGATTTTCAAATACTACTCAGACTTACCAAAGGCATGGTAGATCCTCTAAAGCTTCAAGAGCTAATCAGTATCAAAAGCAATATCACTCATTTTCCAGAAGCTCTCTCAGTTCTCTGTAATGTCCTTCCAAGCCAACATTCTCTCCTTCCCCTTCCAGTGAAGTTAGTCCTGAAGTTAGATATGAAGGACCTCTAATTCAAGCATATGATCCTGATACAAATCCTAATACCAGAATGGCCAGATTTAAAGAATCTATTGCTCTATCTCAGATCAGAAAAGCAAGAGAACAGGGGCAGGACATCTCTCAGTATTGGCACTCTTATATGATGAGTTACTTTCATGTTGTAGACCTATATATTTTGATCGATGGATATTGCTTGTGTAGAACTGCTAGAGTAGAATGTTGATATTGTTGTTATTTAATGCTTCTATTACCACTCATGATACATAGAGATATACCACCTGCTTGTTATTACTGCTTATATATATTTTACCCTCTTCTTTTCTCCGCCAGGTGCTTAAGAGTCACCGGGGGAGCGGATGTGATAGCGCGGGTCATACAGGAGGGCAGACAGGCCAGGGTGACAGGGACTGATACGACGTTACCTTCTTAGCCGTCAGTTACGGATGTGAGTTTTTGGGAGCTATAAAGATATCAAGTTGGAAATCTGTTTAATGCTGAAGAATACATGAATCTGCATCCTGAAGCCATAGTTCCCAGAGCCATATCTCAAAAGACTTTGGGTGATGCAGACATGACAATGACTCTCAGACAAGCACAGGATCCAAAGAGTAATAAAATTTGCTAAATCTTTTGTTTCTCCCAAGGACAAATAGCTTATTTAATTTCTGTCTGTTTTGCTAATGAACAATTTGTGCATAGCTTTATAAAGATGCTGATAGCTTATTTATTCTACCAGTTATCTATTTTTTTTGCTATGATTGTTTGCCTACTTTTCTTCTGAAGTAACCTCACCCAAATAGGGGGAGATTGTTGGAACCCCATGTTATTTGGGCTAGGTTCACCTCTTAGGGTGTGACCCATTGTTGTATAGTTGGATCAAGTATTTTATTTCCTAGTCTTAGGTCAGTCCTATAGCTTGCAGCATCAAGGACCTGCCTGAAGACAATATCAGATATCAGCCCTAGAAGTTATGTGTTGAAGTTATTTCTGAGCTCGGCGTTCTTAGAGCTCAGGTCGACGTTCTTAGAGCTCAGGTCGACGTACTCTAAGTGAAAGACAAGAGTTTTGTGGTCTGTGAACTTGGCAAAGAATTTGTCTGCTCTAAGGTCGACGATCTTCCAGTGCAGTGCAGCTCTAAGCTCAACATTCTTCCAGCTCAGACTCAGCCAAAGTTTTGAAAATTTTATTCGCAGAGCCAAGGTCGAAGAATGTGTTTTCTGTGGTCGGCGATCTCTAATCTCTGGTCGACGAAAACTGTAAGAAGTTTTTAACTTATTCTTTCCTTATCTATTCCGATTTATTTCTATTATAAGTCATGATTTTACTGAGTAATTATTGTTCATTTATAGCCGTTATTTGGCAGCATTGATTATGGTTTTCATCAGTAAATGAAATGGACAAATATCCCGGGACAGTTGGGGAATAGAATATTTTAAATAACATTCTTGACGTTTTCTATTCCCAGATTTTCTACTTAGCTTTAATTGCAGGAATTCAAATTGGAATTGTGGAATAGTTGTTGATATAGTATACTCTCGGCAGGTACAAAAAAAAAGACACAAGAAAAGAAGGAATCACAAAAAAAAAGAACAGAGACACGAGAAAAATATTTTTTTTGTGTGCTTACAGCTCTCAAGAAGAACAACTCAGTGACAGAGAAAAAGTTTTCAGAGAAAAAGCTTTCAGACTTTCTAATACTCCTTCTGTGTAGGATCTCATTGCTCTCTTAAGAAGAAGAAGAAAATAACACCAGTCACATATCAAGAGTCTTTCTTCTATCTCTGATTCAGGATCTTCAGTGACAAACAATTTCAATCAGTCAAGAGAATCCTGGATTTGATCTTGCAGCAGAAGACCTACCATCCCTAACAAAGTATCCCTGCCTAAACATATACTAATCTCAGGGGGAGCTTTGATACAATCAGTAGAATCCACAAGGCTTCTATCAATTTGCTTTGAGAATAGAGAAGACATCATCAACCTCTTTCTCCCCTCTCTGTACAGGGTTATCTCTCCCTTCAAAAGTGATTCTTGGTTGCAAGTCTCCTAACCAAAAGGATTGAGGTTTGGTTTTTGTGAGCACCTGATCAAAAGCTCATTGGTGTCAGGCACCTGATCAAAAATCTGAGTGGATTCCTACCTAGGGTGGTAGAAGAGTGGATGTACCCAGTTGGGGAACCACTATAAAGTTCTTGTGTTGTCTATGTTGCTGTATTTTCTTTGTGCTTATGATGTTATATTTGTGCTGTGTAGCTTAGAATTATCTCTTCTATTAGTTTGCAGCACTTGTACACTTGTACACATATATCTTGCTCACCTATTTTACAAAAGATATCTTAAAGGTGTAAAAGTTAAAAAAGTTTGGATTGAACTCAATTCACCCCCCCCCCCCTCTAGAGTTAATCAGAGTTTAGTTCCCATTTCTTTCAACTATATTCAGTATCTAATACCCAGGATGAAGAAGAAGAAAGGTTTATCTCTATAACATATATACTTGATGCAGAAGTCATACCTCCCTTTATCTTGTGCAGACCCTCAATATACGAAGGACAATTCCACCACCAATGACCAGCCTTGCCACAGTGGTGGCATTTCCCTTCTTTTGCAGAGCTATTGGGTACATTGGAAACTATGTACCTGATTTGGTAGAAGCCTCACATAACTCAATGATATACATCAATGTGTATTTGATTGGATGTTGAGTTTCAATGTGCAGGTTTAAGAAATGCAGAAAAATATTCTAAGTACAAGTGTCGACATGCACTTGTAAAGGAAATGTGTCGACACCAGAAGCTAGATTGTGTCGACACACAGGACTTGTATCGACACACAGAAATTCTGTCGGTAGCAATTGTGTCGACACACAGTGAAACACCCTGAAACTCAAAAGAGGGACGGGTGACGTTTTAAGCCAAGTCTGGGATTTGGAGAAGGTGACACGGGCGTGTCACGGGCGTGACACGGGCGTGTCACGGGCGTGACACGGGCGTGTCACAGGCGTAACACGGGCATGTCACGGGCATGACACGGGCGTATCACGGGCGTGACACTGGCGTGTCACGGGAGTGTTTGGCCACGGGTCACGTGGTCGATGTTGTAGCGATCGGCGATCGTCGAGTGTAGGCACACGGCCTGGGACACGGGCGTGACCCAGGGCGTGTCACGCTCGAGAGATTTCTGAGTGAGACATACAGGTCGTGACACGGGCACAGACACGGGCGTGTCACATGTGACACGGGCGTGTTAGAGGTCGTGTCACCGGCCGTGTCATTCTCGGGAGGTTTCTGTGTTGCACACGGGGCGTGACACGGGCCCTGACACGGGTGTGTCACATAAGACACGGGCATGTCGGAGGCCGTGCCACAGTCCATGTACTGGTCGGGGTACCGTGCGAGACGGCGAATGGGCGACACGGCCCTATACACGGGCGTATCGCAGGCCGTGTTCGGCCCAGATTTTGTATTTCTTGGCCCCGATTGTGGACGTTCGTTTTCTCTTGATGGGATCGGATGGTGGGGAGTTGGTGCTGGAGGTTTAAACCCGAAAATAGGGTTTAGAAGCCCTCATTTCACTTGGGATTTATCTCTCTAAGATCTAGAGAGAAGGGAGAGCAAGAAGGAGGAAGAAGGCAAAGATTCGGTCACCGGCGGAGCTTCGGAGCTCCAAATCACGATCCGAGTCCGGATCCGCGAAGGCGAGGCCGATACGGTGCTTTCCATCCGGCTAGATTGTCATGGCGCCAAGGAAAAGCGCAAGGGTAACGATTCTCTTCTTGAGCATGTGAAGCTCTTCTTCCTTTGCATGGGAAAACCCCTCTCCCGCGAGTGTGCGGCGAGATTGTGGTATTCCTTGGGTTAGATATGTAAAGTCCCCCTTGTTAGAGTCCGGAATCGTAGTACGGACATAGGCATGATGTGTGAAGCCTACCCGGACGTGTTGGTCTGGATCGGTGATGATTTGCTGTGTATTTTTAGCCGGAGAAGACTCCGAGCGTTTTGATTGTTTTCGGGTTGCTATGCGGTAGAATGCATCAGGGAATCTTTGGGATTAACCCCGAGGTACACCCAGAAATCTGGACGGAAACGCATTTCTGTCATATCGGTGGCCTGGGAACCAACTGGGTACATAGCGGGGCTATGTACCATGTTTGAACGATATTTGGGACTGGGGAAGCTTAGCCCGCGTCAAAGGCAAAATGGCAACAGCGGGGTGAGCAACGGGCTGGTGGACCCCTACCTGCTCCATCTGCTCGGTTAAAGCGACCTAAAGTTTTACGTGGGACTTACCGAGGTTTGGAGATCGAGTCTAGGCCATGGCCGAAAGGAGTAAATGCTCACGAGGTTGCCACCCTGGGGGTGGTGGCGGAGTCGAGGACCGGACGGGGTTCGGACTGGCCCGCCGAGTAAGTGCCCTGAGAGCACGGGGTGTACGGTCGTGTGAGCGTGCACCTGTGATGTGATGCTTATTTCGCTATGTTGCTTGTTTTGCTAACAAGTGCAGGGAAGAAGCTTTGTCGCCCCGGTTTGGGGACGGAATCGTTATAATTTGGTCAGCATAGCTGACCATTGCCTTTGTTTACCACCGTGCGGTGGATTGTTGCTTGCAGGTGCTGCGGAGCCGAGCGATAAATAGCGGGCTAAAGCCCAAGTTGCTGTGTCGGCCCTCGAAGGCCAATTGTTGAGTGTTTTCCTTTTTGTACTCATGTATGACCGGCCTGCGTGCCGAGGTTTGGAAGACACTTTTAATTTAAGCAAACTCTTGTAAGGCCTTAAGGCCAGTCGTTGTGTGTATTCAACATTCCTATGTTTTGGTTCAGTGGACATTCATGATAGCAAGGTTCTTAACTATGCAACTTAATAATTGCTTCCGCTAGGTGCTGTGTAGGACGTTGTGATTGGTTGAATGGTTTCAATAAGTAACCAACCGGTCGGTCCGTAGTATATGGCGTCGGGCCCCGGCCGGACCTACTGCTATATGTTATATGACGGATAGGGGTGTTACAAATTGGTATCAGACTACTGGTTTCGGTCAAGCTTAAATGAATTCGTGGACGAATTCACTTTAAGGGGTGGTGAGCACATGTGTGTGCGTCATCGTTATAACATGAAAAGAACCCATGAATGTCCACTTAGGAATGAAAATACATATGTTTGAGGAACCTGCGTGTTCCTATAATTGCTTTTTGCAATTTTTTTCAGTCACTTATGGTGTTTTGAACGGCTATAGGTGTCCGGAAGTGGAGCGTGGTAGTCTAAACACACGTATGCTGAGCAAAGTACTGCACCAAGTAACGTTCCTGCGACCCCTACGTCTTTGGAAACCATAAGAAGGGTGGTTGAAGCAGTGTTCGCTATGACCAACACACAACATTGGAGTAATGTGCAACCCTTTGTCCCTGAGTTGGCCCCAACATCGGGTGGAATGTTGGAGCAAAGGGCATTTGGGGGTCAATTAGAGCAGCAGATGAGCATGACTGTGGTGCAGGGAGCGCATTCAGTTGATGCATATTTGCAGACGTTCCTTACAATAAGGCGCTACCCAGGCTTTGAATGGGAAAGCGAGCAATCTATAGTTGATATATTTTATAACGGTCTGCGCAGCGAGTTGCGTATCCTACTGCTAGGACCAAAGTTATTGGGATTCCGAGCTTTGGTGGAATCGGCCAGAGCTTTGGAGGTGGAGTTGGGGAAAACTCACCAAGTACCAGTGGATAGGGTACCAAACCCTACAGATCCTATAAGGACTGTCTATCGAAAGACGCCGAGAAAAGAGGCTGGGTCATCTACTACCCAAACTACCCTCAATTGTTATTCTTGTGGCAAGAATGGGCACCTCGCCAGAGAGTGTTGGGAGAGTGCTCAGAAGACAAGGAAAGTTTTGACAGGAACAGACGAAGATGATATGGCAAAGGATTCGGTGGTCAAGTTGACAACCTCAAAATCTGTGTACCGTAGCTGGTACAAGAAGGCTAGGAGGTCGGGTCTAGTCCCTTCCTCTAGCACATCCGGAGCGACTACAGTTCAAACCCCGGATGCATGCTTTGCTTGTGGAAATTCAGGGCACTATGCCCGGGATTGTCGAAGTGGATGCCTGATGTCCGAAAAGAAGACGGGGGAGATAACTGTAGAGAAAGGCAAGGCGGTGGTGTCCACCGCATTGCTGTTTACTCCGGCCCAATTGGGAGTGAACATCCTTGGCCAGCAGGAGGCCATGTGGCAAACTGTCAGGTATGGTTCTTCTTGTTAGCAAACTAGTTCCTTATGCCGGATACCTTATGCGTGGTAACTTAGAACTGGAAGTTCTAGGCTTTGTTTTGGAATATTGGTAATCCGGAGAGAGCATAGTTTCGATACGGGAACTTCGCATTCTTGTTATCCGAAGAATCTATACCGCGCATCGGAGTTTTCCCTTCGATGGTAAAAGAACAATTCGGATGGGTTATTGCCCAGTGGTCGTCCAATGCACGCGGAGATACAGTCTGGGCGGTAAGAGTCTTATTAAGAGTCAAGGATTCGACTTGCTAGCATCGCTGTTGCCGCTAGTAGAGTTCGACGTCATCTTTGGTATGGACTGGCTTTCGGGGCAGAAGGCTTTTATCGTTTGCAACCGTAAAGAGACCTAGCTGGGTGTTGGGCAGGAGACAACGTTTGCGAAACTGAAGGGACCGAGCAGGATGCTGATGTCTGCCCTCCCGGTGGTCAAGACAGTTCGTGCGGCCGCAGAGCTGTTCTTCACGTTAGTGGAGGCTGTAACGCCTAAGTCCACTCAGGGTAGTATCCCAGTGGTTTGTGAGTATCCTGATGTGTTCCCGAACAATCTCCCTGGAGCCCCATCATAGCGAGAGATCGATTTCACGATTGAGTTGTTCCAGGTGCCAAACCTGTGTCACGCTCTCCTTATAGGTTGATGCCTAAGGTGATAGCGGAGTTAAAGTTTCAACTAGAAAAGTTGATGGAGCAAGGGTATGTGCGTCCAAGCTCGTTGCCTTGGAGCGCACTGGTCCTCTTTACTCAGAAGAAGGACGGGAGCTTGCAATTTTGTATCTGTTGCAGAGAGCTGTATAAGTTTGCAGAAATAGGACAAGTAATCGATCCAAATGATCGATGATCTTCTGATCAGTTAGTCGGGTCTTCGGTGGACTCAGTAGTGGATCGTAAGTCCAGTTACCCTCATCCGAGAATAAGGGTAAGTGATATCGCAAAGACGGTGTCAAGCACGAGGAATGAGCAATCCGAGTCTACGATCGTGCCATCTTGGCAGTCAAATGCACCATCAGTGTTCATGGAAGTGATGAATGGAACGTTCATGGAGTACCTAGTCCACCTTGTGATCGTCTTCATCGACGACACATTGGGGGTAATTGTAGTGCGAAGGGTATCGCTTCTGAATATCTACTCTTAGTTTTGTGGATGCTAAGGAGGAACCATGTATACACCAAGTTCTCTTAACACGAGTCTTGGGTTATCCTCGTAGCACTCCTCGGTCCTATAGTTGGTAGAGTGAGAGTGTGTGGGTCCAGCATTGTTAGTCGCAATACGAGGGTGGCCTGTGTTGTCTCGGTAGCGGAAGTCAAGAGTTTTTGGTGTGGTCGGCCACCACAGGTGCTTCGTACAGGACTTCTCGCGGATAGATTTACCCCTCACAACGTTGTCAAGGAGAAGCTTAAAAGGTTGTTTTGATGCGCGAGTGTGCCCAAACTTTGAAGGGTTAAAGAGTTGGTCAACCACGGCGCTAGTGTTATGTTCGCAGAGTGGAACCAAAAGCTGTGAGATCTACGGCACTGTCTTGGGCAGTGGATTGGACTGCGTGCTGTTGCTGTGTGGTAATGTTGTGGCTTATGGCTCGCATTAGTTGAAAGAGCACGAGGATAATTGCTCGGTCCGCCATCTGGAGTTAGCGGCCGTGTGTTTTGCGCTTAAGGTGTGGAGGCATTATTCGTACGGCACATAAGTCGATGTTTGTACCGATAATAGGAGTCTGATATATCGGTTGGATCGAAAGGATCTGAACTTAAGGTAGCGAGAATGGATGAAGTTCCTGGGGGACTATACGTTCAAAATTTATTTTGAGCCCGGTGTAAGACAATGTCGTTGTGGATGCGTTGAGACGCAGGGCTCCCGCCCAAACCAACTGGTTGTCGGATCTTGGTTAGAGATTGACCCGGGAGTTTGAGATGTTAACTATCTCTTGCGTTGACAAGCAAACTAGCGTCGAAGTGTAATTGAACTGGTCGGAAGACCAGTATGACCTGGCTGATCGTATTTGGCAGACTATGGTTTGGGAAGCAGCGTAAAGGAAATCATGAATACAGCTTTGATGGGTCAAAGTCCCAAATTGACGATTGAAGGTGGGTTACCAAGGAAAGACAATCATTTGTGCAGCCCAAGCATGGGTAATCTATGGGTGGAGTTGTGATACGTTGTACCAAGTACTCAACTCGCTTAGGAGGCACAAGTTGTGCCGATATCTGAAGAAGTGCTCTGGTGGCCAGAACTCTAGAAGGTCGTGGCACTATGTGTGACAAAATGCCAGCCTTGCGCCTTAGTGAAGGCAGAGTGCCAAGTGCCGGGGGATTCTTGAATCCTTGCCTAGTTCGGAATAGAAGTTCGACTGGACTGTGTGCATAGTTTGCCAAAGTCATAGTGGGGAAGCGACGCCGTGTGGGTGATCGTAGTTGTGTTGACTTTAGTGTCGCACTTCATTCCGCATAGGAAGGATAATTCGGCGGAGTAACTGGCAATTGTTTTTGATAACAGAGTTAGACTGCACGGTGTGCCCCGCAACATCGTGAGCAATCGAGGTGGGCGTTCTACGTCCAATGATTGGAGGTGGTTACAGAAAGTGCTGGAGACTAAGTTGTAGTTTAGTCCAGTCTTACATCCGCGGACGGATGAGCAGATCGAGTGGGTCAACAGGATGTTGGAGGACGTGCTTCGCATGTGCGTTCTGGACTTCGGGAAGCAGTGGAAAGGCCATCTGTTTTGGTAAAGTTTGCGTACAACTTTAGCTACCAAGCGAACATACAAATGGCGCCCTTCGAAGCCCTTTTTGGTAGGAGTCATCGCATGTCGTTGTCGAGTCTAGAAACAGATGACACGAAGTTGTATTTAAAGCAAGAGGTGTTAAACACTACCCTTTGGTGCGAACCATATGAGAACTTTTGCTAATCGCTCAGGGGAGGCAGACTAAGTACTTTAATGCCATGTATCGGAATGTGGAGTTATCGGATGGCGTTTTGGAAGTTATAATCGTTCAAGAGTGTTTCACGGGAGCGACGCTTGGGGAAGCTGAGCCCGGTATACCTTA
Source organism: Platanthera zijinensis (assembly GCA_039513925.1). Classification (NCBI taxonomy): domain Eukaryota; kingdom Viridiplantae; phylum Streptophyta; class Magnoliopsida; order Asparagales; family Orchidaceae; genus Platanthera; species Platanthera zijinensis. Next base: position 68,947,440 of record CM077098.1, on the reverse strand, counting down.
GACAACTTGAGATTTCTAGAGCGGTTTGGTGAGGCGGCGCAAGAGCCTTTGAACTTGATCGTGAGTGATCAAGTTTTGGTGGACGAAAGGTTGACGACTAGGGTCAAACCTGTTCGTTTTGGAGACCGTGAAGTCGAGCGACTTTGTCTCAAGGAGATCAAGATAGTCGTGGTCTGGTGGGACGATTGCGATAGCGAGGATCTCTCTTAGGAGTGAGAGAAATCTATGCTGGAAGTGTACCCGGAGTTGTTCCGCCTGGGTACCGCTGAGAGTTTCTTTTTTCTTTCATTTAGTAATTTCGTAGACGAAATTCTTTTAAGAGGGGGAGAGTTGTAACACCCCGAAACTCAAAAGAGGGACGGGTGACGTTTTAAGCCAAGTCTGGGATTTGGAGCAGGTGATACGGGTGTGTCACGGGAGTGACACAGGCATGTCACAGGCGTGACACGGGCATGTCACGGGCGTGTTCGGCTACGGGTCGCGTGGTCGACGTTGTGGCGATCGGCGATCGTCGAGTGTAGGCACACGGCCTGGGACACGGGCGTGTCCCAGGGCGTGTTACGCTCGGGAGATTTCTGAGCGAGACACACGGGCCGTGACACGGGCACAGACACGGGCGTGTCACATGTGACACGGGCGTGTCAGAGGCCATGTCACCGGCCGTGTCATTCTCGGGAGGTTTTTGTGTTGCACACGGGGCGTGACACGGGCCCTGACACGGGCGTGTCACATGATACACGGGTGTGTCAGAGGCTGTGTCACAGGCCGTGTACTGGTCGGGGTGCCGTGCGAAACGGCGAATGGGCGACACGGCCCTGGACACGGGCGTGTCGCAGGCCGTGTTCGGCCAAGATTTTGTATTTCTTGGCCCCGATCGTGGCCGTTCATTTTCTCTTGATGGGATCGGACGGTGGGGAGTTGGTGCTGGCGGTTTAAACCCAGAAATAGGGTTTAGAAGCCCTCATTTCACTTGGGCTTTATCTCTCTAAGATCTAGAGAGAAGGGAGAGCAAGAAGGAGGAAGAAGGCCAAGATCCGGTCACCAACGGAGCTTCGGAGCTCCAAATCATGATCCGAGTCCGGATCCGCGAAGGCGAGGCCGATACGGTTCTTTCCATCTGACTAGATCGTCATGGCGCCAAGGAAAAGCGCAAGGGTAACGATTCTCTTCTTGAGCATGTGAAGCTCTTCTTCCTTTGCATGGGAAAACCCCTCTCCCGCGAGTGTGCGGCGAGATTGTGGTATTCCTTGGGGTAGATATGTAAAGTTCCCATTGTTAGAGTCCGGAATCGTAGTACGGACATAGGCATGATGTGTGAAGCCTACCCGGACATATTGGTCTGGATCGGTGATGATTTGCTGTGCATTTTTAGCCAGAGAAGACTCCGAGCATTTTGATTGTTTTCGGGTTGCTATGTGGTAGAATGCATCAGGGAATCTTGGGGATTAACCCCGAGGTGCACCCGGAAATCTGGACGGAAACGCATTTCTGTCATATCGGTGGCCTGGGAGCCAACCGGGTACATAGCGGGGCTATGTACCGTGTTTGATCGATATTTGGGATTGGGGAAGCTTAGCCCGCGTCAAAGGCCAAATGGCAATGGCGGGGTGAGCAACGGGCTGGTGGACCCCTACCCGCTCCATCTGCTCGATTAAAGCGACCTAAAGTTTTACGTGGGACTTACCAAGGTTTGGAGATCGATTCTAGGCTACGGTAGAAAGGACTAAATGCTCACAAGGTTGCCACCCTGGGGGTGGTGGCGGAGTCGAGGACCGGACAGGGTTCGGACTGTCCCGCCGAGTAAGTGCCCTGAGAGCACGGGGTGTATGACCGTGTGAGCGTGCACCTGTGATGTGATGCTTATTTCGCTATGTTGCTTGTTTTGCTAATAAGTGCAGGGAAGAAGCTTTGCCGCCCCGGTTTGGGGGCGGAATCGTTATAATTTGGTCATCATAGCTGACCGTTGCCTTTGTTAACTACCGTGCGGTTGATTGTTGCTTGTAGGTGCTGCGGAGCCGAGCGATAAATAGCGAGCTAAAGCCCAAGTTGCTGTGCCGGCCCTCGAAGGCCAATTGTTGAGTGTTTTCCTTTTTGTACTCATGTATGACCGGCCTGCGTGCCGAGGTTTGGAAGACACTTTTAATTTAAGCAAACTCTTGTAAGGCCTTAAGGCCAGTCGTTGTGTGTATTCAACATTCCTATGTTTTGGTTTAGTGGACATTCATGATAGCAAGGTTCTTAACTGTGCAACTTAATAATTGCTTCCGCTAGGTGCTGTGTAGGACGTTGTGATTGGTTGAATGGTTTCAATAAGTAACCAACCGGTCTGTCCGTAGTATATGGCGTCGGGCCCCGGCCGGACCTACTGCTATATGCTATGTGACGGATAGGGGTGTTACACACAGGACTTGTGTCGATACACACAAGAATTATGTCAACACCAACTATATCGAGACTACAAGCTATTGTGTCGACACCCAGGACTTTTGTCGACACATTCTACAGAAGCTGTGTCGAGAAGATAAAGAAGGGTTGTGTCGACATTGTGTGAACTGTGTCGACATCATCAAGATTTGTGTCGACACATGGTCTATTTGTGTTGACATATTTGAAATATTGTCTCGATGTTTTTCTGCTGAGATAGAGTACAATGAGGTATCAGGAGTCAAGACTGAAGACTTGACAGCTATCATAACTAACAAAGCTGTTCCATCTGTCAGAGCTGACAGAAGGCGGTTATGAACCGGATCAATCGGTAACCTTAGATGGGATCTATATAAAGACTTGTTCTATCATAAAAAATTATGAGATTGAAAAGAAAAAGAAGAAGAAAGGACTTGACATTTTTTTCTAACAGTCGAAATCTACAAGTCATCAAGAGAAGGCAGATCCTAAACAAGTCTGCAAGAAGAATTCAGATCAAATTCTGAATAGGAGAAGGAAGCAAGATTGAGGTTCATCTCTAACTTCATAAGAAGATCAACCTTACTTTGTTCAGATTCAAGAAGCTTTGAAGAAGCTAAGACAGGTTGGATCTTAAGCAGTCAGATCAATTAAGAATTGATCAAGAAGCCTTCACCCCTTTCTCTCTCTACCTGGGTGAAGGATTTATCTCTTTTATAATCAATTTTTCTGTAAGATCTTTTATAGATCTGAGTGTAAGAGAGTTATCTCTCTGAGTTGTAAGCCTAAGTTTATAAAGACTGAGGTAGGGCTGAGTGTCTTAGGTATGATATTTGTGATCTTAGTTGTAGGTCTGGTGATAAAGGCTGAGGTAGGGCTATTTGCCTGAGGTAGGATTCTTGGGAACAATCTGAGTTGTAGGACTTGAAGAAGTCTGAGCTGTAGGAACCAGTTGGATTTTGAGTTATAAGATCTGAGGATCTGAGTTAGTGGAAGGAATTTTGGCCGAATCCAGCTCTCTGCTGGATAGGTAAAGGGGGAGAGTGGACGTACCCACTAATTGGGGAACCACTATAAAATACTATATGTTGTGATGTGGTTTTCTGTGCTTGTTTTTATCCTGTGTTGTGATATTTGTAGCTTGTTTAGCTATGCTGAGATTATCATTTTAATTGTCTAAGTTAAAATTGGATTTAAACCTATTCACCCCCCCTCTAGGTGTTTAAAATCTTTAAACCAAATCTTTCAAGTGGTATCAGAGGGAGGTTAACTCAAATATAGACCTAACAGTCTGAGTTGATCTCCAAGGAAGTTATCTGTTAGCCAGAATGGGTTCAAGTGAAAATCAGAAGGAACTTGGATCCATGAAACTTCCTATCTGTTGGAAAGAAAATTTTGGCATATGGAAAGAGAGGGTTAGATTGTTCATGGAAGCATCTGATCCAAGAATTTACATCACAGTATTAGAAGGGCCATTTATTCCTATAAACATTTCAATTCTTGATGCCAATATCAAAACTCCAAAAGGTTATTCTGAAATGACTAAGGAAGAGATCATCCTAGCAACCTTAGAAAAGAGGGCACAGAACAATATTTTGAGTGCTTTAGATGATTCTACATTCCAGAATCTGGTCCATTACAAAACCTCCAAGGAGATGTGGGACACTTTGATTATCTACATGGAGGGAACAGAAAAAGTAAGAGAGGATAAAAAGTCTATGCTAAATCAAGAATATGAGAGTTTTAGACATGCCAAGGCAGATAGCATAGCTGAATGCTATAAGAAATTCTTTAGAATTGTAAATGAGCTAATGACCTATGGAAGAGTATTTAGCATATATGAACTAAATGACAAGTTTATCAGATCACTAACCAAGGACTGGGATACTAAAATATGTGCCATCAGAGAGGTGGCCAGACTTGCTAATACACCTCCACCAACCCTATTTAGAAAACTGTTATCATATGAAATGTAGCTCACTGCCAGAAAGGAGGAGGAGAAAATCAATAGGTCTGAATACAAAGATAAGTCAGTAGCCTTCAAGGCTGAAGCCACAAGAAAGGGCAGGAGAAAGTCTCCTTCTCCTCCTAGGAGAATTGCTGAAGTTAAATCAGAAAATACTGATATCAACACTTCAGACAGCCACAACTTTGATGAAGACTTTGCTGCCTTCACAAGGTAGTTTCAAAGGTTCTTGAAGAAGAAGAAATGGAGAACAAATCCATCTTCATCTTCCTCTAAGGATGACTATTACAAGAAGAAGAAAACTTCTAAGGATGACAGGTATGGCTCTAATCCCAGTAAACAAACTTCTTCTAAAATTATTTGTTATTGTTACAACAGGCCAGGACATGTCATAGCTGACTGTCCTGATAAAAGAAAGGAATCTAATGATAAGAAGAAGCTTCAAAATAAGGGCAAGAAGGAGAGATCCTTTGTTGCCCAGAAGCAGAAGAGTTGGACTGACTCCTCATCAGCAGAATCTGGAGAAGAGACTGAAGCTGAAGCCTATATAGGATTATTCACTATTGAAGAGGATTCAGTAGATTCTGAATTCTTGCAAATGCTGGACTCTATAAATAGTATTGAAGATCATCATTGTAGGGGGCTGATGGCTTTGTTTGGGGAAGATAGTGTCAGGATCAGCCTGGTCCCAGTAAGGTAAACAATCTATCTTTTGTTTCTGATTATTATACTGGATCAGAATCAGAAGTATCTGCATCAAGAGATGAGGATGGTTCTGAATTTGAAGGGGATGTTCATCAACTAATTGATGAGTATGGTGGTCTGTTGCAAGCTCGTAAGAGAAGTAGAATCCTTGTCAAAAAACAGGCTAAGGAAATTGCATCTCTTAAATTGGCTGCATCAGATTCAGCAAAAATGCTGGATTTGATGAAGTTTCCAAACTTAAAAATATAACTGTTATTCAGATGGGTACAATTACCTTCAAAAATGATCGCTTCAAGAGTCTGGAAGTCAGACTTCAAAGAGAGAAGGGTCTTGTGGCTAAATTCTCAAAGCCAAAGTAAGTCTTACCCTTAATTGATAACTTCATCTCCCAAAAGGGTAAGACAGGATTAGGCTTCAAGGGAAGAACAAGGGCAGCTAATTCCAAAAGAAAAGGCAAATCCTCAATTCAGCCACTAGCCTCCAAATCCCCTATTTATTTCAGGAAAGTGATGCAGCCTACTAACAGGTATGATCATGACATTACGTATGGTCACTATAAGCATGGTGATCAGGATGGCAAGGGTGCAATTACTAATAGGGCAGCCCATGAGTAAACACACCATATCCTTCAGGAATCATCTATGTTTGATGCACCAGCCTCAGCACTTAAAAAGACTGCTGACAGCATTGTTGTTAAGCCTGTACTTAAAAGAAGGTATAACAGATATGAGTGCTGGTGTTGTGGCAAAGTGGGTCACTATGCCATTGATTGTTGGCATAATGCTAGTGTCCAGAAAAATGCCAGCATACCTGTCAGAAAGGCTGCAGACAAGCATGCCAAATTCCAAGCTAACCTGAACCTAGGACCCAATAACAATTGGGGTTCTAAGGATAGGTAATTTTATTTGATGCAGGTGAGTCCAAGTGACCATACCCCAATATGGTACTTGGACAGTGGATGTTCCAGGTACATGACAGGAATAAGAAGTATGTTGAAGGACTACTCTCCCATAGAAAATGGACTCAAAGTTATCTTTGGTGGATCTAAAAAGGGGGTCATCAAAATGTTTGGTAACATTTCCAATAGCTCTATCACTATCACTCAAGTGGCTTATGTTAAAGGTCTGAAACATAACCTAATTAGCATAAGCCAACTAAGTGATCTTGGTTATGATACTTCTTTCCTCAAGGGTGTGTGCAAAATAAGAAGGTCAAGTGATCAAGAGATCATTCTGACAGGCACTAGGAAAGGAAATATCTACTATCTTAATTTTGGTTGTGAGAGTAAGAACTCTCCTATTTGTCTAGTTGCAAGTGAGAAATCATCTCATTGTGTCCAATGGCATAAGAGGCTAGTTCACCTGAACTACAAGTCAATAGGTCAACTCTTTAGTATGGAGTTAGTGAGGAATGGTCCTCAGGTCAAGTGCATTAAAGAGGGTGTATGTTCAGCTTTCCAAAAGGGCAAACAAACCAAGACCTCTTTCCATGGCCATGATACCAAAGATTTTGTGAGATGTTTATACCTCCTACATATGGATCTATTTAGTCCTATTCCAGTTCATAGTCTAGGTAGGAAAGCTTACACATTTGTGGTTGTGGATGACTATTCTAGATTTACATGAGTTTTCTTCCTGAGGCAGAAATCTGAAACCCCTACTGTCTTCCAGAATTTTATTAGGCAAATTCAGAATGAACTTAACAATTCAGTGGTCAAAATAAGAAGTGACCATGGGACAGAATTTCAGTATTAATGCATGACAAAGTTTTGTGAAGAACTTGGGCTTCATCAAGAGTTCTCCTCACCTAGAACTCCCCAGCAAAATGGGATTGCTGAAAGAAAGAATATGACTCTTATTGAGGCTAGTAGAACACTACTATGTGATGCTTTTCTCCCAGAATATTTCTGGGCTAAGGTAGTAGACACTGCTTGTCATGTTCTCAACAGAGCTTCTATCACCAAAAGCCACAAGAAGACATCCTATGAGATTATGAAATGCAGAAAACCAAATATAGCCTACTTTATAATCTTTAATAGCAGGTATTATGTTCTTAACAATGGCAAACACTATTTAACTAAGTTTGCTGTCAAATCCTAAGAAGGGATGTTTGTTGGGTACAGCAATAGTATTAAGGCATACAGGGTCTACAACTTGACAACTCAAGTTATAAAAGAATCTGTCCATGTAGTCTTTGATGAATCCAAGTTAATTAATTGTGAACTGTCAAGCACTACAGGGTTGATAGAAAAGAAGGACAAGCTAATCATCAGTAAAGACCAACCCATCAGACAGGATGAAAAAAATGATGGATGCTGTCCAGGGGGAGTACAAGACCCATAAGCTGAAGATGAAGACAATGAAGTACAGCTTGTTGAGAAAAATGAAGAAAATTAAGAGGTGGATAGATTTCTTCCAGCAATAAGACATTTGAGGGATCATCCTACACACCAAATCATTGGTGATGCAAGACATGGAGTTCTAACCAGAAGAAAGAGAATGAACACAGTTCTATGTTCAAGCTTCCTGTCCCAGATGGAACCTAAGAAATTTGAAGAGGCTATACAAGACCCAAATTGGATTGATATCATGCAAGAAGAGCTGAATCAATTCAAAAGATGTAAAGTCTGGATGTTGGTTCCTAAACCAAAGAATCACAATGTTATAGGGAGTAAGTGGATCTACAGAACAAGTTAGATGAAAATTTCATTGTAGTCAAGAACAAAGCCAGACTAGTAACAAAAGGCTATAGACAGGAAGAAGGAATAGACTTTGACCATACATTTTCCCTAGTGGCAAGGTTGGAAGCAATAAGGATGTTCCTTACCTATGCAGCTTACTAAGGGTTCAAGGTATTCCAGATGGATGTAAAGTCAGCATTTTTGAATGGTGATTTTAAAGAGGAAGTTTATGTTGAACAACCTTTAGGTTTTGTAGATCCTCCTTATTCTAACTATGTTTATAGGCTTAAGAAAGCTCTATATGGATTGAAACAAGCCCCTAGGGCTTGGTATGAAACTTTGTCTACCTTCCTCATTAAGAATAAATTCTCAAGGGGGAAAATTGACAAGACTCTATTCTTTAGGGAATCAAAAGGCAAGATTGATAGAGAAAATCGTATTCTCCAATCTATACTCGATTAAGGCAAGTGTACCTATCGAAATATAGCATAGGATATGAAAAATATCAATGTCATATAAAAACTCGGGGCAGGCAAGTACTATTACTCACAACGACTCTATTATTCTACCGAACGATTAATGAGTTTTGAAAATGAAAATAAACTAAGTTAAAAAGAGAAAATAAACTATTACGAGAAAAGTGCTCGATCGATGATTCACCTTGAAATAAAATAACGCAAGAAATTAGTTTAGCATTTGTAATTCTATTAAGACCGTGACGGATCCGATATTAGGAAGTAATCTCGCTAGAGCATTACATCCCCTAACTTATAGACGTTTTGACTGAAATCTCTTTCAAATCAATAAGGCCTAAAGTCGCATTATCGAGGTGACCCGCACTATTGGATTTGACTCCAATCTGGAGGATTTACGTCATCCTATCTCTAGGGGTGCATTCAACTCCTTCCTTCCTTGAGTGATCTTTCAAATCAATGAGTCTCTCGACTTCTATGAATTGAGATCGGATGCCTACTACCGTATATCGGAATACGGAGTCGACACAAAATAAATCAAGGAAGGATCAAAAATAGAAAGAAACAAATGCAAACATAAAAATAAAGATATGTTATTTCATTGCAAAGATCATCGCGATCGGGCACAACATAAAGTTAGCTATGCATGATAGAAAGGGATTGAGAATAAGAGAAAAGAAATGACATTTACTTAAATAAAGAGATACACAAAATAAGACAAAATTATACTAATAAAAAGACTATTACAAAAGAGAGATCTACTTAGCAACAAAGAAAGAAGAAAATAAACTATCTCACTTGCTCTCTACAAAAACTACTTGACATAAACAAAAACTACTTAAAACTACTTACTTTTAACTCAAACTACTTTTAACTCAAACTACTTAACACAAAAACTTTAAACTCAAACTACTTAACATCAACAAGAGGGGAAGGGGTTCCTTTTATAGGTGAGGGAGAACATTCTAGATGGAAATAAAGAGGAGGGAGCCAAGGGGGTGGCCGGCCACTTCAATGGGAGGAGGTTCACGCATGTATTTAATAGAGGAGAGAGATGATAGCTACATGCATTGTATTATATAAATGAAAATGAAATGGAAAATATAAAATAAAGGGAGGGGGATGAATGGAAGTGTGTAGAAGGGAGAGAGAATGAATGTGGAGGAGAAGTAGAGGGGGGTTCGGCCATGTGGATGGAAGGATTCATTCATGCAATAAATGGAGAGAGAGACATTAAAAATGCATGCATGAGGAAAACAAAAGGTGGCCGGCCACATGCATGAAGAAATGTATTTAACGATAGGTGCATGTATGTGGTCGGGTAGGCTAGGGGCTGCAATAATAAGTATGAGGGCTTCTTGGACTTGAAAGGTTGAAGTGGGCTGCTCGGGTATGCTGAAAATAAGAGGCCGGGCTGCATGGATAGGCTCGGGTAGGGCTGCTTGGACTGCTCCTAATCTTGTGGGCTGCATAGAGAGGAAGTGGGCTGCTTGTAGAAGGTCGGGCTGCACTTGGTCTTGTGATGGTGTGCTCGAGTAGGTATGTTGGAGGGGGCCGGGCTGCATCATGAGGGCTTGGCTTTGCTTGGTTTGATCCTACAACAACAAAAAGAAATACAAAACATAAGTTATAAAACAACAAAACATAAATAAAATATTAATAACATTAAAACAGTAAAATAACAAAACATTAAAACACTAAAACATAATATTAAAACACACATTTAATCATTAAAACATTAGTTATAAAAACAAAGATAGAACATAACATAAATTTATAATAGTAGTTATAAAAATAACATTAGATATAATAATAACACAAAGATAAAAATAACCAAACATAAATAAAATAAAACAAAACATGACATATAACATAAGTTTTGTAATAAGAACATAACATAAAATAAAACATAAGTTTATAATAAAAACATAACATAGAATAACAACATCTAAGCCTACAAAAGCATAAAATTATAATGATACTTAGGAAATAGGCTACTAAATTATACCAAAAATGATGACTAAAAAGTAGTCATCAAACACCCCCATGCTTAGACTTTTGCTATTCCAGAGCAAAAGAAAGAGAAATATTTATAAGGCATTATAAAATTTTCAATTGAACTAAAAATTTATTAACATCAACATCTAGCCAAAAATAAAAGTTTAGAGATTTAAGAATCAAGTCCTAAATTATGAAATTAAAGTGACAAGAGAGAAGAATTTAGCCAAAAATTCTCTAATAAATTAACTAGCATTCAAAATGGAGTAAAGTGCAAACAAGGTTAGATTGAAATTATAAAAATCATGACTTAAAAGAAACTTAAGGAATAAGACAACCTACTACTTATGATCTCCATATATTTTAATTTAAAAACTAAGACAATGATATTGGCTAAGGGGTTTGGGGAGGAAATTAAACATGAAGAGGTCTTTGATTGGAGGTGATCATCATTTTTTTTTCACTCCCCACACAATATTTTTACTTTTTGAATAATATATGTAATACCAGGAAATGATAGACTAACATCCTATCACTTCCCACGACATATATGAACTTTTATTCCTCTCTTCATTTTTTTTGGGTTGCATATGTGTACCAGAGAATAAGGAACTAACATCTCCTTATTCCCATGACATATGATCTAACAAATAAAATAAAAAGGGAATTGGGTAAGGATAAGGGGTAAAACAAGATTTTTAGAAAATAAACTAAAATACTAGAGAGCAACTACTAGTAGAATGAGATTTCCTAAGAATCTAACAGCATGAAGTAAGAATAATTAAAATCCAAAATTGTTTAGCCAAATTACTACAAAATTGAAACTATTTAAAATAAAAGAGAAAAAGTGCTAAATAAATTACTCTAAGCAAATTAAACCATAAGATGATTCTCAAAACAAAATCACTAAAAGTTAAATTTAACTAAATATGATGAAATAAAGATTAGCAAATAAAAAATGCTTATAAACTAACTCAAACTAAATTTCTTAAAATAACAAAAATCTAAGCATGAGGTTTATTATAATTTTTTTTGATTTTTTGACATTTTTCAATTTTTTGGGTTTTGAGATATTATCTTTTTTTGGAATTTTTGATTTTTCTAATTTTTTGGGGTTTTTGATAAGGCTAAATTGAAGTAGTACTAAAAAAAACTTAATAAAACTATACTAAATATATTTGTTTTTTTTTCTTTTTTATGAAAAGAAAGAAAAAAGAAAACAACAAAACCCTCCCCCATGCTTAAACCTTTCATTGCCCTCAATGAAAAATAAAAATAAGAAAGAAAAAGGAAGAAGAAAGGGGAGGGGGATACAATAAAGTAAATAACTAAAAAGAAAACGACTTCCCCGGATTCGTAAGGCTGAATGCAGATGTCGCTCCCTCATGCTTGAGCTGGACACCGGCTCAGGCCTAAGGAAGAGAGGAAATGATGGTGTCAAATGAACCGCCGGGGGTTTTATTCCTGCAAAACAAAACAAAAAGAAAAAAAACAAAAAGGATAAGCAAGGGGTGCCTCCCAAGAGCGCTCTCTGTTTAACGTCGGCCGAGCCTGACGTTATTTGTTAGCTAAATGGAAAATAAAAACTAAAGTGAAGTGGTAACTCCCTAAGTATGCGCTTAGGAGAGTAAACTAGAAAAAAGAAAAAAATGAAGAATTGCACCGACATGCGGTGGAATCTTCAAGAAAATGACGCCCAAAAAGGAACGGACGGAGTTATAGAAGAACTCCGCCGTATGTAAAATAGGGAAGAATGGGTCGTCAAAAGAAGGAGAATAAAAAGAAGAAAAAATAGAAAGAGGAATAAAAGAAGTAGAAAAAGAATTTTCATCATCGGAAATTTCACAAGAAGGAGGAGAGACTTGTGAAATTTCGGGAGAAGAAGGAGTAGAGAGGACTAAAGAAGAATTATCTAAAAAAAGAAGAAAAAGTAGAGAGGACTAAAGGAGAAAAATTTGGAACAGTTGAATTTGAAAGCGTAATGGAATCACAAACGTCTTCGGAATGTGAAATATGAAACGTCTCGTCATCCTCAACGGGTAAGAAGCACACCGGAATATCCATAGAGGTGTCTTCCAAGGAGGAAGGAAACATTCCGGGATATCCGAATAGTTATCCTCCTCGAGAGGAACAAGACAAGCCGGGATATCCGGTGACTCATTACATAAAGAAATTGGAGGAGACGGAGAAGAAGACAAAGAAAAAGAAGCGGCCTCACGAGAAAAAGAATCCATAATGGTTTTGAGATGCGAATTAATATTATCAAGAGAAGTTTGCAACTCAAAATGCTTATTATCGATAGAATTAAAATTAAAATTTGGAGGCGCGCCGCTTTGCGGGGCAAAATCATAAGAAAAATACGGGTTTCCCGCCTCCCAAGTAGGATAAAAATTGGGGTAAGGGTCAAATTGGCCATTTTGACCTTCCCCAGAAAAATTAAAATCAAAAGAGGGAGGGGTTCCCGAAAGACATTCAGCATAAAAATGGTCGGGCGACCCGCAAAATGTGCAAAAATACGATGATTCCATAAAAAACTGTTACAAAGAAGAAAAAGAAAAATTAATTTTTTTGATTTGTTTTTTTTTAGATATTTTTATATATATATTTTTTTTGAAAATAGATTTTTTTTAATGGATTGGCTCTCGAACTTCCCAAGGGCTACCCGGTGAAGGGTTCGCAAGGTACTAGGTAAAATGGTGGCGCTTAAAGCCCCTTACCCTTTTCGAGAGATTTTAGGTTGGGTAGAAATAAGATGAGGTGGGTGGATTATATAATAATAATAATAATATATTTTTTTTGAATTTTTAAATTTTAGTCGAAGTAATAAACTCGAAGCTTTCTTAATATTGCCAAAAAAAAATCCCCGGCAACGGCGCCAAAAACTTGATAGAGAAAATCGTATTCTCTAATCTATACTCGATTAAGGCAAGTGTACCTATCGAAATATAGCATAGGATATGAAAAATATCAAGGTCGTATAAAAACTCGGGGCAGGCAAGTACTATTATTCACAACGACTCTATTATTCTACCGAACGATTAATGAGTTTTGAAAATGAAAATAAACTAAGTTAAAAAGAGAAAATAAACTATTACGAGAAAAGTGCTCGATCGACGATTCACCTTGAAATAAAATAACGAAAGAAATTAGTTTAGCATTTGTAATTCTATTAAGACCGTGACGGATCCGATATTAGGAAGTAATCTCGCTAGAGCATTAAATCCCCTAACTTATAGACATTTTGACCGAAATCTCTTTCAAATCAAAAAGGCCTAAAGTCGCATTATCGAGGTGACCCGCACTATTGGATTTGACTCCAATCCGGAGGATTTACGTCATCTTATCTCTAGGGGTGCATTCAACTCCTTCCTTCCTTGAGTGATCTTTCAAATCAATGAGTCTCTCGACTTCTATGAATTGAGATCGGATGCCTACTACCGTATACCGGAATACGGAGTCGACACAAAATAAATCAAGGAAGGATCAAAAATAGAAAGAAACAAATGCAAACATAAAAATAAAGATATGTTATTTCATTGCAAAGATCATCGCGATCGGGCACAACATAAAGTTAGCTACGCATGATAGAAAGGGATTGAGAATAAGAGAAAAGAAATGACATTTACTTAAATAAAGAGATACACAAAATAAGACAAAATTATACTAATAAAAAGACTATTACAAAAGAGAGATCTACTTAGCAACAAAGAAAGAAGAAAATAAACTATCTCACTTGCTCTCTACAAAAACTACTTGACATAAACAAAAACTACTTAAAAACTACTTACTTTTAACTCAAACTACTTTTAACTCAAACTACTTAACTCAAACTACTTAACACAAAAACTTTAAACTCAAACTACTTAACATCAACAAGAGGGGAAGGGGTTCCTTTTATAGGTGAGGGAGAACATTCTAGAGGGAAATAAAGAGGAGGTAGCCAAGGGGGTGGCCGGCCACTTCAATGGGAGGAGGTTCATGCATGTATTTAATAGAGGAGAGAGATGATAGCTACATGCATTGTATTATATAAATGAAAATGAAATGGAAAATATAAAATAAAGAGAGGGGGGATGAATGGAAGTGTGTAGAAGGGAGAGAGAATGAATGTGGAGGAGAAGTAGAGGGGGTTCGGCCATGTGGATGGAAGGATTCATGCATGCAATAAATGGAGAGAGAGACATTAAAAATGCATGCATGAGGAAAACAAAAGGTGGCCGTCCACATGCATGAAGAAATGTATTTAATGATAGGTGCATGTATGTGGTCGGGTAGGCTAGGGGCTGCAATAATAAGTATGAGGGCTGCTTGGACTTGAAAGGTTGAAGTGGGCTGCTCGGGTATGCTGAAAATAAGAGGTCGGGCTGCATGGATAGGCTCGGGTAGGGCTGCTTGGACTGCTCCAAATCTTGTGGGCTGCATAGAGAGGAAGTGGGCTGCTTGTAGAAGGCCGGGCTGCACTTGGTCTTGTGATGGTGTGCTCGGGTAGGTATGTTGGAGGGGGCCGGGCTGTATCATGAGGGCTTGGCTTTGCTTGGTTTGATCCTACAATAACAAAAAGAAATACAAAACATAAGTTATAAAACAACAAAACATAAATAAAATATTAATAACATTAAAACAGTAAAATAAAAAAACACTAAAACATAATATTAAAACACACATTTAATCATTAAAACATTAGTTATAAAAACAAAGATAGAACATAACATAAATTTATAATAGTAGTTATAAAAATAACATTAGATATAATAATAACACAAAGATAAAAATAACCAAACATAAATAAAATAAAACAAAACATGACATATAACATAAGTTTTGTAATAAGAACATAACATAAAATAAAACATAAGTTTATAATAAAAACATAACATAGAATAACAACATCTAAGCCTACAAAAGCATAAAATTATAATGATACTTAGGAAATAGGCTACTAAATTATACCAAAAATGATGACTAAAAAGTAGTCATCAAAGATCATCCTAGTCCAGATATATGTTGATGACATTATCTTTGGATCAACTAAAAATAACCTTTGTAGAATGTTTGTCAAACTTATGCAAGGGAAGTTTGAGATGAGCAGCATGGGTGAGCTGAAATTCTTCTTGGGACTCCAAGTTAGATAGACTAATGATGGCTTGTCCATATCTCAGTCTAAGTTCACCAAGGAGTTAATTAAGAAATATGACATGGAGTCAGCCTCCACCATGAGAACTCCAATGGGATCAAGTATGCCTATATGCAAAGATGAGGCAGGAAAACTTGTTGACGAGTCTTTGTATAGAGGGATAATTGGCTCCCTTCTTTACTTGGCTGTTAGTAGACCAAACATCATGTATGTCATATGTGTCTGTGCTAGGTACTAAGTTTGCCCAAAGGAATCTCATTATTCTGCTGTCAAGAGAATTTTAAGATATCATAAGGGCACACCAAATCTTGGTCTTTGGTACCCTAAGAATAGAGATTTTTTGCTAATAGGTTATTTAGATGCAGACTTTGTAGGCTGCAAAGAAGATAGAAAAAGCACCACAGGCACATGTCAGTTCCTAGGTGGAAGATTGGTGTCATGGAGCAGCAAAAAGAAGACAAGTGTGGTTATATCCACTGCTGAGTCAGAATATGTAGCTGCAGGCAGTTGCTGTGCTCAGCTATTGTGGATATAACATCAACTTGAAGACTATGACATCAAGGTAAGTAGAACTCCATTATATTATGATTCTACTAATGTCATATCTATTGCTAGAAATCCCGTTTCACATAGTAGAACTAAGCATATAAAAATCAGGTTTCATTTCATTAGAGAACATGTTGAAAAAGAAGACATAAGTCTTGAATTTGTTTACACTAACAATCAAATTGCTGACATATTTACAAAACCTCTGGATGAAAGTAAATTCAATTATTTTAAGATTGAATTAGGTATGTTAAACCTAGAGTAAAATTTTAGGTCAGCACAACATTTTTCAAAAATTGGCTAAGTTAGAAAGTTGGTGTCGACACAAGCTCACTGAGTCGACACTAACAACGAGTTGTGTCGACAAAGGAATAAACTGCGTCGACACAGAAATAAAATCTGTGTCAATAAAAAAGGTTTGTGTCGACACAACTATGTCGAGACATAAGTAGTCTATGTCGACACATGCAAAATTATGTCAACTCATAAGATTCTTATTTAGGCGCGTCTTTTGACCTACCCTTTACAAGAATTCTATAAATAGGAGAAACAAAATCTTGTCGACTGTGTTATCTAGAACTCTCGACTCTAAACCCTGTGTCGACAAGAAATTCTACAGTCTACTCGCTTCTCTCTCTTTCATCCATGGTGCCACAGATGGAAGGCAAAGTAAATGAGGGATATGAACTGGTCCGCAATGCGTTTGAGACTGCCTTATAAGAAATCAAAGCCGTAATTACCCTAATCATCGACAACAGATTGGAGTACCTAGTCTCAAAACCTACCAGGATATGGAAGAAGGAGGTTCTTGAATTCTACTCATCGGCATCAATGGATTCTAAGGACATGAAGATTAAATCATCTATCCAAGGTACTAAGGTGAAACTTACACATAAGAGTTTAAGTAAAACACTTCAGCTTCCCAATATTAAGGAAGAAGATGACATAGCATCTTCCATGACAAAAGATGCTCTCCAATGGTGTGGACTGGATCCCTCTACCAAGATTGTATCATCAATGAACAGGAAGGGAATGAATTCCCAGGGCAAATTCCTGTCTGAGATTATCGGCAAGGTAATTTTTTGCAAATCAGGAGGACATGATAGGATTTCAGCCTATATGTTCATTCTCATGACCAGAGTCATATTCAAGGTGAAAACTGACTGGTCTGCTGTTGTGTTTGAAAAGATCAAAAAAAGTCTCAAGAAACCTAATCTGGGCAGAATACTAAGCCTGTATCTGGCTATTAATATTCCAGAAGTGATGAATCAGACTACTTATTCTAAGATTAATCACATGAGGAAGATGGACTTACGAATCCTGTCTAGATGGGAAAGAGTATTGACTAAAGATATTCTTACACCTAAAAAACAGCAGAAGAAGAGTAAGGAAAAGAACACATCAGCCAAGCACCCTTAATCCTCTAGTGATTCAGAAGAGCAAGTTGACTTCAGCACAGATGAAGAACAACCAAGGAAAAGAAAATCACCTACACCATCACCTGACAAAGAGGTTCAGGATCAAGGGGAAACCATCCAAGTTCCAGACAACCAGGTGGTATCAACTCCAGGGGGAGACAACACTGAAACTATAATTGTCCATGAACCAGAAAATCCACAGATATCAGACCTAGGGGGAGGCATAAATGAAGTTGAACTGGATAGTGAAAATGCAACTGACATAGTCATGACCATAGTTTCAGAAATCAACAATGTTGCAGCCACCTCTACTGAGAAAGAAGCACAGAATGTGCATATGTCTGATCCAAATCAATCTGAACAACAAAACTCTCCTATTATAGAGAAAACCCTGGAAAAAGACTTTGATTTCCAGGGAGATCCATCTGATGAGAATGAGAAAGTTATTCCTCCAGTTCAGATGCAACAAGAGGTAACTCTAGAAGAATTATTTCCTGACTTACAAGGAGCAAGAACTGAGGGGGAGATGCTAAGAACTGAGGGGGAGATGCCAATCATTGCCTTTAGTCCAAAAGAAATAGTGGACTTAACTAGTTCTTTAGATTCCTCTGAAGATGAAGAAGCCTCCAGGGTAAATAAAAATAAACTTGTGGAGCTCAGGAAGAGGAGCTCAAGCTATAAGAAAGCCTTGCAGATTGCCCCACAAACACCAGCTCTTGTAGTAGACTTCAGTTCACTGATAGTGCAACTACAATTGAAATTGGATGCACAAAGAGTTGCTCTTGAAAAATATGTGGACGAGAACAATAAAGATCTGTAATTCCACTTGCCTTAGGATATAAAGTCTATCATATTTGAAGTTAATCAGAATAAAAAAGAGATGACAGATTGCTTTCATAAAGGAGGTAATGTTGTAGTTTACTTGGCCAAGCAACAACAGGAGATCAAGACTGCAATAAGGGGCATTGCAGTCAAACAAGCTTATGTCCTGAAAAATCAAATCAGAATGAATGATAATCTAGTAGACTCTCATAATACTATTCTTAAAGATCTAGGGACTAAAGCAACTGTTATCACTGAAAAAATGGTTACTATAAAGTCTGAGTTTGACAAGCAAATCAAAGAAGATTTATCAGTTGTCCAAATAGCAATCCAGGCATCTCAAAAAGCTATCTCAGATCAAATGCAGAAGTTCAGGACCTACTACAAAGAAGGAACAAATTATCTAGCTGATCAGGTAAGGTTTCAAAAGGATGATCTAAGAGACCATATAGAAAGAGAAGTCATAAAGGGGGAGAGAGTATTAGTCAAAGCAAGCTATGATCATGCTAAATGGATAACCAATAACATCAGAGAAACTCTTGGTTATCCACCCATTTGTGATGATGACAACACTACTGAATCTGGAATTCAACCTGCTTACATTGAAGGGGTTCAGCAGGAAGTAGCCCAAATCTGGATTTCTTCTGATTTTAAAGAAATCCAGCAGGCAGTACACCAAATGTATAGCCCTCCACAGGAGGCACATAATGTTATTCTTGAAAAAGTTGACATGCCTGCAGCTGTATTACAAAGAGAAATAGAAGAACAAAGAGCAAGGGATGCTTTGAAAGAAACTCAGCTGTCTAGGAAAGGTTCAGAAAACAGGCTGAATTAAAGCCTGATTTTGAACAATGGAGTCCAACCTCCAGGAATATTTTTCTTACTGCTTGGCATACTGTTAAAGAAAATAGGCATGATAGAGGCAAGTGGTATTCTGAACAGGAATAAAGCAAATATCAGGAGCTATCAATTCAGAAGAGACCTTAGAGCTGGGAAGATACCTGTTAACTCTGTGGAGCCTAGTAAGTATTTCCCAAAGCGTTTTCATTACTTTGAAAGGCAAAAGATCAAGGCTGAAGAGCTCAAGAAGAAGAATCTGAAAGGAAAGAAGCTGGATGATGACACAGGAGCTAATGTACAAGCTAGGATTCAGTTTTGCAAAGGAATTGTCATCAAGGAGCCTGATCAATCATAGGGATAGATTGACTAGGTTTATAACTATGTAATCTTTTGTTCTAAATTCCTTGTAATTTAAAACTGATTCTTGTTTGCTATATTTAATCATATTTTGTGATGATATTACATGCTATTTCTGCTTATGAGTTACCCAGACTGAGTGATGATTTTATATATTATAATCTTTGTTTTATTATAAGTGGTGTATATCATTGACTAAGAGTTATGACTTCTCCAAATATGGGGAGATTGTTGGGTATATTGGAAACTGTATACCTGATTTGGTAGAAGCCTCACTTAACTCAATGATATACACCAATGTGTATTTGATGGGATGTTGAGTTTCAATGTGTAGGTTTAAGAAATGCAGAAAAATATTCTAAGTACAAGTGTCGACACTTGTGAAGGAAATGTGTCAACACCAGAAGCCAGATTGTGTCGATACACAGAACTTGTGTTGACACATAGAAATTTTGTCGGCAGCAATTGTGTCGACACACAGGACTTATGTTGACACACACAAGAATTCTGTCAACACCAACTATGTCAAGACTACAATCTATTGTGTTGATACCTAGGACTTGTGTCGACACATTCTACAGAAGCTGTGTCGACACATTCTACAGAAGCTGTGTCGAGAAGATAAAGAAGGGTTGTGTCGACATTGTGTGAGCTGTGTCGACATCATCAAGATTTGTGTCGATACATGGTCTATTTGTGTTGACACATTTGAAGTATTATCTCGATGCTTTTCTGCTGAGATAGAGTACAATGAGGTATCAGGAGTCAAGACTGAAGACTTGACAGCTGTCATAACTAACAAAGCTGTTGCATCTATTAGAGCTGTCAGAAGGCGGTTATAAACTGGATCAACTGGTAACCTCAGATGGGATCTATATAAAGACCTGTTCTATCATAAAAAAAATATGAGATTGAAAAGAAAAAGAAGAAGAAAGGCCTTGACATTTTTTCTAACAGTTGAAATCTACAAGTCATCAAGAGAAGGCAGATCATGAACAAGTCTGCAAAAAGAATTCAGATCAAATTCTGAATAGGAGAAGGAAGCTGGATTGAAGTTCATCTCCAACTTCATAAGAAGATCAACCTTACTTTGTTCAGATTCAAGAAGCTTTGAAGAATCTAAGACAGGTTGGATCTTAAGTAGTCAGATCAATCAAGAACTGATCAAGAAGACTTCACCCCTTTCTCTCTCTACCTGGGTGAAGGATTTATCTCTTTTATAATGAATTTTTTTGTGAGATATTTTATAGATCTGAGTGTAAGAGAGTTATATCTCTGAGTTATAAGCCTAAGTTTATAAAGGTTGAGGTAGGGATGAGTGCCTGAGGTGGGATCTTTGTGATCTGAGTTGTAGGCCAGGTGATAAAGGCTGAGGTAGGGTTGTTTGCCTGAGGTAGGATTCTTGGGAAAAAATTGTGTTATAGGACTTGAAGAAGTATGAGTTGTAGGAACCAGTTGGGCTCTGTGTTGTATGATCTGAGGATCTGAGTAAGTGGAAGGAAGTTTGGCCGAATCCAGCTCTCTGCTGGATAGGTGAAGGGGGAGAGTGGACGTACCCACTAATTGGGGAACCATTATAAAACACTGTGTGCTGTGCTGTGGTTTTTTGTGCTTGTTTTTATCCTATGCTATGATATTTGTAGCTTGTTTAGCTATGCTGAGATTATCATTTTAATTGCCTAAGTTTAAAATGGATTTGAACCTATTCACCCCCCTCTAGGTGTTTAGGATCTTTAAATCAAATCTTTCAAGAGCCTTTCTTTTTCAGTGCTGAAGACATGGGCTTCAGAGAAGACTTAGGTCCTACCATTGTCTTCTTGAAGTCCTTGCCCTTGCCCTTGCCTTTATGCACATCAGTATGGGGCTAGCAGGCTTAGCCTTCTTCATATTGATCTCGACAGTTCGCAATATGCCTAGGAGCTCGGGCAGTATCTTGTTTATTTCATTCATGTTATAGTTTAAGACAAACTGCTCATAACTGTCCTACAATGATTACAGGATCAGGTCTGTGGCCAACTCTTGGCCAAGGGGGAACCCTAGTCTTTCAAGGTTCTCGATATAACCAATCATCTTGAGTATGTGAGTCCCTACTAGGTCCCGAGCTCCCATCTTACACTAGAACAATACTTTAGTGACGTTAAACCACTCTTGACGAACTTGCGCTTGAAATATTTTCTTGAGATGCTCGTCAATTTCCTTGTAACCCATGTTCTCATATTGCTTTTGGAGCTCAGAGTTCATGGTTGCCATCATGAGACATTCGATGTCTAAGGAGTCATCAAGATACTTCTTATAAGCATCCTTATCTGTATGGGACGCATTCCCGACAGGCTCTTCAGGAGATTCCTCTTGCAAAACATAGAGCTTTCGCTTTTGCCTGAGAACAATTCTCAAGCTCCTGTACCAGTCCAAATAATTAGTCTCACTCAGCTTTTCCTTCTCAAGGATGGCTATAAGGGACAGGGTGGAGTGTGAACCACTAGCCATGGAGATTCTACAAGGATACATCAGAGAAACATCAGTACTACATTTCAAAATACAATTTATAATTTCAAAAAGGACTTTAATCAAAATAACTCCCTCTATTTTTATCAAATTGACAACCCTCGATATCAATTCGAAGAGTTTAAGCGAGTAACTCTCTTAGTGGACAAGATCCATATTTCACTAATACTATGAGTCAGTTTTGGCTTTTCTCTCACAATGCAGTTATTTAGGTAGCAACGCTTGCCAATTGCATCACAATACAACTCTTATATGGCTGGTGAATAACTCTTTATTCGCATCCATCATATGATACATGCCAACCCTATGCCTCTAGGCACTCAACCTTTGAGGTCACCCAGTTAAGTTTGACCTGATGTCGATAATGGGAAATCACAATTATCCGCTCACACTCTTACCAAGATAGATTAATGCACTTTGCTTTGGTAAGCCCACACTTCATCGATCGAGGTAGGAAGAGTGTCATCCATCGGAAGACATCCGAAAACTTAATATTGCTTAAGGGATTTTTAAACAATTGATTAACACTTAATCATGGCTAATTATTAACCAGTGTGCACATCCACGAAATGAAAGCCAACAACATTCATAATCCAAATGCATCCTAGATGTGCACAATAAAATCATCAACACTTGATGAGCTGGGCTAAATCTGAACATCTAGAACCCTTCTAAATCTTCAGATCTACATGCACTAGACATGAGCAATACCAACTCCACTTATACAGTAGACAAGCTCATCTCTCTATGCGAGATTCAAAATCTAACACACTTGATTTCACAAACCAACAAGATGGACGGTTACTGATAAGGAATAACAAAGATTTCACAACGAAATCACATGCACTCCTGGCAGGGTTCCAAGGGGTTGCGCCCCTGGCAGGGTCTTAGGGGCAGAGCACCGATTCCACTCAAAATCCATCAACATTTGATGTTCTAGGAATAGATCTAGGCATCTTAGAACACTTCTAAAATTTCCAGATCTACACGCAATGGATTTAGCAACTTCTAAAACAATTATTATTGCATGAACCTCCCTATGATACCACTATTGGGTTTTAAATCATGTCACAACAGATTGTGCGCAGCGGAAATAATGAACAAGAAAAGCCTAAAGAATTCAGATCTAGAAATTACATGAAATAAGAAGTAAAACTTATTGTAAATAAAATTACCTTTTTGGGATTGAGTCTATACTCAACCTAGATGCTCAAGAAAAATCAGCCAGCCACTTAGCAGCTCGAGTCCTGAGCGCAAAAAGTATATTTGTGCCTCTACTGGAAATCCACATGATCGAGAGAACCCGCAACCACTTGTCAAAAAATCACTAGGTCGAGAGAGGACACTCAGCGTCTCCACAGACTGCTAGATCTGTTATAGGAGAGGCGGCAGCGACACTTGCTAGGATCGGGATCGACGACAACGACGGGATCGGCGGAACTGTTTCCGTCAGTCTTTTAGGTTTCTCGTGTTTTCGCACAGTGCGGCTCATGTGCTTAGACAGAATAATCGCTTACTGTAGAAACCCTAAAACTTTCTTTTTATACTCCAAGGAATAAATAAGACAGTTTCTGTCGCTATCCGCAGACCCAGGACTTAGACGACAGAACTTCGGCCAGGCAACCCTTGTCTCAACGAATTGTCGAGTATCCATGGCATATACGACGAATCATCGAGTATCATTACATACTTGACGAATTGTCGAGTATCCATAGGATACACAATGAACTCAATGCCATCCTCAGCTGAATCAACGCTTGACTCTGCAAAAGCATTGGGTGGACTCAATGCTTTCTGGGCTATACTCGACGAATGGCGTTGAGTTCACTCAACGCACTCAACGCCTAATGCCGGATTCATCGAAATGCATTGAGTGAACTCAACGCACTCAACTCCTAAGTGCCAAATTCATTAAGTCAACCTTTAACTCGACGAAGGCGTTGAGTTGACTCAACGCCTAAGACTCAGATTCGCTGAATCAACATCTTGACTCTACGAATCGTTGAGTGGACTTAGCGCATTCAACGCTTAAGTGCAATACTCGACGAATCAACTCCTTGACTCGAAGAATTGCTGAGTATACTCAACACAGTCAACGCCGCCATTCGACGAGTTAACACTTAACTCGACGAAGGCGTTGAGTGGTCTCAACACACTCAATGCTTTCTCAGCTAGTTTGAGCTAAGTCTTTTCCACTCATCATATGAGTTATATCATACTAATCCAATCTCCCAATTTCTCCACAAACTTATGTGCGACTCTGATAGGCTCATACTGCGTTGACAGTGATGCTACATACTTGATTACTTATAGATCACAATGGTAACACCAACACTTTCTCCTCCGGCAGCCGCCCATCGTCGGGGGCTCGTCACCTGTAAGCCATCGATGGTGACCCCCTCTCTACCATCCAATCTCTCCATCACGCTTATCGTCGTCCATTACGTTGGTAACCACCCACGTAACCATTGTCTTTAATGGGGAAAATTTATTTAATTAATAACTATGTGTGTATAAAATATTATAAAATAATGCGCACTTAAAACTATATTAGATATGGTCTGCACCTAATAATGTGAGTGATTATAGTTTGCAGATTGCCGCATAACTATTGTAACCACCCTCGGGGCCTATAAAAAGGTCCACAGGCCCCTCTTATTTCGTTTTTTTCTTTCTCAGATCAGAGCCCTACCATAATCCTCCTATGAGTCTCCAACCTTCGAGAACTTCAAGAATTCGTCTAAGTCCACGACATTCTTAAGAAGAAGAAGAAGGGCTATTGACCTCTCCAAAAATTCTCCTACATGCAAGACGTTCAACAAGCTGACACCAATAATACTTCTGCGCGCGCAGTTGCAGCACGCTGCTTCCAGGCAACGTTCAATGACACTCTCCACCAATGGAAAGAAACAAATTTAAAGCTTAGCGAGTGGTGGTCTGTCGCCCTTTGAGCGCTCTAGTGGTTTCTCACATTCTCAAGCTGTAACGAGGAGCGGTCTGTCACCCTCCATTTTTCTAACAACTTGTAAACTGCCGATAATAATGAAGTTTGACTGGCACCGAACCGGTCATGTGATTTTTTGCCCAGTTGAGGGGTTTTCCAGGTTAAAAACGTCGCGTGCACTTATTTACTTACTCTATAATTATTTGCGCGCTCGACCGTTCCATGTGCTAAGACAGCGTAATTTAGTCCTGTCTACCGGGAGCTTTGAGTTGCACGCAACTTTAATATTTAAGCATAATATTTAGATTTTAGTTTTTGTGAATGAATTCATGTATGCAGTTATATTGAAGAATTATCAGTTTTAATTTATGGCTTTGTTTGGGATAATTTATGATGAATAACAAGTCGCTAATTGAAAATTGATGCATGCATAGAGATTTAATAAAATCAATGATGAACAAGTAGTCGACTGTTTGGATAGTTTGTTCATAAGTGCTTATCTAAAATTAATTCATTCATAAGAGTTCGTTCGGTTGGACGAGTTTTTTTTGTCCGAGCGCGATTTATTCGTCCGGGCGCATTTTGTTCGCGTGGCCGCGATTATTTTTCACCCGATCATGATTTTTTTCGCTCGAGCTCGTTTTTTTTGTCCAGAGCTCGATTTTTTCGCTTGGACAATTTTTTTTCTCCCGGGTGCGATTTTTTCACCCGGGCACGTTTTTTTTTCCTGGTCGCGGTTTTTTTCGCCCGAACGGTTTTTTTGCCCATACGTGTTTTTTCGCCCGATGACACTTTTTTCGCGGGCGTGATTTTTTTTCGCCCGGTCACATTTTTTCGCCCGAGCGCAATTTTTCTCTCGGTCGCGTTTTTTTTCGCTCAGGCGCGTTTTTTTTTCGCTCGGGCGCGTTTTTTTTGCCCGGCCGCGTTTTTTTCGCTCGAGAGCGTTTTTTTGCCCGGGCGCATTTTTTTTCACCTGGACGCGTTTTTTTTCGCCCGAGCGCAATTTTTTCGCCTAAGTGCAATTTTTTTTGAAAGAGCGCATTTTTTTCACCCCGACACAATTTTTTCTCCCCAACATAATTTTTTCGCCGCGGTGCGATTTTTTGCCCGGGAGAACGAAAAAATGCGTCCGGTTGTGAAAGTGAGGATAGATACAACTCTAGAGGGGGGTGAATAGAGTATTCAAAAATTTGACTATCTACTCAACTCCCTTAGAGTTAATTTGCGGAAAGAGTTTATAGATACTTGAAACCCTAGAGTCTAACACAAAGTGTGGTGCACAAGAGAAAGCTAACTGTAATTACAGTTTCAGCTTTAGTCCTATCACAGCAACTAGCAGTTCTAGTTAATTCTACTCACAGCAATAGTACAATAATTAAAGTAAACAACACAGACGACACAAGAGGTTTATAGTGGTTCCCTCTAAATAGGTACATCCACTCTTCTACCACCCTGATAGGAATCCACTACAGGTTTTTGTTCAAGTGCTCTGCCACAAACTGATCTGCTTCAGGTAGATCAAGTAGACCCTTTGAGCTTTTGATCAGGAGCTCAAAATCCAACACAGGTTTTTGCTAAGGTGCCCTGCCACCAAGGTTCACTTTTGAAGGGAGTAATAACCCATTTACAGGAGGTTGAGAGAGAGTTAGAGTGTCTTCTCTATTGTTAAAACAATATAAGAGAAGCTAGTGGATTGCACAGAGCTAGAAAGCTCTAAGGAATCAAGGCTCCCCCTGGATAAGAGAATATCCAGGAAGAAGTCTTGCTTCAGGGTGCAGGATCTCTTCTGAACTCTTGACAGATAAAATCTGTTGTCTTGAAGTTCTTGAAGGAGCAGCTTGAAGAAGACTCTTGATGCAGAATGATTGTTCTTCTTCAATCAGCTTTTCTTTCTTCTTCTTCTTCTTCTAGAGGCTCTGAGTGTGAATGTTCCTAGAAGCAGGATGAACTCAGGGTTGAAGAAGAATGCTGAAGAGAGTAGATCTTCTCAGTTGAATGTGAAATAAACTAAGAGCTATTCTTCTTATTTTGAATCTGTATATGAATATCTGTGTCAACCAGACTTGGTGTCTGTGAGTATATCTCTCTATCTATGTTTATGTGTGTTGAAACTTCTTTCAAAAGAACTCTTTATATATTAGCCTCTGTAACGGCTCTAATCTTTATTTGAACTTTGTCTTCTTTTGAGATCTGCAATCTGGGCTGCAAATAGCACAATACAAAAATATATCCTGCAGACAGACATCCTATAAAGGGATAAAGCTTTCTGAGAAGCTGCATATCCAATCTGATAAAAGAATACTAGAGAAAGTCACATCAGACCAAACTCTTTACGGCCAGAGAAGACTTTTGTGTTTAACGGCTATAAAGGACAGCATTGCAGATAAAGCATAAAGATATTTCAACTAATAAGACAAAAGACTTTTGTCAGAAAGAACTTGACTTATGCATAAAGAATGGGGCAAAGATTGCCTTGAAATGTTAGCATAAAATCAATGAAATAATCTTTAAAAAAATATGACAAATAAATAGGAAATAAATCACAGAAGAGAAGGAGTACAAAATTACTAACAGCAGACAAAAGATCGTCGAACGATCCACGGAGATCGTCGACCGAACCACAGAGATCGTCGAACTATCAGAACAGATAGTCGAACGAAACAGATAGTCGAACTATCAAAGCAGATAGTCGAGCTATCAAAAAGATAGTCGAACCATCAAACAGATAGTCGAACTATCAACACAGAGCAGATAGTCGAACTATCAAACAGATAGTCGAACTATCACAACAGAACAGATAGTCGAACTATCAGAGCAGATAGTCGAACTATCACAACAGAACAGATAGTCGAACTATCAGAGCAGATAGTCGAACTACCAAATAGTTAAACTATCAAGAAAACTGTCTGGTCAAAAGAAGTCGAGCAGGGTTCGACGATCGACGAGGCAGAGACTACAAATCGTCGAGCTAATAAGAGTTGAACTAACTCAGAGATCGACGATCTACTGACTGACGAAAGTCGACCAACTGATAGACGATCGTCGAACAGTTGATAGATGATAGTCGAGCGTCGTTCGACTATAGTCGAACAAAAAACAAGTTAGCCAGATTTTCAACTGGATAAGCAACAACTCTACAATTGAGGGAATCTAACCTAACAACTAACCTTTGACCATAGATAAATCATGGGTCAAGAAACTAATTGAGAGGACTTAACACAAATCCAAACTAGAGTACCAACAGGTTGTAAAGATCATGCCTACCCAAAAAAACATGCCCAGGCAAAAAATACGCGTTTGAGCGAAAAAATCACGCATGGGCAAAAAAATCGCTCCCCGTTGCGCTCAAAAGAAAAAACCGCATCCAGGTGAAAAAATCGCTTTCGGGGAAAAAAATCGTGTCCGGGCGAAAAAAATCGCGCCCGGCGAAAAAATCGCGCTCCGGTGAAAAAATCGCGCACGAGCCAAAAAATCGCACCTGGGCAAAAAAATCTCGTCCGGGCGAAAAAACGCGCCCGGGGGAAAAAATAGCGTCGGGGCGAAAAAATCGCGCACGGGCAAAAAAACGCGCCCGGGCGAAAAAATCACGGCAAACAAATAAATCACACCCGGGCGAAAAAAACTCGCACGAGACAAAAATATCGCGAAAAATATCGCGCCCAGTCGAAAAAACGCTCCAGGGCGAAAAAAACACGCTATGACTAAAAAAATTGCATCTCGACGAAAAGATCGCGCTAGGGTGAAATGTTCGCGCCCCGGCGAAAAAATTCCCGACCGGTTGAAAAAATTGTGCCTGGGCTAAAAAATCGTGCCCGGTCAAAAAAAATTGCTTCCTTGCGAAAAAAATTCGCCCGGTCAAAAAAATCACACTCATGTGAGAAATTCTCTCGCGGATGAGAAATTTGTGTCCGGATGAAAAAATCGCGTCGAGATAAAAAAATCACATTTGGACAAAAAACCACGCAAATGATTTTTTAAAGAGATAATCGCTTATGAGAAGTTATAAGCTGGACCCCAGTAGCTTATGAAAAATCAACTTATCATCATTTTTAAAATAAGTGATTTTCTATATGCTGCACAAACAAACAGTTATAAAACTGTGCTTGCATTTTAAATAGAGATTATTCATCAACATAAGCTGCCCCAAACAGAGCCATATCACTCAATTGTTTTAAAATTAAGGACATGAATTGGAATTGCCCCTCCTACTCTATCCTCTGTGAGTTGAACAGACACTCAAAACTTTACAGGTTTGGGCTCCGTTTGGCACGATGATGGTAGTCGCATGAGTTAAACCGTCATTCGTTAAGTTAAGAATTATCTAACAAACATCATTCGTTTCAACATAAAAGTTGATGAAATTTCTTAGGTGGGCGTTAGCTAGGGGTGTGCATAAAAACCGGGCCCGGGGGGCTGGCCCGGGCCCAGGCCGGGCTATGGAGCCTAACAAGGACCCATATATGAGCATTTGCCCGGCCTGGTGTCCGGCCCAGGCCAGGCTGGGCAAAGCCCGGTTTCTAGGCCCGGGCTAAGCCCGGGGCTGGGCCGGGCGAAGCCCGGGGCTGGGCCGGGCAAAGACCGGGCCCGGCTCCTACGCGCCTTTTAAAACTGCGTCTTCTAGGTGCATTTTCGGGAGAAGTGTTCAACATGAAAGTTGTAGATATCGTCGATATCTACAACTTTCATGGTGAATATTTTTTGATTTGAAGCCGTTTAGGCCCCCCAAAAAAAATCACGCGGAATATTTGAAATGTTCCACGTGATTTTTTTCGGGGGCCAAATCGGGGGCCTAAACGGATTCAAATAAAAAAATGTTCAACATGAAAGTTGTAGATATCGACGATATCTACAATTTTCATGTTAAACACTTCTCCCGAAAATGCACCTAGAAGATGCAGTTCAAAAAGGCGCGTATTTCTTTTTTTAAAAAAATATTTTTTTTTATAAAAACAGGGCCCAGCCCGGCCCTGGGGGCCTTAGCAGGCCCCCTCCCGGAAACAGAAGCCCGGCCCGGCCCGACTGCATTCAGGGCCCGGGCCCGGGCTCAGTTCGGGAAAGGCCGGGCCTGAGAGGCCCGGTTTAGATCCGGGCCCGGAGGGCTTTTTGAACACGACTAGCGTTAGCTAATGGCAATTTAACCAATGTTCATCACTGCCACCACCTTCTCAAACTTGGTTTAAATCAAGATGGGCCGGGCCAAACAAATCAATGTGGGCCGGGCCAAACAAATCAATGTGGGCCAGGCCCATAATCCGGAGAAGAAAAAATGATCAAGGCCTTCGGTGAACCGAAATCTTCGTATAAAGCCGCCGTTTGAGGTCTAAACCCTAATACCCCGACATCGAAATCTCTCCCGCCCCCAACATTTCTCGTCGGAAATCCAAGCTTCTTAATCCATGGCGGACGCTCTAACATTCAAGGGGGTTCTCAGCGGTCACACCGACCAGGTGACAGCGATCGCTTCTCCCATCGACAGCACTGACATGATCGTCTCCTCATCACGCGACAAGTCCATTCTCGTCTGGGATCTTAACAAGGATCAGTCATTCTCCGACGGTTCCTCCGCAGGTGTCACCCGCCGCCGTCTCACCGGTCACTCTCACTTTGTTCAAGACGTCGTCCTCTCCTCCGACGGCCAGTTCGCTCTTTCCGGTTCCTGGGACAGCGAGCTTCGCCTCTGGGACCTCAACACTGGCATAACCACCCGCCGATTCGTAGGACACTCGAAGGACGTCCTATCAGTCGCCTTCTCCGTTGATAACCGACAGATCGTCTCTGCTTCCCGCGACAAAACCATTAAGCTCTGGAACACTCTCGGCGAGTGCAAGTATACAATCCAGGACGGCGAATCCCACACAAATTGGGTGAGTTGCGTTAGATTTAGCCCAAATGCCTTCCAGCCGACGATAGTGTCTGGTTCTTGGGACCGAACTGTGAAGGTCTGGAATCTGACAAATTGCAAGCTCCGATCAACCCTGACGGGGCATGGAGGTTATGTTAATACCGTTGCAGTAAGCCCCGATGGCTCCCTCTGTGCGAGCGGCGGTAAGGATGGTGTGACCCTGCTTTGGGATCTCTCTGAAGGGAAGAGATTGTACTCACTCGATGCAGGTGCTATCATCTACGCACTGTGTTTTAGTCCGAATAGGTATTGGCTCTGTGCTGCGAACTGAAGACTGTGTGAAGATCTGGGATTTGGAGGGCAAGACCGTTGTGCAGGAACTCAAGCCTGAACCGCCCTCCATTGCCAAGAGTCAGGTAACTTGTGTTTTTTGTTTGTTGGCAAATTTACGCTTATGAGCTAATTCAGTATTTTATTTGTGCAAATCTTTATGCCAAGGACCTGCCCTTAAATTTCTCCATGTTTTATTGGTCATACTGAAACTTAGTTTTATCGATATATCTTTTGTGAAATGTTGTATTAGTTGAATACTGTATGTCTGATTTTTTATTATCAAAAGTCTCTGATTATTACCATATAATGTTTCTGAAATCAGAAATCCTTCCGTTTGTGTTTATTATCTTGTCCAAATTTGAAAATGAATATAGCCCCAAATTTAGAATTAAGTAAATGTCCAAAGTAAGCATTTATTCATTTCTGAGTTAGTAAATATGCAGTCTGTAAAATATATAAAATGCATATTTAGTTAAAATATTTACTTCAATTTCGCAAAATGTACAATATGCAACTCATTTTTGACTCATTACTCATTATTGCCTCAACTTCCATCATTTCATTGAGTAGATGCAACTAAAATTAATAGTTTTAGGACTAATCTATACTATATTAAAATGATAAAATATCCTTTGATTAAACATTCACTTTCCAATTTTATTCCTCCTTATTACAAGAATTCTAATCTCATTAATTTATGTGTTTTTTAATTTTAAAATATGGATTCCTATACAAGCAAAAATTTTTACCTATAATAAAAAAAATGTGCTCTCACTGCCGCTCGCAAACCCCCATGCACAGGTAAAAACCGAGCGACGGGGGGAGTATAGCATTCAGATATTTGCGAGCAGCGGGAGCACCGTCACGTCGGAGTAATGTCGGGGTCGAAGTACTATCGCGCTGGGCATTGGATGCCCGCCCCGTGTACTGTCGCGATCGGGGTTTTCTCGCGGTTTTCTCACGGTTTTGAAACTATACCTATAGTTAAGCGACCAATTTGGATATTTTGCCAAAAAAAGAAAGTGATGTTGAAAATATAATGAACCCAAGAATTTAGGGCTTCAAAGTAGTTTTGTGATCTTTAGGAGGGCAGCGTCAACCAATGGCATTTCCTGCTCCATTTACATTTACATATTTCAATCACTATTATTTCACCAATATCATCATGTATTGTGATGTTTTTTTCGTGGCCTCCAAAACTATTGTTGTTGCAACACAATTATTTAGGGTTATCGAGCTTTATCCATTTATTAGGAAAGAACATATTGTCTTTCACATTGTTTACCCCCTAATGGATAGGGTGGAAAACAACAACTAATCTAATATACACAAGTTTGTTTAATTTTTATCATTTCAACTCATTTAACAACATCAAATGTCGCACGAAAGCGGACCAGATCAAAAGACTTGTGCGGCATGTGAGTGTACACAACAGCAGGTGGGGTGGTCTCCACCGATTGCGGCCAGGGGTAAGGCTTAGCCAGTTATCTTCATTTTTGCAATTGTAATTTGATTCATTCTTTTAATTTTATATGTACATTTTTGCCTGGGAGGTGTTAGGGGCTTATATACGTATTGGATGTATGAGTTGGAACTCTTTATGCTTGAAATATAATTTTGGATCCAAGGGCTTGGACAAGGAAATTGCCTTGGCCCGTGTTCAGTGCCTTTTATAGACTTCGTAGCATTTAAGGCATTCGCGGTCTCCGGCTAGAACTTACATTTCCGAAATTTCCTGAAATTTGGAAATGTGCTGGGATTATGGTCAACCAGAATCCACGACTAGTTCGCAAGTCTTTCCAAGCCGGGTGGTTTGTTCTTCCTAGCCACCATTGGCAGCAAGCCGGCTAGTCCTCAGCCAATCCGTGCGGCCTTTTTCCGTCAGGCCGCCGTCAGGGAAGGTCCAGATCAGCATCAAGTTCCAGAGGCCAAGCCGCTCAGCTCGCCAGGGGGAAATCCGCCAGGCCGCGCGGCTTTCTTCTTTTTCTCTCTTTATTTGATTCCCGTCGCCTCTGCCCGGTTCTCCTGTACCCTGGGCAACCGGTAATTTTAGCCCTGCCCGTTTGGGCAAGCCCCTGAGCCTATGAATAGGGGGTGAGGGGTGGGGTGGCACTCCCCAAGGCAAGCTGACTCGAATCCAGGAGCTCGCTTGTTAAGAGCTGCGGTCTCGAGTCTAGTGCCTTGCGGTCTGCTGTCCGGCCAGCTTCTCCTTTTCCATCGCTTTTTCCTTCTCTTTGTAACCACTTCATTTTCAATCAAGGGAAAGCCCGCCGCAGGAGAGGTATTCGCCGCGACGGGCAAAGTCTGATTTCGTCGCTACTGGCGACTTGCTCTGCTTTTTTTCTCTAACCGCTAGTACCCGACTACTCCACAATTTCCGCCCTCTTTTCTCTTTGCGAGTCTAGAGGGTCATTTCCCGCATCAACAATGGCGATCAGGTGGACGGGGCAAGACCTCATTTCTTGCGGAGGTGTCAACACATAGAAAATCTCGAAAGGAGATATATTAATAAAGTTGTTTTTAGAATTATTACAAGAGAAATTTGCTTGCGGGGGTACAAAATCTCATTTCGTTAGATTCACCCCGATTAAATGCCTAAGAAGGTTCTCCAAACTCTTATTAACGATTTCAGTCAGTTCATTGGTTAGAGAGTGATAACCATTACTAAACTCGAGTTTGGTGTCCATTCGTCCACTTAGTATGTTCCAAAATACGGTATAAAATAGTTAATATATTGTTGCGATTTCTCAAATTCGCTCACGTCTAACTTAATATTACAAATTTTAAAGTGTAATGTTGAGGTCGTCAACACCCTGGGATCCAAAATCCAGCGGGGAAGCGGCCGTGTGAGAGGTCGGCGAGGCGGCAGCCGGGAGTTCCTGCCCGTCGGAAAGACGTGTCAAAGTCGACGATGGTTCTGAAGTGGGCACCCGACGGGAGAGGACGTGGATGCAGCGGCAGGGCGCGAACAATTGAATGTTGAGGGGTGGTGGCGGGACTGCTGGAGTCAACAGGTTGAACGACGGAGAGGACTTGGAGTGGTATTGGCAGGGCAAAAGAATTGTACTAGAAACAATTCCTCTGCTGTCCGGGTTCCATTTTGCTTGTTCACGGGCAAATTTAATACTTCAACAGTGATGTCAATTTTGGCAACCGATTTTAATTTAGTGCAACAGATTTTAATCTATATAAGTTTTGGCAATAGATTTTTATTCTAATTGGATTTAGAAATCAATGCAATTAACTATGTAAGGAACAATGGTTGGACCGGCTCCTCCTTCAAGATCACAAAATTTGGCAAGAAATACTATTGCCAGCAAAAATAAACTATTTCCTATTTGCTCTAATTTAAGTTTGTGTTTCCTAAAATAACCTAAGCTTGCCTCTATCGTCCTACTATCAAAATTTCTGCATCTTTTTATTTAAGATCTCATCAGACGGTCAACCCAAAAAGCCGAACAATCTCAAATAAAAGCAGTTGCGCGAAAAAATACACGATAATAAATAAATGCTGAAAAGTTAAAATGCGTGATTTGTGCGAAGAGTGGCAAAGAGGGGATACAACGCTCGTATTACCGGTCTGCGGACAGTAACAGGTCGGTCGATTCATAGGTAAGTTGTTCTTATCAATTCGATAGCATGGGTTGAGAAAGAACAATTGTGTTATTTCGGGTTAAACTAGGTCAATGTTTGGAGATTCGTGTAAGCAATCAGATGGTGACATGTATAGTGTGATGTGATAGAGATCCGGATAATTAATTACCAAATCCACTGATGACCGACAATAAGATGTCTGAAAACGAAGACATGCTGGGGATATT
Organism: Platanthera zijinensis; assembly: GCA_039513925.1. Classification (NCBI taxonomy): domain Eukaryota; kingdom Viridiplantae; phylum Streptophyta; class Magnoliopsida; order Asparagales; family Orchidaceae; genus Platanthera; species Platanthera zijinensis. Next base: position 68,912,653 of record CM077098.1, on the reverse strand, counting down.
TAAAAAAAAATCAAATTTCCATATTTCTTAAATAAAAAAAAATATTTTTATGTATACAAAGAATGACATAATAAATGTTGGAGCCAAAAATATCACCAACTCTTCCCGCGTTATCCCTGGGTAGGGTGGTCAGCAGAGGGAAGAGTGGTTCACAAGCAATTGGTTATTGGCCCTGCGGACTGTTTAAGCGTGTGAAAAGAGCGCAAAAAGAAGGTGCCACTGACAGCGGCGAACACCAGGTTTTACCCATCGCGGAGAATTGCTTTCTTGTTACGAGTCTCTTGATTAATTGCCAAAAGAATTACAAGAGTGTATGAGCGAGTACAAAGGGAAAAAGAAAAGATTCCGCCTCCTAAAAGTCACCGTCCAGTAAGGCGAATACTCCCCCTGACGCCGACCCTCTCACGAAGAGTGCAGGAGCCTTAGTGAAGAGCACGCCGAACCCCCCAGAGATGTCCGTCGCCCGGAAAGACCTAGACCCATTCCAGAAGGTTTTGTCGGAAAAAGTACATCACCAGGAGTCGCCCGAAAAGATTGTGGACTCGGAGGAGTCGGACGAGGAGACGAACGATGACGACGACGTGGAGGTTGTCAATGCCGAGTTCAAGCTAGATAAATTGCAGGCAGATTCCAAAGAAAAAGCTGTGAAGACGGCCACCCCGCCTCCTATCACCGCGAACACCCCCTCGAAGAGGTTGAGGAAAAAAAATGACTGGCAGGAGACGGTTGCCCCAGACAACGAACTTGCCGCAGGTACTTGTCGAAAATGCCTTGCTGCAACATACTTGTTAAACAATTAATATCCCATTGCTATACTCCCAAAGAACGCCTTAGCGATTGCGGCCCTCCAGGAGGGCTTGAGGAAGCCTGCGCGCGCATAGCCCGCCTGGAGGAGGGGATCAAAACGCTGAAGCAAGACGCCGCGTCAGACGTCGTGCCCGCCTCGCGAACAGGAGCTCTCCCGTCTGTGCAGCGCTCCACCCACCAGAAGACGTACTTTCAAAAGTACGCGTGGAAGGTCAGAGAGAACATCCGCCCTGGTCGCCAAGTTGAATAAACATTATGCGGGCGCGTCCAGCGTGCTAGCAGAGATTACAGATAACTTGGCGTTTGTGGGTATGGAGCGGGTGCCAGACGAGGACGTCTTCAAGGATTAGGAACAAATTGATTTTGGTTTGTAATAACTATTCAGGTACGATCTCCGAATGTACGGATACTAATCAACAGACACTTATTGTGCTCGCCAGACTTTATGTGCATGTGGAACAACTTCTATTTTTTCTATAACCGCCACTAATTACGTTGCCAACGCATACCTCACCTGTCAGTGGACATACGCACAATGCCTTTTCCTTTCTTTTACAGGACAGTGAAGAGAGCATGCGGCGTCTGGCGCGAACATCCCATGGACAACGACTGTCTGCGAAGTTTCACTTTTCGAGGAAAAATCTTAATTTCCTATAAACAGGCCCGTGGAGCCTCCCCTTCTCGGCATACAATCCTTGAACCCTACGGAGAACGTGCCAGCACCCCAGGCGGGCTCCACCCGAGCGGACTGTGCCGTTGCATTTTTGTTTCACGCTCCGCTTACGATTAGATTATCAAACAGGGAGTTCGGGATCCATCTTACGCGAATCCGCGTTCCCGCCAAGAGGTTTGTTGCGCGACTACCCGACCTTTGCGAGCATCTGCATTCAATGTTCGCCGACGAACTAGTCCTCCCCTTCGAACACTTCGTCGCGGGATGAACCTTCCCCATTTTGTCGGAGATGGTAGAAGTGCTCGGTTACTACGGGCTCATTCCCGCTCAGCTCACCCCAAACTCTATCGCGGTGGCGACCACATTCTTTATTTACCTACGATTCCAACGGGTCAGATTCAGCCTGACTGTGTTCAGGCGGTTATTCTTTGTCCACGCGATCACGAAGGGCCATCTATACATAGGGTCGAACAAACTACGGGTATTGAACCTTCCCAATAAGATTCACGAATGGAAGTCCTGGTTCGCCATGTTCAGGGTGAACCTTAGGGAGCTGAGCCCCCTACTCTCACCCACGGGAGGAGGCGCTCTTCCTGACGCCGACAGTTGACGAGGTAGAGAAGGACATTGTCAACTTTTTCAACAAGGCTCCCTAGATATCGATCACTACATTCCGCACCTGGAAGAGGTGGCGGACTTGGACGTCTCTGAGTGTAAGTGCTTATTCACAAATGATTTACATACCCGCGGGCTCTAACGTTCAGTCTTACAGTTGTCCTGCAGGTTCCTACTGAAAAACCCTACAAACCTCCTGGCGTGGTCCTGACCGCGATTGAGAAGAGGAAGGCTGCGAGCACGAGGGGACCAACGCCTTTGCGGGCACCACCGACCACCTGACGGCATCGGGCGACATCACCCGGTCCTGACCGCGATTGAGAAGAGGAATGCTGCGAGCACAAGGGGACCAACGCCTTTGCGGGCACCAACGACCACCTGACGACACCCGGCGACATCACCCGCCGGTCGATCCCAGAGGTCTTCGCGGGTTCTCGAGCCCGCCACGCGAGACCTGCCGCTAGATACTGGGGCCCTGGAGAACACGCTTGGTGGCCCGCTGTTGCTCCGGGATGCGGGTGCGGTCACCCTCAGCACCCGATTGCCTTCCTGGAATGAGAAACATGAGACGACCCTGCATGCGCAGGCGGTCTCTTCTGCGATCATTGACGAGGAGTAGCTGGAGGAGATGCAGGGGTTGCCCGTAGACCAGTTGGCTCAGAGGGCGACCACAACGTATTTGAGACCACTGGCTTACAACAACGTTGTTTGGCGGACCTGGAGCAGACTTGGTTGGCCTTGAGACAGTCCCAGGAGGAGGTCGCCCGCCTGCAAAGCCAATTTGGGGTAATTCTCAAAATCCAACCATTGTTTCACATACCTTTAATACGGCCCTCTAATCATCTTTCTTTGCATCTATCAGGTGAGCCTAACCGCGAGCAACCCAGAGTTTGTGAGAGAAATCCTCAAGGCCGGGCACAAATCCAGAAAGATCACCTTGACACACCTGCGGAAGCGAAGTGCCTTCAAACTCGAATTCGTGAACATCAAATACAACGAGCTCTTCCCGGAGGACACAATGTTCTTTCCCGAGGACTCCGCTTCATTGTCCCTGCAGTCTTCTCCAGTAGAGTCCCCAAAATCTTCAGCTTCAGACAACGAACATAAAGTGTTTCCTTTTTCTTTTTTTTACTATTTTGGGCACATTTATCGCGCAATCCTGTAAAGACATTATTTTTTGCCCGCGACTAGTCATGGTTATAATTTTTGTTTTTGTAAATTATTCCTTGAAAATTCTTTCAACTGCCTACTGTGTTCGCTCCATGCTTTCCTCCGAGAGCTCACTCAGCGTAAGTGCGGTGACCGTGCAACGAGTGCACGCATGAGTAGTCGGAGTGTTTGACCAAAAAATTATGGTCTTACCACAACAACTGGGTCCGTTGTCAGCGGTTAAGGTCGCCAGTCGGGCGTACCGCGTATGACATCCACAGGTCTCTCGTCCGCACGCAACATTGTAGAACGATGGAGGGGAATAAACACCTGTTGCTCGGAGCTTGTCCTCGGAAAGAGATCTAGTACTAATAACATCTCAAATAAATGCGCGATTGGTCAACACATTCAGACCCGCCATATATGCCACCCGGGACTATCTCCACGGGAGCAATTATCACAGTCTTATGGTGGGGGAAGTGACTCACATCGGCATGAGGGTCAGAGGCTTGATGTCTGCCTCCACTCAGAACGTCCAAATTCATTCGAGGGGGTCCACGCAAGCTCCGGGACTCACCGGGCTTTTACAAAATCGAGGCCGCGTGCGCTGCATGTGCCTGCCCAAAAACCATTTCTTTAAGTCGCAAAGTGTTAATAAGCCTCTATGCGACAAAAATTTCTTGATGATGGCTCCTAGGGAGCAAATGTGGTTTTTGAGGATTAAACCATGTGCCAAGCATCGTACCCGGGCTTAGGAATAGTATTTCTTTAGGTCGTCACCACTCCATGTGTTGGATAGCTCTTTGCCTTCATGCGATTGTGGCTGGTAGGCCCCATTCACCCCTCTCAATTGGGGTTAAGCTTCCCGACCGACGCTGCTCACCCTGCTGCATACCTTTTTTCAGCACGAGATCCCCCTTCTCAAACTGCTTCGCCCGTACATTTATGTCAAAATACCTGGCCATTCTCCACTTTGCCTCTGCCTTTTGGATCATTGATTGGTCGCATAGTTCCTCAATCAGATCAAGACTGCACATCAGCTCTTCCTCGTTGCTTGTCATCCAGCTGTCGTCACGTTGCCTTGCAAGTAGCACACGAGGGCTTTCTACTTCAAACTTCACTGTGATGAGAGCTTCAGACCCATGTGACAATTTGAACGAGGTTTCACCGGTCGTCGAAGTAGTCCTGAGGGTCCATAGAACTTCCAGCAACTGCTCTGCCCAATTGCCATGAGCGTTTACCACCTTCTTGAGCCGACTTAGGATCTGTTTGTTGGCTGCCTCCACCTATCCATTACTACGTGGATGGTAGACCGATGAAAATTGAAGCTTTGTCCCCACCTGATCACAAAAACTAGCCAGCTCACTTGCGAACTGCGGGCCATTGTCCGTGACAATGGCCGACGGGACTCCATTTCGATAGATAATCTTTCCCAAATAAAGCTTTTTACCACTCGAGTTGTCGTTTTGGCCATTGCTTTGGCCTCTATCTATTTTGATGAAATAATCGATCCTGACCAGGATGAAGCGGCGCTACCCGCTTGCCTTTGGGAATGGTCTAAGTAAATCCATTCCCCAAACGACAAAAGGCCAGGGGACAGAGATGGACTTAAGCTGCTGAGCCGGTTGGACCTGAAGGGGAGCGAACTTCTAACACCTTACGCATCTCCTGGCAAAATCCGCACAATCCCTCCTGATCGTGTGCCAAAAATAACCTTGACAAAGGATTTTTTTTCCGAGGGTTCTAGCTCCTGAATGACTTCCACACTCTCCTGAATTTACCTTCTGCAGGATCCGAGAGACCTCTTCTTCTACTACACATCTTGCTAAAGGCGAGAGAAGTGTCTTCCGATAGAGAATATTCGAGACCAGCGAGTAATGGGCCGCCTTTAGTTTGAAACGCCTCATATCGCTTATCAAAGGGTGTACCTCCCAGCTCGTGAAGCAATGAATAAAAGGGTCCACCCAGGAAGGACGCTGACCGACCTCTATGTTGTATGCCTCTTCAATTGCGGGATGGAATAAATCTGTGAGAGTTTCTCCAGCGAGGTGTCCATATTTTGCCATTGCATCGACTTCCATATTTTTCTCTCTTGGGATATGACGAATACTGAAAGTAGGAAAAAGTCCCACGTATTGCTTGACCAGGACTAGATACTTCCGTAGGAGTGGCTTCCTTACCCCAAATATATCGTTGACCTGTGACGTCATGACTAATGAATATGTCTTTACATCTATGTCCTCGACGCCTATTTCCCAGGCCAGGCTCAACCCTGCTTTCAAAGCCTTGTACTCAGCTTGGTTATTTGTCACAAGAAAATGAAACTTCACTGCTTGCTCAATCCTGGTCTCGCAGGGACTAACCAAGAAGATCCCTGCCCCACTGAATTCAAACCAGAGGCCCCGTCCACCAACATTTTCCAGCATAACGGAGCTGAAGTCCTCTCCTTGAGGACGCCGTCATCATTTGCATAGTCAACGAGGAAATCGGCCAGAACTTGTGTCTTGATAGCGTCTCTTGGAATAGGCTATGCCAAACTCACTGAGTTTTATGGCCCATTTTGCCAGCTGCCTTGAATGATCTGGCTTCTCCAAAAATGCTCTCAAGTGATGGCCAGTCACAACTTTGATGGAATTGGCCTGGAAATAGGGTTGTAGCCTTCGTCTCGAAACAATCAGGGCCAGAGCCAGTCTTTCCAGGACGGGGTAGCGAGCCTCGACACCCCTCAACACCCCTGAAAACATGGCTGACATAATGAACATGGAACTGCTTCTTGCCTTCTTCACGAACCAGAACCGAGCTGATAGCATTCTGTCTAAACCCTAGGTATAGGAAAAGATCTTCTGACTGACGAGAACTTTGCAGGAGAGGGGTTGTAGTCAACTGACGTTTCAGCTCCTCGAACGCCAAATCACACTCTTTTGTCCACTCAAACTTCTTCTTTCCCCGTAGAGTTTTGAAGACGGGGGCACACTTGTCTCTAGAACGTGAGATAAAATGGCTGAGTCCTGCAACCCTTCCTGCCAACTGCTGAACTTCCTTCGGACTCCTCGGGGACTTCATCTCCAAGATGGCTCTTACCTTATGTTGTCAAGGCGCACACCTAGGTGCGGTTGAGGCGTCGGGCACACCGGACACAGCCCGTCGCGCCTCAGCACTGCTGAGGCTGGCGATGTGCCCCAGGCGCGCCCGTGCGCACGCCTTACAGGCTCCCAGACGCACCAAAGGCGCACCTGTGTCTTTCAAGATGTTTTTTTCAAATTTTTTTAGATGGGCAAAAAGATGATCTCAGACGCACCCGAGGCACCCCTAGGCGCACTTGGGTGTCCAATTTGCTGAAATTGAGCGAATTGGGCGCCCAATTTGCTGAAATTGAGCGAATTGGGCGCCCAATTCGCTGAAATTGAGCGAATTGGGCGCCCAATTCGCTGAAATTGAGCGAATTGGGCGCCCAATTCGCTGAAATTGAGCGAATTGGGCGCCCAATTCGCTGAAAATTGAGCGAATTGGGCGCCCAATTCGCTGAAAATTGAGCGAATTGGGCGCCCAATTCGCTGAAAATTGAGCGAATTGGGCGCCCAATTCGCTGAAAATTGAGCGAATTGGGCGCCCAATTCGCTTAATTTCCTTTTCCCCCCATTTTTGCGCCTTAGGTGCAACAGGCGCGCGCCTGCGCCTAGGCTCCAGGGGCCCTTCACGCCTCGGTACGCCTTGCGCCTTTGATAACCTAGCTCTTACCTTATCAGAATTTGGCTCCAGACCTTGAGGGGTGAAATGGTGCCCAAGGAATTTTCCCTCAGTAGCTCCAAAAACGCATTTGGCTAGGTTGAGTCGCATGTTAAACTTGCAAAGGGTATCAAACGTCTCTGCCAGATCTTTAAGGTGATTTTCAACATTGTGGCTCTTGACGAGGAGATCATTTACATAGACCTCCAAGTTGTGATCCTTCCGATGCTTGAAAACATTGTTCTTCAATCCGAACAACATGACTTGGTAGGTAGCACCAGCGTTCTTCAATCATCCTTTGGCAGGTAGCACTAGAGTTCTTCAATCCGAACGACATGACTTGGTAGCAGTAGCAACCCTCGTTCATGATGAACGAGGTATAGGGAACATCGGGTCCGTGTATCCTTATCTGATGATATCCAGAGAATGCATCCAAAAAGTTCTTCACCGAAAATCCTACTGCAGAATCGACCAGAGAATCTATCTGTGGCACTCGATAACATTCCTTAGGGATGCCTTGTTGAGGCGCGTAAAGTCAGCACACATTCTCCACTTTTTGTTAGGTTTCCATACCATTACCATGTTAGAAATCTAATCTGGATATTGCATTGCACCTCCTGAATAAACCCTGCTTCCAGTAACATAGTCACCTCCTCGCGGATGGGCTCAGCGAGAGTAGTTGCTACTGCTCGTTTCTTCTGCCTCACTGGTCTGAAGTTTGGGTCAATGTTGAGATGATGACAGACAACCTTCGGGCTGATCCCAGACATGTCAGAGGCCGACCATGTGAAGACGTCGAGGTTATCGAGTAGGCACTGGACGAGTAGCGCCTTGTTCTCTTCTTCCGATTCAACGTTAATGGAGACGGTCCTCCCTCCATCGCCTCATGGGATGGGTATTTCTTGGACTTCTTGCGCGGGCTTTAGGCGTAGCCCGCTTGTCCGAGTCGCGAACCAATTCTGCGCTCCTGTCTCTATTTTGCGGTCTTCGGCGAGTGTCTGCTCGCCTGGATGGGTGTTCGACAGCATTTCCTGCGAAGACTTCTAGCGATCTCTGCTTGTACTGTCCGCGCGCCGGGTGACTTCGTGACAGTCCAACCCGAGGAATTATTTCACCGACAGCTTGGTTCCACACTCATCGCACCAAATTCTGTTGGAGCCAAAAATGTCACCAACTCTCTGTGCGCTGACCTTGGGTAGGGTGGTCGGCAGAGGGAAGAGTGGTTTGCAAGCGATTGGTTACTGGTCCTGTGGACGGTTTAAGTGATTGAAAAGAGCGCGAAAAGAAGGTGTCGCTGACAGCGACAAATACTAGGTTTGACCCGCCGCGGCGAATGCCTTCCTAGCGACGAGCCTCTTGATTAATTGCCAAAAGAATTACAATAGTGTACGAGTGAGTATAAGGGGGAATAAGAGAGAAAACTTGACTAGACTTCGTGTCCGCACTAGCAACTAGGATAGTTCTGGGCTAAGTCCGCGTATCCTATCCAAGCCTCCCGAGTCCCTATTTATACTCGAGGGAAGGTGGCTCGAGCGATTCATGAACCAACGAGCTTTTAACACCTCATTAACTACGACATTAAATGCGCAACTGCCCGAGGTACACAAAGAGTCGGGCGATAGGGGGTGGGGGGTGGGGCGAGAAGAGACCGCACGTAGCCGCGCGGTACCACCGAAGTCGATGTTGAAGGGGGGAGAGTCCGTGCGGGCTCCAGAAGAAGTGCCAGACGCGGCCTGGCCAGATCCATGAAGATGCTTTGCGAGTGACCGCCTGTTAGACGTACCCCTCCCGAAGTTGCTTGAAGAGTGCCCGCACCGAGCGTGGCTACAGGCCGGACAATGCCCGCGAACTCCGAACATGGTCGCCTGGTAAGCTACTCCCTGTTGTCTGATGCTCGCCTCAGCTGGCACAGGATTTGGGTTAACAATAAACTCAATTGATTTAAGTATATATAATATAATACAAATAAGTGATTATACACTGCGCTTTTTTCAGCCCGGACGTGATTTTTACTCCCGGACGCGATTTTTTCTCCCTTTGTGTGTTTTTTTTGCCCGGATGCGAATTTTTCACCCGGACGCGTTTTTTTCGCCCGGGAGCGATTTTTTCTCTTCGACGCAATTTTTTCGCTCGGGCATGATATTTTTGCCTAGATGCGATTTTTTTTCCCAGACGTGATTTTTTCGCCCGGCAGTGATTTTTTTGCCCAGACACGATTTTTTCACCCGGACACATTTTTTTCCCCGAACGCGATTTAGACAAGATTCTTTCGCCCGGACGCGATATTTTCGCCCTGACGCAATTTTATGACCCAATCGTGTCCAGGCCTATAAAATGAGCCTGAGCGAAAAATCGCGTACGGGGAAAAAAAATTGTGCGGGCTGAAAAAAATGAGTTTGGGCAAATAAATTACGTTCGGGCGAAAAACCGCGTTTGACTCAAAAAATCGTGCCCTAGCGAAAAAATGCATCTGGACAAAAAACATTCTCCGGGGAAAAAATCGCGTCCAGGCGAGATTATTTTGCTCGGGCGAAAATATCTCGCACATGCTTAAAAAGCGCGTCTGGGCAAAAAATCGCACCGCGCAAAATGTTCACTTACTGGGCGAAAAAATCGTGTTCGGGCGGAAAAATTGCGTTTAAGCAAAACGTCCGGGTAAAAAAATCGCGGCCATGCGGAAAAAACGCACAAGGGCGAAATAATTACGCCCGGACAGAAAATCACGTCAGGGAAAAAATTCTAGGCCGAAAAAATCGCATCCGGGAGAAAAATTGCGACTGAGCAAAAAATAGTGTTCGGGCAAAAAAATCCCATTTGATCGAAAAAGTAGTGTCCGGGTGAAAAAATCTCCCCCGTGCGAAAATATTTCAACCATTCGTCTGGGTGAAAAAATCGTATCCGGGCAAAGAATTTGTGTCCGGGCAAAAAAGTCGTGTCCTTGCCGATAAAATCGAGTCAAGGCGAAAAATCGAGTCTAGGCGAAAAATCGTGCTCGGGCCAAAAAATTTGCATCCTGGCAAGAAAATCGCGTCCGAGCCAAAACAGTCATCTTCTGGGCAAAAAAATCATGCACCGGTGAAAAAATCACGCCGGTGAAAAATTCATGCTCGGGTGTAAAAATTACGTCCGGGCCGAAAAATGCGTGCCCGGTCTAAAAATTCGCTTGCGTTCAAAAAACGTGCGATCAGGTGAACAATGCGCACTTGAGTGAAAACATGTTTTATTTTAATTTTTGAAATTCAATGTCCTGCATTCGAACAAACAAATGCAACTATTGTCAATTCCTGTGATAGAATATCATTATACGACTTAACAATAAAATTTGATTTAAACCTAATGTCAATTCCTGCATTGGTATTTAATTGAAAGCTAATTCTTTAAAACCAATCTCTCCGAAATGAACTGATCCCAATAGTCTATTACACTACACACTTCTATGGAAAGATGAGTAATAGAAACTATACTTGAATCACAGCTACTCTATTCCATCTCATCTCTTTTTGAGTGATTTTCTCTTCAATCTGCTACCCAATTTAGAATGGTAAAATTTGGCTTCCATAAGGGTAGATGTTGAATCATAAAGGCTACATAAATATTAGAGCATGTTGTAGACATGCCGTTGATATTTTTAGGACATGTTCAAATTTTTTGTTGAGTATTATGCATGCATTTCGATAATTATATTCAAAACAAGTCAAGAACAGTACAGGTCTTAAGAGAGATGTACCACAACAGCTATCAATTGTTTGTACTTATTCTTGATCATTTAGGGGAAACAGTATTTTAGAAATCAGAAACATTTGATTTCTGATTTCAGAAATCAGAAACTTTCGATTTCTGATTTCTGAGGACTTTTGCAACTTAGTACCCCCGAATTGCTCTATTTTGGCACTTTGTATCCCGAATTTTTAAAATTGGTACTTTGCACCCCCTAATTATAGATTTTTGGCACTTTGCACCCCAAGACTGAAATTTAAGAGGTATTTAGATCCGGGCACCACTCGAAATGCTCATTTTAGCACTTTGCACCCTGAACTACTTTATTTTGGCTATTTACAAAGTGTCAAAGCAAGCATTTTGGGGGGTGCCCGGACCTAAATACCTCTTGAATTTTGTTAGAAAATCCCATTTAACATATGGCCATTATGTATTTTTATTGTTATTTCTCTCTCCTTTTTAGTCCCACTTCATGTATAGGACCTTCCTCTCTCTTTCTCCCTTCTATAAATATGTACTCATTCTTTGTATTTATGACAAGTGAACATATATACAAGGTTCTTTTTTCTCCTCTACATGGTATCAAAGCCACCGGTTCTCCTTGGGCGGTTTCTCCTTTCTTAACCGCCTATCCCGAGCGGTCTCCTTCCCCTCCTGCGGTCTGCTGCGACCTGCCTCTTCTATCCGCTGCCCGCCCTTGCCGCTCGGTCTCCTGCGGTCTCTCTTCTATTCCCGCTTTTTCTTCTCTCCGTGGTTCCACGCTCCTCCAAGGGCTTATTATAGCCTCCTTCCGCTCTGACCAGTGGGGACCACCTCTCCCACCTGCTCTCGCTCTACCCGCTGCGGACTGCTCCTTCCTGTTCGCTGCTGGCCTCTCTTGTCCGCCGCGGTCTCTCCCTGCGTCTGCTCACCGCGGTCTGCTCCCTGCGTCTGCTCGCGGCCTCTCTTCCCGCTGTCTTCTCTATCCGCTCGAGTTCTTCTACTCGTGGCGCGGCCTCTCTTCCCGCTGTCTTCTCTATCCGCTCGAGTTCTTCTTCTACTCGTGGCTTCCTCTCTCTGTCCGCTCGCTTCCTCTTGCGGCCTCCCTTTCTCTGACCGTTGCGGTGCTCTCCCAGACCGTGCGGGCTATTGCCTTCCCGCATTTTGGTCGCGGTCCTCTCCCTCCCTCCCGGCCGAGCGGTCTCCGACTCTTCCCGTCTGTCCGCGCGACCCGTTTCTCTCCGCGGTGGTCTCCTCGAGTGGGTTGGCTCTGCCCGCTGCGATCTCCGTCTCCCGGCCTCCGCACCTTGGTCGCGACACCCTCCTTGCCGCTGGTGTCTTCACACCGTGACCGTGCAGTCTCCCCTGCAGTCTGTCCGCGCGGCTTGTCTCTAGTCGCGCGACCACCCTACCCGTGCAGACTCCTCTTTTGTAGGTCCTTTCTCCTTGCCGCGGTTCGTCTTCATGACGTCTTCTGCTGACTCTACCGAACCGACGGTTACTCCTGCAGATCGCCCGGCCTCCCTTCCGGATATTCGTGATGAGCCCGGATTACAACTATATCTCTGACCGGTAAGAAAAATTTTGTGGAATGGGCGCACTCGGTTCGCTAAGTCCTGCAGTCGAAGGGGTTTCTTCATCACTTGACCTCGTTACCGGTACTCATACTGATGACCGGTTCCGTAACGATGGTCGGGTTCAGACGTGGATCCTCAACTCTCTTGATGGCGAGCCTTATCGTCTGGCCATGTACCACGAGACGACCAAGGGTTTGTGAGACGAGCTCCATACCCTCTACTCTGGCAAAGATAGTCTTCATCATTTGTACGACATCATCACTGCTCTTCAGGCTCTTGATAGTGGTGGGGCGGCCGATCTGACCTCCTTTGTTGCCCAGGCTCGGTCTCTGGTCGAAGCTTGGATCCAACACCAGCCTCCTACTGTGGACCTTGCTGTCTAACATGCCCAGGAAGAAGCCGTTGGCATCGCTATGATGATCGCTCGGGTCCCGCATCACCTTCACAGTGTGCGGGCTCAGATTCTCTCCTCTACAGTTACTCCGTCCTTCTCGGATGTGTACTCGATGCTTCTCAAGGTCTCCCCGCCTCCGGATTTTTGGCTCTTATCCAGCAGGCCCCTGCACCTTTACTACCTCTCCCTTCTTTAGCTCGTGGGAGCCGTTCTGACTCTCGGGGACGTGATCGGGGTGGCCGGCCGCGGCCTAAGTGTTCCTTCTGTGGCAAAGACGGGCATCTTGAAGCCACGTGCTATCACAAGCATGGTCTTCCTCCTCGTCCGCAGGCCTCTGTTGCTGCCACCGACTCCTCTCCCACTCGTACTGACCTCGACGAGGTTCGCCTTCAGCTCCAGCATCTTCATGGCCTGCTCAGCCGCCCTCCGACCTCGATTGCCTCCGCCGCCTCAATCTCCAATGAAGGTATCGCCTGCCTCTCCACTGGACCGCGATGGATCATCGATTCAGGTGCCACTCATCACATCACCTCTGTTCGACCGCCTCAGTACTTGTCTTCTCCTCACCCGAAGTACATTACTGTGGCCAATGGGGCAGCTGTCCCCGTCTCGGGCTGTGCTGATATTCCTCTCGCCTCCTCCCTTATCCTACGCTCGGCTCTTCATGTTCCGGGCTCTCCCTTCAATTTACTTTCTGTTGGTCGCCTTACTACTGACTTACATTGCTCCGTGACATTTACTTCTTCTTTTATGATACAGGATCAGCAGACGCGAACTATCATTGGTAGGGGGCGACTGTAGAGCGGGCTCTACCTTCTTGATGACTCTCCTACTCTCCTCGCATCTGTCTCTTCTTCGGATTGGCATCGACGTCTTGGTCATGCTCCTCTCCCAGTCCTCCAGAAGGCTCTCCCGGATATCTCTTCCTGCTTTTCAGTGTGAAACATGTATTTTTGCCAAGCAGCCACGTTCATCTTTTCCTTCTCATTGTACTTGAAGCTCCGCTCCTTTTGTTTTGGTACACTCCGATATATGAGGTCCGTACAAGATTACTAGTATTTCTAGCTACCGTTACTTTCTTACATTTATTGATGATTATTCTCGCATGACATGATTGTATCTCCTTCGCGATCGTTCTGAGCTTCCTCGCTTCTTCCGGGCCTTCATTCTTGAGACTCGCACTCAATTCTCTGCGCCCATTCAAACTATTCGTACTAACAATGCGCGCGAGTACACTGGTCATGACTTCGCGATCCTCTGCTTTGAGTTTGGAATTATTCATCAAACGTCGTGTGCTTATACCCCACAACAGAATGGTATCGCCGAGCGCAAGAATCGTCACTTTCTTGATGTGACTCGCTCCCTTATGCTTTAAATGCAGGTTCCCAAACCATACTGAACTTTTCGCTCTCCACGACCTGTTTTCTTATCAACCGTCTACTATCCTCTGTCCTCCAGAATGCTACTCCATTCGGCCTCCTATTTCCCTCCACTCCGGCTTTTCCTATTACTCCCCGAATTTTTGGGTACCACCTCGGCCCCTCTACAGAAAAGTTGGATCCCCGTGCAGCCAAATATGTTTTTGTGGGCTACTCGCGTACTCAAAAGGGCTATGTGTGCTATTCGCCTACTACCCGCAAGGTGACTGTTTTTGCAGACGTCACTTTCCGGGAAGATCTTCCCTTCTTTTCTGCTCTGGATTTTGCTCCTGTTCCAGAGCCCGTCGTGCGTCCTGTCATCTCTGTTTCCTGTTCCCCATCGTCTCCTCTTCCTGCCCAGCCTCCGGTCCGTCCACAGCCACCTGTCATCCGGGTCTATTCTCGTCGCTCTCCTCATCCCGTTGCCGCACTGCAGTCGGCTTCGACCTCTGATGCTCCACGACCTGCTGCTCCGGCTCCAGCCTCCACCGCTCATCCTATGACGAATTATGTCTCTCTACATCGCCTTTCACCGCCACTTCTTCACTTTGCCACATAATTATCCTCTGTTTCTGTCCCTAACTCTGTGTAGGAGGCGCTTCAACATCCAGGATGGCGGGCTGCCATGGACGAAGAAATGACGGCCCTTTGGGCCAACCAGACCTGGGTTCTTGTCCCTTTACCTCCCGGCCAGCATCCTGTTGGGTGTAAATGGGTTTTCGTCATCAAACATGCTCCTGATGGCACTATTGCCCGACTGAAGGCCCGCCTGGTGGCCCATGGCTTCACTCAGCAGCAGGGCCTTGATTATGAGGAAACCTTCTCTCCGGTGGCCAAGCTCAACACCGTTCGTGTCCTCTCCGTGGCTGTGCATCGCCATTGGCCCCTTTATCAGCTGGATATCAAGAATGCTTTTTTGAATGACAATCTTTAGGAAACCGTCTACATGCGCCAACCGCCCAGGTTTGAGACCACGGGGGAGTCTCGTGTGTGTCTTCTGAAGAAATCCATTTATGGTCTCAAACAATCCCCTCGGGCGTGGTTTGACAAGTTCAGCAAGGTGGTTCGGGACATGGGTTTCACTCGGAGTTCTGCAGACTTCTCCCTATTCACTCGACACCGGGCAACAGGAACGGTCCTTCTGTTGGTTTATGTTGATGACATCCTGCTTACTGGGGATGACCCAAAGGGGATTCAAGCGGTCAAACAACATCTGAGCACCGTGTTTCAGACCAAAGACCTGGGGCATCTTCGCTACTTCCTCGGTCTTGAGGCCGCACGACGACCGGATGGACTTGTCCTCTCCCAACGGAAGTATTGTCTCGATCTTCTCAAAGACGCTGGCCAGTCTGGTTGTAAGCCAACTAATACCTGATGGAAGCAAATCACAAGCTATGTGCTCATGCCTCTGATGATGATCTGCCTCTCCAGAACCCGGAATACTATCGACGCCTTTTGGGAAAGTTGATATACCTAACGGTCACGAGGCCTGATATATCGTTCGCTGTTTGGGTTGTCAGTCGGTTCATGCATGCTCCCCAGGTTTCTCATCTCCAGGCGGTTGAACGGATTCTCCGATACCTTAAGGCAGCTCCGGGTCAAGGGCTTATTTACAAAACCTCCAATTCAGTTCCAGCATTGGTTGCTTATTCCGATGCCGATTATGCTGGTTCCCTGGATGATCGACGGTCAACCAGTGGGTTCTGTACTTATTTTGGCGGTCATCTCATTACGTGGAAAAGTAAGAAACAAGTCGTGGTTGCTCGATCCTCCACGGAAGCTGAATACCGATCGATGACATCGGTTGTCTCAGAACTCACATGGCTTGAAAGCCTCCTTGCTGACCTGGGAGTAAAACTTCCTTCATTTGCTGTTCTATTTTGTGATAGTCAAGCGGCCATACACATAGCAAAGAATCCGGTGTTTCACGAGCGCACAAACCATATCGAGGTAGACTGCCACTTTATTCGGAAGAAAGTTCAAATGAAGAAACTTGAATTAAAGCATGTTCCGGGCACTGATCAAGTTGCTGATATTCTCACGAAGGCTTTATCAAGTACCTTGTTTTACCAGTGTTTGTCCAAGCTGGGTGCATATGACCTATACGCTCCAGCTTGCGGGGGAGTGTTAGAAAAGCCCATTTAACATAGGCCCATTATGTATTTTTATTGTTATTTCTCTCTCCTCTTTAGTCCCACTTCATGTATAGGAGTGCAAAATGCCAAAAAATTGTAATTAGGGGATGCAAAGTGCCAATTTTAAAAATTCAAAGTGCAAAGTGCCAAAATAGGATAATTCCGGGGTGCAATGTTCCAAAAAGCTGATTTCTGAAATTAGAAACATTTAATTTCTGAAATCAGAAATATTGAAGGACCGAAGCCTAAAAAAACGAGCAGGCAATGGAAGAATTGCAACGGAAGAATAGGGCGACATTTACCTGCTCCTATCGAAACCTAAAACACGAGCAAGCGACAGAGATCATGTGAGGGATTCCAGCACTGTCGAGGGGGAGAGGTGATGGATTACGACACTGGTGATGGGGAGAGGCAAGGGAGCATGGCTGCGAGGAGCTCATCCTGCCGAGTGAGGGTTTTCGGAAGCTGCTAGGTTTTCTCCAAAGGACAAATTCATCTCACCCTTAATTTATTAACGAAAGTTAAGGTGAAAGTTAGGGGACTCAACTTAAATGATTTATTTGAACTATACCTATAGTTAAAGGACTAATTTGGCTATTTTGCCATTCTTTTTTTTTAAACTAAAAACTCAGAGAAACTTGTTTCCCCATCGTCCTTGACCATTTACCGGGCATTCCGTCTTTTTTTTAGTAGAATGTAATAACTTAAGTAATTAAAACTCAATATGCATAGTTTGATTATTGTTTTGACCACCAATTCCCCATGTTTAATTAGCGTTTTTTTGTTTTTGGGGCATGCAGCTGCTTTACTGTACAAGCTTGGCCTGGAGCTTCGACGGAAACATGCTGTATGCCGGGTACACTGATGGTCTCATCCGGGTTTGGAGGATTTCGCAGTACCGATGATCATTTGAGCTCAGATATTAGTTTTTACTGATATCTGCAGATTTATATATTTTTTAAAATTTTGATTTCAACACATAAAGGCTCCGTTTAGGCCGACTTATTTTCACCGGTCAAGTATCGTAACCGCTTGACCGGTGAAAATAAGTCTGCCCAAACGGAGCCTAAATCAGACAAATGATGTTTTTATTATTCCAGGCAGGCGTTGTACTGGATATTCTGTTTCAGTTCCTGCTCTCTTTGTAGCAGTTGCATGCATTGTTCACCTCTTTTTATATCAGATTCCTGCTTTATTTAATTCCTTCTGTCATATATGTATTTATCGACTGCCTAGGCATACTTTGACAATTATTTTCCTGGTGGGAACTATTTTAAAAAATTTGATTGTTGCACACCAAAGTAAAAAAAAAATTGGTCGATGCACATCAAAGTATATTTTTATTTTTTTTCCATGATATTTTCGTGTAAGCTAAATTTTCTTTGGAAAGGTAATATGATACAACAATATTGCAGTATATGAAATCACTACATTAAAAATTCCTAGAAGATAACATATCCTATACGTCTATGCTGTAGTCTACTGTCTACCAGTCATGTATACAAGACAAGATCAGCATGTTGCATCAGCTCATAATTCGCAAGACCTTCAAAAAGAAAAATTAGATGAGTAAAGAATAATAATTCAGTGGCTCCAGAATCTTACTTCACATTCATCCTTGAGCTGGTTTTTGTAATACTGTGGAGAGCTAGACCCGGGTCTTCCTAGTAAAGGATGCATTAGCCTTCTCTACCCTCACCCACTCGACTTTCTTGTAACCAAACATCTCCATCACCCTTGTCACCATCCAATCAGAACAAACCTCCCCTCAAAATTCCATCAATGTTGAACATAAAAATTCTAGCGCCTTCAATGGATCTTGCTCAATGCCAATCATTCCTCCCTCATCCGATCCATTCATCGCGTGTAAGGATGAAGAGTGGAAAAAATTTAATTGGAGCTCGGGGAAGCCTGAAAGGTGGGAGAAATGGGCTTAACACCAATGGTAGAGGAGAAAGACGGGTCGGCCGGGGAAATGGAGGTCCAACAACGTGGAGTCGGGTGGCATTCGAGCGGCGTCGGGTGAGGCAGCCCTGAAATCGCGAAAGGGACGAAAGAATTGGGCTTTGGCGGAAAGGAGCTGTGGGGTCAGGGGTGTGCTTAACTTCAAACAGGGTGTGCCAATATTAGGATTTTAATGTTTTTTTTTTGAGTTTTTTGGTCAGCAATTAGCTAGGTTATGTGTAGGGGTGCAAGTTGAGTTGAGCCGGCTCGAAAAAAGCTCGACTCGGGCTCGAGCTTGATTATGAGTCGAGCTCGAGCTCGGATATTATTGTTCATGAGCTCGCAGGCCGGCTCGCGAGCTTTTTATTCCTATATATATTTTTTAAAAATTAAAAATATAAAGAAAATCAGGCTCATGAGCTAAAAAGCTTCTGAGCAGCTTGACTCGAGCTCGCGAGCTCGAAGCTCGAGCTCGATAAGCAGGCATTGAGCTCGAGCTCGAGTCAGGCCAAAATGAGCTCGGCGAGCTCGAGCTCGAGCTTGGAAATTTTGCCAAGTTCGACTCGTTTGCACCCTTAGTTATGTGTGCTTATAAAATAGCCCATTTAAAATTATGATTATATGAATTTTTGATCAGGCTACAATGAATTGTGGATTCTGGATTTTGTGTTCACAAGAATTGATACATCATGGATGAAATTAAATAATGTATGTAAGTTGTGAGGGGGAAAATTTCTTGGTATGTCAAACGTACAACAAACTTGTGCGTGATATAAATACCCCCAGCTCCATTTCCCCTCTATCAGTTCAAAATTTTCAAAAAAATAACTTTCGGCGTTACGGAAGACCTAACTCCCTGGTGCTCATCGATGTAGAATAACACGACGCACATTGCCATTCATCGGGAGGGAATATCGACGACGAACATCGACCGCCAAGGAGAAGTGCTCAGCCAACCGTCTGCTTCTGTGATCTTCCTTTGGGGACTTCGACCGCGAGGGAGAACATCGATGGTAATGATCCTTCATGTCTTCATTTTCATTTACCCACTTGGTAGGGGTTTGTTTACGTTTTTTTTGGGGAAGATTACCACCCAATTATTGTATTTTTTGTAACATCTGGAATTGCTTCACTGCTAGATATTGCTTGGGTTTAGGGTTTCAACTTTTTTTGTTTTGGTTAAGTGTTCCTCCGGTCGGATATGAGACATCCAGTTGGATTTATGCATGTATTTAGAACTGTGGATCTTAGAGGAAGGTGCTGTTGCCAAACATACTGCTATTGTTTGAGCATTGTATTGACTAAATCTTTTCTTATGCCTTCTCAATTTGTTCCCCAGTGATAGTGGATATTCTGTGCAGGATATAGTGCAAGATAAGCATTTTTTTGTTTTGGTTTAGGTATTCTTCTGGCCGGATATCAACACTTCTAGTTGGATTTATAATTTCATTTACTAGTGTGATATTCTGTATGTCATTTATCCTCCTTTTTTCATTGTAGTGTACTATTCTAGATGGAAGGTGTTAGGTACACTGAAAAATATGTATCAGATTTGGAGAACCCTCATCTTACTCAATGATATACATCAATTTGTATTTGATGTATGCTTGAGTTTCATTGTGCAGGTATAAGGTTTGCAAAGAAATTTTCTAAGTACAAGTGTCGACACTTGTGAAGAATTGTGTCAACACTTGTGAAGAATTGTGTCGACACCAGAAACAAAGTTGTGTTGACACCCAGAAGTTGTGTCGACACCAGAAGCAAAGTTGTGTCGACACCCAGAAATTGTGTCGACACTAGAAGCAAAGCTGTGTCGACACCCAGATATTGTGTCGACACCGGAAGAAGAGGTTGTGTCGACACCCAGAATTGTGTTGACACCTAAGGCAGGAAGTGTGTCGACAGCTAAAGCTGAAGCTGTGTTGACACCCAGGAGTTATGTCGACACTAGAAGAAAGGCATGTGTCGACACTCAGGAATTGTGTCGACATCTGAAGAAGGTTTGTGTCGACAGCTAGACACACACTCAACGCCATCTTACAACAACATCTATTCTGAGTCTGAAGGCTTGTGTCGACACACAGGACTTGTGTCGACACTCACTCAACGACAGCTATACACACACTCATCGCTGTTTGTCTGTAGCAGTTATGTCAAGACCAGAAGCAGTTTTGTCGACACATAGGACTTGTGTCGACACACACTCAACGACAGCTGGACATACACTCAATGCCATCAGTCTGCAATAGTTATGTCGAGACCAAGAGCAGTTGTGTCGACACACAGAACTTGTGTCGACACATACAAACAGAAGATGTGTTGAGTAGCAGAAGAATGACTATGTCAACACTTGGAGTGTTATGTCGACATCACCAAGACTTGTGTCGACACTTAGTCTATTTGTGTCGACACATATGGAGCAGTCTGCTGAGTGGTTTATGCTAACTTATAAAATCTTTGAGGAATCAACTGTCATGACTGGTGACTTGACAGCTGTTGTAACATCTCATTTCCAGCTAGACCCCTAGGAGTGGTTTTGTCATGACTAAGTCATGACAAAACCCTAAGAAGCCCAAAAAGACCAAGTGAGCTTAGGCATGAAGGTGGAGATCACCATGGTCTGCAAATAGTAGAATTCTAAACACTAGTTTAGGATGACCATAAGCTTCACCATGACTCCATGACCCCACCACAATATCCCTAAACTATTGGAAGGTCCATTAGAGCCCTAAGGGTCCATTGAAATCAACCCAGGGTGGCCAAGTTGACCTAAGATCATCCTAGACCTAAAATGGGCAAGGTGCCCTAACAAAGGTCAATGTGCCCCTAATGTGCCCAACCAACCCTATCTAGGTCTTCCCAGACCTAGGGTGAAGTAAATGGGTCACCAAAGACCCATTGGGGTCAACTTTAGAGGCTGAGTTGACCTAAGTCAACCTTAGGCCTAAAAAGGTCAAAGTGCCCTAACTAAGAGGCAAGTGACCTCCAATATGCCCAAGCAATCCTACCTAAGTCTTCCTAGACCTTAAGTGAGGTCAATGGGTCACCAAGGACCCATTGGAGACAACCCAAGAGGCTTAGTTGACCCAAGTCAACTCTAGCCTAAAGTGGTCAAAGTGCCATGACTAAGGGTCAAGTGACCTCCAAGGCGCCAAGTCAACCCTACCCAACCCTACCTAGACCTTAGGGGAGGCCAATGGGTCACCAAGGACCCATTGGGGTCAACCCAAATGATCAATTTGACCAAGGTCAACTCAATCCTTGAAATAGGTCAAATTAGCCCAAATGGGCTAACCCAAGCTCAAACCCATTTCCCCCACTTGGGCTAACCTCATTATTATTATTCATATGGGTTATGAGCTGCCAATAGGTTAGGGAGATGAACAAATTCGGCCTTGATGACTAGGGAGAGAAAACTCAATTTTACCCTTTAATGGAGGAGAGAGAAAGTTTTTTAAAGGGGCCATTCATGGCCAAGGGAGACCAAGGGCCTCTCCAATTGATTCCAAGGGCTGAATATATTCTCCCTCATCAGTTTTGAGGAGTGTAATAACCATAACCAGCCATAAAAGTGGCTGAATTTAATTTCTCCCATAAGGAAGAGAGAGAAAGAGGGGAGAGAAAGCCATTAATTGCCATGGGAGAGCAAAAGTTCCTCTTCAATTGATTCCAAAGCCTTGATTCATCTTCCCCTCATTAGTTAGAGGAGACCAAGGGTTTTCCCCAGCCTCTAGGTAGCTCAATACAAGGGATATGTCATGGCCGAATTTCACTTTTCATGGCCATAAATGGCTTTGAAGCCTAGGCCATTCCTCTCCCCCATTTGATGACTTTAAAAGCTTCACTAGGTAGAGGGGAGGAGTTTCCACATTTTTCTTGAAGGAATCGAGCCCTCCCACTGCATGGTAGTAACATACCCAAAGCTCCAAAATTCGGCCATGACGCACCACCACCAAACCCATCGGCAAGCACGGTTAAAGGTCATCCTCTACTTCTTCTTCTATGGATAGATCTTAGGAATCAAATAAGAGAGAAATCGGGCTCAATTGAGCCAGATCGTGTGAGCAAAATTTCAGGTTTTTCATGGTTTTTATACCACTCGGGTTCGCTGAAAACCGCCCCTCCGGCGGCCGTGCCGCTGCCCGGCGATAGCCCCCACCTCAATGAAGGTGGTGGCGGTGGTGGCCGGCTAGGGAGTTGGATGGGTGGCCGAGAAACATGGCTGGAAATAGCTCCAGGTTCGGCCAATCCTAGCCCTTGGCTGGAGGAAGAAGATGACCATGATCCCTCTGATCTTCTTTAAGATTCGTGCTGCATCATTTTATATTTAGTTTTGATTTTTTCTATTCTGTTTACTAGGCTGTATTAGATTAAATATTAAAAATACCTAGGGTCATCTAAAGAAAAAGTGACCGACACGAAAATTGTAGCCCGTGAAATCTAGTTTATTTTAAAATTTGTTTGAACCCATTTGGGTAAGTGATTTTACCACACCACCCATTTTGGTGGGGTATATACATAGGCTTGACCAGAACTTGGTTTGAGTGCCCCCACCAATCCAGCCATCCAAATGACTTGCAATTTTGGATGGGGGTCACCCTTACGTATACCTAGAACATATCCAAAAATGGAAATTTTTGGAGAACATTTTTCTATAGTTTTTGTAAAAATTTAATAATCAATGAATAAATTAATTAGGTGTCCTAAACATCTCAAAACTCCCCCAATTTTGGGTGGGTGATCTTAGAGGGAATGTTAGGGCTCTGGTAAAAATCTCATCTCATTTGGAGATTGTTTGGTTAGGTATTGATCCAACCCTAGGTTTACCCTTATAGGATTATTTAGGTCAAAGTGCTCTTTTTGGTGTTTGAGTGGTCAAATCCCCTCAACAGAGGCTGATATTTTGTCCACTAATTTTATATGGCATGTAACACCCTCCAATGAGATTTGGGATGGTTTGGGGTAGGGTAGCCCTAGAACCTTAGGGTAGGCTCCTTTTTTGGGAGATTTTTAGGGTTTGAAGGTCATGGGGTCAAATGACCTTGGAATGACTTGAGACGTGGTGGAAGGGATCCTAGGGTAGCTATGGTCCCTTGATTGAAGTTTTATTGAATTTGGAAGCCTTAAACCCCCTCAAATCCCTAATCCTAGTTTAGGGCACAAGCCTAATAGTTGGGTTTAGGCAATCAAAATACCTTACAATAACTTGAAACTTGGGCAGGGTATTTCTCTAATAAAAAGAGTCCTAAAATAATTTTGGTGGAATTTTTGGGCTAATAAAATCAGTACTTCCTTAATAACCCTAGTTGTGTCCTTAAGTTTATTTTGCTTGTTATGATAGTTTTGTCCACTGAAAAGTTGTGAAATTTAGTATTTGGAAGTTTTACATCATGTTAGTTCCCTCTGTATTTTTATTGAAATTTTTAGATGATTATTTAAGTACTTGTTTTATAAATTATAAATTGTGGATTTCTGATCAAAAATAGAAGTGGAACCCAATATTGCTATGAAAATTTTGAAACTTGGTCAGTGAGTGTGCTTTGTCAATGTGTAGGCTCTGGAATTTTCTCTTAATTTTTAGGTGACTTGAAACAATCTTGCTTCACAAAGTTATAAATTATGAAGATTACTTTTAATTAGATTTAGAGCCCCTCGTCTATTGGAAAAATTATAAAACTTGGTTAGGGTTAGTTTTAGATCATTATCTATCTCCTGGAATTTTGTCATAATTATTAGATGAATGTTTACAGTACTTTCTTCAATAACCAATGACTATGAAATTATTGATTTAAAATTAAATTAGAGGCTACTGTTCACTGGAAAATTGGGAGAATACTTGTAGAGTGTTTTTAAGCCATGATGGACTTACTGGATTATTATTATTATTTTTAGAACAATATTGCTAGCCTTTGCTTCTTAAAATGGTAATATTGACTTTATGTTCTAAATTGTGGATTTGGGGTCTAAACAATTCTGAAAATTCTTAGACCTTGGATTTGCTGTAGAAATGTTACCTAGTATTTATCATAATTTTGTGGTGATTTGTTTCTGATTTAAAAGTGCATTTCATGTTCAAAGAAGGGCATTTAGAGTCTTAGGTTAATTAGATTAAATGCCCAAATAATTAGGAAAATTATGAAACTCTGGAGTTAGTCTAAATAGGTCATGGTAGACTCCCAGAAATTGTTATGGATCTTTTGGATGAGTAAATGGAGTACCCCTAGTGGGAGCACCATGTAGCTTAACACGGTCTGCATATAGTACATAGAACTGAAATAGGCTAGCTCGGAGAGCTTAAACACACTTAGGGGAGTCACACTGAAATAAAAGAGAGGATTGGTCATGGGTAGAAATCAATAATATTAAGTGCCTTGCAAAAGGGAGCTTTGGGCTTCAGCCCATCGTAGTTTCTAGTGCCTTTGAGAATCCTTCACCGGGTATACCAGGGGCAGTCCTGGGCTAATCTAAACTGTAGGCAAACTAACTTGCAAGAGTAACTAGCATAATTAGGGATTCACATTCACTCACCTTGATGTCTCGGGATGTTAGGCTGGTTCACACGGGCTATAGGCCCGAGGTTTTTGGTGATAGGCAGGTTGGCCCGGTGAGCTTTGGCTTGGCTGTTTATTGTAACGGACGGGATGGTCTGGGAAGCTTTGGCTCGGTGGATAATACATAAATGTGCATGTGCATAAGGTATTAGGTGCTGGGTCTTCGATATTAGAGGGTCATCGCACTGACACCAGTACGTTGACTCGGCGGGTGTGGTTTTACACT
Organism: Platanthera zijinensis; assembly: GCA_039513925.1. Lineage (NCBI taxonomy): Eukaryota > Viridiplantae > Streptophyta > Magnoliopsida > Asparagales > Orchidaceae > Platanthera > Platanthera zijinensis. The sequence goes on along the minus strand of CM077098.1, from coordinate 68,887,742 downwards.
TAACCAAAAACTAAGTCCGGTGGACCAGACGGTAAAGAGTACGCAGGAGCTCCGCTTAGTGCACCAGCGTTGAGGCGTACGATAGGTCTGACTGGTAGTGCTGATACCGGTTTAGAGGTGGGCGAGGCCCAACCCACCGCTTCCGTTTGCCACTACGGAGGTATCCTGGGAGGTTAGGCTCCAGAAAGGGGGAACTAAAGGTCTGTGTGCACAGAGTTGGGTGGGTGAGTTGCACTTGCATGATCATATCATAGCATATTTGCATATCATAGCATCATCATTGCATCAACCCCTGACACCTATTGTATAAAGTGGTATGGGACGCTTTATACAATATGCCCTGCAAAACGACCCATTGCTTATAAGTTCGCGTGAGCGTACTTATAAGTTAATGTTTATATTCTGTATATAAATATTGCTTGCTTGTAAACTGACACCCCATTGTATAAATTGATATGTGACTTTTTATACGATGGGAGACTTGCAGAAGATCCTTTTGCTTATGTGTTTTCATATAAGTTAAGGTTACATATTTCATGTTCTGTCTTTCATACTTGTATTACTATTGCTTACTCTCACAGAACTGCTAGATTAGTTCCGTCGCCACCTGCTTATATTTATTACTATCCACCTTCATAGCTTCCCTTTCCTTCTCCCCGCTCGGTGCCTAGGAGCCATGGGCGAGGGGTGGGGGATGATAGGACTTAGTCTTATAGACTAACGGTTTTCGGACCACATCATTTAGGGGATCGTGGAGCCCAACATTGAGGAGCAGCCCCGGAGGTCGACACACTTGGAGATGGGGAAGTCTAGTACCGGAGTTCAGACAGTCGGGACTGTGAGTCCCAACCACTAATAGTTTATTAGTTTTGCTTCCGCTTGAGAGACTCTTGTAGTGAGGATTTGATGTATTGGGCATGAGCCCTGTTTTCAGTACGTTATTTTTCTGTGGACTCTCCCTTCGTGGAGATATTTACTATGATATGTGATTTTCTGTGGACTTGTGTTTACTCTACTTTGCTACTTTTCTGTGATCGAATTTGTAACGCCCCGTTTTTTGTTCAGCGATTATTTTTATTCTCGGTTGGCGTTACGATGACGCGTTTCCGTGGCTTGTGCCATGTGTGGAGTATGGTTTAGCTCCTTAGAACTGAGTGCCCTGTTTGGTAGCCTGTTGGCAAGATCTCCCTAGCAAACCGAGTCGTTTTGGTGACCGGTGAGGCCTCTCGGGGGGATGTTTGTGTTTGGCTTCGTTTGGGTGTAACTCGAGTTCTGTTCGTCGAAAGTTAATTTCGACTTCGCCGTTGTGTTCGTAGCGTGGGTATTTAGCTACGGTGCGAATTTCGTCGAATTCCGAGGTAGTTCGGTTTTCGCGTCGATTTAGTGCTTTAGGTAATTTTGTAATTAATTATATAATTATATAATTATATATATATATATATATATATTATTAGAATGAAAGCCATCATCTTCTTCACGATAGAAACCGCCGGCCCCTTGTACGAGAGAAACGAGTAACCGCCGAGCCTTCCCTTCGGACGCCGATTCCCGGAGCGTTTGTGGACGGAATTCGATTCCGAGAGTGGATACGGATTGCTCTCGTCGAGACCTTCATTCCTGCGATAAGAAATTCGATTTTCGTGGAGTTTTGGAAGGATTGGAATTTTCGGTTTTGGAAGTTTTCCGCCATTAATGGCCGAGTCTTTGTTCTAGGTGTTGCGGCCGTCTTGATCCGTGCGAAGAGGAGGAGAGCAGTCCAAAGCTTTGCTGAGATTTGAGGCAAGTGGTATTCTTGCCCTTGCCAAGTGTTTTCTTTGAATTTATTTGCTGAAATTGAAATCCCGGTTAGCCCAGGTTAGAGGCCTTGTTGTTCTCATTTTCTTGCTAACTATAGGACTTAGTTCTTCCTACTGAAACCCTCCTATGTTGTGATGGTTGGAATCCAAATTGTCGGCGTGGAGCCGTTGTTTTCCTTTATTTTTTGATTGTTGCTCTGGTTCGGGTGTAGCCGAGAGGGAAAGTTAGGAGGGAGGGGGGGGGGGGTGTGGTTGCCAATTTCCTTCGTTAAGATATTATTCGAATGGTTAGGCATAGTTTGAATGGTAGTAGCGTGCGGCGTTGAGAGTTGTCTACTGCTACTGCAGTGGCGTGAGTCGTGTGCGCGTTCCGGTGTCGTTCGGGAAATTCCAAACGGTGCAGGTTTGCCGCGCACGGTCATCAACCCTTAGGGCGCACGACCACTGGTCGTGTGCCTCTGTTCGTGCGCGTATAAACTTCAGTTTCCAAAGTTCTGTCTCGGGCAATCGCACGAGTGCTGACATCAGTGCGCACGACCACTGATCGTGCGACACTGATCGTGCGCAGTTGCTAGGTTTTCTGTCAGGTTTCCAGGTTCGTTTCGCACGATCATCAGCCGATGAGTGCGCACGACCACTGATCGTGCGACACTGATCGTGCGCTTTGTATATTTTCTGTTGATAAGCGAATTTAGATGGTTTCGAGTGCGGGAGTTTAGATACTCAAGTGGCAAGCAACTACTCGAGTTCTGGATCTTCTGCCTTGGTCGTTCGACTGTCGTCGAGCTCCGCATTCTTTAGTGGGCTTGTGGGTAGTGGTATAATTTTGGCGGCGAGTGAGGCTAGCTCACTCAACGCCAAAGTTTAGGTAGGCGCTGAGTGCGTTTCACTCAACGCCTAGTCGTGTTGGTTTATTTCAACACTCTTCCTTTACCTTGTATTTCGTTTCCGAGTGGATTTTCCAGTTGTATTTCTGGGTTTTCCTTGTCGGCCGTTTTCTTTAATTTTCCTAAAGGCCGAATCGTGGGTCGTGAATAGTAGTGGTGGTTGTAGCTCTTTATGGGGGTGGAGTTGTGTGATATAGCCAAGGCCACCCATGGATTTCTTGCTCCAGGTACGGGCTGGGCATGTCAGGTGGAAGGTCCCTTGTGTTTTCACGTGTTGACCCTCGAGCTTTTGACTTGGACATGGTGGATAGGGGGACTGCGTTTGCCTTCGATCCGGTTCCTCATTGTTGTTTTTGCTACTATCACTTCCCGCAGTTTAGGGTGTTAGAAGTTTCTTCTTTGGTAGTTTGCAGTATTCTGGCTCTTGGTAGCCTAGTAGGCCCTGCAGGATGTGGTTCCTGGGCTGGATCATTGCTGTTTCTTTGCACATTGTGCATTTCTTGTGGTCCTGTTTGGACAGTTGTGACTCTTTCTACTGCATGTTTTCTGTTATTTTGTCCTTTGGTTGACTCTTTCATGCAGTTTTACCTTGATTTTTGCTTGCTGAGATATTCTGTTTTCTTTTGGAATACCCCAGGTTCTGAGCTGTAGCCAGTCCGGTGGCTAGTTGGAGGTGGTGTTGTTGGTGGACTTCCGGACCTTTGGAGTTCTGTTTACCTTGTTTGTGAGGTTGTTTTCAGTACTTTCTTACAGACATATATGTGTGCTGGTGGGTTCGTGTCAGGTTGTTGGCGCCCACTAGTAGTTTTTACCTTGTACTAGATATATACTATTGCTGCTACCATTTATTTTCTGGAGATAGTCTACTTGCTTTGAGAAGGTTTTATGCTAGGTTGCTAGTTATTTTTAAACTATAATTACTATTATAAATGAAGCTCATGATCAGCATGTTTTGTAAACTTAAACACTACTTTTCAAATCACGTACGAAAACCGTTTTCTTATATATATTATATAAACTAAGTGTAGTGTCTTGCATAGTATGAGTGGTTCTCTTGGGACCCTTATGCGCTCTTTAGGGTGTAAAACCTAATCAAAGTATTTTTCCGCAGCGTTTAAATATAGTTTTCTTTTGTGGACTAGATGATCCACTGAGCCGAGGGATACGGACTCTAAACATAACTGATTTTCTATTCATTAAGCACATGATTTCCTTGCATAAAGATTGTAGTTGGATTTGCCTGAGCGTCAGCAGTTATCCCCTGCTTGACGTGGCATCATGACGCGTGTTTTCTCTTACTCTGATAATTCTTAATTCGGAGAAAATGCGGGTTGTGACAGTTGGTATCAGAGGGAGGTTGCTTGACAAGTTAGTTGGGCAACCTTCCTTGGATGCTTTTAGTAGTTCTGCATCATGTTATTCACACACCGATATGTCATCAGCACGTCTTGGCAAAAGCACGAACACTACACTCATAGCATAACATGAAGTATACGGGGCATATTATGTAGTATGGGATGCATAATATGTGTTCGTATATGGATCCACCATAGGGGCTACATGTGAGGGTTATGTAGTATGGGATGCATAACCTCACCACATGACTGCGACTAGCGCGTTTCTTTTTCGTTGCATGGAAATGTTATGTAGTATGGGATGCATAACATTTTCATGTGTACGCCGCTCATATCATGCATTAGGGCCTTTTTAGAATGCATAGCACAATCATGCATATCATAACATTGCATAAGCACAACGCGCCGAGCTAAAGATTTGCAGGATGACATATGTACACACATAAATTTTCAAACTAACATAAGTTCATGCATCCGATCTAGGCACAAGAGTTGGTGAGGTGGTGGTTAACCATCCTAGGTTAGGGCATATCATCTAATTATTGTGAAGAAGATAAACTCTCAGAGCAAGTTTGGCAGCTTTAAGTCTATATCTACATATGTATTGTCTGTACTAGTAGTCGGTTCTCGTCGTGGGATTTGGATCTGATTTGCGTTGTATTGATTTTTTTTAGGATGGCTAGGCGTCCTGCGACTCGATCGACTCCCCTGTCTGAGGGTGAATCTTCTGGAGCTCAGAACGATGCGGTGATCGAGGGTCTGCGTCAGAGTAGCGAAGCTATGGGTAGGCAGTTGGAGGAGGTGCAAGCCTAGATTCAGTCTTTGGTGGCAGTTGTGGCAGGGCAGGCTCAGGGTGCGCAAGTTCCTGCGGGGGGGAGGGGGGGGGGGGGGGGGTTAGCTGTTCCTCCTCCTCCTGCACCCTTGAGACCTCCAGTGGTGGTGCCAGCAGAGATGGCCTTCATCTCGCAGTTTCAGAGGCTGAGCCCTCCCACTTATGATGGGAAGGAAGATTTCATGGTGATAGACGACTGGCTGATCTCCATGGAGGAGATGTTCTCGTACTCAGGGATTTCAGATGATCAGAGGGTGATGATAGCCGCCTATCAGCTTAAAGGTTTGGCTAAGAGTTGGTGGCTGAGAGAGAAGGAGAGCCTGGTAGCCGGATGCTCTTGGGAAGTGTTCAAGGAGATGCTGTTGAGGAAGTTCTTACCCTCGGTCGAGCGTGACCGCCTCATGAATGATTTCCTCTATCTGAAGCAAAGGCAGCTCACGGTGGGTGAGTATGATATAGAGTTTAGTAAGTTGAGCCGTTTTGCCCCTGGATTGGTCAGCGTTGAGGCTGATCGAGTTAAGCGATTTCTCGGTGGTTTGAGGAGTGAGGTGCAGCAGTTGGCCAGTGCTTATGGGTCAGTGACTTATGCTGGAGTTGTAGAGGCTGCTCTTAAGGTTGAGGCCATTGAGACGGCGAAGAGCAGAGGCCAGCAGTTGAGGAAGGATAAGAGGAAGTTGGTAGAGGAGAAGAAACCCCTGGTACCCGATGCTGTTCCGGGAAAGAGGAGCAGGGTGGTGTGCAGTTTTTGTGGCCGGTCAGGCCATCCTGTTGAGAGGTGTTTCAAGAAGGCGACAGCTCAGAAGAAGGAGCAGGTTCATGCTATTCAGGGTGCTCCTGGGAGAGATGTCTCCTGTTCAGTTTGCAAGCGATCCGGGCATGATGCAGCCCAGTGTTGGTCCAGGGATAGAGTCTGCTATCAGTGTGGGCAGAAGGGTCACGTTAAGTCGAGGTGTCCTCAGGTCCAGTCAGCTCTTCCTGCAGTTCCATTGCAGGCATTACCTCCACCTCAGCGTGTGGACAAGGGAAAAGGGAAGCTGAACGTGATTTCTTCCGAGGAGGCTCAGACTTCGGCCCAGGTGATCTCAGGTTAGTAGTTTGTTGTTTTCTTTCTAGCCTGGTAGTTTAGTTGCTAGATTATTTGCGGTACTGTTGTGCTAGTTCCTTAGCTTTGTGCGTTCCTATAGGGAAATTTAAGGTGAAGAACCGCTGGGCGCGTGTTCTGTTTGACTCCGGCGCTACCCACTCGTTCGTGGCTAGAGCCTTTGTGGAGCGTCATCGGTTGTCTCTAGATCGTGTTCGGGATTCCTTCCGTGTCAAGTTTCCCTCTGGTGAATCTGTGTTGTCAGATTTGGGTATTTTGGATTGCCCGGTTTTGTTGGGGGATTTTCTTGCGAAGGCGGATCTGAAGATGATTGATCTAGAGGACTTCGATGTCATTTTGGGCATGGACTGGCTCTCTCGGTATGATGCGGTCATTCAGTGCAAAGGAAAGCGCTTGGACTTCATCAGGGACGACGGTCAGCCCGGCAGCGTGTATGCTGCTCCGTGTCAGGATTCTCCTGTTCTCTCTGCGGTATGTGTTCAGAGATTGTTTCTTTCTGATTGTTGTGTTTGTTTAGTCTCGGCGGTTGGAACCGTTGATAGCGTGCCACGCTTGGAGGAGATTCCTATTGTTCGTGGTTTCGCCGATGTTTTTCCTGATGATCTTCCTGGTATCCCTCCTGAGCGGGATGTGGAGTTTGTTATTGATTTGGAGCCGGGTACGCGTCCTATTGCCAAGGCGCCGTACAGGATGGCCCCTCGTGAGTTAGAGGAGTTGCGAATTCAGTTAGATGAGTTGTTGGCTAAAGGTTTTATCAGACAGAGTTCGTCGCCTTGGGGTGCTCCTGTTTTGTTCGTAAAGAAAAAAGATGGGTCGATGCGGCTTTGCATCGACTATAGAGAGTTGAACAAGGTCACTATCAAGAACAGGTACCCTCTGCCGAGGATCGATGATTTATTTGACCAGTTGCGTGGTAGCACGGTGTTCTCCAAGATCGATCTTCGTTCGGGCTATCATCAGCTCAGGATCCGTGAGGCAGATATTCCACGGACTGCGTTTAGGTCGAGGCATGGGCACTTTGAGTTTTTGGTGATGTCGTTTGGTCTGACCAACGCACCATCAGCCTTCATAGATATGATGAACAGGGTGTTCAAGGATTTCCTAGACAAGTTCGTTGTGGTCTTCATTGATGATGTGTTGGTTTATTCTCGCAGTGCTGAGGAGCACGAGCAGCATTTGCGTTTGGTCCTATCAGAGTTAAGGAGCCACAAGTTATTCGCCAAGTTGAGCAAGTGCGAATTTTGGTTGCCTCAGGTTTCTTTTCTAGGCCACGTGGTGAACAAGGATGGGATCTCGGTTGACCCAGAAAAGATTGCAGCAGTGACGGATTGGAGTAGGCCGAATACTCCTAAGGAGATCAGAAGTTTCTTAGGGTTGGCTGGCTATTACAGGATATTCGTGGAGGGTTTCTCTTCTCTAGCCGTACCGTTGACCAAGCTGACTCAGAAGAATGTGGCATTTGTTTGGAGCGAGAAGTGTGAAGAAGCTTTTCAGGAGTTAAAGAGGAGATTGTGTACTGCTCCCGTTCTGACCCTTCCTACTGAGGGCGTGGATTATGATGTGTATGTGGATGCTTCGCATATAGGACTGGGATGCGTATTAATGCAGGATGGAAAAGTAATTGCTTATGGGTCAAGGCAGTTGAAAACTCATGAGAGGAATTATCCTACGCATGACCTTGAGTTTGCAGCGGTTATCTATGCGTTGAAGTTGTGGAGGCACTTACTTTATGGGGCTCAGTGCAAGATTTTTACTGACCATAAGAGCCTGAAGTACGTGTTCACGCAGAAGGAGTTGAATCTGCGTCAGCGGCGGTGGCTTGAGTATGTGGCGGATTATGATGTGGAAATCCAGTATCATCCGGGCAAGGCCAATGTGGTGGCCGACGCCCTGAGCCGAAAGACGGGAAAGATCTTTAACCTCTCCGCCGATCGATTAGTTGAGGAGTTCCTCCTTATGGATATTTCAGTGGGATGTTGTAGTTTGCAGAGTAGCTTATCAGTGGAAGAGCCGTCCTGGATTTCTTTGACTAGACTGCATCAGAAGGACGATCCGGATCTGTTGCACCTTTTTACCAGGACAGAGAAGGGAGAGTTGCCAGATTTTTCTATTGATGATGCGGGTACTTTGAAGTACCGCGGCAGGTTTTGCGTTCCCGCTGTTGGGGACATTAAGAGTATGATTTGCAGTGAGGCTCATGGTTCCAGCGTTGCCTACCATCCAGGATCTACGAAGATGTACCGTGACTTAAGGCAAATTGCTTGGTGGAATGGTATGAAAGGAGATATAGCCCGATATGTTGCTAAGTGTCACACTTGCAAGCGTGTGAAGGCCGATCATGGAAGGCCCGGTGGTAAGTTGACTCCGCTAGATATCCCGACTTGGAAGTGGGAGAGTATATCAATGGACTTCATTACGGGTTTGCCAAAATCCCTGAGAGGATTTGATTCTGTTTGGGTTATAGTGGATAGATTGACGAAGTGTGCTCACTTCGTGCCTTATAAGATTGATTACCCGATGAAGAAGATAGCGGAGTTGTACTTGAATGAAGTCATCCGACTCCACGGTGTGCCGGTTAGCATCATTTCTGATCGAGACTCCCGGTTTACTTCTCGTTTTTGGCAGAGTCTGCAGGAGGGTTTGGGTACAGATCTGAGGTATTCTACTGCGTACCACCCTCAGACCAATGGGCAGACGGAGCGGGTCAATCAGATTGTTGAGGATATGATCCGGTGCTATATTTTAGACCACGGTGGAGCGTGGGATGAGCGTCTGCGACTCATGGAATTTGCTTATAATAACAGTTATCAGGAAAGCTTGCAGATGGCTCCGTTTGAAGCTTTGTATGGGAGGCGCTGTAGGACTCCGTTGTTTTGGGCTGAGGCTGGTGAGAAGCCTTTGTTGGGTCCTGATGCTCTGGAAGAGATGGAAGTCGCCGTGAAGCTTATTCGGGAGAAGCTTCGTTTAGCCCAGGAGAGGTATGAAAAGAACGCCAATCGGCGTAGGTCTGCCTTGGAGTTTTTAGTAGGGGATCATGTATACCTCAAGGTTTCTCCAATGGTTGGTGTAAAGAGATTTGGTAAAAACCGGAAATTGGACCCAAGGTATGTGGGCCCGTTTGAGGTTTTGGAGCGGATTGGTGTGTCTGCTTATAGACTGGATTTGCCAGCGAACTTCCCTGATGTTCATAATGTTTTTCACGTTAGCCAATTGCGGAAGTGTGTGCGCAGCAGTGGGCAACTCTTGGATGTTGTGCCCCAGTTAGAGCCCAACCTCTCTTTCGTTGAGGTGCCAGTTCGTATTTTGGATACTCAGGAGCGTGTGCTGCGAAAGAAGTCCATACCGATGGTGAAAATTCTATGGAAAAATCAGGATTTGGAGAGCGCGACTTGGGAGCTAGAGTCGGCCATGAGGAGGGCGTACCCTCACCTGTTTCGCTGATTTGATCGGTATGTTTCCCTTTGTAACTTCTGTTTGTTACCTTGTCCTTCTTTTGTAGGAGGATTGTGCGTAAAGTTTCGGGACGAAACTTTCTTTTAGGGGGAGTGACTGTAACGCCCCGTTTTTTGTTCAGCGATTATTTTTATTCTCGGTTGGCGTTACGATGACGCGTTTCCGTGGCTTGTGCCATGTGTGGAGTATGGTTTAGCTCCTTAGAACTGAGTGCCCTGTTTGGTAGCCTGTTGGCAAGATCTCCCTAGCAAACCGAGTCGTTTTGGTGACCGGTGAGGCCTCTCGGGGGGATGTTTGTGTTTGGCTTCGTTTGGGTGTAACTCGAGTTCTGTTCGTCGAAAGTTAATTTCGACTTCGCCGTTGTGTTCGTAGCGTGGGTATTTAGCTACGGTGCGAATTTCGTCGAATTCCGAGGTAGTTCGGTTTTCGCGTCGATTTAGTGCTTTAGGTAATTTTGTAATTAATTATATAATTATATAATTATATATATATATATATATATATATATATATATATATATATATATATTTATTAGAATGAAAGCCATCATCTTCTTCACGATAGAAACCGCCGGCCCCTTGTACGAGAGAAACGAGTAACCGCCGAGCCTTCCCTTCGGACGCCGATTCCCGGAGCGTTTGTGGACGGAATTCGATTCCGAGAGTGGATACAGATTGCTCTCGTCGAGACCTTCATTCCTGCGGTAAGAAATTCGATTTTCGTGGAGTTTTGGAAGGATTGGAATTTTCGGTTTTGGAAGTTTTCCGCCATTAATGGCCGAGTCTTTGTTCTAGGTGTTGCGGCCGTCTTGATCCGTGCGAAGAGGAGGAGAGCAGTCCAAAGCTTTGCTGAGATTTGAGGCAAGTGGTATTCTTGCCCTTGCCAAGTGTTTTCTTTGAATTTATTTGCTGAAATTGAAATCCCGGTTAGCCCAGGTTAGAGGCCTTGTTGTTCTCATTTTCTTGCTAACTATAGGGCTTAGTTCTTCCTACTGAAACCCCCCTATGTTGTGATGGTTGGAATCCAAATTGTCGGCGTGGAGCCGTTGTTTTCCTTTATTTTTTGATTGTTGCTCTGGTTCGGGTGTAGCCGAGAGGGAAAGTTAGGAGGGGGGGGGGGGGGTGTGGTTGCCAATTTCCTTCGTTAAGATATTATTCGAATGGTTAGGCATAGTTTGAATGGTAGTAGCGTGCGGCGTTGAGAGTTGTCTACTGCTACTGCAGTGGCGTGAGTCGTGTGCGCGTTCCGGTGTCGTTCGGGAAATTCCAAACGGTGCAGGTTTGCCGCGCACGGTCATCAACCCTTAGGGCGCACGACTACTGGTCGTGTGCCTCTGTTCGTGCGCGTATAAACTTCAGTTTCCAAAGTTCTGTCTCGGGCAATCGCACGAGCGCTGACATCAGTGTGCACGACCACTGATCGTGCGACACTGATCGTGCGCAGTTGCTAGGTTTTCTGTCAGGTTTCCAGGTTCGTTTCGCACGATCATCAGCCGATGAGTGCGCACGACCACTGATCGTGCGACACTGATCGTGCGCTTTGTATATTTTCTGTTGATAAGCGAATTTAGATGGTTTCGAGTGCGGGAGTTTAGATACTCAAGTGGCAAGCAACTACTCGAGTTCTGGATCTTCTGCCTTGGTCGTTCGACTGTCGTCGAGCTCCGCATTCTTTAGTGGGCTTGTGGGTAGTGGTATAATTTTGGCGGCGAGTGAGGCTAGCTCACTCAACGCCAAAGTTTAGGTAGGCGCTGAGTGCGTTTCACTCAACGCCTAGTCGTGTTGGTTTATTTCAACACTCTTCCTTTACCTTGTATTTCGTTTCCGAGTGGATTTTCCAGTTGTATTTCTGGGTTTTCCTTGTCGGCCGTTTTCTTTAATTTTCCTAAAGGCCGAATCGTGGGTCGTGAATAGTAGTGGTGGTTGTAGCTCTTTATGGGGGTGGAGTTGTGTGATATAGCCAAGGCCACCCATGGATTTCTTGCTCCAGGTACGGGCTGGGCATGTCGGGTGGAAGGTCCCTTGTGTTTTCACGTGTTGACCCTCGAGCTTTTGACTTGGACATGGTGGATAGGGGGACTGCGTTTGCCTTCGATCCGGTTCCTCGTTGTTGTTTTTGCTACTATCACTTCCCGCAGTTTAGGGTGTTAGAAGTTTCTTCTTTGGTAGTTTGCAGTATTCTGGCTCTTGGTAGCCTAGTAGGCCCTGCAGGATGTGGTTCCTGGGCTGGATCGTTGCTGTTTCTTTGCACGTTGTGCATTTCTTGTGGTCCTGTTTGGACAGTTGTGACTCTTTCTACTGCATGTTTTCTGTTATTTTGTCCTTTGGTTGACTCTTTCATGCAGTTTTACCTTGATTTTTGCTTGCTGAGGTATTCTGTTTTCTTTTGGAATACCCCAGGTTCTGAGCTGTAGCCAGTCCGGTGGCTAGTTGGAGGTGGTGTTGTTGGTGGACTTCCGGACCTTTGGAGTTCTGTTTACCTTGTTTGTGAGGTTGTTTTCAGTACTTTCTTACAGACATATATGTGTGCTGGTGGGTTCGTGTCAGGTTGTTGGCGCCCACTAGTAGTTTTTACCTTGTACTAGATATATACTATTGCTGCTACCATTTATTTTCTGGAGATAGTCTACTTGCTTTGAGAAGGTTTTATGCTAGGTTGCTAGTTATTTTTAAACTATAATTACTATTATAAATGAAGCTCATGATCAGCATGTTTTGTAAACTTAAACACTACTTTTCAAATCACGTACGAAAACCGTTTTCTTATATATATTATATAAACTAAGTGTAGTGTCTTGCATAGTATGAGTGGTTCTCTTGGGACCCTTATGCGCTCTTTAGGGTGTAAAACCTAATCAAAGTATTTTTCCGCAGCGTTTAAATATAGTTTTCTTTTGTGGACTAGATGATCCACTGAGCCGAGGGATACAGACTCTAAACATAACTGATTTTCTATTCATTAAGCACATGATTTCCTTGCATAAAGATTGTAGTTGGATTTGCCTGAGCGTCAGCAGTTATCCCCTGCTTGACGTGGCATCATGACGCGTGTTTTCTCTTACTCTGATAATTCTTAATTCGGAGAAAATGCGGGTTGTGACAGAATTGGCCGGCAGAATTGACGTTTTGTAGTGGCGATCTTCCCGGGTGTGAAAGTGTCACCGTAAAGCAGCAGTTCTGGGCCTAAGACCCCGGGGTTTGAAAAGAAAAAAAATGTGGTCTTACAAGTGGTATCAGAGGGGACCTCGATCGAAAAGTAGCAGTCCACAACCCCTGGGTCACCCCCACAGGAGTTTAGTTTGGGGACAAACTAAGCAGTGGAAGCAGTGGTGTGCCCATAAGGGAAATCAAATGTAAAAGTCCACGTCTTCATTAATTGGAATTCTTCTTTGTAGCCTATGGCAAACCCTGCCCCTGCAAGGAGCACCTCCGGCTGCAAATATCTCATCTTATAGTTCTCTAGCCAACGAGTTAGACTCAACCCACTAGGACTCACGACTAACCATGACGACTTATAGTATTCCCTAGTCAGAAATAGACCTTCGGTGTGAACTTGGTTAAGGTAAGGAGATACCCAAAGAGAAAAAAGGAAGAGTTTAGCACGAGAATGACTACCTAAGAAATAAACTCAGGTGACCCTACGATCCATTACTCAAACTGTTAGGACTGCTTTAAGGAGAATTGAGACCAATAATCCATTAGTAGAATGGTAGAAGATGCATAGTCTCAACCCTCGTACTAGTAATAAGATTACCAGGAGACAACCACCGAGACAAACACCGAGGGTCGGATAGGAATTCAAGTTTAGAAGATACCCATTTGGGACGGGAATATTTTGACCCCGATAAGGTTATCATAAATGTGACTCATAGAGTTTAAAGTATTGAGTATATCAACAGGTTTCAGGTTGGAACCCCAAGTCGAAGATTTATGCTGTTGGAACACCCTATTACTATTTGGATCAGGATGACTATATTTCTATAGGGATTTTGTGTTGTGACCTCCTTGTTGTTATAAAGGTCACATAGGCTAGTTAGAGTAATCTTCAGCTCGACGCGTAGTCGACTTCAGCTCGACGCAGAGTCGACCTCAGCTCGACGTGGAGTCGACCTCAGCTCGACGTTCCGTCGAACCCAGTTCTGCTTACAGAAAACACTCTCTGGCCGACGTGTGTCGTGCTCAGATCGACGTTTTACTGTGAGCTCGACGTTTTCCAGACTTCCGTCAGTTTTGAATAGGAATTCAAATTCCTTCTGTCAGACAATTAATGCTGAAGATTTATTGGCCGTTACAGCATATCTGGTGCATGGCTCAATGAATTTTCTAAGGAATGTCTGCCTGACATTTCCTTTGAGGCATGGACATTTAAGGAAAGCATTTAATGCTGACTGCCAACGGCTATCAAAGAAAAAGGAAGAAGAAGACTCAGATATATTATTCATTCAGCTAGACAGAGATATATAGAACAACAATACAGGACTTCAGCTGCTCTCTCTCTGTGATATTGTTTTGAAAGCTCACTCACAGGAATTCTAATTGCTTCAGACACAACCATCCAACTTTCTTGGATCATCCCTTGCTGGAGCAAATCAGATCTTTGAAGACCTGTCACCCTTGTGCAGAGCTCTCCTTCCTGAACTACTTCTTGATCTCAGGGGGAGCTTTGACAACATCTACAGATCCACTTTGCTTCTCTCTACTTGTTGATAGAGAAGACAACATCACCCCTTTTTCTTTTTCTTTCTGTACAGGGTTTTAACTCCCTTCAAAAGTTACCTTTGGTTTTGCTGAAACCTGGTCAAAATCAGCTCCTTTGGTTGTGAGAACCTGGTCAAAAACTCTCTGGTGCTCAAGACACCTGATCAACTCATCTTGAACTGGATTCCTATCAAGGGTGATAGAAGAGTGGACTACCCAGGATTTTGGGGAACCACTATAGCTCCTTGTGTCGTCTGGATTGCTTGTTTCTTTGTGTTTTGCTTTGTGCTGTGAATTTCTTTTTACTCTGATTATTTGCTATAGCACCATACACTAAGTAAATCTAAACTTTCTCTCCACTCAAGTTTTTATTTGCAAAACTATTTTAAATAACTCTATTCACCCCCCTCTAGAGTTAGGATTGATCTTATCCTGCACTTTCAATTGGTATCAGAGCTAGGTTGATCATTCATACAGGCTAACACCTGGATCAAAAGATCCCTGATAAGATCATTTCTCTCAAAGGGTTATTTTCCTTAGTTTTACTTATCTTTAAAACTCATGGCACAAAACAAGGACTTTGCTAGCACCAGACCTCCTATGTGCAATCTCTCTAAGTTTGCGCTATGGAAGGCAAGGATTAGACTTTACATGAACTCTTTTGATGAAGACATTTTTAATTCTGTGTTGACAGATTGTCCAAGACCTCCCACAGGAACAAGTACATCAGCTGTTCCTCCTCCTTCAGGAACTGATGCTGACATAAGAAAGTGGAAGGCAGCAGATGCTAAAGCCATGAACATCTTGGCTCAAACCATGTCAGATGACATTTTCCAGAAGGTAGTTGAATGCAGTACTGCCAAGGAGATCTGGGAAAAGCTTTCAGAAATTATATCAGGGTCTGCAGATGAAAGAAAGGATAGGAGATCCTACCTTATCACCCAGTATGAGAACTTCAAAAAGGCAGAGTCTGAGTCAGTTGCTGACATGTACAACAGACTGAGTCTGATCATCAGTGAGCTTAGATCACTAGAGAAGGACATATCTCTCACTGAGATAAATGACAAGATACTGACTTGTTTCCCTAGCTCTTGGGACTCAAGAATCTGGTCGATTAAAGATGGAAGAAATGTCTGTGAGTTATCCACAGAAGCTCTTCTAGGAAAGCTCAAGAGTTATGAGCAATTCATTAAGAAGAGAGAAGAAGAGCAGAAGACATCCACACCAACAGAAATGGTTGAGAAAACCATTGCCTTCAAAGCACAGGAAGAAGAACCTAAAGAAAAGGTGTTGGGAAATGAAGAGCTTATGAGCCTACTGGTCAAAAGGTTCAATAAGCTGAATAAAAGGAACTTCAGAAGATGGTCATCCAAAGACAAAGACAAGCCAAGGTATGACAGATCTACTAATAAAGATATTATCTGCTTTGGCTGCAGGAAACTAGGACACATTTTCCCCAACTGTCCAGAAAATCAAGATAAAGACAGAAGGGACAAGAAGGAAAGAAAAGATAAAAGGAAGGATAAGGAGTCAAGGAAATACCATGACAAGCCTTCCTCCAGCAACAACAAGCACACCAGAAAAGGATTTGTGGCTGAATCCTGGAGTGACTCTGATGAGTCTGATTCATCATCCAGCTCTAGTGATGATGAGGATGATGCAGAAGAAAAAGGATTCTGCATGATGGCCATCAGTGCATCTCAAAAGAACACTGATTCAGAGCCTGATGCTGACTACCTATCTGATCAGGAACTTACTGAGGATCAGGTAATAGATTCATTTGATTTTACTTCTGATGAATTTAAATCTGAGTTCAAATCTATGTGCATTGACTTGATTGAATATCAAAAGTTGATTAAAACTCTCAGAGAACAATTAATTGAATGCAAATCTATTAACTCAGATAATCTTAGACTCTCAGAAGAGTTGAAGCAGTGTGGGGAGGAGATAGCTTCACTGAAAGGTGAACTATCTAAGGCCAAACAATTTGAAGAAACCCTTAATGGGAGAAGTATCAAATTAATGGACATCACAAGTACAGTGAACTCAAGGTTGAATGGTTCACTGGGCTTGGGTGCTTCATCCAGCCAACTCACAGTGCTGACAACTCCAATCAAATTTACCAGTGACAAAGGTAAAAGAGTCTTGTTAGTGGCTAGAAAGAATGCTGACTTAACCCAGGAAACTGGACAAAAAGCGTCGAACGAAGCTCGACGAAGGTCGAACGGAGCTCGACGTAATCGCAAGAAAACGTCGAACTCAGGTCGACGCCTTCTACCCTATGAACAAAGCAAGACTTCGCCGTCGAATGGAGCTCGACGCACTCACCTGAGTCCGTCGACCGAAGCTCGACGTGCGTCGAGCCGAGTTCAGAGCAAAACTCAGTTCTCAAGGGTTAATTCAAAATTCAATTCCAGCTCCACATCTCATCACTTTAACCCTTATGCTGAATGGATCATACCTCCTAGGAGATATCATCCTGTAGGCTATAAGAGTCAACCTGAGATGTCTTTTATTTCAGAATTTAGAGGATATCAAAAAGGGCCCAAGGTAAACTGGGTCAAAAACAATTGATTTGTTATATGTGCAGGTAAAGACCTATCCAAGTGAGAACCAGCAGTGGTACTTGGATAGTGGGTGCTCAAAGCACATGACTGGCAACAAGGAGAACCTTGTGTCCTTCGAAGCTAAACATGGACCCAAAGTAATCTTTGGAGATTCAAACTTTGGACAAACAAAAGGCTATGGCCAAGTCAAGATAGGGTCAATCACATTTAAGAAAGTGGCCTATGTGGAAGGACTAAAGCACAACTTAATCAGCATCAGCCAGCTATGTGATGCTGGTTATCAGGTTTGGTTTACCAACTCAGCATGCAATATTGCATTAAACAACAACATTATTTTAATTGGTAATAGACAAGATAACATATACCTAATTGATTTCAATTCATCTAAAGTAGATATATGTTTATTTAACTCCCTTAGCAAACCTAATGAACTTTGGCATAAAAGACTAGGACATGTGAACCTTAGAACCATTGCTAAGTTATCCAAAGACAACCTTGTTAGAGGACTACCTTCTGGTCCCTACAAGAAGGAATGACTTTGCAAGGCCTGTCAGTTAGGCAAGCAAACTAAAAACAGTTTCAAGTCACTTAATAAGAGTGACTCACCTAGAATTTTGTACTTATTGCACATGGACCTTTTTGGACCAATTAATGTACAAAGCCTAGGAGGGAAATCTTATGCTTTAGTAGTTGTAGATGACTTCTCAAGATTCACTTGGGTGTTCTTTCTGAGGAAGAAGTCTGATAACTTCAAGATTTTGACAGATTTTCTCAAAGGCATACAGATTGAGTTCAATACTCACATTGCCCTGATCAGAAGTGATCATGGGACAGAGTTTGATTCTCTTCTTATGCTAGAGTTCTGCCAGAAGGAAGGTATCAGGCACACTTTCTCAGCTCCAAGAACTCCTCAACAAAATGGGGTAGTTGAAAGGAAAAACAGAACCCTTATTGAATCTGCCACAACATTGTTGACAGATGCTCACCTTCCTTTAATCTTTTGGGCAGAGGCTGTGAACACCTCCAACTATGTTTTGAATAGAAGCCTGATACATAAACTAAAAGGTAAGACTCCCTATGAGTTACTCAAAGGGAAGAAACCTAAAGTAAATTACTTCAAAATCTTTGGTTGCATTTGTTTCATTCACAATAATGACAAGAAATACCTAGCTAAATTTGAAGCCAAAGCTGATGAAGGAGTGTTTCTGGGATACTCCATGACTAGCAAGGCTTATAGGGTTTTTAACAAGTGCTCAAATAAAATTGAAGAATCCATGCATGTTACATTTGATGAAACTAACATGTCTTATAAGGAGAAGGAGACTTCTACCATAAGCAATTTGCAGGAACATTCAATTTCAGAAAATCTGAAGCAGCTTACCATCACAGACAAAGGGTCATTACCTTCAACAATTCAGCAAGACACTGAACTTAGTGACAATGAAGAGGAATCTCAGGTTCTGGAAAGTTCAAAAGGCCAACAAAGTGAAGAACCAGTTGTTGTTCCACAAGAGGAAACAACAACACAGGTTGGTGCATCATCAACACCCCTTGTTGACTTTGCAACAACAAGAGATCACCCAATGTCTCAAGTAATTGGAGATATCTCAGTAGGTGTGCAAACAAGGAATCAAGTTAATCAAAATATTATGCACACTTGCTTTCTTTCTCAAATTGAGCCTCAAACCATACAAGATGCAGAGCAAGATCCAAACTGGATCATTGCAATGCAAGAAGAGTTGAATCAATTTGAAAGGAATAAAGTTAGGGAATTAGTACCAAGACCAAGGAACCAGCAAATTGTTGGAACCAAATGGGTATTCAGGAACAAGTTGGATGATCAAGGAATAATTGTGAGAAACAAGGCAAGACTTGTTGCACAAGGATATTGCCAAGAAGAAGGAATTGATTATGACCAAACCTTTGCACCAGTTGCAAGGTTGGAGGCCATAAGAATCTTTCTTGCATATGCAGCTCACAAGAGATTCAAGGTATATCAGATGGATGTCAAGAGTGCATTTCTCAATGGAGACATCAAGGAAGAAGTTTATGTAAAGAAACCTCCAGGTTTTATCTCTCCAACCTTTCCTGATCATGTTTTTAAACTGCATAAAGCTTTATATGGTCTCAAGCAAGCCCCTAGAGCATGGTATGAGACCTTAGCTTATTTTTTGTTGGAAAATGATTTTAAAAGGGGTAGAGTAGACCAAACTCTCTTTGTTAGAACCCATAGGTCCCATACCCTACTAGTACAAGTTTATGTAGACGATATCATATTTGGGTCTACTGATTCAAACTTATGAAAAAAGTTCTCACAACTTATGCACTCAAAGTTTGAAATGAGTAGCATGGGTGAGCTTGCTTTCTTTCTAGGATTGCAAGTTAAACAACATGTGGATGGCATTTTCATTTCTCAAACCAAGTATGCAAGAGAACTGGTTAAGAAATTTGGAATGTCTGAAGCATCCTCTATGAAAACACCTATGCCTACAAATGTTGTTTTAGATGCTGATGAATCTGGAAAACCAGTTGATCAGACAAGCTATAGAGCAATCATTGGCTCATTACTTTATCTAACAGCTACTAGACCAGATATAATGTTTGCCACATGCATTTGTGCTAGATTCCAAGTAAGCCCTAGAGAGTCCCACCTCATATTAGTTAAGAGGATTCTTAGGTATGTAAAAAGTTGTCCTAATCTAGGTCTCTGGTATCCACATGACTCAGGATTTGATCTAACTGGATTTTCAGATTCTGATTATGCTGGATGTAGAGTAGACAGGAAAAGCACCAGTGGAACTTGTCAATTCCTTGGTGATAGACTTGTCTCCTGGTTCTGTAAGAAACAAACTTCTGTGTCCACATCAACTGCTGAAGCTGAATACATGGCTGCAGCAGTTGTTGCTCACAGATTTTGTGGATTCAAAACCAGCTCCTAGACTATGGATACAACTTAGAGATGTCTAAAATCTTTTGTGATAATACCAGTGCAATATCAATTGCTCAAAATCCAGTTCTCCATAGTAGGACCAAGCACATAGAGATCAGACATCACTTCTTAAGGGATAATGTAGAAAAGAAGAAAATTGCACTAGAATACATTTCCACTGAACTACAAAGAGGAGATATTTTCACCAAGCCCTTGGATGAAAAGAAGCACTTCTTCTTCCTCAATCAGTTGGGAATGCTAGATGGAGACAGCATAAATTAAAACTCCAAGATTTTGAAACCCATAATTAACAGGAATAAGAAAAATTTCATTTCAAAATTTCCCTGTCTGAGTGGTTTTTCTGAGCTCTGAACTATGCTCGACGCTGCGTCGAACGGAGATCGAAGGTCCGTCGCCCTCAAAAGCGTCGAACGTCGAACTCAACTTCTAGCGTCGAACTAAGTTCACAGCTCCCTGGCTTCTTGAGTTTCTCTCTCTCCGGTCGACGTCTTCGTTCAACGTCGACCTGAGCTCGACGTATAGCATCAGCCCAAGCGTCGAACGTCGACCTAAGCTGCACGCTGTTGAGTCGTTTCAGTTCTCCTAGAGCCTTAGAGCGTCGAACTGAGCTCGACGTTCTTTCCATTTCTGCGTCGAACCCTAAGTATAAAATCATTTTTCTCCGTCGTTCGCAGTTGCGCTTTCATATTTTCTGCTCAAGCTTTCTCCCTCCAAATACTTTACTCTTGATCTTGGAAGGTATTTTTTTTTGCAGGAAAATGGCAATCACTGCAGGTGCTTTGGCGGCCATGAAGTTCGATTCAGGCTTCGACATCGACTTCGACTCATTTGATGGATCACCACAGTACTTTCTGGATATTCTGGAACTTTTCAAGGAGCAGCACCTGGTCAACTTTATGACAACCAGGATCCCTCTTCCAGAGTCGGAAATCAAAGAATGGACTCTTACAGCAGTTAACTCAGATAACAATACATTGACCGGGAAAATTTCAGGGAATGAGGTAGCCATCTCACCTCAAATCATCTCAGAAGTTTTCAGTTTTGCTGCTGGAGATGATGGAATAGAACTCTCTGTGGAAGAGTATGCTTTGATGCTGGACAGGATGGGGCATGCTGCTGGTAACCCCTCTAAACTCCTAAAAGTTAACCTAGCTATTGAGTATAGGTTGTTAGCAGACATCACAGGCAAAGTAATCTGTGCAAAGAGGACTGCACATGATGCCATTACTAGGCATCAGTTTTGCCTTATGGCTGCAATCTTGGATACGAAACATCCCAACTGGGGATTGATTGTTTTTGAAATGATTAAGAAGAAATTGGATAAGAACTCTGTCCACTTTGGAAGGGTTCTTGGGTTGATTCTGAACCACTGCTGCCCCCAGCTGCTTGTGTCCTCAAAGAAGCACATCAATGCTTCCAAGAGGCTCACTTGTGCACTGATTGGCAAGTGGGACAGAAAAATTGTGAATCCCAGGGCAGCAGCAGCAATGAGGACTTCTGCAGACACCAGGACTGTAGAGGTCACTCTCCCTCAGTCCACTGGTCCAGAAGTAGGGATTTTGCCATCTCCCTCCCTCTCCCTCCCATCCACCTTCATCCCCTCAACCACAATCCTCTCATCCACTCAACCCATCCCTTCATCCATTTCCACTATTGCATCCTCCCTTCCACCACACACAACTTTCCTTCCCATAAGCTTGGATTCCTCATCTCATGAGGACCTCTTCTCCTTTGACATTCATGAAGACTCCTTCATGGATGCCTCTACCTCCTCTCCTCATGACTTCCTCCATTCATCAACTTTTTCAGAACTGCTCTTTTCCTCCATCCATGAACCAGTTACCCCTCCCTTGTCTGCACCATCCACAACATCTTCTACATTTACATTTTCTGCTACTCCCTCTACCTCTACTCAAGTCCCACTTGAGCAAGTAACTCTCCTGCCCTTGGCCAATCAGATTTTTGAACTTTTGGCCCCTAGGCTCTCCTCCCTCTTGGATGCCAAGCTGGATCCTCTCCTCCTTTCCCTAAGAACTCTCTCTGCCTCTGTCTCCTCCCTCTCCTCTCATCTGGCATGCCCTTCTTCTGGGGGCCTGGAGTCAGCTACCACTGATTCTAGGCAGGGGGAGATGTCAGCAGAAGAAGAGTTGCATCCTTCAACAGTTTAGTTTGTACAGACTTGTTCAGAGACAGTCTCAGCAGCAGAAGTTCAGATAGCATCTGAGGCTCCTCCTCAAAATTCAGAACAGCTTCAAGAAGACCTGTCTAGGGCTATTATCCCTTTTCAGAAGACCATGATCCCTGATGTAGCAGTGGTAGCAGTGGCTCCTGCTAGTGATGAAGTTGAAATAATAGTAGCTGCTGAAACTTCAGGTGGAGTAATTGAGACACCTGATGCAGTTGAGACCCATGTCTCCCAAGGCCCTCAGGAACCAGGCCTTCAGGAACCAGCCTCTTCAGTCTCTATGGCTCCTGAGGCTATTCCCTCTCCTGCAGTGGTAGACTCCTCCTCCCCACTGACAGCAGATCTTCCTCCAGTCACCTCCTCAGCAGCACCAGCCTCCATCACTTTTCTGATCTCCAAAAGAAAGTACATAGATCCCTATGATGAATCTCAGAGTTCAGAAGATGAGTTTGCTACTGATTCTGATGACTCCTCTGCAACCATTGCAAGGAAGAGGAAAGCAAGATCAAAAGCTATGAAAAGAGTTCCAATGGCTAGAGCCACAGACCATGACATCCCCTACTACATCAAATACAACTGTGAAATTACAGAGCCATGGATGCAGTATTCTCAAAATCAAAGAAAGGCAATGAAACAGAAAAGAAAATTCAATGAAGGACCCACCAAGCCTGTCCATCAGCCTCCACCTCCACCTCCTCCAGATGCAGGTGCCGGTACAAGTCTATCTTCCAATCCAGCCCCATCATCTCTACATGGAAAGACCTATCAAGCAAGAAGATCCCAAGGAGATAGTCAGCAAAGGGGAAATCAGCAAAGAGGACACAACAGAGGCAGGCAGTCCAGAGGAAGATCAGGTTCTCAACCTTATCAAAGGGGAAGATCCATTGATCCAACCTCTGGTCCCTATCCTTACAGACCTAGAGCTGACCTCACCCCAAGAACTACTCAAGAACTCTCCTCCAACAGATTTGAACCAGCAGTACCTTTTGAAGATCCCACCAAAACTCCAGCTTACTGGAAAGCTAGAATGACTGAGATGACTGCTCTAAATGAGATTAACAAAGCTAGAGAAAGAGGTCTGGACACCTCTCACATCAGCACAATGTCAGACCAAAGGAGAGAGGAATTGGAGAAATATAATTCAAAGAAGTTCTTTGACTCAGACAGATATATGCAACTCCATCCTGCAGCTGTACCACCTAGTGCAAGAGATCAGAAATCCTTAGGTGCAGCTGATGATTACAGATCCAAGAAGGAGGCTTCAAATCCTAACAGAGAAATTATCTTCAAGAAAGGTGATCAAGACAAAGCCCCACAGGAAAAGTAAAGTAAGGTGTTTTAATTCTTTCTATCTGCTGGACACAGGACATTTAAACATTACTGCTGCTATATAGTGTTATATATATGCTGCTTTTTATTCTGTCATATGTCTGGTTGTATTGTATTGTATTTTTGCTTTACTTCTCTTTGAATCCCTAAATTCATGTAAATAGTAATCCTAATCCAAATAGGGGGAGATTGTTGGAACACCCTATTACTATTTGGATCAGGATGACTATATTTCTATAGGGATTTTGTGTTGTGACCTCCTTGTTATTATAAAGGTCACATAGGCTAGTTAGAGTAATCTTCAGCTCGACGCAGAGTCGACCTCAGCTCGACGTGGAGTCGACCTCAGCTCGACGTGGAGTCGACCTCAGCTCGACGTTCCGTCGAACCCAGTTCTGCTTACAGAAAACACTCTCTGGCCGACGTGTGTCGTGCTCAGATCGACGTTTTACTGTGAGCTCGACGTTTTCCAGACTTCCGTCAGTTTTGAATAGGAATTCAAATTCCTTCTGTCAGACAATTAATGCTGAAGATTTATTGGCCGTTACAGCATATCTGGTGCATGGCTCAAGGAATTTTCTAAGGAATGTCTGTGTTGATGTATAGACCTGGGCGGACAGGAGGCTAAGGTTGGCGGTCTGGTGGCCGGGCGGTCAGCCCGGCTAATCTGGCGGTTTGGTAGCCGGGCGGTCTGGCGGTTTGGTAGCCAGGCGGTCTGCCGGCTTGGTAGCCAGGCGGTCTGCCGGCTAATCTCTTGGATCTCGGTGGTCGGCTGCGTGTTCTCTGATAGTGACCGGGCGGTTAGTTCCTACTAACCGCACGGTTAGGCGGTCTCCTTGGCGGTTTGGCGGTTAGCTTTGTAGATGATGTCTTTTGTATTTTTAGTCCCACATTGGGTATTTGTATTCTCTCCCATCTCCTCCATTCTATATAAGGGAGGCCATACCTTTGTAATAGATACCTTTTTCTGATAATAAAATTTCAGTTATACCCGTTCCGGCTTGTTTCTAGTTCGTTTCTTACATGGTATCAGAGGACCCGATCTAGTCCTCCTGATTGTGTTTTCTTCTGTCCGTGCGACCTCTGCCCTCTCTCCGCGGCCTGTCTTTCAGCTCGCGCAAGCTCTCTTCTCCAGTGGATTCTTCTATCCTCCTCTTCTGTTCGCGCGGTCTGTCTTCTAGCCGCCCGACTTCTCTCCCTCTGTTTGGTTCTGCGGCTTGGTCGTGGCTTCTCTGGCCGCTGGTGTTTGCCATCGTGACCGCTGCAGATATTTTTCTTCCTATCCGCGCGATTTCTCTCTGTTCGCACGAGTTCTGACTTGTTTGGGCGGCCTCTCTGCCCGCCACGGTTTGTTTTTTGTTCGCGCGGTCTTCTTGCTCTCTCTATCCGCGCGGCTTCTTCTTCTTCTTCCCGCCCGGTTTCCCTTGTTACCCGCTGCGGTCTCTCCTCCTAACCGCGCGACCTCTCTTCCAGGATGACCAATTCTGATGGCTCCACCTCGTCTACTGTCGTTGTTCCACCGCCTCCTCCTCCTCCTCCTGCTTCCAGGAATCTTGGCACCGTCTCTAAGCTGTTGGGGCCCAATTATCCCGACTGGAGTGTCTCCTTCACTTTTCTTCTCCGCTCTCAGCGCAAGTGTCATCATCTTACCGATGACCCTCCCCCTGCGGACTCTGCCCAGTTTACTGACTAGGATGCGAATGATGCGCTGGTTCGTACTTGGCTGGCGAACAGCTTGTCTGATGAATGTCTTCCTGTAATCCGTCACGATGAGACGGTAAAACAAGCTTGGAATCACTTGGCCGCTCTCTACTCCAAGGGGGGACAAACATCTCGCATCTATACCCTTTACGCGGATCTCTTTGCTCGCCAGTCCATGTCCCCTCCTGCAGCTTACCAACAAGTCCAAGCCCTTGGAGCTGAGATTCTACAACATCGTCCTCTCTCGGCAGATGTGGCCACTCAGCTGAAGCACTTCCAGGAGCTCCTAGTGGTCTGTTACCTTCTGCGGCTTCCGGACTCATACGATATGATCCGGCAGCAAATTCTTGGCGAGGCCGAGTCTCCGACCCTGGATGCTACTGCTGCCCGCATCGCCGCTGTTACCTCTCTGCTCCAACGCCCCTTGCTTGCCGCTCCTCCGGCTCCGGATGCCTATGCCCACCAGGCTCATCGTGGTGGATTTAGTGGTCGTGGTAACCACTCTGGAGGGCGTGGCCCTTCTCGCTACCTCTGCACTCATTGTGGCCGCCCAGGACACTTAGTTGACCGTTGCTGGACAAAGCATCCGCATCTTCGTCCCGCTGGTGATACTCCTCCTTCTTCCAAGCCATCTGCCTCCGTGGCCACGACTTCAGGTAGTGCCCACGTGGTTACCCAAGGTAAATGGCTAATCGACTCTGGCGCCACTAATCATATGACGGGCAATCCTCAGTGCTTTTCTCTCCTAGAAACACATGATCGGTTGCCCCCTGTTCTCGTTGCGGATGGTTCTCCCTCTCCGGTGCATGGAACGGGCATGGTTCAAGTTACTCCGTCCCTTCGCCTGGCGGATACTCTTTATGTGCCCAAGTTTCCGTGCAATTTATTGTCGGTTACTTCTCTTTGCAAGCAACTTCAGTGTTCGGTAACATTTACTCCTTCTTCTTGTTCGTTTCAGGACCCGGACTCCAAGCGGACGTTTGCTACTGGGACTGAGAGGGGCGGTCTCTACTTCCTTGATGATGTATCTGCTCTGTTGGTACCCTAGATGTGATTTGGCTTATGTAATCCCTTTCCAGCCCCTCTTGATCCATATAAAGATATATGATCATGTTTAGACTTTGCTTAGTCTCCCTAGGGCAGTATATAACTGACCTAGAGTTTAGGCTAGTAGTTTTAAAATGTGTTTTGGTTGAGGCTTTTTCCGTTCGACTATCGTCGAACGAGGCCTCGCGATCGTCGATCATTGATCGACGATAGCAGGGCTATTGAATCGTTGAAGTCAAGACAATTATCGTCGACCGTTGGTCGACGATCTCAGAGCTAGCTTACTACGCTCTGAAGGTTGGTCGACGATCTGTCATCAACAGATCGACGATTGTGTTCTAGCTTCACGATTTCTGTCTCGACAGATCTTTGCCTTAATCGTCGACATCATTGTTGGTCGACGATATCTGTCTCGACAGATCTCTGCCTTAGTCGTCGACATCATGAGATGTTCGACGATTTCTGTGTCATCAGACTTTCTGCTTTAGTCGACGATATCTGTTTGCTGGTCGACGATCTATTAGCTGGTCGACGATCTATTTTCTGGTCGACGATTTCTGGTCGACGATTTCTGGTCCGACAGATTCCTGCTATTGGTCGACGATTTGTTAACAGATCGACGATCTTCGAACCCCTGTTCGACGATTTCTGTCTGATTTTATCTTTTTGTATTTATGCTATTCCTTGGTTTATTTCCAAGTGTGTTAGCTTGTGGTTAGAAAGATTCTCTGAAGTTATTTGTTGCTAAAATTATGGCTTAAATTCAAAATGAATTATTTACAAAATATGTCATGCATAAATTACGGGATTTCAGTATTCTTGATAAAGCATTTTGTCCTATTATACAAATTGCGTTGACTTTATCTTTCCAGCCTGTTTTCTAGCCGTTGGTACTATGTACTATTTCCAAGAACGGTACGTCTTTATGCTGAGATATTTTTCCTGCTTATTTTATTCCTTATTGGGACTGACAGAAAGTTAATAGGCCATTCTATTCCTATTGCTATATTCTATTTTGAGATAATCTGTTGCAGGGCTCGAGAATTCAAATCAATAGAGCCGTTTCAAAGGAAGACGTGAAGACATATTTAAAAGAGATTCTGCTCTAAGAAAAGAAGTTACAGTAACAGACACAGAGAAAGATTATTCATCCGCTCAAGCATCATCAGAGCACCTCTTCACAATCTCACAACAAGAAGAAGAAAAGTTTTCCTGAAGCAAAAGCCCAGAGCAATCATCTTTCATTCTCAAGTCTCCTGAGCAATTTGCTTAGAGTTTTTCAAAGACTTCAGAAAAGGCTCAAGATCTGCTTCAAGTGCTCCAGAATCTTAAGACCTGATAAAAATCAGTCTTCAGATTTCTGAGGATTTAGTTTCAGTTTATCTGAAACTCCTTCATCCTGAAGCAAAGGCTTTCCCTGGACTTCCACTGAGCCAGGGGGAGACTTTGATTCTTTAGAGAATCCACAAATCTTCTCTAATCTGTATTTAAAATAGAGAAGATAATCTAACCCTCTCAACCCCTTTGTAAAAAGAGTTTGTTCACATCTCTTCAAAAGTGAACGTTGGTGACAGGGCACCTTATCAACAACCTGTGGTTGAGCATCCTTATCAAAAGCTCAAAGGGTCTGTTTGATCTACCTGAATCAGATCATTGGTGGCAGGGCACCTTAGCAAAAACCTGTAGTGGATTCCTACCAGGGTGGTAGAAGAGTGGATGTACCTATTTAAAGGGAACCACTATATATCCTGTGTCCATCTGGTTATCTTGTTTATTCATTTTATTCTGTGGCTGTGATAGAACTACCTAGGATTGCTAGTTGCTGTGATAGGCTTGTAGTTAACTGAAATTTCAGTCAACCTCTTCACTTGTGCACTTCACTGTGTTAGGCTCTTAGGGTTCAAGTATCAGATTTTTTATTCCGCAAATAAACTCCAAGGGAGCTGACTAAGTGTTCATAAAATTTTGAATACTCTATTCACCCCCCCTCTAGAGTAGTTTACAACTTATCCCCTCACTTTCATGCTCTTACCGTCTTCTCTCCCGCTTCTACAGATCTTCTTCAGTGGCACCTTCGCCTGGGGCATCCTCCCTCGCGTCTCATCCACCAGCTGTTTCCTCACCTCCCTCAGCAGGACTCTCCTCTCCACTGTGATGCCTGTCAACTGGGCAAGCATCACCGTTCCCCCTTTCCTCCTAAGCAAGGTCGTGGCTCTTCCAAGCCCTTCGACCTTATTCACTCGGATGTTTGGGGACCTTCCCCTACCCTTACCATCGGGCGTGGAAGTTCCTATTTTGTAACCTTTATTGATGATTATTCTCGCTGTACGTGGGTGTATCTCTTAAAGGATCGCTCCGAACTTTTTTCTGTATGGACTTCATTTTATTATATGATTAGAAATCAATTTGATGCTTCTGTCAAAATTTTTCGCTCTGATAATGCAAAAGAGTATCTGAGTAGTGATTTCGCTTCTTTCTGTACGCAACATGGCATCATTCATCAAACTAGCTGCGTCTATACCTCCCAGCAAAATGGGGTGGCGGAACGTAAAAACCGTCACCTCCTCGATGTCGCTCGCACTCTCATGACGCAGATGCATGTTCCTCGTAGCTATTGGGGCTACGCGGTCCTCATCTCCTGCTACCTCATCAATCGCATTCCCTCTACCGTCCTCAAAGGCAAAACCCCTTTTTCCATCCTCTATCCCTCCAAGGACCCCTTTCCCTTACCACTCCGCATTTTTGGGTGCACTGCCTTTGTTCATAGCCCTGCCGCGACTCGCGACAAATTGTCCCCTCGTGCTACGAAGTGTATCTTTTTGGGTTACTCCACAACTCAAAAAGGTTACTGCTGCTTTGACCCTGTTCATCGCAAGCAGTTCGTCTCGGCGGATGTGACATTCTTTGAGAATGCCGCCTACTTCTCTTCTGATCTCCCACAAGTCGATGGATCGAACCTCCCTCTTTCTCCTACCGACTCGACCTCTCCACCCATTCTCTCCACCACATCCACTTCTCTTGAGCTTCCTCCATCACCACCTCCACCAGCCGCTCCTTCTCTTGATCATGATCCTTCTCCCTCGTCCCCTCGGCCGTCTCTCTCTTCTCCCGGGCCAGCTATCTCCGCCACGGATGCACCGGCGACTGAGGAACTCGAGGACCTGGAGCTGCCCATTGCCCTTCGCAAAGGGGTTCGGACGTGCACCCAGCACTCGCTGGCAGCTGTTATTTCTTATGATCAGCTAACACCTTCTCGCAGGGACTTCGCCCTAGCCATCTCCGCGACTACCACACCTCGCACCTACCAGGAAGCCCTTGATATTCCTCACTGGAAGGCTGCCATGGATGACGAGATTGCTACTCTCTCTGACCGGGGCACTTGGACCCTTGTGCCTCCTCCTTTTGGCACGGATGTGGTTGGTTGTCGCTGGGTGTTTGTTGTCAAGTTCCGTCCTGATGGCAGTGTGGACCGGTACAAAGCCCGTCTTGTTGCAAAAGGGTTTACTCAGACCTATGGTGTTGATTACTTTGACACGTTCTCGCCAGTTGCTCGCCTCAGCACCATTCGGGTCCTTTTATCGGTAGCGGTCAACAAGGATTGGCCTATTTCGCAGTTGGACGTCAAGAATGCCTTCCTTTATGGTGACCTTCACGAGGACGTCTACATGGAGCAACCTCCTGGGTATATTGCTCAGGGGGAGACTCAAGTATGCCGGTTGAAGAAGGCCATCTATGGCCTAAAGCAAAGTCCCAGGGCGTGGTTCGATAAGTTCAGTAGCATCGTTGGGGCTATCGGTTTCACCAGGAGTTCGGCTGATCACTCCTTGTTCATTCGCAAGACATCTTCGGGTCTGGTTGTGCTAACTGTTTACGTGGACGATATTCTTCTCACTGGCGACGATCAAGCTGGTGTAGCCTTGACGAAGGTCCATCTCCGCCAACACCTAGTCACGAAGGATATGGGCTCTCCAAAATACTTCTTGGGAATTGAAATCTCTCGAAAACCGGGTTCCTTGGTTCTCTCCCAACGGAAGTATGCTCTTGATTTGTTGAAAGAGGCAGGGTTGACGGGTGCTAAACCTGCCCGGTGTCCCATGGCTCCTGGAGAAGACAAGACATGGACAGACGAATCACCTCCTCTATTGGATACTACGAGGTATCAACGTCTTGTTGGCAAACTCATCTACCTTACGGTGACCAGACCAGACATCTCCTATGCAGTGGGAAAGGTCAGCTAGTTTATGCAGTCGCCTAGGGAATGTCATCTTCAATCTGCTCTAAGGATATTGGAGTATGTGAAGTCCGCACCTGGGAAAGGTCTTCTCTTTCAGAAAAACGGTCACCTAAGAGTTGAAGCGTACTCCGACGGTAGTTATGCGGACGACAAAGGGGATCGCAAGTCTACTTCCGGATTTTGCACGTTTGTTGGAGGAAACTTGGTTAGCTGGAAGAGCAAGAAGCAGTCAGTCGTCTCCAGGTCTAGTGCGGAAGCAGAATATCGTAGCATGGCATCAACCACGTGTGAGTTAAAATGGTTGCGGGCTCTCATGCTGGATCTAGGAGAGGTCTATAACTATCCTCTTCCCATATTCTGCGACAACAAGGCTGCGATCTACATTTCCAAAAATCCGGTATTCCATGAGCGAACAAAGCACATAGAGGTTGATTGTCACTTCATTCGAGAAGAAGTGTTGAAGAACCAGATTTGCACTCCGTTTGTTACCTCGGAGAAAGAGCTGGCAGATATATTCACAAAACCTGTGTCCGCCTCTTTCTTCCACATTTGCAGCAAGCTAGGCATGATTGACATCTATGCTCCAGCTTGAGGGGGAGTGTTGATGTATAGACCTGGGCGGACAGGAGGCTAAGGTTGGCGGTCTGGTGGCCGGGCGGTCAGCCCGGCTAATCTGGCGGTTTGGTAGCCGGGCGGTCTGGCGGTTTGGTAGCCAGGCGGTCTGCCGGCTAATCTCTGGGATCTCGGTGGTCGGCTTCGTGTTCTCTGATAGTGACCGGGCGGTTAGTTCCTACTAACCGCACGGTTAGGCGGTCTCCTTGGCGGTTTGGCGGTTAGCTTTGTAGATGATGTCTTTTGTATTTTTAGTCCCACATTGGGTATTTGTATTCTCTCCCATCTCCTCCATTCTATATAAGGGAGGCCATACCTTTGTAATAGATACCTTTTTCTGATAATAAAATTTCAGTTATACCCGTTCCGGCTTGTTTCTAGTTCGTTTCTTACAGTCTGCCTGACATTTCCTTTGAGGCATGGACATTTAAGGAAAGCATTTAATGCTGACTGCCAACGGCTATCAAAGAAAAAGGAAGAAGAAGACTCAGATATATTATTCATTCAGCTAGACAGAGATATATAGAACAACAATACAGGACTTCAGCTGCTCTCTCTCTGTGATATTGTTTTGAAAGCTCACTCACAGGAATTCTGATTGCTTCAGACACAACCATCCAACTTTCTTGGATCATCCCTTGCTGGAGCAAATCAGATCTTTGAAGACCTGTCACCCTTGTGCAGAGCTCTCCTTCCTGAACTACTTCTTGATCTCAGGGGGAGCTTTGACAACATCTACAGATCCACTTTGCTTCTCTCTACTTGTTGATAGAGAAGACAACATCACCCCTTTTTCTTTTTCTTTCTGTACAGGGTTTTAACTCCCTTCAAAAGTTACCTTTGGTTTTGCTGAAACCTGGTCAAAATCAGCTCCTTTGGTTGTGAGAACCTGGTCAAAAACTCTCTGGTGCTCAAGACACCTGATCAACTCATCTTGAAGTGGATTCCTATCAAGGGTGATAGAAGAGTGGACTACCCAGGATTTTGGGGAACCACTATAGCTCCTTGTGTCGTCTGGATTGCTTGTTTCTTTGTGTTTTGCTTTGTGCTGTGAATTTCTTTTTACTCTGATTATTTGCTATAGCACCATACACTAAGTAAATCTAAACTTTCTCTCCACTCAAGTTTTTATTTGCAAAACTATTTTAAATAACTCTATTCACCCCCTCTAGAGTTAGGATTGATCTTATCCTGCACTTTCAGATGCCCTAGGGATTGTGCACCCAGCTAGGACGGATATAATAGGGTAATATCAAAGATACTTAGCCCAAGGTAGGAAGGGGCTTATCTTTTGTTTATTGGGGGCTTACCTTTTGTTTATTGGGGACTTGTCCTTTATTTATTGGGTAAATTAGTATTGACTTGGGTTTCCTTAGACCTAATTTAGAGAATGTGGCGTAACAAACATAGTGAGGTTGAAGTCGATATAATTTGACATTATTCGGACGAAGATAAGATTTTGTAGAAACATGTTTGGAATGTTGACCTGTAGCATTACCAAGACAATGACATGGTAATAAGACGCAGTAATTACGAGGATTAACTATTATCATGTAAAATTGGATGACGGGTAACAAGATTCAGGATATCTGAGAAGGTAAAAATTTAATCGCTATGTTGTATCATCGGAAGTATGGTGTATCTCAGAACATGTACCCCCGGAGTGAAGAAAGGTGTCATGGGTTTGGTGATGCACGGTAAGGTTCGCTAGTTGATGTAGGCTAAGTGAAAGAGTTTTTGGGGAACTATTACAGCCACTGCCCAAGTTGGAGTAGATGTTCGAGGGTATAATTATGGATTTTCATACACAGGATTCCTCATCCCCACTCCGGGCACAAGTATAAAGGGAACATCGAGGATAGACTGGCCGAGGAAGCTAGGGTCACCCCAACCCGGAAGAAAACTCCCGTGGTTGTTTCATGAAGTTTGGGAGTAGAAGTCCGTTATCATGGTATGCTTAAGGTGATCATGTCGAATCAGGATGGATAGTGTACGTCCAAGGAGAAAAGGTCAGTCCAGGCTTATCTGGACTCTCGGCCGACATTCAACACAGCTCTCCACCCTCGTACGGAGGTACAGGATTCCACTGTCTTAGATCTAGGACGAGGATCCAAAGGCACTAGACTCAAAATTTATGAAGAACCCAGACACCTGGGTTCGACTAATTCAAGGTAGGATGTTGGAGGCCCAGAGCAGACCAGCCAAATATTACGATGCGTGACATTGACAAGTAAAGTCTCAAGAGGGAGACCATGATTCCTGAAGATACGTCTAGTGTATGGAGTCTCGCGGGTACGCAGGCAGAAGAAGCTCAGTCCATGGAATATGGGCTGTTATAGGATTCGTGAGCGGATCAGCCCTTTGTCTTACAGGCCGGAGCTACCGCCGGAATTAGCGGGTTTGCATGACGTCTTCCACGTCTCCTCTCTTAGGAAGGCTCTACTACGGCCGGAACAACAACTTCTTGGCATAGATGTCTTGACAGATTTTGATCAATCAGTAACAAGATGAGCCGGTCAGGATAGATGACACAGCGGTGCGGGTCTTGCGGCGCAAGAAGGTCCCACTGGTCAAGGTCATGTAGACGAACTATGGGCAGGAGGAGCATACCTGGGAGCCACCAAATCTAATGCAGCGGAGGTACCCGGATCTCTCTGGGTAAAGAATATATTCAACTTCCTATGGGATGTTACAAGCAGTTACCCTCAGTAGAAACCCCGCATGCCTAACTTGAATTTTGAGGACAAAATTTTTGTTTTTGTTTATTGGGATTTGTAACATCCCATTTCTAGATAGACCCCTAGGAGTGGTTTTGTCATGACTAGGTCATGACAAAACCCTAAAAAGCCCAAGAAGACCAAGTGAGCTTAGGCATGAAGGTGGAGATCACCATGGTCTGCAAATAATATAATTCTAAACACTAGTTTAGGATGACCATAGGGCTTCACCATGACTCCATGACCCCAACACAATATCCCTAAACTATTGGAAGGTCCATTAGAGCCCTAAGGGTCCATTGAAATCAACCCAGGGTGGCCAAGTTGACCTAGGATCATCCTAGGCCTAAAATGGGTAAGGTGCCCTAACTAAGGTCAATGTGCCCCATAATGTTCCCAAACAACCCTATCTAGGTCTTCCCAGACCTAGGGTGAAGTCAATGGGTCACCAAAGACCCATTGGGGTAAACTTTAGAGGCTGAGTTGACCCAAGTCAACCTTAGGGCTTAAAAGGTCAAAGTGCCCTAACTAAGAGGCAGGTGACCTCCAATATGCCCAACCAACCCTACCTAAGTCTTCCTAGACCTTAAGTGAGGTCAATGGGTCACTAAGGACCCATTGGGGATAACCCAAGAGGCTAAGTTGACCCAAGTCAACTCTAGCCCCAAAGTGGTCAAAGTGCCCTTACTAAGGGTCAAGTGACCTCCAAGACGCCAAGTCAACCCTACTCAACTTTACTTAGACTTTAGGGGATGCCAATGGGTCACCAAGGACCCATTGGGGTCAACCAAAATGGTCAATTTGACCAAGGTAAACTCAATCCTTGAAATAGGTCAAATTAGCCCAAATTGGCTAACCCAAGCTTAAACCCATTTCACCCACTTGGGCTAACCTCATTATTATTATTCATATGGGTTATGGGATGCCAATAGGCTTGGGAGATGAACAAATTCGGCCTTGATGACTAGGGGAGAGAAAACTCCATTTTACCCTTTAATGGAGGAGAGAGAAAGTGGTTTAAAGGGGCCATTCATGGCCAAGGGAGACCAAGGGCCTCTCCAATTGATTCCAAGGGCTGAATATATTCTCCATCATCAGTTTTGAGGAGTGTAATAACCATAACTAGCCATAAAAGTGGCTGAATTTAATTTCTCCCATAAGGAAGAGAGAGAAAGAGGGGAGAGAAAGCCATTAATGGCCATGGGAGAGCAAGAGTTCCTCTCCAATTGATTCCAAAGCCTTGATTCATTTTCCCCTCATTAGTTAGAGGAGACCAAGGGTTTTCCCCAGCCTCTAGGTGGCTGAATACAAGAGATATGTCATGGCCGAATTTCACCTTTCATGGCCATAAATGACTTTGAAGCCTAGGCCCTTCCCATTTGATGACTTTAAAAGCTTCACTAGGCAGAGGGGAGGAGTTTCCATATTTTTCCTGAAGGAATCGAGCCCTCCCACTGCATGATTGTAACATACCCAAAGCTCCAAAATTCGGCCATGGCGCACCACCACCAAACCCGTCAACAAGCACGGCTAAAGGTTCTCCTCTACTCTTTCTTCTATAGATAGATCTTAGGAATCAAATAGGGTAGAAATCGGGCTCAATTGAGCCCGATCGTGTGACCAAAATTTCAGATTTTTCATGGTTTTTATACCACTCGGGTTCGCCGGAAACCGCCCCTCCGACGGCCGTGCCGCCGCCCGACGATAGCCCCCACCTCAACGAAGGTGGTGGCGGTGGTGGCCAGCCAGAGAGGTGGATGGGTGGCCGGTAAACATGGCTGGAAATAGCTCCAGGTTCGGCCAATCCCAGCCCTTGGCTGGAGGAAGAAGATGACCAGGATCCCTCTGATCTGCTTTAAGATTCGTGCTGCATCATTTTATATTTAGTTTAGATTTTTTCTATCCTGTTTACTAGGCTGTATTAGATTAAATATTAAAAATACCTAGGGTCACCTAAAGAAGAAGTGTCCAACACAGAAATTATAGCCCGTGAAGTCTAGTTTATTTTAAAATTTGTTTGAACCCATTTGGGTAAGTGGTTTGACCACAACACCTAGTTTGGTGGGGTATATACGTAGTCTTGACAAGAACTTGGTTTGAGTGTCCCCACCAATCCAGCCATCCAAATGACTTGAAATTTTGGATGGGGGTCACCCTTACCTATACCTAGAACATATCCAAAAATTAGATTTTTGGAGAACATTTTTCTATAGGTTTTGTAAAAATTTAATAATCCATGAATAAATTAATTAGGTGTTCTAAACATCTCAAAACTCACCCAAATTTGGGTGGGTGGTCTTAGAGAGAATTTTAGGGCTCTGGCAAAAATCTCATCTCATTTGGAGATGTTTTGGTTAGGTATTGATCCAACCCTAGGTTTACCCTTATAGGATTATTTAGGTCAAAGTGCTCTTTTTGGTGTTTGAGTGGTCAAATCCCCTCAACAGAGGCTGATATTTTTTCCACTAAATTTTATATGAAATGTAATACCCTCAAATGGGATTTGGGGTGGTTTGGAGTAGGGTAGCCCTAGAACCCTAGGGTAGGCTCCTTTTTTGGAGATTTTTAGGGTTTGAAGGCCATGGGGTCAAATGACCTTGGAATGACTTAAGACTTGGTGGAAGGGATCCTAGGGTGGCTATGGTCCTATGGTTGAAGTTTTATTGAATTTGGAAGCCTTTAACCCCCTTAAATCCCTAATCCTAGTTTATGACACATGCCCAATAGGTTGGTTTAGGCAATCAAAACACCTTACAATAACTTGAAACTTGGGCAAGGTATTTCTCTAATAAAAAGAGTCATAAAATAATTTTGGTGGAATTTTTGGGCTAATAAAATTAGTACTTTATTAATAACACTAGTTGTGTCCTTAAGTTTATTTTGCTTGTTATGATATTTCTGTCCACTGAAAAGTTGTGAAATTTAGTATTTGGAAGTCTTACAACATGTTAGCTCCCTCTGTGTTTTTATTTAAATTTTTAGATGATTATTTAAGTACTTGTTTTATAAATTATGAATTGTGGATTTCTAATCAAAAATAGATGTGGAACCCAATATTGCAATTAAAATTTTGAAACTTGATCAGTGAGTGTTCTATGTCATTGTGTAAGCTCTGGAATTTTCTCATAATTTTTAGGTTAATAGAAACAGTACTTGCTTCACAAAGTTATAAATTTGGAAGACTACTTTTAATTCGATTCAGAGCCACTTATATATTGGAAAAATTGTAAAACTCGGTTAGGGTTAGTTTTAGATCATTATCTATCTCCTGGAATTTTGTTATTATTATTAGATGAAGTTTTACAGTACTTGCTTCAATAACCAATGACTATGGAATTATTGATTTAAAATTAAATTAGGGGCTACTATTCATTGGAAAATTGGGAGAATACTTGTAGAGTGTTTTTAGGATATGATAGACTTACTGGATTTTTATTATAATTTTTAGAACAATATTGCTGGCCTTTGCTTCTTAAAATGGTAATATTGACTTTATGTTCTAAATTATTGATTTGGGGCCTAAACAATTCTGAAAATTCTTAGACCTTGGATTTGTTGTAGAAATGTTACCTAGTATTTATCATAATTTTGTGGTGATTTGTTTCTGATTTAAAAGTGCATTTCATATTCAAAGTAAGGCATTCAGAGTCTTAGGTTAATTAGATTAAATGCCCAAATAATTAGGAAAATTATGAAACTCTGGAGTTAGTCCAAATAGGTCATGGTAGACTCCCAGGAATTGTTATGGATCTGTTGGATGAGTAAATGGAGTACCCCCTAGTGGGAGCACCATGTAGCTTAGCACGGTCTGCATATAGTACATAGAACTGAAATAGGCTAGCTCGGAGAGCTTAAACATACTTAGGGGAGTCACACTGAATTATAAGAGAGGATTGGTAATGGGTATAAATCAATAATATTAAGTGCCTTGCGAAAGGGAGCTTTGGGCTTCAGCCCATCGTAGTTCCTAGTGCCTTTGAGAACCCTTCACCGGGTATACCGGGAGCAGTCCTGGGCTAATCTAAACTGTAGGCAAACTAACTTGCAAGAGTAACTAGCATTATTAGGGATTCACTTTCACTCACCTTGATGTCTCAGGATGTTAGGTTGGTTCACACGGGCTGTAGGCCCGGGGGTTTTGGTGATGGGGAGGTTAGCCCGGTGAGCTTTGGCTTGGTTGTTGATTGTAACGGGCAGGATGGTCCGGGGAGCTTTGGCTCGGTATATAATACATTAATGTGCATGTACATAAGGTATAAGGTGATGGGTCTTCTGTATTGGAGGGTCGTCGCACCGACAGCAGTACGTTGACTCGGCGGGTGTGGTTTTACACTTAGCCAAACTAAGTCCGGTAGACCAGCCGACAAAGAGTACGCAGGTGCTCCGCTTAGTGCACCAGCATTGAGGCGTACGATAGGTCTGACTGGTAGTGCTGATACTAGTTTAGAGGTGGGCGAGGCCCAACCCACTGCTTCCGTTTGCCACTATGGAGGTATCTTGGGAGGTTAGGCTCCAAAAAGAGGGAACTAAAGGTGTTGGGTATTGTATCTACAATTACCTGGATTTAAGGAAGCCACCTGTCAAGCTAAGATGAATTCACAATGTATTTGATGATATATCTTTAAGTTGTGCTTGCAGTTACTCCACTCTAAGTACACACCAATGTCAGGGTGCAGTAGATCAATATACACGGGTCTGTGCAATGTAATCCCTCGTTGAGCAGATCAGTGTGTTGGCTTACGTGTACTCTCTCTATTGGAGTGTACTTATTTTCAAGTACAGGGCTGAGACAGATTAAGAGCAGACAAGGAGCAAGGATGGGTCAAAGCAACTCACGGGAAGAAAGACGAGAAATCGTCTAAGTTAGATTCGACGAGAATCACTAAGTGATCCTCGCCGATTCGACGAGAATCACTAGTGATTCGCGCCGAATCATCGAGAATCACTCACCGATTCTTGCTGACTGCATCCGGCTGACTCAACGCTTTCAACGCCTTCATGGATTCTGCCAAGTCAGAATCGGCGAGAATCACCTGGCTGATTAAACGCCTTCAAGGAATCTGCCAAGTCAGAATCGTCGAGAATGACTCTGCATTCTCGACGATTCGTCGAGAATGGATGATGATTCTTGCCGATTCACTCCGGATGGATTGCTTTTCAGCTAGAAATCCTCTAAGTAGAATTCGACGGGAATCATTAGTGATTCTCGTCGATTCGTCGAGAATCACCAATGATTCCCGCCGAATTTGCCTTAGGATATTTTCGTTGGCTCGCTGGACCGGACCAAATGTACAGGCGCTGTTTTGAACCGGATTTAGGGCTACTTTTGGTGGGGCCCACAACGGTCATAAAGGATGACCTACAGTATATATATTCGTATATTTTGAACAGTAAACAACAGCGAACACCAAGAAAAGGATCGTCCGCCTCGCGTGACGTAATCAATCGCGGTATTTCTTCAGCCGCCGTCGCGCTCGTGAAGGTGGTCGCCGCCGCTGATCGTGGATTCTTCCTAATCTCCCGGCGAGAGAAGCTTAGCCAAGCAACGCGTCTCACGTGTCTATCTTGAGATCCTTTGTCTCTTGATTTGTTGAACGGGAATACCTTCCCCTTCCGAATCGATTGAGACGATCGATCCAAGTAAGACCGGTTGTAGACCTTGCTAGCTTTGCTACGAAGGTGTGATCTCGAAAGAATCGCCGCCGCAATCTTTGCCGCCGCCGATCTCGAGGAGATCCTTTCCAAGTGAGAGCTAAGGTCGTGGACTCTTCGTCTTCTTCAAGAACGCGCCATCGAACGAAGAGGGACACCTAGCGCTCCAAAAGTAGTTTGTATTTTATACATTCTAATTTTTCTTTTGTTGTAAAGGAACGTTTGTTCCTCATTGTAAGGCTTGGGTGCAACCCGTGGTGGAGGAGTGGTGACTCCTTCGGTTGGAAGGGTTCCTTCCATTAGTGTGAGGATTGGATTTCAATCCGGTTGGTGAAGTGACCGAGTCGTCCCTGGTTGGGAGATAAGTCGAAGGGGGAAAGTGGACGTACCTAAGTCGGGGAACCACAATAACTGCCTGTGTCTTTCTGTGCTTTGTTTGTTTTCTTTTATTGTGCAGGTAAAATTTTAATTCCGCAAAAAGACTGCGCATCACCTATCCCCCCTAGGTAAAGTTAGTTGGCACTAGTGTGACTTTCAAGTGGTATAAGAGCGAGGTTACTCAGCAATAAGGTTTACACCTTGAGTAAGATCCCGGTTCTAGTGTCAAGAAGAAGAAGAGACTCAAGCATGGAGCTTGAATTTGATGTCCCTCCTCTGAGACTCCCTGCTTGCACAATGGAGTATTACCCCATCTGGAAGATGAGAGTTCTGTTTCATCTAGAGGCCATTGACCCTCGCGCATTGTAACATCCCATTTCCGGCTAGACCCCTAGGAGTCGGTCTGTCGTGAGATAACCCTAGAAGCCCAAGAATTGAAGTACATCGACTGAGATTTCGGGTCACGGGTTGGTCACGCCCGTGACCTATGTGTCACGCCCGTGACATAGGGCGTGACTCCTTCGACGATCGTCGATCTCCGTAAGACGATCGTCGAATTTGAAACCCGGGCCTGTCACGCCCGTGACCTATGTGTCACGCCCATGACTTAGGGCATGACTCCTTCGACGATCGTCGATCTCCGTGAGACGATCGTCGAACTTGCAACCCGGGCCTGTCACGCCCGTGACCCAGGTGTCACTCCCGTGACCTAGGGCGTGACCCCCTTCGACGATCGTCGATCTCAGCGAGACGATCGCCGAGCGCGGAATTTGCAAACTTGACCCTGTCACGCCCGTGACCAAGGTGTCACGCCCGTGACCAAGGGCGTGACCCCCTTCGATGATCGTCGATCTCAGGAAAACGATCGTCGAACTCAGAGTTTTCCACGCAGGTCTGTCACGCCCGTGACCGACATGTCACGCCCGTGACAGAGGCCGAAACGCCGGTTCAGGCCAGAAATTATTCTAGCATGCGTGGTAATAAATGCTGGTATGGGAAGTTACACCAGGAGAATTTATGGGCCGTTTCCTACTCTAATTATTTAATAAAATAAGGAAATGTTGGTCCAATAGGAAATCACCACCTGACAAACACCTCTTCGTTTCCAGCGTTTCAACTGTCTCTACCATAACCAAAACACCATTAAGAGGAGCCTTCATGACCATAATTGCTTACCTCTTTCCCCTCCCCACTTGCTGATCTATAAAAGACCCCTTAGAGCAAGATGAGAAGGTTACACGCTCGATCAAACAAATTCAGATTTTTGCTCTTGCTGTAGGAGAAGTTCGGGAACGCCATCACCGCGCCATGACAATCCAACGTTCATCTCGCCTTCAAACCGCGAACAAGGTCCTCCTCTACTTCTTCTCTTATGGGTAGATCTTTGGTTCTTAGAAATGAAGTATGTGCTCAAAGGAGCCGGACAAACCTCGTGTTTTCATGAAAAACCATGGAAAAATATCGTTTTGAGTTTGCCGGAAACCGCCACCTCCGGCGGCCAAACCACCGCTGACCGATAGCCATCGCCTCAACGGAGGTGGTGGAGGTGGAGGTTGGCCAGGGAAGTGATCGGATAGCCGGCGACGGATCACGAAAGAACTACAGGAAATATGGGTTTTCTGTGTTCTGGTTTTCAGGTTTCTGTAGAAGATGAACAGTAAAATCAATTTAAAATATATAAATTATGTATATATTACATAATGAAAAGTTAAATTATTATAGTATATTTTGAGGCTGCAAATTGAGGCACTTAGAGGCTGATTTAGGAAAAATGACCTGTCACGGAAGTCGTAGCCCTTTGAGTCTAGATTAATTTAAAATTAGTTTCAACTCGTTTGAGTAAGCAGTTTGACCGCAACACCCGTTTTAATGGGGGTTGTACCTAGGGTTGGGCAGAAACTAAAATGGATGACCACGCTTCATCCCTTGTCCAAATGACCTAAAATTTGGGCAGGGGGTTAAAATTAACTATGTCAAAAGGCAATCCAAAAATGGGAATTTTTGGAGACACTTTGCCTAAAGTTTTTGTTTTAATTTAATAAACTTAGAGGAAATTATTTAAGTAGTAAAATGACCTCCAAACCCTCCCAAATTTTGGTGAGTGGTCCCTGTCTACATAACTTAGCTCTGTACAAATTTCCAACTCACTTGGATGAGTTTTGGATAGGGAGTCACATATTCTTAACTAGGCAATAGTGATGCATTTTGAGTAAA
This sequence comes from Platanthera zijinensis, assembly GCA_039513925.1. Taxonomy (NCBI): domain Eukaryota; kingdom Viridiplantae; phylum Streptophyta; class Magnoliopsida; order Asparagales; family Orchidaceae; genus Platanthera; species Platanthera zijinensis. Next base: position 68,846,034 of record CM077098.1, on the reverse strand, counting down.
AAGTGCACTAGAAGTTAGAATGGTCATATCACCTCAACTGAGGCTGATTTCTTGACCACTGACTTGGAAGGGTTATTATAACCCACTTGGAGAAAATGGTGAGGTTTAGGGTTGGTTTACCCTAGGATCCAAACTCAAACCCTAGATGGAGGGTTTTGAGGGTTGTGAAGGATATGGGGGCAATTGCTCTTGTATTGCCTTAAAACTCTGTAGAGTTGATATTAGCATGATAATAATCGTCTGGATGGAATCTTGGAGAATTTGGAGACAAGTAGATGCCTCAAAACCTTAATCTTAGCTTTAGGTTAAAATACTAATTAAGCACAATCAATCACTAATAATTATCTAAAGGCTGTGAAACTCGGGTAGAGTTAGTTTTGAAGTGGGTAGAATTTATAGAAATTTTACTGGAATTTTATGATGTTTATTTCCATCACTTCGTTTGTAAAGTTGATTTTAACCCCAAATGATGTTCTAATTATTTGTACCTTTCTGTTCATGAAAATCTCATGAAATCTTGGAAATAAAGGTTTTAGGATAGAATGGTTACCCTTAAATTTTTGTATAATTTTTAGTTGAGTAAATCCAGTACTTCCTTCACAAAAGTTAAAAAGGGGTTCTATGCTTTGAAAATTATTTAGGGATGATTTTATTTCTGAAAAATTATGAAACTGGGCCAGTGCTAAGTTTAGGCCTTTATCTGCATATTATAAATTATTTATAATTTTGGAAGAACATTCTCTGTACTTGGTTTATAAATAATGGGAGATAGTAAATATTGCTAAAATAGTTTTAGTGCCTTTTTGATGATAGAAAAATTATGATACTTTGGATTTACCCTATTAAAATAACCTACTATTTATTATAAATTTGCTGGACATCTTGCTTGAGAACTTAGGGTAGTTCATGTTGAAACTAGTAGACCTTGGGATTTTGAGGAAATTAATTAAATGCCAGATAAATTAGGAAAAATTACTACATTCTAGATTTAAGCTAATTATATCAGGATAAGTCTCCGGTAAATAATTTAGGGCATTTGGATGAGTTTTGGGATCATTGCATAACCGGTTCGACATATAGTCTAGGTTGGTCTGCATATAGCAAATTTGTGAATTGCAATTGGACATGATCTGAGAAAGTCGTTGGAGTTAGTCATTTTGTCTGGGTGGACACTTGCGGATGATATCACAATAGGATGATATGGAGAGTATAGAGAAGTAGTGATAGCTAGAGTTAAGAGGTGCTCGGGTTCGACGAAAGATCGTCTTTCCCGAAGAGAGGAAGGTTAAAAATCACCCTAGGATAGTCTATCGTAATATGAGAAGGGAATGGGTAAAGGGGATTAACCAATAACAATAAGTGCCTTGCGAAAGGGAACGATGGGCTTCAGCTACCATCATAGTTCCTAGTGCCCTTTGAGAGCCCTTCACGGGGAATACCGAGGGCAGTCCTGGGTTAACGTAAACTGTAATAACAAACTGACAAGAGTAACTTAGTAACTAGGGATGCACCTTTCACAAACACTGTTGGCACAGTAAGATTGATGAGAGCTTCGTCTCGGTTGGTTAAGAGACGGACGGGATGGTCCGGAGAGCTTCGGCTCGGTTGGTTAAGAGACGGACGTTTTGGTCCGGGGAGCTTCGGCAAGATTTTTGTGTGTTTACGATTAAACTTGCATGTGCATAAAAAAGAATGAAAATTAAGGTGGTGGGTCTTCGGTATTGGAGGGCGATGCACCGACGTCGATACGCTGACTCGGTAAGTGTGGTTAGCACTTCGCCAATAGAAGTCCGGTGCGCCATCCGGCAAGAGTACGCAGGCATCCGCTTAGTGCACCAAGCGTTGAGGAGTACGATAGGTCTGACCGGTAGTGCTTTACTAGTTTAGAGGTGGGCAAGGCCCAACCCACCGCTTCCGTCTGCCACTATGGAGGTATCCTAGGAGGTAACGGCTCCGAAAGGGGAACTAAAGGTCTGTGTGTACAGAGTCGGGTGTGTGAGTTGCACTTGCATGTTTCATCATACCCACTTGCATGTCATAGCATAATCGATTCATTTAACCCTGACACCTAAAGTATAAGTGGTATGTGACGCTTATACATTAGGACCTGTAAAACGAACCCTTGGTCTATAAGCTTGTGTGGGCAAGTTTATAAATTAAGGTTAACTTCAATATAAATATATGCTGCTGTTTGATAACCGACACCCCAACGTATAAGTGGTATGAGACACTCTATACGATGAGAGCCTTGCAGAAGATCCCTTGGCTTATGCGCTTTCGCACATAGGTTAAGGTTACCTTTACTACTTTCTGTTTCTGTCATATTATTATAGAATTGCTAGGTTAGTTCCGCTGCCATCTGTTTCTTGATTAAATCTCTACCTTCATGTCCTTCCCTTTCTTCCTCTCCGCTCGGTACCTAGGAGCCATGGGGAAGGGATAGGGGATGATAGGGCTTAGTCTTTATGACTAACGGTTTTCGAACCGCATCATTTAGGGGATCGCGGAGCCCAGCATGGAGGAGCAGCCCCAGAGACTGGTGCGCTTGGAGATGGGGCAGTCTAGCTCTAGAGTTCATACAGCCGGGACCGTGAGTCTCGACCCTGAGTAGTTTCTATTTTTGCTTCCGCATGAGAGATTGTAGTGAGGACATGATGTACCGGGCATAAGCCCGCATTTATAGTACTCTGATTATTGTTATTCTGTGGACACTCCCTTCGTGGAGATTTTATTCTATATATGTGATTTACTTTCAGTGGACTTGCTCTTACTTCAAATATGGTGCTACCTTTCCGTGATCGAATTGGCCGGCAGAATCGGCGCCTTGTGGTGATGACCCTTCAGGACGTGAAGGTGTCACCGCAAAGCGGCGATTCTGGGCCTAAGATCCCGGGTTTTAGAAAAAAAAGGGGTCTTACAAGTGGTATCAGAGCAAATTATCGATATGAAATGGGTAGCAGTCCACTATCCCTGGGTCACCCCCACTCGAGTTTAGTTTGGGGACAAACTAAGCAGCGGAAGCAGTGGTGTGCCCATATGGGGATCACATATAAATTGTCCACTTTTATTTAAGATTGAACGTTTTCTCAGTATGGTTTTTTGTTACGCAGCCTCCAGCACAGCCTACGCCACAAGGCGGAGTTTAGCAGGCTTAGGGTGTTGCACCACCTCCACCGGTCCCCACTCCTTTCCTTTAGTCAGACATGGGACAGACTCTGACTTCCATCCTGGAGGCTTTCAGGGCCCAGCAGGTTCCGGTCCCGCAGCCAAATCCGGGGGCCAACTGGCTGAGCATCTTCCGAGGACTGTCTCCCCCATCCTACTTGGGGACAGAGTCGGCGGTTCGAAAGGAAGAGTGGCTAGATATCATGTACGAGATGCTGACCGGGATACGGTGTCCCTGGGAGGAGAGGGTGGATCTGGTTGTCTCTTGCCTAGAGTCCCATGCCAAGAGGTGGTGGAAGAAGCTGTTGGACACGACATTTGCCGATAGGGAGATTGCGGAGGTTACCTGGGAAGAGTTCAGGGCCGCGCTGCTGGAGCATTTCGTTCCGCAGTCGGCCAGGGATGAGTTGGAGGAGCGGTTCTTACAGCTGAAGCAGGGCACCCAGACGGTGGTGGAGTACCATCGGGAGTTCGACCATCTGGCTCGATACGCAGATTCCTACCAGCTGGATGAAGCAGGGTACATCAGGAGGTTCTATAAGGGCCTGCAGGAGGACTTGAGGGAGGCTTTGTTGTTTGTATCTGACGGGCCTATCTCCCGGATTTTGGAGATGGCAAAAAGGATTGAGGCTGATTGGCACACCACCCGGGGCCGGAAGCGGCCAGCAGAGGATCAAGGAAGGAGAGTTAGAAATGACCAGCGGCGAGGTGCTATACCAGAGGGGAGAATGACAGAGGACCAGCCTCGTCAGGAGGTGAGGTAGGAGCCGAGGGAACAGGTGATATTGGCCCCTCAACCTCTTCGGATGCAGGAGATGCCGAGACCCGGGGGAATGGCGTATCCCCCACCAGAGTGCTTCCTTTGTCATCAGATTGGGCACATCTGGAGGAATTGCCCGATGAGGGGGGCACCACCTCCAGCACCACAGGGTGGCCCACTAGCTCAGCATTACGGAGGCCGAGGATGCGACCGCAGTCGTGGATACCAGGAGGGAGACCGTAGACAGGGAAGAGAGCAGGTATATGCTTTGGACCTTGCGTAGCCTCGGAATCCGGAGCAGGTCATAGCAGGTACGCCGCAATGCTTCTTTATTTTCATAGAATTTCCCTTTAAGTTGTTAAAACTTAGAACCGCACTAGATAGATTAACAAGGAAAGAAAATTCTTTATAGAACCCTAAGATATCTAATCACCCCAGGTATAGTCTTCATCAGCGGCAAGCCTGCCCGCACGCTTTTTGATACTTGAGCTACTCACTCCTTTGTGTCGGAGACGTTCGTAGAAGGGCTGGAAGGCGTGGAGCGATTCACAGGCTCGAGGATGAGGGTGCGACTACCGGATGGATCTGAGATCCTTACCACAGATCACTGTAATATGGAGGCAGAAATTGGTGGAAAGGCGTTCGAGGCTCCAGCGACGATTTTGAAGCTGACGGACTACGACCTGATCCTGGGCATGGTATGGCTGCACTAGAACCATGCCCAGATTGACTGCCAGGCGAAGAGGATCACCGTGAGACACGGGGACTCTTTCATTGTCATCGAAGGTATAAGACCTGTCTCTCGTATACTCTTATCTTCGGTACAGGCCGTTAAGGCCCATCTGCAGGGAGAGGAGGTCTATCAGATTCTATTTGAGATGGCGGAAGTTAAGGAGTCAGTGACAGACATCCCGGTGGTGCGAGATTTCGCTGACATCTTTCCAGAGAAACTGCCAGGACTACCTCCACACCGAGAGCAGGACTTTCAGATACAGCTTGTGCCGGGGGCCAAGCCGGCATCTAGGGCCCCTTATCGGATGGCCCCGAAGGAGTTGGCAGAGTTTCAGACTCAGTTGCAGGAATTGGTTGAGGTAGGATTTGTTAGACCGAGTTCCTCGCCATGGGGAGCCCCGGTCCTATTCGTGAAGAAGAAGGATGGGACACTTCGCCTGTGCATCGATTATCGAGCACTAAACAGGCTGACCGTCCGGAATACCTATCTGCTCCCACGGATAGACGAATTGTTCGACCAGCTAGAGGGAGCCCATTATTTCTCGAAGCTGGACTTGAGGTCAGGATACTACCAGTTGCGGATCCAGGAAGAGGATATCCCGAAGACGGCCTTCAGTAACAGATATGGCCTGTATGAGTTCACCGTGATGCCCTTCGGGCTCACGAATGCTCCGTCGGCGTTCATGAGCCTCATGAACCGGGTTTTCGAGGCCTACTTGGATGTGTTCATCATAGTATTCATAGACAACATCCTGATCTACTATAGGACGGAGGAGGAGCACACTCGGCATCTGGCACTGACTTTGGAAAGGTTGCGGGAGCATCGCCTTTATGCGAAATTCAGCAAGTGTCAGTTTTGGTTGAAGGAGGTGGCTTTCCTAGGCCACATTATCAGTGGAGCCGGGTTGGCGGTGGATCCGGCAAAGATTCAGGCAGTTCGAGATTGGCCGCAGTTAAAGACAGCCACCGATGTACGAAGTTTCTTGGGACATGCCGGTTATTACCGGAAGTTCGTGGAGGGGTTCTCTCAAATTGTCCTCCCCCTCACATCTTTGACAAAGAAGGAGGGACCTTTCGTTTGGACCCCGCAGTGCCAAGAGGCTTTCCAGGAGCTGAATGACCGACTCATCTCAGCCCCTATTCTGGCCCTTCCATCTGGAAAGGAAGGATTCCAGGTGTATACCGACGCATCATACCAGGGGATGGGAGCGGTACTGATGCAGAACGGACACGTCATAGCATATGCCTCCCGCCAGCTGAAGACCCATGAGAAGAACTACCCGGTGCACGACCTTGAGATGGGAGCGGTCGTTTTTGCTCTGAAGGTCTGGCGCCATTATCTTTATGGAGTCCACTGCGACATCTACTCCGACCATAAGAACTTGAAATACGTGGACACACAGAAGGAGCTGAATATCAGGCAGAGGCGCTGGGTGGAGTTCATAGCAGACTATCAGTTTGAGATGCACTACCATCCAGGGAAGGCAAACGTGGTGGCCGATGCGTTGAGTCAGAGAGCTGCCACTTCCTAAGCTGGGCCCCAGGTTATGTCCATGGAGCTAGTCCGGTCATTCAGAGATATGCAGATATCCCTAGTGTCCGAGGATGACCCAGAGCTGTATAGGGAGTATCTGGCATCGATGGTGGCCATAGATGATATTCGGGATCGCATTCGGGACGAACAGAGGACAGATGCATGGGCAGAGCCGATGTTCCGAGTCTTGGAGGAGGGTTCGACAGGAGATTATTCCCTGAGAGATGGATTGCTATATTTCAGAGGTAGAGTATAAATACCCGCAGGAGGCCAGATCCGAGAGGATATTATGACGGAGGCGCATTGCAGCCGGTACTCTGTGCACCCGGGGATCACAAAGATGACCGCTGATCTGAAGAAGATGATGTTTTGGCCGGGCATGAAGAAGGACATTACGTACTTCGTGACCCATTGCGAGGCGTGTCAGTTGGTGAAGGCAGAGTGCAGGAACCCCGTAGGACTATTGCAGCCACTCCCGGTGCCAGAGTGGAAGTTTGATGATATAGCTATGGATTTTATACATGGTCTTCCCCGGTCTCGGACAGGGAATGACTCGATCTGGGTGATTGTTGATCGGTTGATGAAGGTGGCCCGCTTTATACCAATCAGGAAGGATGACTCGGTGGGAGTGCTGGTACGGAAGTTCGTGGAGCAGTATATCCGATACCATGGCGTGCCCAGGACAATAGTGTCGGACCGCGATGGACGGTTTACATCCAGGGAGTGGCGGTCAGTGCAGGCATACTTGGGCACCCGATTGACTTTTAGCATGGCCTTCCACCCTCAGACGGACGAGCAGACAGAGCGCACCAACAGGACGTTGGAGGATCTACTACGACTGTGTATACTGGACCGAGGGGAGCCATGGGAGGAGATGTTACCGTTGGTCGAGTTCTCCTATAACAATAGCTACCAGTCCAGCATCAGGATGGTGCCTTATGAAGCCTTGTATGGAAGAAAATGTAGGACCCCGCTTTCTTGGGTTCAAGACGAGGACCCGAAGGTGTTGGGATCAAATTTTGTTGAAGACACCGAGGCACAGGTGAGACTGATCAGAGATAGGATGTTGGAGGCGCAGAGCAGATAGGCTAAGTACTATGACGCCCGGCATCGTCAGGTGGAGTATCAGTTAGGGGACCGAGTGTTCTTGAAGATCCGGCCCATGCACGGAGTCTCACGGGTGCGCGGTCGGAGGAAAAAGCTCAGCCCAAGGTATATGGGCCCTTAACGGATCCTAGAGCAGATCGGGCCCCTAGCCTACATGCTAGAGTTTCCACCAGAGCTGGCAGCTCTACACGACGTCTTCCATATTTCTTCGCTGAGAAGGGCTCTACTACGCCCGAAGCAGCGGATTTTGACCACCGAAGGGCCGATAGCTTCAGACCGATCTGTTCACTTGGAGCCGGTTCGGATCGATGACAAAGGAGCACGGATCTTGCGCCGCAAGAAGATCCCCTTAGTTAAGGTTCTGTGGAGAAACCACGGTCAGGAGGAGCACACCTGGGAACCGCAGGACCTGATGAGGCAAAAATACCCGGAGTTGTTCAGTCAAGTATACCTCACCACCTCTTGGTATACTATAAATTACCTTTTGTACTAAACCGGTAGGACTAGATAAGGAAAAATTGAGAACCTAGGCATGCGCAGGAAAGCAGTGGCTAATCTTTTGTTTATTAGGGAGATTGTCTTCGTTTATCAAACAAGTAGTCGATTGAACCCAATAGAAAAAAAACCGTATGGGATGTTACAAGTTTAATTTATTTCGTTAGAAATCCCCGTAGGCTCAACCTCAATTTCGGGGACGAAATTTTTGTTTTGTTTATTGGGATTTGTAACATCCCATTTCCGGCTAGACCCCTAGGAGTCGGTCTGTCGTGAGATAACCCTAGAAGCCCAAGAATTGAAGTACATCGACTGAGATTTTGGGTCACGGGTTGGTCATGCCCGTGACCTATATGTCACGCCCATGACATAGGGCGTGACTCCTTCGACGATCGTCGATCTCCGTGAGACGATCATCGAATTTGAAACCCGAGCCTGTCATGCCCGTGACCTATGTGTCACGCCCGTGACCTAGGGCGTGACTCCTTCGACGATCGTCGATCTCCATGAGACGATCGTCGAACTTATAGCCCGGGCCTGTCACGCCCGTGACCCAGTTGTCGCGCCGGTGACCTAGGGCATGACCCCCTTCGGTGATCGTCAATCTCAGCGAGACGATTGCCGAGCGCGGAATTTGCAGACTTGACCCTGTCACGCCCGTGACCAAGGTGTCACGCCCGTGACCAAGGGCGTGACCCCCTTCGACGATCGTCGATCTCAGGAAAACAATCGTCGAACTCAGAGTTTTCCACGCAGGTCTGTCACGCCCGTGACCGACATGTCACGCCCGTGACAGAGGCCGAAATGCCGGTTCAGGCCAGAAATTATTCTAGCACGCGTGGTAATAAATGCTGGTATGGGAAGTTACACAAGGAGAATTTATGGGCCGTTTCCTACTCTAATTATTTAATAAAATAAGAAAATGTTGGTCCAATAGGAAATCGCGACCTGGCAAACACCTCTTCGTTTCCAGCATTTCAACTGCCTCTACCATAACTGAAACACCATTAAGAGGAGCCTTCATGACCATAATTGCTTACCTCTTTCCCCTCCCCACTTGCTGATCTATAAAAGACCCCTTAGATCAAGATGAGAAGGTTACACGCTCGATCAAACAAATTCAGATTTTTGCTCTTGCTGTAGGAGAAGTTCGGGAACGCCATCACCGCGCCATGACAATCCGACGTTCATCTCGCCTTCAAACCGCGAACAAGGTCCTCCTCTACTTCTTCTCTTATGGGTAGATCTTAGGTTCTTAGAAATGAAGTACGTGCTCAAAGGAGCCGGAACAACCTCGTTTTTTCATGGAAAACCATGGAAAAATATCGTTTTGAGTTTGCCGGAAACCGCCACCTCCGGCGGCCAAACCACCGCCGACCGATAGCCATCGCCTCAACGGAGGTGGTGGAGGTGGAGGTTGGCCTGGGAAGTGATCGGATAGCCGGCGATGGATCACGAAAGAGCTACAGGAAATATGGGTTTTCTGTGTTCTGGTTTTCGGGTTTCTGTAGAAGATGAACAGTAAAATCAATTTAAAATATATAAATTATGTATATTTTACATAATGAAAAGTTAAATTATTTGAGTATATTTTGAGGCTGCAAATTGAGGCACTTATAGGCCGATTTAGGAAAAATGACCTGTCACGGAAGTCGTAGCCCTTCGAGTCTAAATTAATTTAAAATTAATTTCAACTCGTTTGGGTAAGCGGTTTGACCGCAACACCCGTTTTAATGGGGGCTGTATCTAGGGTTGGGCAGAAACTAAAATGGATGCCCTCGCTTCATCCCTTGTCCAAATGACCTAAAATTTGGGCATGGGGTTAAACTTAACAATGTCTAAAGGCAGTCCAAAAATGGGAATTTTTGGAGACACTTTGCCTAAAGTTTTTGTTTTAATTTAATAAACTTAGAGGAAATTATTTAAGTAGTCAAATGACCTTCAAACCCTCCCAAATTTTGGTGATTGGTCCCTGGCTACATAACTTAGCTCTGTACAAATTTCCAACTCACTTGGATGAGTTTTGGATAGGGGGTCACCTATTCTTAACTAGGCAATAGTGATGCATTTTTGAGTAAAAAGTGCACTAGAAGTTAGAATGGTCATATCACCTCAACTGAGGCTGATTTCTTGACCACTGACTTGGAAGGGTTATTATAACCCACTTGGAGAAAATGGTGAGGTTTAGGGTTGGTTTACCCTAGGATCCAAACTCAAACCCTAGATGGAGGGTTTTGAGGGTTGTGAAGGATATGGGGGCAATTGCTCTTGTATTGCCTTGAAACTCTGTAGAGTTGATATTAGCATGATAATAATCGTCTGGATGGAATCTTGGAGAATTTGGAGACAAGTAGATGCCTCAAAACCTTAATCTTAGCTTTAGGTTAAAATACTAATTAAGCACAATCCATCACTAATAATTATCTAAAGGCTGTGAAACTCGGGTAGAGTTAGTTTTGAAGTGGGTAGAATTTATAGAAATTTTACTGGAATTTTATGATGTTTATTTCCATCACTTCGTTTGTAAAGTTGATTTTAACCTCAAATGATGTTTTAATTATTTGTACCTTTCTGTTCATGGAAATCTCATGAAATCTCTTGAAATCTTGGAAATAAATGTTTTAGGACAGAATGGTTACCCTTAAATTTTTGTATAATTTTTAGTTGAGTAAATCCAGTGCTTCCTTCACAAAAGTTAAAAAGGGGTTCTATGCTTTGAAAATTATTTAGGGATGATTTTATTACTGAAAAATTATGAAACTGGGCCAGTGCTAATTTTAGGCCTTTATCTGTATATTATAAATTATTTATAATTTTTGGAAGAACATTCTCTGTACTTGGTTCATAAATAATGGGAGATAGTAAATATTGCTAAAATAGTTTTAGTGCCCTTTTGATGATAGAAAAATTATGATACTTTGGATTTACCATATTGAGATAACCTACTATTTATTATAAATTTACTGGACATCTTGCTTGAGAACTTAGGGTAGTTCATGTTCAAACTGGTAGCCCTTGGGATTTTGAGGAAATTAATTAAATGCCAGATAAATTAGGAAAAATTACCACATTCTGGATTTAGGCTAATTATATCAGGATAAGTCTCCAGTAAATCATTTAGGGCATTTGGATGAGTTTTGGGATCATTGCATAACCGGTTCGACATATAGTTTAGGTTGGTCTGCATATAGCAAATTTGTGAATTGCAATAGGACATGATCTGAGAAAGTCGTTGGAGTTAGTCATTTTGTCTGGGTGGACACTTGCGGATGATATCACAATAGGATGATATGGAGAGTAGAGAGAATAGTGATAGCTAGAGTTAAGAGGTGCTTGGGTTCGACGAAAGATCGTCTTTCCCGAAGAGAGGAAGGTTAAAAATCACCCTAGGATAGTCTATCGTAATATGAGAAGGGAATGGGTAAAGGGGATCAACCAATAACAATAAGTGCCTTACGAAAGGGAACGATGAGCTTCAGCTACCATCATAGTTCCTAGTGCCCTTTGAGAGCCCTTTACGGGGAATACCGGGGGCAATCCTGGGTTAACGTAAACTGTAATAACAAACTGACAAGAGTAACTTAGTAACTAGGGCTGTACCTTTCACAAACACTGTTGGCACAGGAAGATTGATGAGAGCTTCGGCTCGGTTGGTTAAGAGACGGACGAGATGGTCCGGGGAGCTTCAGCTCGGTTGGTTAAGAGACAGACGTTTTGGTCCGGGGAGCTTCAGCTCGGTTTTTGTGTGTTTACGATTAAACTTGCATGTGCACAAAAAAAAATGAAAATTAAGGTGGTGGGTCTTCGGTATTGGAGGGTCGATGCACCGACGCCGATACGCTGACTCGGCAAGTGTGGTTAGCACTTCGCCAACAGAAGTCCGTTGCGCCAGCCGGCAATTGTACGCAGGCGTCCGCTTAGTGCACCAAGCGTTGAGGCGTATGATAGGTCTGATCGGTAGTGCTTTACTGGTTTAGAGGTGGGCGAGGCCCAACCCACCGCTTCCGTCTGCCACTACGGAGGTATCTTGGGAGGTAACGACTCCGAAAGGGGGAACTAAAGGTCTCTGTGCACAGAGTCGGGTGTTTGAGTTGCACTTGCATGTTTCATCATACCCACTTGCATGTCATAGCATAATCGATTCATTTAACCCTGACACCTAAAGTATAAGTGGTATGGGACGCTTATACATTAGGACCTGTAAAATGACCCCTTGGTCTATAAGCTTGTGTGGGCAAGTTTATAAATTAAGGTTAACTTCAATATAAATATATGCTTCTGTTTGATAACCGACACCCCAACGTATAAGTGGTATGGGACACTCTATACGATGGGAGGCTTGCAGAAGATCCCTTGGCTTATGCGCTTTCGCACATAGGTTAAGGTTACCTTTCCTACTTTCTGTTTCTGTCATATTATTATAGAATTGCTAGGTTAGTTCCGCTGCCATCTGTTTCTTGATTAAATCTCCACCTTCATGTCCTTCCCTTTCTTCCTCTCCACTCGGTACCTAGGAGCCATGGGGGAAGGGGTAGGGGATGATAGGGCTTAGTCTTTATGACTAACGGTTTTTGAACTGCATCATTTAGGGGATCACGAAGCCTAGCATGGAGGAGCAGCCCCAGAGACCGGTGCGCTTGGAGATGGGGCAGTCTAGCTCTGGAGTTCATACAGCCGGGACCGTGAGTCTCGACCCTGAGTAGTTTCTGTTTTTGCTTCCGCATGAGAGATTGTAGTGAGGACATGATGTACCGGGCATAAGCCCGCATTTATAGTACTCTGATTATTGTTATTCTGTGGACACTCCCTTCGCGGAGATTTTATTCTATATATGTGATTTACTTTCAGTGGACTTGCTCTTACTTCAAATATGGTGCTACCTTTCCGTGATCGAATTGGCCGGCAGAATCAGCGCCTTATGGTGATGACCCTTCAGGACGTGAAGGTGTCACCGCAAAGCGGCGATTCTGGGCCTAAGACCCCGGGTTTTAGAAAGAAAAAAAAGGGGTCTTACACGCATCACTCATTTTGGAAGAGGGTCCCTTCATTCCCATGAAGGCTTCCACCCCAGGAAACAATCTCCAAATCCCCAAGAGTCCCAAAGAGATGTCTGAGACCGAGCTCTCACTGTTCAACTTGGATAAGTTGATTCATCAGATCATCACTGACGTCTGGTCCGGTATATCTCATTCAAGAGTGGATAAGTGTAGGACGGCCAAGTCCATGTGGGATGTTGGAGTTGAGACCGGGCGGTCTGTCGATCTGGCTTGGCGGGTTATTGACCGGGCGGTCTGGCAGTTTGCCTTCTGCGGTTTGGTTGCTGTGTTGAGGTCTTAGGTCCAAGCGGTCTAGTGGTCTGTTATTGGCGACTAGGAGACCGGGCGGTCTAACAGTCTCACATGGCGGCTTGTCTCTCTCTGGCAGTGGCCGAGCGGTTAGCCCTTCTGTCTAACCGCGCGGCTTGTTCCGGTCTGTTGTTCTAGCCGCCCAGATTCTTTTGTATAGTTTTAGTCCCACATCTCTTATTTGTATTCTCTCTTCTCTCCTCCATTCTATATAAGGGAGGCCATAGATTTGTAATAGATACCTTTTTTCTGATAATAAAATTTCAGTTATACCTTTTTCGGCTTGTTTTAGTTCGCTTCTCACATGGTATCAGAGGAATCGATCTTTTCCTCCTGATTCTGTGCTTCTCTCTGTCCGCGCGGCTTGCCTTTCCGGCTTGCGCCCTGTCCGCGCGGTCTCCTTGTCGTTGCCCTCTGTGTGCGCGACCTGTTTCCTTGTTCACTGCGATCGTCGCCTTGTTCGCCGCGACCTATCGCCGTGTGCCTTGCCCTCTCTTGTGCTTCTGTTCGAGCGGTCTGTCTGCTTGCCGCTCGACTTCTTCCCCTTTGCTTGTTATTGCGGCTTGGTCGTGGTCTCTCCGGCCGCTGGTGTTTGACATCCTGACCGCTGCAGTTCCTCTTCTGCCTATCCGCGCGGCTTGTTTTCTAACCGCGCGGTTTCCTGTTGTTTGCTCTTATGGCTCTTTCTGATGCTTCTACTGCCACCACTCCTGCCGCCACCCCTGTAGCCAATCCGGCTCCTCCTACTCCTTCCGGGAACCTTGGCACTGTTTCCAAGCTTGTCGGCTCCAACTACCCGGATTGGAGCGTCTCTTTCACCTTTCTCCTTCGCTCGCAACGCAAACGCCACCATCTCGTTGATGACCCTCCTCCTACCACTTCACCTCTCTTTGATGATTGGGATGCGAGTGACGCTCTTGTGCGTACTTGGCTCGCTAACAGTCTATCCGATGAGTGCCTTCCCGTCATCCATCATGATGAGACGGTGAAGGCCGCTTGGCTTCATCTTGCTTCTTTGTATTCCAAAGGGGCTCAGACGTCCCGCATCTATACGTTATATGCGGACCTCTTTGCCCGGCCTACCTTGTCTCCTGCTGCTGCCTACCAACAAGTTCAAGCTCTTGGGGCTGAGATTCTTCAAAATCGCCCCTTTTCTGCGGATCTAGCTCAACAACACAAGCACTTCCAGGAGCTTCTGGTTGTGTGTTATCTGCTCCGTCTTCCTGACACTTATGACATGATCCGCCAACAAATTCTGGGCGGAATCTCCTACTTTAGATGCCACCGCTGCTCGCATCGCCGCTGTCACCTCTCTCCTTCAGCGCCCGCTTCTGCCTGCTCCTTCTCCTCCGGATAACTATGCTCATCAAACTCAGCGGAGTGGCTCTGGTAGCCGCAGTCATCAGTCTGGCGGACGTCCTTCTTCCCGCTATCTCTGCTCTCACTGCGGCCGCACCGGACACACTCTTGACCGCTGCTGGACAAAACATCCCCATCTTCGCCCCTCGGGTGACTCTTCCGCCTCTTCTTCCAAGCCGTCTGCTTCCGTGGTCACATCATCAGGTAGTGCCCATGTAGTCACTCAAGGTAAATGGCTTATCGACTCCGGTGCTACTAATCACATGACGGGCAATCCTCAGTGCTTCTCTCTCCTCGAACAGCATGATCGGTTGCCCCCAGTCCTCATTGCAGACGGTTCTCCCTCCCCGGTTCATGGGTCGGGAGTAGTTCATATTACTCCGTCCCTTCGGCTAGAGGACACTCTCTATGTGCCCAAGTTTCCGTGCAATCTGTTGTCGGTTACTTCTTTGTGCAAGCAGCTTCAATGTTCTGTAACGTTTACTCCATCTTCTTGCTCTTTTCAGGATCCGAGCTCCCAGCGGACGATTGCTACTGGGACTGAGAGCGGCGGCCTCTACTTCCTCGACAACGTTTCCGCTTTGTCCGCCTTCTCTTCTTCTTCTACGGATCTTCTCCAGTGGCATCTCCGTCTCGGTCATCCTCCACTACGGCTTCTACATCAGCTTCTGCCCCACCTCCCTCCCTCCACCACTCCTCTTCACTGCGAGGCATGTCAACTTGGCAAGCATCATCGTTCCTCCTTCCCGCCGAAGCAAGGTCGGGGCTCTACCCGTCCGTTTGATCTAGTCCACTCCGACATCTGGGGACCTGCTCCTACCCTTACTGTTGGTCGGGGTAGTTCTTATTTTGTAACCTTTATTGATGATTTTTCTAGATGTACTTGGGTGTATCTCTTACGAGATCGCTCTGAACTTTTTAATGTATGGACCTCCTTCTATCATTTAATCAAAAATCAGTTTGGTGTTAGTGTTAAAATTTTTCACTCTGATAATGCAAAAGAGTACTTAAGTCATGCTTTTACCTCTTTCTGTGTGCAACATGGCGTTATTCATCAGACAAGTTGTGTCTACACATCCTAACAAAATGGGGTGGCGGAACGCAAAAACCGTCACCTCCTCGATGTTGCTCGCACATTAATGACTCAAATGCATGTCCCTCGCTCATATTGGGGCTATGCTGTTCTTCTTGCTTGCTATCTCATCAATCGCATTCCCTCCTCCGTTCTCAAGGAAAAAACCCCTTTTTACATCCTTTATCCCGGCAAGGAGCCTTTTCCTCTCCCTCTCCGAATCTTTGGGTGCACTGCTTTTGTGCATGTCCCATCTGCCACCCGTGATAAGCTCTCCCCTCGCTCGACCAAATGTGTTTTTCTGGGGTACTCGGCCACTCAGAAAGGCTACTGCTGCTTTGATCCTGTTCTTCGTAAACAGTTCGTCTCCGCTGACGTTACCTTCTTCGAGAATGCCTCCTACTTCTCGGATGACTCCTCTTCTCTTCCTCCCACCTCTTCTTCTCCTGTTATTCCGTTCGTTCCCTCATCTCCTACTGCGATATCCGCTCCTCCGTCTCCGCCCACTCCTCTCCCTCCGCCTCTCTCTCCGCCTCCATCTCCCTCATCTCCGCTGCCGTCGCTCTCTCCTCCCGGGCCAGCTCTCTCTGCCACGGATGCTCTGGATGCCGAGGAGCCCGCCGACCTGGATCTTCCTGTAGCTTTTCGTAAAGGGGTGCGGACGTGTACCCTACACCCCCTTGCTGCTGTTGTTTCCTATGATCGTCTTACCCCTTCTCGCAGGGCCTTTGCACTGGCTATCTCTGCTACTACCACACCTCGTTCCTACCAGGAGGCCCTTGCCATTCCTCACTGGAAGCTAGCCATGGATGAGGAAATGGCGACCCTCACAGAGCAGGGTACCTGGACTCTTGTCCCTCCTCCCCTTGATACAGATGTTGTTGGCTGTCGCTGGGTCTTTGTTGTCAAGTTTGGCCCAGATGGCACTGTGAATCATTACAAAGCTCGTCTGGTGGCTAAGGGCTTTACTCAAACCTATGGGGTTGATTACTTTGACACCTTCTCTCCCGTGGCTCGTCTCAGCACTATACGGGTCCTTCTCTCTGTGGCGGTCAACAAAGACTGGCCCCTTTCCCAGCTGGATATCAAGAATGCCTTTCTTTATGGTGATCTTCAGGAGGCCGTCTACATAGAGCAACCTCCAGGGTATATTGCTCAGGGGGAGACACGAGTATGCCGGCTACAGAAGGCAATCTATGGCCTCAAGCAGAGCCCTCGAGCTTGGTTTGACAAGTTCAGCGGCATCGTGGCGGCCGTTGGTTTTGCTCGCAGCGCTGCTGATCACTCTCTATTTATTCGCAAAACCTCTTCGGGACTGGTGGTTCTTTCAGTATATGTGGATGATATTCTTCTCACTGGTGATGACCAGGAAGGGGTAGCATTGACAAAGCGGCATCTTCGCCAACATCTAGTCACGAAAGATATGGGTTCTCCGAAGTACTTTTTGGGGATCGAAATCTCTCGGAAGCCCAACTCTTTAGTCCTCTCTCAGCGTAAGTATGCTCTTGATATTTTAAAAGAAGCAGGATTGACTGGGGCCAAACCTGCCCGATGTCCCATGGCTGTTGGAGAAGACAAAATCTGGACAGATGGTTCGCCTCTTCTTTCAGATGCTTCGCGGTACAGGCGTC
The DNA here is from genome assembly GCA_039513925.1 of Platanthera zijinensis. Classification (NCBI taxonomy): domain Eukaryota; kingdom Viridiplantae; phylum Streptophyta; class Magnoliopsida; order Asparagales; family Orchidaceae; genus Platanthera; species Platanthera zijinensis. The sequence goes on along the minus strand of CM077098.1, from coordinate 68,828,834 downwards.
TAGTTGGTAAGCTCATATACCTCACCGTGACTAGGCCCGACATTTCCTATGTTGTGGGCAAGGTGAGTCAATTCATGCAAGCTCTCAGGGAGTGCCATCTACAGTCCGCCTTGCGGATCTTGGAGTACGTCAAAGCAGCCCCTGGGAAAGGATTGCTCTTTCAGAAGAATGATCATCTGAGGATTGAAGCTTACTCAGATGCGAGTTATGCTGATGACAAAGGGGACCGCAAGTCTACCTCCGGTTTCTGTACCTTTGTTGGGGGCAATCTGGTAAGTTGGAAGAGCAAGAAGCAATCTGTTGTCTCCAGGTCCAGTGCTGAAGCTGAGTATCGGAGTATGGCATCGACCACTTGCGAGCTAAAGTGGCTACGGGCTCTCATGTTGGATTTAGGAGAGGTCTACAACCATCCTCTACCTATGTTCTGTGACAACAAGGCTGCTATATACATCTCCAAAAATCCAGTCTTCCATGAGAGAACCAAGCACATTGAGGTCGACTGTCATTTCATTCGTGAAGAGATTCTGAAGGAACAAATTTGCACTCCCTTCGTCACGTCTGAAAAAGAGCTGGCTGACATCTTCACCAAGCCAGTATCCGCCTCATTTCTTCATATATGTGACAAGCTGGGCATGATCGACATATATGCTCCAGCTTGAGGGGGAGTGTTGGAGTTGAGACCGGGCGGTCTGTCGGTCTGGCTTGGCGGGTTATTGACCGGGCGGTCTGGCGGTTTGCCTTCTGCGGTTTGGTTGCTGTGTTGAGGTCTTAGGTCCAAGCGGTCTAGTGGTCTGTTACTGGCGACTAGGAGACCGGGCGGTCTAACAGTCTCACATGGCGGCTTGTCTCTCTCTGGCAGTGGCCGAGCGGTTAGCCCTTCTGTTTAACAGCGCGGCTTGTTCCGGTCTGTTGTTCTAGCCGCCCAGATTCTTTTGTATAGTTTTAGTCCCACATCTCTTATTTGTATTCTCTCTTCTCTCCTCCATTCTATATAAGGGAGGCCATAGATTTGTAATAGATACCTTTTTTCTGATAATAAAATTTCAGTTATACCTTTTTCGGCTTGTTTTAGTTCGCTTCTCACATGGGAAACCATCTCAGACCTCATGGAGGGATCAGAGAAAGCAGGGACCAATTGTCAGCAAGAGGATGAAGCCTATGTGGGGGGTGCTCATTTCTGAAGATGAAGGGCATGATCAATCTGTCAGTATCAGGGCTCCTGTGTCCTTGTCAGAGACTGAAGAAGAAGTTGAGGAAAGCAGTTCTGATGAAGCTGACTCAACAGTCTCTGCCGATCTTGATGGTAACCCTGAACAACAAAGCCAGGAGCAGGTAACTTCTTCATCTTGCCCCTCTCCTCTTGATATTCCTGAAGACAGGAATAGTTCAGAGGGTTGTCCCTCTAGTGATGCAAGGGATATGCATAGCTTTAATCAAAAGATTGAAAATCTTGATTCCCTTGAGAGTGCCCTTCAGACGAGCAACTTACTTGTTGAGGAACAAACTAAGGAGATTGCTCAGCTGGAGATCTTGATGAATCTCCAACTGGAATCCATCAAGGTAAAGGAATCAAAGATCTCAGATCTAGAGAGTCGTCTAGAGACCGAGAAGAGGATAGTTTCTAACTTTTCCAAGATAGATGCTATCAAGAGAAAAGAAGAAAATTGGTGGATCTCCCAAATTATTAATTCATGGAGAAATGGGGAAACTGTGTTCAGACCCCCCACCCCGAGTAGGAAGGGCACTCATCATGCTTTCAGGTATGACCACAGGAACAACCATGGTCACTGCAAGAATGATCAGCCCTCAGGTGGAAATACCCACAGTGCAAGAGCTGACATGGCTACCCATGAGAGAATACCCAAGGCTCATCCTGAACCCTTAGTATTCTCGGCATCAGCCCCAACTCATCATGAATCTGTAGGAACCAACTCTCACTGCATCTCTTTCCACCCTAAGACACAGGAAAGGGGGGGGGGGGGGGTCAGGAAACATGTGGTAAGTACCCATGAGGCCTCTGGAAGTGTGCTGACTGAAAGGAAGGCACCACCTCCCAGGTCTCATGACACTCACCTCATGCATTCTTTCCACTCTCCCACGTGTCATAGTGGAAAAGGAAAATTTGTGAGCAGAACCGGCTCTATCCCTTTTAGACCTAAGATCATGAATACCTCAGTCAGCAGATTAGGTCAGAAATGGCGATACAACATTCACGAGTGTTGGTGCTGTGGCAAGGTGGGTCACTTTGACATAGATTGTTGGGACAATCCCTCTGTGCCAAGGGCTAGGGTATGTCCACTTCCTCTGGGCAGAGCTAGCCTTCCTGACAGGATTCCTATAGGAAGGCATTCGATATTTTATGCTGACAAGAACCTAGGACCCAATACATATTGGGTTCCTAAGGTAGGGTAATTCTTTTTCGCAGGATAGTCTAGGTTTCCGTAAATATGATGGGAACTAGACATCTGATGTTCCAAGAATGACTTGGAACAAGTATTTGGAATAAGAGTAGTGCTAACTACAATGGCATACTCAAATTGGACATCTGGTGTATTTCAAATAGAGGATTTGCATGATTTATCGTATGATCCAAGGTACACGCATCTGTTTCAATACTTGAGTTATATTATATTGATGCTTATATATGCTTATATACGTATATCCACACGAATATGTCATTTCATACTCTAAAAGCAAATGTTCATATAGACATATAAACACATACACATATATGTTTACACGCCTGATGAACGAATGCAACTGCTAAATGACATTTAAGTACAATTTGAAGAATTACTTGTAATTACATATTTATGTAATTGATAATGAACCTCAATGGGTGTAAATTAGTCCATTTGAAATCAAGAAATGTCTTCCCGTGAGTGTAACAAAATACTCCAATTCTTCACCTAGTGTTACACTGTAATTATGTATAGGGCTGGTATACCGCTCCACTCGATCGAGGGTTCGTGATCAAGAATCAAAATGGGGAAAAGGCGTGAAATTAACGTGCCTCGGTTAGCTTGCATAGAAATGTCGTATTCTCATTAGCAAACAATAGTTGGCTAAGGAAAATAGCATAAAATTCCTCATAACTCTTCATATTCAGGAAAATAGCCGTCTGATTTCTCCTTAGCCGCGCAAAAGAAGCAATTGGAAAATCCCGCCTAATCCCACCGACTTTCCCCCCGGTTCGTAATGATATAAATAGCTTAAATCCCGCCGACCCTTCACATCCCAACGATTCGCATCCCTGCTTCTCGCATAGTTCCGTCGACCTCCCGGAATCGCAAGCATCCCGACGATCTTGGCGACGAATCCCGGCGACGATTCGCATCCCGACTTCTTCCCGAGCTCTTCCAGGTTTCCCGTTGATCGCGGCTTTGACCTCTGTGTTTCCGTCGACAAAGTCCCAAGGACGCAAGAGCTTCAGACTCCTTCTCCATCGACTTCTTCCGTCAAGCGATCCCGTCGATCCCGTCGTCCTGCCAACCATTCGGTGTTAGGGTAGCGTTTCCTCCTACTTGAAATGGCTTGTCTGAAGTGTAGCTTCTATACTAGAATGACTAATATGGTTTAGACACTTGGGTACTTCCTACTTAGGTTTGAAATGGCTCCAAGAACCACAGCAGGCCTTGTCACTTGATGCGAACTGGTTCGAACAGGCTTCTCTCATGCCTCGGATGAATTCAGGAATATAATCCTCATGCTTGAAGAGGCCGGACTCACTTTCATCGTGGAGCATCCTTGCAAAATTTTGGACAAGGAGGTGTTGGAATTCTTTGCTACTGCAAAGCTACGTCATGAGGACACAATAATCAAGAGTAGTATTGCCGGAGATCGGATCAAGATGACAGCAGGAAAACTGTCAAGATATCTGCAGCTCTCCAGCTCTGATCAAGAGGATTATTTGGAAGAACAGGATCGAGCCAGGACCCTTCTGTTCTGTGGACTAGCTAGAGGAACCAAATCTATCAAGAGGAAGGAAATGAATGAGGAAGGGAAGCTCTTGTCAGACATCATAGGGAAAGTACTAATTTGCAAACCCGGCTCCCACGACCACATCTCAGCTGACATGTTCAAGATTATAGTGGCTATAGTCTGTCGAAAGAGATTCAACTGGGGGGCTATGCTATTTGAGAAGATTAAGGATACTCTCAGAACTCCAAGTTTTGGAAGAATCATCAGCCTATATCTCAATCAGTTGGATGGAGATAGGTTCGATATGAGCAAAGGAGTTCCTCTGCATTATCTGAAGAAAATGGATTCGGGTGTCTTTGTTCGGTGGAAAAGAAGAATTTGTCAAGCAGCCGTTGCCGAAGAACATGATGAATCCCCGGCTGAGTCCCATGGGGATGAGGACAACAGAACTCTAGCAGATTCCGTGGCTGAACCCAGTGAAGTTCCTGATCTGCTGGCTACAGGAACCGAGGGGGAGTCTCTACCCCCTACTTCTGGAACTCACAGGACAGATCTCTCAGTACCTGCTGATGTTATTTCTGATATCTCACAGATAGCCAAAGATGCAGTTGAACACTGGCCACTGATCTAGGTAATGAGGAGGAAGACCAGGAGGATTTGGACGATGCTGCAGTTGAGAATGAGGATATGGAAGATGAGTCTATTGAAGAAGAGAGTGATGAAGTTGAAGATGAAACATCCCTGAGGGAGAGGGTGGAGATGATGGAGCCTCAGGATGATGCTGAAGTTCCATCTGAGGAGCAAGCTCCAGTGATAGATCATGAGAAATCTAGTGCACCAATGGAGGGGGAGTCCTCTCAGCAGAGACTGATGAGCATTCCTGAGAAATCTATAGAGGCTGCCCCTATCCCCCCAGTGGAGACAGTACATGTATCAAGCTCCCCTAGTGAATCTGCTGAAGAGCCAGACCAAGGCTTGCCTCCGGGACATCCACTTCGATCTAATCTAGCAAATCACACAGTGAACGTCATTCAAGGCATAGTGGATGAGCTCAAACTGTCTTTTGAGCAAGCACAGAACAAAGTGTTGAAAAGGATTAAGAAATCTGAGGATCTAATGCTCAAGAACGTCGTGGAAATTAATCATAAGCTGGATGTGATGGAAAAGAAGTTCGAGGCCAAGTATACAGAGGCTGGCACTGCCGTTACTCTTCTCATGCAAGGACTCAAAATGAACACGGATGACCTGGCAGTGGTTAATCAGAATGCGCATGTTGTGGCTAATACCATCCAGAAATTCGATGCTAGCATGGTGACTCTGAACGCAAATCAGCAAACCCTGCTGAATGAGTTTCCAAAGATTGTAATTCACATCGATGAGTCACTGCACACTTATGCAAACTCAATTGCCCTCGAAGCCAAAAAGGGGGAGGAAGATTATAAAGCTAAGATGGCAGGGCTTCAACAGATAATCATTGACAACTTTGATCAATCCAATAAGTATGTTTTTGAGAGTTGTCAATGGTTAGTACAGCAGGCTTCAGGCATTCACGTTCCAGTTGCCCCTCTGGAGGAGGTTTATACTACTGCTGACGAAGAAGTAAGTGTTGAAGAAGTTCCACTCAGTGAGGCTGAGACTAAAAAGGCTGCTGCCAAAGCTACACTCAGTACCATGTTTGACCAAGTAGCCTTAGCAAAAGCAAAAGGAAAGAGGAAACTCCAAGCAGGGACATCCAAGGAAACTATAACCGAAAAGAAAGTAAGATTGAAGGAGGATGAAGTGAGAAATGAAAGATGGAGTCCTGTTTCAAGGAGTATTATTTTGGATACTTTTATGCTACAGTAAAAGGGGGAAATCAATCGGAATGATGTATACAGTCAGTATGAGTGGGAGCTGCACAAGACATATGAAGCTAAAAGGAACATCTTTTTCAGGTCCAACATCGTGGCAAATAAAGCTCCTCCTCCCAGATACTATCCAAATCCCAAAGAATACTTTGAGAGACAGAGCAGGAAGCACTTGGCGCAGCAATTGAAGGATGAAATTGCTAAGGAAAAATAGACTTAGGACTTGGGCGTATCTACTTTTTGTTGCTTATTTGTCTGCTCATGTTAATCATTTGAACAATTCTTGTGGATATATATATATATGATTTTATGATTGACTCAAGTATTGTTCTGATTTCCTTTATTTCTTTGTGTCTTATCTCTATTAATATGTTGTGTATATTCTCTGGATGGTGGTATTCATCTTAGCTAGTAGGATTTTGGCTTCGTCTAATAGGGGGAGATTGTTTGGAATTGTATCCACAATTACCTGGATTTGAGGAAGCCACCTATCAAGCTAAGATGAATTCACAATGTATTTGATGATATATCTTTAAGTTGTGCTTGTAGGTTCTCCACTCTAAGTACACACCAATGTCAGGGTGCAGTAGGTCAATATACACGGGTCTGCGTAACGTAATCCCTCGTTGAGCAGATCAGTGTGTTGGCTTACGTGTACTCTCTCTATTGGAGTGTACTTATTTTCAAGTACAGGGCTGAGACAGATCAAGAGCAAACAAGGAGCAAGGATGGGTCAAAGCAACTCACGGGAAGAAAGACGAGAAATTGTCTAAGTTAGATTCGACGAGAATCACTAGTGATTCTCGCCGAATCGTCGAGAATCACTCACCGATTCTCGCCGACTACATTCGGCTGACTCAACGGTTTCAACGCCTTCAAGGATTCTGCCAAGTCAGAATCGGCGAGAATCACCTGGCTGATTCAACGCCTTCAAGGAATCTGTCAAGTCAGAATCGCCGAAAATGACTCTGCATTCTCGACGATTCGTCGAGAATGGATGATGATTCTCGCCGATTGACTCCGGATGGCTTGCTTTTCAGTTAGAAATCCTCTAAGTAGAATTCGATGGGAATCATTAGTGATTCTCGTCGATTCGTCGAGAATCACCAATGTTTCCCGCCGAATTTGCCTTAGGAGATTTTCGTTGGCGTGCTGGATCGGACCAAATGTACAGGCGCTGTTTTGAACCGGATTTAGGGCTACTTTTGGTGGGGCCCACAACGGTCATAAAGGATGACCTACAGTATATATATTCGTATATTTTGAACAGTAAACAACAACAAACACCAAGAAAAGGATCGGCCGCCTCGCGTGACCTAATCAATCGCGGTATTTCTTCCGCCGCCGTCGCCGCTCGTGAAGGTGGTCGCCGCCGCTGATCGTGGATTCTTCCTGATCTCCCGGTGACAGAAGCTTAGCCAAGCAACGCGTCTCACGTGTCTATCTTGAGATCCTTTGTCTCTTGATTTGCTAAACGGGAATACCTTCCCCTTCCGAATCGATTGAGACGATCGATCCAAGTAAGACTGTTGGTAGACCTTGCTAGCTTTGCAACGAAGGTTGGATCTCGAAAGAATCGCCGCCGCAATCTTTGCTGCTGCCGATCTCGAGGAGATCCTTTCCAAGTGAGAGCTAAGGTCGTGGACTCTTCGTCTTCTTCAAGAACGCATCATCGAACGAAGAGGGACACCTAGCGCTCCAATAGTAGTTTGTATTTTATACATTCTAATTTTTCTTTTGTTGTAAAGGAACGTTGGTTCCTCATTGTAAGGGTTGGGTGCAACCCGTGGTGGAGGAGTGGTGACTCCTTTGATTGGAAGGGTTCCTTCCATTAGTGTGAGGATTGGATTTCAATCCGGTTGGTGAAGTGACCGATTCGTCCCTGGTTAGGAGATAGGTCGGAGGGGGAAAGTGGACGTACCCAAGTCGGGGAACCACTATAACTGCCTGTGTCTTTCTGTGCTTTGTTTGTTTTCTTTTATTGTGCAGGTAAAATTTTAATTCCGCAAAAAGGCTGCGCATCACCTATCCCCCCCTAGGTCAAGTTAGTTGGCACTAGTGTGACTTTCAAAAGGTCTGTGTGCACAGAGTTGGGTGGGTGAGTTGCACTTGCATGATCACATCATAACATATTTGCATGTTATAGCATCATCATTGCATCAACCCTTGACACCTATTGTATAAAGTGGTATGGGACACTTTATACAATAGGCCCTGCAAAACGACCCCTTGGCTTATAAGTTCGCATGAGCGTGCTTATAAGCTAAGGTTTATATTCTGTATATAAATATTGTTTGCTTGTAAACCGACACCCCATTGTATAAATTAGTATGGAACTTTTTATACGATGGGAGCCTTGTAGAAGATCCTTTAGCTTATGTGTTTTCATATAAGTTAAGGTTACATATTTTATGTTCTGTCTTTCATACTTGTATTACTGCTGCTTATTCTCATAGAACTGATAGATTAGTTCCGTCGCTACCAGTTTACATTTGTTACTCTCCACCTTCATAACTTCCCTTTCCTTCTCCCCACTCGGTGCCTAGGAGCCATGGGTGAGGGGTGGTGGATGATAGGACTTAGTCTTATAGACTAATGGTTTTCGGACCACATAATTTAGGGGATCGTTGAGCCCAGTATGGAGGAGCAGTCCCGGAGGTCGACACGCTTGGAGATGGGACAGTCTAATACCGGAGTTCAGACAGCCGGGACTGTGAGTCCCAACCACTAGTAGTTTATTAGTTTTGCTTCCGCTTGAGAGACTCTTGTTGTGAGGATTTGATGTATTGGACATGAGCCCTGTTTTTAGTACGTTATTTTTCTGTGGACTCTCCCTTCGTGGAGATATTTACTACGATATGCGATTTTCTATGGACTTGTGTTTACTCTACTTTGCTACTTTTCTATGATCAAATTGGCCGGCAGGATTGACGTCTTGTAGTGGCGACCTCCCCGGGTGTGAAGGTGTCACCGTAAAGCGGCAGTTCTGGGCCTAAGACCCCGGGGTTTGAAAATAAAAAAAAAACGGGGCCTTACAGCTGTCATAACCAACAGGTCTGGCACCTTTGTCAGAACTATGAGAAGGTTTTTACAAACCGGATAAGCCAGTAATCAGGAGAAATCTCTATATAAAGGACTGATCCGTGACAACTTACAACAACAGATACAAAAATAAAAAAGTGAATCATCCAAAGGAAGAATTCAGCAATAAGTAAAGGGGTGACCCTTAAGAAGGCAGATTCTGAACAGTCTGCAGAGAAGATTCAGATCTTATTCTGAATTCAAGGAAGGAGCTGACAGGAGATCAACTTCTACATCAAGAAGAGTTCAACCTTATTTTGTTCTATCAAGAAGCTTTGAAACAGCTAAGTCAGGTTTGATCAGAAGATTCAGTTTATTCAAGAACTGATCAAGAAGCTCACACCAATAGAGTGATCTATCTGGTGATATTTCTGTATCTCTCAAATACTTAATTCTTGTAGGATCTTTTGTTAGATCTGAGTTGTAAGCCTATAATTATAAAGGCTGAGGTAGGGCTGTGTTCCTGAGGTGTAGGACTTGTGATAGTCTGAGTTGTAAGCCTAGTTATAAAGGCTAAGGTAGGGCTGTGGCCTGAGGTAGGATTCTTGGGGAGAATCTGAGGTAAGACTTGTAGAAGTCTGAGCTGTAGGAACCAATCTTGTTCTGAGTTATAAGATCTGAGGATCTGAGTTAGTGGAAGGAAGTTGGGCTGAATCCAATTCTCTACTGGATAGGCGAAGGGGGAAAGTGGATGTACCCATACCTTGGGGAACCGCTATAAATCTCGTGTATGCTGTGCTGCGTTTTCTGTGCTGTGATTTGTAATTTCTATGCTAAGTAAGAACTAGTTATATTGCCTAAAATTCTTAAAGATAATTAGAACCTATTCACCCCCCTCTAGGTGTCTAGGCTCTTGAAATAAGTCTTTCAGAAGGACACTGTGGTGGCACGCTTTTGAATAGCAGATGTGTCATCTCAATATTCAAGAACTTTGTCAAGGCTCTACTAGATGTGCTTTCAGAGGAGTCACTAGATCTGTTGAGGGATGCTTCATTGCTATAACTTTTTTTAATTCCATATGTTCCTTAGAACATTCCACTGCTATATTGGATGTTAAGACTATATATGCCTGATAAGGAGACATTCCTCCTCAGTCAATACTATATTAAATTCACCATGAACGAAGTAGCTCTTATTTTGGGTCTACCAAATAGGGGAGAAGATTTTTATTTTCAAAGAGCCTCGTACTCACAGGTGAAACAGAATGATGTAGTCGCCGAGTTACTAGATTTGGAGCAAAGAGTGAATGCCCTTGTCAGATATGCATAGTCAAAATTTTTTTTTCCACTAAATTCACTAACAGTTCCTACGTTCCTTAAAGATTTTGGTGGATTGGATGACTTTAGGAGATTCAACTGGACAAGGGCTGTCCATAACTTTCTTCAGTCACAGTTTGGCCCACTACATAAACTAAGTTGTACATGGGAAGAGCCATCAAGCTTGGGATATCTTGAAGGATGTACAATTGTTCATGTGGTAAGTGCCTCTATTAATTTTCACGTCCAATTTTAAATAACTTTTAACTCACTAAAACATTTCATGTAGCTGTGGTAGATTGGGCACATAAAAATATAGGTTCCTACTGATGATTTGGTGAGGCCGCGTATTTGTCATTGGCCGGCGAAGGCAAGCTTCAGTAATAAGTTCTGCATTAACTTGTTTGTTAAGTTGTGGCCAAAATAAGAGGTTAGTGTCTTTTATTACCTGTTTTGATAGTATTTTGATGTTGATTAATAATTTATCATTTTAAATGTTGGTTGTGACAAAATTTGTGATTATTGTCGAGGAGTAGAATCTTCTAGGAGATGAGGAAGTAGAGTCCTCCTTTGAGACAGTCAAGGGAATGAAACAAGATAAAAATAAAAGAAAGCGAATGGTAGATAAGGAGAACCCAAAAAAGGAGTTGATGAAAGAAGAGAGAGAGAGAGGAAGAAAGATAGGGAGATGAAGATATTCATTAGTAGAGGGGTTACTCATCTTAGATGCCAATTTTCCAAAGAAATTCGGCAGTTACACTCCTAATGTCAGAAAAAAATTTGATTTTATGATTGGCCTCGTTAGTTTAATCTTGCATGCAAATGATCTCATTCCCCCATCCACAACCGGCTTCGATCCTACTTGTGATCCCACCCCTTCCAAAGCATTGACCTCCCCTCCATTTACAGAACAACAACAATCATCCTCTCATATCACTCCAGTATCCAATCCGCAAGTTTGTAGTAAGTCTGATATTGTGTTTGTCGATGAGTGTACGCCAGACTCACAAAAATTGAGTAAGAAGGGTAAGAAGTACAATGTATAGGAAGAAGAATGGATTGGGAAGGAGGTTTGTTTTCCTAGTCGGATATATCTCTCTGAGGCCGACCGTGAGTTGATTGATTCAACGTACATGCGGTTTTTCTATGAGGTACATTTTTTGCAGCATAATCATTATATTACTAATATTGAGAAAATAATAGTCTTTAGTTTAAATTTACTCTTGTTATTTTTTGTAGTTCCACCATTATATTACATAGTGGCAATACTGCATTAACACGTTCATGTATTGATGACTTGTTGCGTAAGGGTTGGTTAAACGACTCATATTTGGATGCCTTTGCAGTTCTATTGAGTCGTCGAAGGAGTACATCTCCTCTAAACTGGTGCAATTTTTTCTCCGTGTCACCAAACTTCAGGATAATCACACTTGTATTAATTATAGATCACTACTAAAGACATTACTATGTATTTTGATTAGGTCAAATTTTTTGAATTTACAGTATTAAAAAAATATCGGTGTTAAAAATTGTGAAATACTATTGGAAAATCTTATGAAATCAAATGTACAAGCAGTCAATATAATACTGATGCCTGTTTTCATCACCACCCGCAGCCATTGGACATTACTAGTTTGTCATTTGAAACGAGAAACTTGGCATTTTTACGACTCAATGTCAAACAAGACGCATGAAACTAACCTTCGAGCCGTGGTATATTGCATAACTAGGACTTGTTCCTTTTTATGTTGTAATATTAATGTCTAATACCCTTTATATTTGCTAAACTTGGCAAGTAACCGACCTTCATGTTGCAAAAAAGAACGTGTTGCCTGAAATTTTGCATGATTGGCCAATAGCTACTGCGCATGCAACTCCAACACAAGACAACAACAATGATTGTGGTGTCTTTGTTTTGAAGTACATGGAGACGATAGCGGCTCGAAAGATGATTTCTTAGAGCAAGTACAAGGATTGACACACAAAAATGCACGCATTTAGATTGGAAATTGCATGCGAATTGATCAAATTCATTGTCGTTGATGAGAAGGACAAATGTTGAATGTTTAATAAATTTATTTTATAATTTTATCTCTGCCGAAATCTGTTACAGGTCCCTAATATTTTGGATAAACTTTTAATGTGGATGTTGATTTTGATGTCCAGTTAATTTGTTACCAGACTGTATTAATTATGAAGATCTTATCATGAATTATTTTGTATTAATTGATTTTGATGTCCAATTTATCTTTTTTAGGCTTTTCATATTGTTTTCTTTGTTTATGAATTGAGCCATCTTATTTGATTGTGAAACGGTTTGATTTAGACATCTTAACAATATGTTTGCATAACCTTTTGGTCTTTCATCTGTACCAACTGCAGTTGATTACAGTAAAAAGGAGATCACATTATTTTAAATGGAAATTGTATCTTAATAAGAGGCATAGAGAATTAGGGGAAGCTAGTTTTAACAAGAGATCACATTAATCTGTTAGTATACATATACATATAAATATATGTTCAAAATTTGTTCTCCAGGACATCAGAATTTGTGCGCTAAGCCAAATAAATTTTTATTTAAATAGTTTATGATTAATCACATCTGCCTTGCATCAGACACACAACAAAATTCAAACGACAAAGGCATGCATAAATCATCATTTCCGTAATCACTTGTCGGAAATTGAATAGAGGTTGAGTCACCTTCAAAAGTGGAGCTTCCAATAAAATTTATTTCCTTTGGTTCTTCATTGGCTACATTCACAAACGATTTAGGTTTGAAATCAAACTTCCTCTCTATTGAAGATAAACTCTAGTTAGCAAACATACTAATAATGTGTGTCACAGAGATGAAAAAGATTGAGTAAATACACTACTTGATTGTTTTGTTGACTTCTCAAAATGGCTTCTCAAAATGGCTCCTCAATCTTGCATTTGATAAACCTTTTGGACAAACCATCGCCGGATTCCTTATATGCCCTTTACTTTCATTCTTGTCGGCAACTAAACCATTCTTCATCCTCTCATCCTTCACTACCATTTCTTTCGTTGTTCGCCCCTACTCAATCATCACATTTATTATGCGCTCCTTGACAAGATTATAATTCTCAAATTTAGGGTAATGCGTTTTAATTTTTGTATTATATACCCTTAGAAAATGTTGGCATATGATTCCCTTTGTTTCAAAGCCCTTGCAAGAACACTCAACATCGAATGTTGTTGAGTCAAATTTGACAATCCATTGTTTGTCATGTTCGGACTCGTCACAATGCTTAGTGATAAATAGAACCTCATTATCAGAGTTTTGAACATCTCCTATGATGCTCATACTCATTGCACCTTATATATATGTTTTTTCAAATATGGAGAACATTTTTGTGTGTGTATATTTTGGAAGTTTGTTTTAGAAGTAAATAGTTTTTAAACTTTAGAATAATGATACCTTCCTTGCACCTAAAGTCCTCTTAATGTTCTGATCGCCACCAAGATGAAATTAGCTTCTCCATTCCATTAAAACACTCAACTAATGAACTCGTGACTTTTGAACATCCATTTAAACCGTTGTTGGCGGATTCACTTTTTTGAGTGGATAATATGCCCAAATCTAAGATATCCATATTAAAAGCAGTGAACCACTTACTTCTAGCCTTGTGTAGATCATCCAACCACCTATTGTTCTCCAAATTTCTCCTCGAAATCATTCCGCTCCAATGAGCATCAAACTCAATCTCGGTATCACATTTACTCATGCAATGATAAAATAAATATCTTACACTCTTGTAATGGTTGAAGGTTAACACATTTGACAGAGCTTTTTTGGATATATGTCACTAACAAAGCTGATGATGACTACGACTGAAAACTCTAGAAATTGTGACCGCCATGGCTTTATCTTGATCTGTAAATATGGAGGTTGGTTGCTTGACGCCAACAAATCTCAAGAATGTCTCAAATACCCAGCAAAATGATTCTATAGTTTCAGCTACTATAAAAGCCGTAATAAACACATTCTTCCATGATTCACTGTGATGAACGATGCACAAGCTAAATTATATTTGTTGAGTCGATAAGTTGTATCAAATATAAGGCTGTTAACAAATAGTATAGTTCATGAATAATTCGAGATTCGATTCGTGAAGATTTGATAAATATTCGTAATTTCAAATTCGAATCCAAATTCGGATTTGAATAATTTTCGAATCAAAATCCAAAAAAGAAAATCCCTATTCGAAGTATTTGCGAATAGTAAAATTACTTAAAAAAAAAAATAAATAAATATAAATATATATAATAAAATTCTATATATTTAATAAAATTATATATTTAATTATTCCTAATAAAAAAATTTGAATTTGAATTCGAATCCGTGTTCGAATCCGAATTCGAATCTTAATTCGTACCCGAATTCGAATCCAACATTTCATATCGAATTCGAATCCGAATATTCGAACGAATCCGAATCTGAATCCGAATCTTTGCATTATATGTGAAATTTGGATTCGGTTGAAGAGATATTCGATTTGATTAGGTTCATGAACAACCCTAATAATAACAACACCAAAACTATAGTAGTCAATTTTACTATGACCATCCATCCAAAAAAACTTGTTAGTCTATCAAACTCATCTGTTTGGACATCAAACACAAACATGCTATCTTCCATTTGTCTATCCTTGAATAGTTTCAACAAACTATTCGAGTCGCCAGCTTCTATAAGAGCAACCCTTTCTCGTTGAACATAATTATTACACATCGCTTTTAGAGAACCCAACATTTTCAGAATCGCCGACCTCACCGACTATAAACCAGTACGCATCAAACGTTCTGATGCTAATTCCCGTCATATTTTTCAAAAGACTGCCTTGATCATCAGATACTTTCATGTTAGACCGCAACAAATAAATATCCATTTCCAAAACAAGAGGATGATTGGGCTCTTCTACGAATTTTGTTAGTATCCAATTTTTGCCCTCTATATCAATGGTGAAATGTATGCATGTCTTGCATCCGGTACGAGTATCTAGTTTGTGATACTTTTTTTGAACCTTCTACAGTTGGGAATGGAGCACTTCAAACCAGCTTTAGAACAAGAGTACTTTCTAACCTTTATAATTCGAGTATGTGTCCAATACCAAATATGTTGTTTATGAATGCTAAAACTAGTTTTTTTGAGCATAGTCACAATACATCTTGTAGGCCTCTGTCTCTAAATACATTGTTGGGAAAATAAAAGCAGTGCTAGCCAAAAAACATTAAAATTGAAAACATCAAAAACTACAGCTCTGTCTGTAGGAAATTCAATAAAGAAAAATGAGACGAAATCAGACCGAATTTTACTATACCATTGCATATATTAGGCTAAATCCAACCAGATATTTGGTCTTCATTCAGTTTTCATAAAGAAAGAACGAAATAAATTACCTGTTGTTGCAGTAGCTGTTTAGAAGTTTTAGGATTTGAATCCATGATTTTCTAAAACTGGATGAAGCAGGCAGCGGGAGAACCACCAAGAAACCACAATGGAGGAGTAAGGGGAGGGGGAAGGGGATGTCACAGTTTAGATAGAGGAGTAAGGCGGAGAAGGGTCGACGTTGATAAAAAGGGGTAGGGTACTGCCGACGAAATGGCCATATTTGCATAACAGCATGCACTTCGTCGAATTTGGTTCCGAAGATGAGCGGGAGGGAGCCTGTAGCGGGAGAAAAAAATGAAATTTGACTTGAGGAGGGGAAAGGGAGGTGGGGCAGGGAGTTGGGGGTACTTATATTACTTACAGTTTTGTTGTACGTTTGACGTACCAAAAAAATTTTGGGGGTGCCCATGGTTGTTGCAAGTATGGTTGATGATGTAGTTATGGGTGTCTAGAAATGTTAGGGTTTGGCTTTTGCATAATATTGTACGATTTAGAAGATCAACCACATCATGAAAGTAAATACACGATCAGAATATTTCATTGCTAATTCTTGGTCATATATTAAAAAAATGAGAGTTTTATTGTCATTATAAATATAATGTGATTATTATATAATCCACATAGATAATAATGCATGTTTATGGTCTTGATGTGAACAAATAAGGTTAAGTCAGTTTGAGAAACAAGTAATCCAATGTTGGGTGTGCATGCTTGTGACCATGTAAAATGATACATTCTGGATAAGCTTCCAATTAAACTCAAACAACACCTTTCTTTTGGATGCTCTGCTTGATGAGATGCCATCAGCACAAGATCAAGGGAAATAAAAGTCTTAACAACCATAATTTACGGAACCTGGAAAGTAAGGAATCAACGGTCCACGGTGAGCCATTTTTGCAACCTTCCTCAATAGTCTTAAATGCAATCATGGATGCATCCGATGGTAACTGGGCGGCCCGATTAAACCATGATTCTTCTTGGTTGCCCCGCCATTTGAATGGCTAAAAATCAACTTTGATGGATCCGTTCACCCGAATAATTGTGCCGGGCTTGGGTGTACTATCAGAAATCATGATGGGGAGCTTATGGCTGCTATTTGTGTTGGTATTCATAGTCGGTCAGTAAATATGACAGAGCTTAGGAGCGCTCTTTGTGGCATCGATGTTGCAAAATACTTCATGAGCAATGCTTTGGGTTTAATTCCTAAGCTAGATTAAGCATTTGCTTGCGCCACGCTAAATCCGATCTGAAAGTGAGGGGATAGATCTGATTTACTCTAGAGGGGGGGGGGGTGAATAGAGTATTAAAAACTTTTGAGTAAATTTTTATAGTGAAATTAAGATAAGTGTTACTTATAAGTATAATAGAAGAATAAATCACAAGCAAACACAATACAACAAAAAATAAAGAAAGATGAGCAACCAGACGATATAAGAAAATTATTGTGGTTCCCCAAATCTGGGTTCATCAGCTCTTCTACCACCCTGGTAGGAATCCACTCAGGTTTTTGATCAGGTGCCCTGCCACCAATCAGGTTTTTGCTCAGGTGCCCTGTCACCATAAGATCTGATTCAGGTAGATCTAAAGAACCTTCAGGATTTTGATCAGGTGCCTAAAAACCCATAGGTTTTTTATCAGGTGCCCTATCACCAATGAGTTCACTTTTGAAGGGAGTAATAACCCTGTACAGGAAAGGTAAAAGAAAAGTTGATGGCAGTCTTCTCTTTCTCAAATCAAATTAGAAGACTAAGTGGATTTTGATGATGCCAAAGCTCCCCCTGCGATATTGAGTAGGTTCAGGAAGATGGAATCTTTGTCCTGGGTGTAGGTCTTCAGAGGACTGAAGTTCTTGCTCTTCAAGAACCTGTAGATTGACGTTGATTATCTGTCTCTATAGATTCCTGATGATGAAAACTGAAGAAGACTCAAGATAGAGGTTTGTTGTTCTTCTTCTGTTTCCAGAGGGCAATGAAAATTCTGAGAGCTGAGAGAAATCTGTAAGAGAAATTTTTTTTTCCAGCTATGGCAGGAATGTTCTCTCTATGTGTGTTTCTCTGTATGTATTTCTCAGTGTCTTGATCAGTCTGAATGTCTGTCCCTTTTGTCCTTGAGGAATAGAATAAAAACTATCTCTTTTGAATTTCAAAAATATTTCTTAAATTACTGCAGAAATCGAGGAGAGAAACAACTATAATTTCTGGCATTTAATTTTCTCCCCAACTATCTTGGCAAATAATTCAAAATAATAACTTTGTGAATACCATAGTTAATGCTGCAAAGAAACGACTATATGCCTTGAGAATAAGTAGTCGGACACAGAATATGATCGTCGATCTGAGCTGGGAGATCGTCGAGCTGAGATCAGCTATATTCGATCTGAGAATACTATGAACAGATATAGAATCGTCAACCTGAGCTTGTAGATCGTCGAGCTCAGTTCAAAGACTAAACTCTGAGATCGTCGATCGGAGATCAACGATCGTCGAGCTGAGTTCGACGAAAGTCGAACTGATATGTATTTCACAGATTTCTTCTAAGTCTGAGTTCTTGAGTGAAATCAAATGCTGATCTTGTGAAGTCTGACCTATAGAGACTAACATAGACCTAGACCTTGACCCTGGCTATATATGCGGGTCAAAAACCTAAGAGTGGACCTAGCCCAAATCCAAATAAGGGTTCCAACAATCTCCCCCTATTTGGGTGAGGTCACTCAACAAAGAATAAGACTGAAAATACAAAGCCATAGATATCTGAAAGAATTTAAATTATCAGCAGATATAATATAACAATGTAAAACACATATGGTCCAGATAGAGCAATAAAATAGTAAGACAATAAAGTTCAGAAAATGACTTAAGGATTAGCGGGAGGAGGAGCAGAAGAAGATTTAGCAAAGATAATCTTCCTTGTTGGGTCTTCTGCTTCCCTTTTTGACATCTTCAAGTCTTGCTCACTAAGTGTTTTCTTAGTAGCAGCTCTAGGTACAACTGCTTCAGGATGAAGTGTCATATATTCTGCTAGATTGAACACTTTATTTCTAACCTGCAGTCTTTCAAGTTCATTTTCTCTATAAGATGACATAGTAGTAAACTAAGAGGGATCTTGTTCTCCTGCTCTAGCTTTCTTCATCTGAGATAATCCAATTAGTTCATTTAGCCTAGCCATTCTGAAATTGGGATCCAGTTCTTGATTAGCAGGAGGAGAGAGAGGTCTCTCTAGATTAGCATCCTGAGATATCTTCTGAGAGAGATTCCTGAACTGAGTGGACTGAGCTTGGAAATTAGTTGAAGCAGGATTCTGCTGCTTTTAATTGGAGTAAAGAGATTTAGGAGGAGGAGCCTCACTAAACTTTCCTTTAGGCTTGTAAGAAGAAACATGCTGAAAGTATCTAGTGTCAACTAAGTCCACCTATGGGGGGGGGGGTCCACGACCGGAGCACTCTCTTGGAGAGGATCTTGACAAGATAGACGGCGGCAAGCAATTGCGGCGGCGATGCTCTGTAGATCCAAACTTCTTGACAAAGCAAGCAAGGTCTACCAACGATCTCAATCAGATCAGTCGTCTCAATCGATTCGGAATGAAAAGCGATCCTCGTTCAACAAATCGAGAGACAATAGATCTCGAAAGAGATGCATGAGACGCTAGGCTTGCCTTGGTCCTGTCGCCTGAAGATCAAATATGATCTAAGATCTGAGGCGGCGATAACTTGCGAGCGGCAATGACGTGCGGTGGAGTTCCGCGATCGGCTAGGTCAAGCACGGCTGCTTTTGATTTTCCGTGAATCGCTGCTATTGAAGTTCGAAATAAGCGAGTATAAATACTGTAGAACCACCCTAAATGACCGTTGTGGGGACCACAAGAAGAAGCCCTTGTTCCGGTCAAAACATCGCACAGTTTCTGATTCGGTCCAGCGAACAGAGCAAATTTTCCTAAGGCAAATTCGGCGAGAATCATTGGTGATTCTCGACGAAGTCGGCGGGAATCACTCATGATTACCGTCGAATTTGCCTTGGCAGATATCCAGGTGAAATACTTGTCATCCGGAGGAAATCGGTGAGAATCAAGATTATTCTCGACGAATCGGCGAGAATCAGTTAGTGATTCCCGTCGATTCTGCCTTAGCATAAGTCTTGAAGGAGGACAGTCAGCCAGATGAAGTCAGCAGGAATCGACGAGTGATTCTCGACGATTTGGCGAGAATCACTAGTGATTCCCGTCGAATCGGCGAGAATCACTTAGTGATTCCCGTCGATTTTGACTTAGAAGATTTCTTCTTCCTTCCTCTGAACTTGGTCTTTGACCCATCTTTGCTCCTCTTCTGCTCTTGATCTATCTCGACCCTGTACTTGAAAATAAGTACACTCCAATAGAGAGCACACGTGAGCCAACACACTGATCTACTCAACGAGGGATTATGTCACAACCCGCATTTTCCCCAACAATTTAATTATATCAGAGCAAGGGGAAAAATACGCGTCGTGATGCCACGCCGTGCAGGGGATAACTGCAGACGTTCAGGCAAGACACCAAACTCTACGATTTTAAAAGGAAACATAAATTGTTATGAATAAAATCCAATTTAAGTTATGACGGTAGCCGTATCCCTCGGCTTAGTGAATCATCTAGTCCACGATTTAAAATATAAGTTATACGCTTACGGAAGATACTTGTTTAAATTGACTCTAATATTCTACAAGAGTATAAATGTCCCCGAGGAACAACTCATACTATGCAAACCCTAGATTTATAATAAGTATGGAAAGTCTTTACGCTAAATAGAAAGTAGTGGCTTAGTTTTGAAAGAGATGACAAGTATGCTTTACTAATAGTAGGGTTTTATAGGTTAAAAATATCTAACATGCAATCCTAGCAATAAATCATCCCAGAGAGCAAGTAATGTAAACCAAACATAAAGAAACCACAACAGCTAGCAAGTGTCCAAAAAGGTCAACAAACCTGTGGGCATCAACAACCTGACACGAACCCATAGTATGAATATGTCTGAAACTGGGCAAAGAAAACTAAAACAACAAACTACCTCGCTACGGCGAGGGGGAAAACTATAGCCAAACTACTGCTGCTAAGGCTCCAAAACCGGCTCCGCTACCTGCTAATGCTCCGAACCTGAGGCATTCCAAAGATAGAACACTTCAGCAAGAGGGTACAAATGGTGGCAGAAAAATAAGCCAAAATAAATAAAGGTCAAAAGGGGTACTAACCCAAGACCAAAACCATTAAAGTAAAGTACAAAAAGAAACAAGGCATCATCAGGAAAAAAACTCTTACGTGATTCGTCACCAGAGTACACCAGACGCACGAGGCTATAAGGTGACAACATGAATAAATCATAAGGAAGAAATACAAAACCTTTATTAGGCACCTGTGGTCGACTCTACCAAAAAATACGGGCGAGGTGGTCACTCAACTGGACAAATCCCTCACGAATAATTTATCCGCTTAACTGCAAGGGAGTCTCACACTCTCCACCATACACCGCAGATGCCCAAAAATCCGGTAGACTTCCACAAAGTACTAATAAAGGCATCAAACATTGCGGAGGTGATTTCATCCACTAACTCCCGCAATCAAGAAAACCTACAAGAAACCATCACATATATCTCGAGATTTGGCTCGTCGGATTCTACTTGACACTTCTAGTTTCAAGACATGGTTGAATCAACCTTAAGGAACAATTCACAATCCTAGATAAACTTTAATACGATCAATAACGATAGGTAATGCATTTAAAGGCATTAATAAGACACGTCAAAAACGATTAAATATATCATGACAAGATCAAGTTCACCAAGACAAAATCTTATAACTCGAGTGATCATCCAAAAAGGTTAATCGTAGCAATAACTTGGAAAACAAAGTGAAGAAAATTTTAAAGAACATAAAAACTGAACCGTTACCATCAAATCGGACAAGGAGAAATGAGGGGAAACCACCACTTGCCTTGGTTTTACCGAAAAAGTTCTCCAAATCAGTCCACATCACAGATCGGGGCAAAAGAGGATGGAGGAAGTTGAAATCTAGACAAAAAATGGTCGAAAAGGGGGTTAGGGCCGAAAAACCCTAATGAGAAAATTCGAGGAAAGGGTAAAAATTTACCACGATAGCGTAGCTCCCGATGAGAGCTTTCCAGATCTACGCTCGGTTGAAGATTTCGAGCATCGGAGCTCCGTCGGCGGCCACCGGAATATTCACGAAATATTCTCTCTCTCGCTTACGCCGCTCTGGTTCGGGAGAAAGAATCGGAGAAGATGAAGTATTCCTATTTTTCTAAATACCTTAAGTATAATATATATATATATATATATATATATATATATATAGTAGTTATAAAAAGTTTTGTCTAAATATATAAAAAAAACGGTTTAAGTACGAGCAGTTTGCGGAAAACAAAATTAGATGTCTAGTATGACTTCAAATCGAAAAGTGCCCAACATAAAAGTTGTAGATCTCGTCGAGACGAACAAATTTCATGTTAGCCATTTTTCCATACGACACCGTTTTGACCCTCAAAAATGCTCCCGAACACAAACTATGACGAACTACACGAGAAAGACAGCAGACTACTCGAGTATACAGAAGGCTACTCGAGTATGCAGAAACAGACTACTCGAGTATACAGAAATAGATTACTCAAGTATTCAGAAACAGACTACTCGAGTATACAGAAGGCTACTCGAGTATACAGAAACAGACTACTCGAGTATGCAGAAACAGACTACTCGAGTATACAGAAATAGACTACTCGAGTATACAGAAGGCTACTCGAGTATGCAGAAACAGACTACTCGAGTATAAAAAAACAGATTACTCGAGTATACAGAAGCAGACTACTCGAGTATACAGAAGGCTACTCGAGTATGTAGAAACAGACTACTCGAGTATACAGAAACAGATTACTCGAGTATATAGAAGCAAACTACTCGAGTATACAGAAGGCTACTCGAGTATGCAGAAACAGACTACTCGAGTATGAAGAAACAGACTACTCGAGTATACAGAAACAGACTACTCGAGTATACAGAATTGGAGGAACAGAAGATTTACATAATAAGCAGAAACTTCACACGAGTCAAGGTTGCAGGAAAAATAATTTCTTGGCAAATCTAACGAAACTCACGCCGTAGGCAAACACAGACGCTACGAACACGACGACGAAGTCAAAACCAAAATCAGACGAGCCATTCTCGAGATATAAGTTTTCAAAGTTTACGACGAACATAAATTCCACAAAACTTTGGAAAAACGCCGAGGCCCAAATATCGCTCGGATCGCGACGAAACTTGATGAGTAAGTCAAAAATTACTCAACTTAAATTCCAAATGCAAATTTTCCCATTGCAACAAGAATTCGGCCGACTTGACTGTATGGACGCGAAAATGCCTTTATGGCATTACGCCGTCATCTTGACGTTAAAGGTAACGCCATGACGTCATAAATATGATGTTTCCCATTTAAATAAAATCGTCGAGCAAAATCGGGGGCGTTACAGTCACTCCCCCTAAAAAGAAGTTTCGTCCCGAAACTTAACACAACTCCAAAATCAACTAAAAATGATAAAATCAAACGTAACTGAAAACATAACGACGTACCCGAGACTAAGAGAAGAGGTGCGGATGAGATTCTCTCATTGCTGATTCCAATTCCCACGTCGCGCTCTCGACGTCTTGATTTCTCCAAAGAATCTTAACCATGGGGATGGTCTTTCTTCGCAAGACACGCTCTTGAGATTCCAAAACGCGTACAGGCTCTTCCACATACGACAGATTGGGCTGAATTTGGGGCACCGAGTCAAGAATTTGACGATCACTACGAACACACTTCCGCAACTGGCTCACATGGAACACATCGTGGACACCAGGGAAGGTAGCAGGTAAATCCAGTCGATAAGCTGACACTCCGATGCACTCTAGAATCTGAAAAGGTCCCACATACCAAGGGTCTAACTTGTGGTTCCTTCCAAATCTTTTTACTCCTGGCAACGGAGAAACTTTCAGGAAAACTAAGTCCCCAACGAAAAACTCCAAATCGACCCTTCGTCGATTAACATATTTCTCATAACGCTCTTGTGGTACACGAAGCTTCTCTCAAATATGAGTCACCGCACAATTCATCTCCTCAAGGGCTTCCGTACCTAGCAATGGTCTCTCACCAACCTCAGCCCAAAATAAGGGAGTCCTACAACGTCTCCCATACAAGGCCTCAAACAGGGCCATCTGCAAGCTCTCTTGATAACTATTATTGTAAGCAAACTCCATGAGTCTGAGACGCTCATCCCAAGCACCACCATGATCCAAAATATAACATCTAATCATGTCCTCCACGATCTGATTTACTCTTTCTGTTTGCCCATCCGTCTGCGGATGATAGGCGGTGGAATACCTCAAGTTGGTACCCAACCCCTCTTACAAGCTCTTCCAAAAGCGAGACGTAAATCTGGAGTCCCGATCTGATACAATGCTAACAGGCACTCCATGTAACCTGATGACCTCTTCAAGATATAGCTCAGCTATCTTCTTCATCGAATACCCAATCTTAAACAGAACAAAGTGGGCACACTTTGTCAATTGTCGACTATCACCCAAACCGAGTCATGCCCACGGGGAGATTTTGGTAGACCGGTGATAAAATCCATTGAAATACTCTCCCATTTCCAACTTGGAATATCAAGCGGTGTCAATTTACCACCAGGCCTTCTATTATAAGCCTTAACATGCTGACATGTATAACATTCTAATACAAACTTCGCGATATCACTCTTCATCCCTGACCACCAAACAATTTGCTTTTGATCTTTATACATTTTGGTGGAACCAGAATGATAGGAAACACTGGAACCATGAGCTTCTTCACAAATTTTAGCCCGGATGTCACCCATGTTAGGAATACAAAATCTACCCCGATATTTCAGAGTACCTAGCTCGTCCAAAGAAAAATCAGGTAACTCTCCTTTCTCAGTTATATTCGAGAGGTGTAATAATTCCGGATCATCCTTTTGGTGCACCCTAGTAAGGGAAATCCAAGAGGGCGCTTCTGCTTCCAAACTAGCAGGCGTAGAACTACTCCCAATCTCGATGTTCATCAATAAGAATTCTTCTACTAAGGACTGTACCGATAGATTAAAAATTTTAGCGGTCTTTCTACTCAAAGCATCGGCTACTACATTAGCCTTTCCTGGATGATAAAGAATTTCTACTTCATAATCCGCCACATATTCTAACCACCGACGCTGGCGTAGATTTAGTTCCTTCTGAGTGAAGACGTACTTCAAACTCTTATGGTCCGTATAGATCTTGCACGACGCGCCATACAATAAGTGTCGCCACAGCTTCAGCGCATAAATTACGGCAGCAAACTCCAAATCGTGCGTAGGATAGTTTCTCTTGTGAATCTTTAGTTGCCTTGATCCATACGCGATCACCTTACCATCTTGCATTAAAACACAACCAAGTCCGATGTGTGACGCATCGACGTACACACAATACTCGACTCCTTCAGTAGGTAAGGTTAAAATTGGGGCAGTACACAGTCTCTTCTTCAACTCTTGGAAAGCCTCTTCACACTTATCACTCCAAACGAATGCAGTATTATTCTGAGTAAGTCTAGTCAAAGGTGCAGACCACATCGAAAATCCTTCCACGAATCTCCTATAATAGCCAGCGAGGCCTAAGAAGCTCCTAATCTCCTTAGGTGTAGAAGGTCTTTCCCATTCCATCATGGCAGAAATCTTGGTCAGGTCTACAAAAATACCGTCCTTGCTTACAACATGACCCAGAAAGGACACCTGAGGTAGCCAGAACTCACATTTGCTCAACTTCGCATATATCTTATGCTCCCTCAGGGTCGACAAAACCAAACGCAAATGCTGAGTATGCTCCTCAACATTGCGGGAATACACTAGGACATCATCTATGAACACAATAACGAATCGTTCCAAGAAATCCTTAAACACCCTATTCATCAAATCCATGAAAGCAGAGGGTACATTGGTTAAACCGAAAGACATCACCAAAAACTCATAATGTCCATGCCGCGAATGGAATGCGGTTCGGGGAATGTCTTCCTCACGAATCCTCAACTGATGGTAGCCTGAGCGAAGATCGATCTTTGAAAATACCGAGCTACCACGCAACTGATCGAACAGATCATCGATCCTTTGCAGGGGGTATCTATTCTTAATGGTCACCTTATTTAATTCCCTACAATCGATGCAAAGCCTCATCGATCCGTCCTTCTTCCTTACAAACAAAACCGGAGCACCCCACGGAGAAGAACTTGGTCTAATAAAACCACACCTCAGCAACTCATCGAGCTGAGTACGCAACTCATCCAACTCACGCGGAGCCATACGGTATGGTGCTTTGGCGATGGGACAAGTGCCTGGCTCGAGGTCAATCACGAACTCAATCTCCCTCTCAGGAGGAAGTCCTGGAAGACTATCAGGAAAGACATCTGGAAACTCTCGCACCACCGAGACATCCTCGAGACGTGGTGTAATAGAAGCTGTTTCCAGAGCAGAAATAAAAACTAAAAACGCCTCGCAACCAGACTTTATAGCACGTACCGCAGAAATGATAGGGGAAACTCTGTCCTGAAATCCATAGACGCTCATAGGTTGGCCATTGTCCATCCTAAAGTCCAGTTTTTTTGCCTTGCACTGGATGACTGCATCATACTTGGACAGCCAGTCCATGCCCAAAATCACATCAAAATCAGCCAGGTCTAAAATTATCAGATCCGCAAGGGCCAGAAAATTGCCAAGATGAATAGGGCATCTCAGAACTCCTTGATTGGATATCACTGAATCACCGGAGGGAAGCTTGACGTTGAAGGAGTCTCTCAATTGATCAACATCCAGGCAATGTTTATCAACAAACCTCCTGGCCACAAAGGAATGGGTGGCACCCGAATCGAACAGAACGCGCGCCCACCTATTCCGCACCTTAAACTCCCCTAAAACCGTAACATACATAACTAAACGAACGATAACTAGGGCAACAACGATAAGTAATAGGGATAAAATAGACTGGGGCTAACCTGAAATAACTTGCGTAGAGTTTTGAGCTTCCTCGCTAGTCATCACGTTCAACTTTCCTTTTCCTTTATCTAGGGTTGGTGGTGGCGGCAGAGCTCGAAGCGGGGCAGGCTGCAGTGGGGATTGAGCCTGGGGGCACGAAGATTTCTGGTGCCCCTTCTGCCCGCACTGGAAGTAGGTCCTTTCTTTCATCCAGCACCGACTCACATTGTAACGGTCCAGGCCCGCCAACCCGCGGGACCCAGCTGGCACCGCCGGCCCACCAGTAGTCCAGACCCGGGCCCACTATTGGCAGTAAGCCTATCACATTCAAGCCTGCAGGCCGTACACCCCAACCCCTCTCCATTCACAGGCGGGTTGTTGAGGCCGGGATCGAACCCGAGACCTCCTTAATAAGGAGTTTTCAAATCACTCCTCATCACCAACTGAGCTGGGTTGGTGATGAGGAGTGGTTTGAAAACTCCTTATCAAGGAGGTCTCGGGTTCGATCCCCGGCCTCAACAACCCGCCTGTGAATGGAGAGGGGTTGGGGTGTACGGCCTGCAGGCTTGAATGTGATAGGCTTACTGCCAGTAGTGGGCCCGGGTCTGGACTACTGGTGGGCCGGCGGTGCCAGCTGGGTCCCGCGGGTTGGCGGGCCTGGACCGTTACAAAAATAACGGTCCAAGCCCGCCAACCCTGCGGGACCCACCTGGCACCGCCGGCCTACCA
This sequence comes from Platanthera zijinensis, assembly GCA_039513925.1. NCBI lineage: Eukaryota > Viridiplantae > Streptophyta > Magnoliopsida > Asparagales > Orchidaceae > Platanthera > Platanthera zijinensis. Next base: position 68,801,555 of record CM077098.1, on the reverse strand, counting down.
GAAGTCCAGACCCGGGCCCACTACTGGTAGTCAGCCTATCACATCAAGCCTGCAGGCCATGCACCCCAACCCCTCTCCGCGCCTGTTTTTCAGCAGCGGTAGGTTGTTGCCACTGGTGATGAGAGCTGTGGTAAAGAGTCTCTTATCATGGTCCTGGGTTAGATCCCCAGTGGCAACAACCTACCACTGCTGAAAAACAGGCGCGGAGAGGGGTTGGGGTGCATGGCCTGCAGGCTTGATGTGATAGGCTGACTACCAGTAGTGGGTCCGGGTCTGGACTTCTGGTAGGCCGGCGGTGCCAGGTGGGTCCCGCAGGGTTGGCGGGCCTGGACCGTTATAAAAAGTGCACTTTTTATAACGGTCCAGGCCCGCCAACCCTGCGGGACCCACCTGGCACCGCCGGCCTACCAGAAGTCCAGACCCGGGCCCACTACTGGCAGTAAGCCTATCATATTCAAGCCTGCAGGCCGTACACCCCAACCCCTCTCCACGCCTGTTTTTCAGCGCGGCGGGTTGTTGCCACTGGGGATCGAACCCAGGACCTTGATAAGAGACTCTTTACCACAGCTCTCATCACCAACTGAGCTCAGCTCAGTTGGTGATGAGAGCTGTGGTAAAGAGTCTCTTATCAAGGTCCTGGGTTCGATCCCCAGTGGCAACAACCCGCCGCGCTGAAAAACAGGCGTGGAGAGGGGTTGGGGTGTACGGCCTGCAGGCTTGAATATGATAGGCTTACTGCCAGTAGTGGGCCCGGGTCTGGACTTCTGGTAGGCCGCGGTGCCAGGTGGGTCCCGCAGGGTTGGCGGGCCTGGACCGTTATAAAAAAAAACGTCCGTTAGTCTAAAAGACTAAATCCCATCATCCCCCACCCCTTCCCCATGCCCTAGGCACCGAGCGGAAAGGAAGAAAGGGTAGGTAAACATGGTGGAGAATACAAATATTAGATGGCGGCGGAACTAGTCTAACAATTATTTACAATAATATTTATAACAAATAACGAAATATGTAACCTTAACTTATATGAAGACATATAAGCCAAGGGGTCTTTTGCGGGGCTCTCATCGTATAAAAAGTCCCATTCCGATTTATACGATGAGGTGTCAACTTAAACAACAAGCAACATAAGTATATATGAAATTAACCATAACCTATAAGCAAGATCACTTAAGCTTATAGACTAAGGGGTCGTTTTGTAGGGCCTAATGTATAAGACGTCCCATACCGCCTTATACTTTAGGTGTCAAGGTTTAATGCAATGCTTATGCTATGACTTACAGGTATGCCATGATATGTACATGCAAGTGCAACACACACACCCGACTCTGTGCACACAGACCTTTAGTTCCCCCTTTCTGGAGCCTAACCTCCCAGGATACCTCCGTAGTGGCAAACGAAAGCGGTGGGTTGGGCCTCGCCCACCTCTAAACCAGTAATTGCACTACTAATCAGACCTATCGTACGTCTCTGAAGGACACACCAGAGTTTCCACATACTCTTTGCCGGCCAATCCACCAGACTTATTTGGCTAAGTGTTAATCCACACTTGCCGAGCCAACGTATTAGCGTCGGTGCATCGACCACTAACACCGAAGACCCACCACCTTATAACTTATGCACATGCAAGATTATTATGTTTTCATCGAGCCAAAGTTCCCCGGACAATACCGTCTGTCATAATTACCTACCGAGCCGAAGGCTCACCGGACTATCCCGTCCGTCACCATTAACTACCGTGCTGAAGGCTCGCCGGACTATCCCGTCCGTTTCCACAACCACCGAGCCTACTGTCCGACCATCCTAATCAATCTAACCTTCCCGTCACCGGAGTATGAAAGTGAATCCCTAGTTAAACCAGTTACTCTTTAAAAGATTATTACCTCTACAGTTTACGTTAGTCCAGGACACCCCCCGACATACCCCGTGAAGGGTTCTCAAAGGGCACTAGGAACCAAGACGGCGACATTACGGCCTGAAGTTCCCTTTCGCAAGGCACTTATTATTATTGGTTGTCTACCCTTTACCCAATCCCTTTTTAATGTTATAATGAATCTAACCCTAGTGTACTTGACTCTTCCACTCCTAGGGCAAGACGATCTTTCGTCTACCCCGAGCACCTCCTATGCTAGCCAAACACATCTTTACTCATCATAATCTCCAATGATGAATTCCATGCTCATTTTCCCAAGCCTATAAGGTACAAAACTCCACCCTTATATCCAAGTCCCATACTAACACTGTTCATGCCTTTTTCACACCAGACATACCCTTCTACCCTATACGTTGCCCATGATAGAACGTCCATTAAATTCTCTTCCAAAACCCCTGGTAATAATTAATGGGAATCTACCATGTCATAATATGCCTAAATCCAGAAAATTATAATTTCCCTAATTAAATTGATAATTAATTAATTTTCCAAATAATTGACCATGGGTGATAATGAATATGAACTACATGATCTACTCAAGTATTGGTCATCCAAAAATTATAGTTACTGTATAACAGTGAATTATTACTAAATATTATCTCCCATGATTTTACAAATAGTATTTATCCTCTAATTAAATTATTCATCAAAATTCCACAATTCATATTTAATGAAGGAAGTACAACAATTAATCATCATAAAATTATGTAAAAATTACAGAGCCTTGGTAATCATCAGAAAAGTCCTCTGCCCAAAAATAATAATTTTATTTGCATTAAATATACCAAATTGAATTTATCTAAATTTTTATGGGCAATAACATTTAATGAAGCAACCCCTAAATTTATAATTTAAATAATTCCACAAAAATTCACAGAGATGTAATATGATATTAAACTCCTCTGACTAAATTTCACAAACTTTAAATGACTGGTTACTTCATAAATAATTCCTAAGTAAAAATCTCTATTTGCTAAGTTGTGAAGGAAGTACTCTAATTATTATCCCATAAATCATGATAAAATTTCCAGAGGTTTAATAAATCCTAAAAACATGATGTACACAATTTCATTAAAATCTAAATCATATTACCACATAAATTATTTCTCCAAAGATTCTACGATTATGCACTTTTGTTAAGATACCCAAATGAAAACTTATTTAAATTTCATGAAACAACAACTACTGTTCAATATATCAAAATTAACATCCTCTATCATAATTTTACATGAACTTAAAATCATTTGACTCATCATCCATTCCATAAGATATAAAGACCTAATTTTGTATAATTAGAATTAAGTGATGTGACTAAGTACCCATACCATGAAACTCCTTCCTAGGGCATAATTCCACCCATAGAATATCATGGACTAAACTCTAGATCCATACAAGGACATAAAACCCTATGTCCTTCACAAACCCCATAGTTCAACCCTTAAGGTTTGAACTTGGATCCTAGGGCAAACCCACCCCAAACCATCTCAAATTCCATGAGGGGGTGTTTTCTCTGTCCATGGGGCTCTGGCCAAAATCCCAACCCATTTGGGTGAGAATTGGACCCACCTTGCCCCAACAACCCCTTGCCCTAATTTTCCCCTTTAAGGACCAATCTTTGATCACATCAAAATCCAATCATTTCAAACCCAATTGGGCTGAAATTTTTATCAGAGCTAAATGATAACCCTAAAAACCTGCCTCCAAAATTTTGGAGATTTTTGAGGTGATTTGACCCTTTAAATAATTCCTACATGAATTATTAAATTTTTACAAAAAACTATAGAAAAATTATATCCAAAAATTCCCATTTTTGGATATGTTGTAGGGACAGATATAAATAGCCCCCACACCAAATTCAGCTCGATTGATGGCTGGATTGATGGGGCACTCAAAACATTGTCTGATCAGCCCTAGGTATAGACCCCACCAAAATGCGTGCTGCGGTCAAACCTGATATTCAAATTGGTTCAAACCAATTTTATAATAAACTAGACTCAAAGGGCTACAATTTTCATATTAACCATTTTCCTGTAGAGGTCTCTAAGTATTTTTAATATTTATTTTAAAACAAACAAATAACTGTTACAGAAAAATATATTAATCTGGAAATCTAATATCAGATCTTGCCCGAATCTCAAAGCAAATCCGACGGCGCTCTGTCATCGTCTTCCTCAAGCCGACGGGACGATTCACCGGTCCTGGGTGATTTTGCGGGAGGTTTTCCCGGCCACCCGGCCACCTCCTCGACCGACCACACCACCACCACCTCCGGGGAGGTGGGGGCTAACCCCTAGCCGGCGGCACAGCCGCCGGAATAGTAGAATCCGGCCAACCCGAGAGGTCAATTTCCAGCCGATTTTCTCATTTTTTTCATATTGGATCGGGCTCAATTGAGCCCGATTCTTGTTCTAATTGATTCCTAGGATCTATATATGAGTAAAGAGGAGGAGGAGGACCTGAGTTGCGGCTTGTAGACGGGCTGAATTCCTTGCCTTGCCATTTTCGGCCACCAAGCTTGAGCTCCTCTCCAACTTCTACACCAACCTCTCTGGAATTGGAAAAGGAACGGGGGAAAAGCTTGCCCTTGCTCTGGTGAAGCTTCTTAATGAAGGAATTTGGGAGAGGAGAAGTGTAACTCCCCAATTTTGAATTTCCCCATTAATGGCCATTAAGCCTATTTTCAGTTTTCCTCCAATTGGTGGGGCTGAGCCACCCCCTTAGCTGGCCACCTTAGGGAAACTCTTCCCCTCCACCAGAGGAGTAAAAGCCCCATGATGGTGGGGGTTATGGAGCCTCCATGGCCATGATGTCCATTAAGCCCCTCTTTCTCTCTCTCTCCAAATTGGGGAAAATTTGAATTCCTCTCTCCTAGTCACCCTTTCTGAATTTGGTGGGCCCAAACATGTCTCATTATTTCCTAAAACTCATGGGCCACACTACATGGGCTTAGCCCACTTGAAATGGCTAGGTTAACCTTATAAAGCCACTTTCTCTCTCTTAAATTAATGGGGAAAATCCCAATTTTCTCTCTCCTAATCATCATGGATGATATTGCTGGTGGGTCCAGCCTAAATACACCCCTTTTTAAACTCATCAAACAAGGTTAGCCCAAGTGGATTGAGCTTGGACTTGAGTTAGCCTATTTGGGCTAGTTTGACCAAATTAGGGCTTGGGTTGACTTTGGTCAATTTGGCCACTTCACTTGCCCCCATGGTGGCCATCTACTGGGTTGACTTTGTCAATTTGTAACGGTCCAGGCCCGCCAACCCTGCGGGACCCACCTGCACCGCCGGCCTACCAGAAGTCCAGACCCGGGCCCACTACTGGTAGTCAGCCTATCACATAAAGCCTGCAGCTCAATTGGTGATGAGAGTTGAAAGAACTCCATAGTTAAGCGTGCTCGAGCTGGAGTAGTACTGGGATGGGTGACCTCCTGGGAAGTCGCCGTAGTGCGGGCTTGACTATCGAGTTTGACTCATCTAAGGGGGGCTACGACCACCAACAACCCGCCTGTGGAGGGAGAGGTTGGGGTGCATGGCCTGCAGGCTTGATGTGATAGGTTGACTACCAGTATTGGGCCCGGGTCTGGACTCTGGTAGGCCGGCGGTGCCAGCTGGGTCCCGCGGGGTTGGCGGGCCTGGACCGTTATTTTGAAACGGTCCAGGCCCGCCAACCCGCGGACCCAGTTGGCACCGCCGGCCCACCAGTAGTCCAGACCCGGGCCCACTACTGGCAGTAAGCCTATCACATTCAAGCCTGCAGGCCGTACACCCCAACCCCTCTCCATTTACAGGCGGGTTGTTGAGGCCGGGGATCGAACCCGAGACCTCCTTGATAAGGAGTTTTCAAACCACTCCTCATCACCAACTGAGCTGCAGATCAGTTGGTGATGAGGAGTGGTTGAAAACTCCTTATCAAGGAGGTCTCAGGTTCGATCCCCGGCCTCAACAACCCGCCTGTAAATGGAGAGGGGTTGGGGTGTACGGCCTGCAGGCTTGAATGTGATAGGCTTACTGCCAGTAGGGCCCGGGTCTGGACTACTGGTGGGCCGGCGGTGCCAGCTGGGTCCCGCGGGTTGGCGGGCCTTGACCGTTACAAAAGAGTCAGTGTCTGGACTACTGTTGATGAGAGCTGTGGTAAAGAGTCTCTTATCAAGGTCCTGGGTTCGATCCCTAGTGGCAACAACCTACCGCTGCTGAAAAACAGGCGCGGAGAGGGTTGGGGTGCATGGCCTGCAGGCTTGATGTGATAGGCTGACTACCATAAGTGGGCCCGGGTCTGGACTACTGGTGGGCCGGCGGTGCCAGCTGGGTCCCGCGGGTTGGCGGGCCTGGACCGTTATAAAAAGTGCACTTTAATAACGGTCCAGGCCCGCCAACCCTGCGGGACCCACCTGGCACCGCCGGCCTACCAGAAGTCCAGACCCGGCCCACTACTGGTAGTCAGCCTATCACATCAAGCCTGCAGGCCATGCACCCAACCCCTCTCCGCGCCTGTTTTTCAGCAGCGGTAGGTTGTTGCCACTGGGGATCGAACCCAGGACCTTGATAAGTGACTCTTTACCACAGCTCTCATCACCAACTGAGCTGCAGCTCAGTTGGTGATGAGAGCTGTGGTAAAGAGTCACTTATCAAGGTCCTGGTTCGATCCCCCAGTGGCAACAACCTACCGCGCTGAAAAACAGCGCGGAGAGGGGTTGGGGTGTATGGCCTGCAGGCTTTGAATATGATAGGCTTACTACCAGTAGTGGGCCCGGGTCTGGACTTCTGGTAGGCCGGCGGTGCCAGGTGGGTCCCGCAGGGTTGGCGGGCCTGGACCGTTATTAAAAGTGCACTTTTTATAACGGTCTAGGCCCGCCAACCCGCGGGACCCAGCTGCACCGCCGGCCCACCAGTAGTCCAGACCCGGGCCCACTACTGGCAGTAAGCCTATCACATTCAAGCCTGCAGGCCGTACACCCCAACCCTCTCCATTCACAGGCGGGTTGTTGAGGCCGGGGATCGAACCCGAGACCTCCTTGATGAGGATGGTTTGAAAACTCCTATCAAGGAGGTCTCGGGTTCGATCCCCGCCTCAACAACCCGCCTGTGAATGGAGAGGGGTTGGGGTGTACGGCCTGCAGGCTTGAATGTGATAGGCTTACTGCCAGTAGTGGGCCCGAGTCTGGACTACTGGTGGGCCGGCGGTGCCAGCTGGGTCCCGCGGGTTGGCGGGCCTGGACCGTTATACACATCAGACCCCTCCTTGCACAGAACGAGCACACAAGCTCTCCCTTGGGTGCACCTTGATGGCGTGCACTTGCGCTTACTGCTGCTCAGGGTGGCTATTCTCTTGAAATACCTTTCGTAAGGTGGCCAGAGACGACCACAGAAACTACACACTTCCTTACCTTTCTTCTTCGAAGAAGGGCCAGATGCCCTAGAGCTAACCATCCTCAACACCCTTCCTTTTCTCTTTCCTCACCGCAGCACCGCGGTTCTTGGCATTTTCAATCGCTTCAACCTTTAGTGCAGCTTCCACTGCCACAGCATAACGTCACTCCATAAGCGCATGCCCACTGCTGGACATCACTTCTTAGTCCTCCAGGAAACGTTTCACTCTTCCCTCCTCCGAAGCTACCAAATCGGGAGCAAATCTACTCAACTTGCTAAAATCAATCTCATATTCGCTCACCGTGAGCTGTCTCTCTGCTTCAAATGCAGGAAGTTTATTCATGAGATGGTCCCGCTCGACCGAGGGCAGAAACTTCTTCACAACAACTTATTGAAAGAGTCCCAAGTACACAGCCTTCCTTCAGACTCTCCTTTTCACGAATCCACCAACTCTTTGCTAGGCCTTTTAACTGATAGGCTGCAATCATAACCTTTTGGGCTTCTAGAATCACGGAATACGAAAACATATCCTCAATTTAGATGATCCAATCATCCAAATCATAAAATTCGGCACTCCCATCGTAGGTGGGAGGTCCAAATCGCTTGAAATGCGATATGAAACTTCATTTCTGGTGGTATTGCCACTAGGGACACTAGAGGAGCAGGGTATCGGGCACGACTTGACCCAAGGACTGGCTCTTGCACTGAAGGCTGCCGCGCTGGAGCGGTAGACAAAAATGACTGAAATTGCGTTTGCATCGCAACTACTTGCCTTAGGCTTACAACTCAGACTATCATAAGTCCACACCTCAGGCACTCGAGCCCTGACTCACCTTTTATTAATTATAGGCTTACAACTCAGATCTCAACAAAAGATCCTACAAGTAATTGAGTATTTGAAAGATACAGAAATATCACAAGATAGATCACTCTATATGTAGAGCTTCCTGATCAGTTCTGAATGAACTAGAATCATCAGATCCAACCTGACTTAGCTGTTTCAAAGTTTCTCGATAGAAGAAAATAAGATGAACTCTTCTGATGTAAAAGTTGATCATCCCCCGTCAGCTCCTTCCTTGAATTCAGACTGAGATCTGAATCTTCTCTGCAGACTTTCGAAATCTGCCTTCTTAAGGGTCACCACGTTTACTTGTTGTGAAATTCTTCCTTTGATGATTCATTTTTTTATCTCTGTATAAGTTGTTTTAAGTTTGTCACGGATCAGTCCTTTATGTAGAGATTTCTCCTGATTACCGGCTGATCCAATTTGTAACAACCTTCTGACAGTTCTAACAAAGGTGTCAGACCTGTTGGTAATGACAGTTGTCGAGTCACCAGTAATAATAGTTGATTCCTCAAAGATTTTATAAGTCAGCATGAAGCACTCAACAGACTGCTTCATATGTGTCGATACAAATAGACTAAGTGTCGACACAAGTCTTGGTGATGTCGACACAACACTCCAAGTGGTTACATAGTTATTCTTCTGATACTCGACACATCTTCTGTTTGAATGTGTCGACACAAGTCCTGTGTGTCGATACAATTGCTCTTGGTCTCGACATAACTGCTGTATACAGATGGCGTTGAGTTTATGTTCTGCTGTCGTTGAGTGTGTTGACACAAGTCCTGTGTGTCGACACAACTACTTCTGGTCTTGACATAACTGCTACAGACAAATGGCATTGAGTGTATGTCTAGCTGTCGTTGAGTGTGTTTCGACACAAGTCCTGTGTGTCGACAACAAGCCTTCAGACTTAGAATAGTCGTTGTTGTAAAATGGCGTTGAGTGTGAGTCAACACAAGTCCTGTGTGTCGACACAAACCTTCTTCAAGTGTCGACACAATTCCCGAGTGTCGACACATGCCTTCTTCTGGTGTCGACATAACTCCTGGGTGTCGACATAGCTTTTTGACACAACTTTACTTCTGGTGTCGACACACACTTCTAGGTGTCGACATAATTCTTCACAAGTGTCGACACTTGTACTTAGAAAATTCATTGCAAAACTTATACCTGCACAATGAAACTCAAACATACATCAAATACAAATTGATGTATATCATTGAGTAAGATGCGGCTTCTCCAAATTTGGTACATATTTTTCAGTGTACCCAACAGATATTATTCAGAATGTAGTATGGTGTATCATTGAGGATTAGGTGGAGGAGCGGCCTTTGGAGGTGCTTTTTCTCTTCTTTGATACTTTTTCTTGGAGCAGGAATC